>OY856414.1:646535803-647735803 GCA_963693085.1 Alisma plantago-aquatica | reverse complement strand
TCCAAAAAATAAATCAAATCATCAATACCCCCCCACACTCCCACCTGAATATCTCTTTCGGGTTCGATCCTTGGTTTGACAACAATTCTGTCTTTAATCTTCGCCCAAACTGGACCATCCCAACAATATACTTAAAATCAAAATTGATAAAGGTCTCCTCCTTATCACCAGCAACAGAACAAACTCTCTTAAAAGATGCATCCTCATGCATCTCAGTCAAGATGAATTTTGTAATTTAAAACTCTCCTTGGAAAACTACACCTCAAACACCATAACATGGAAATGGGGAAACACTTACTCGGTTAAGCAAGCCTACTCCTATCTCTCCTATAGAGGCTTTGCCCCACCCACCACAAAAATATGGAAATAGAAATGGCCTCAAAAATATAAAACATTTATATGGCTTTTACTGCATAACAAGTTTCTCACAGGTGAAAACCTTACAAAAAAGTGCTTCATTGGTCCTTTCAGATGTTCACTTTGTGAAACAAATTCTGACTCAATTGATCACATCTTCTCCAAGTGTACCACTTCACAAAACATCATCTCACACTACACACACAATTACATTTCAGATCTCAAGGAAGAAACATTCCCACCAGAAATCACACCAAATAGACAATAAAAAACTTCAAGGATAGTGACATTTTCACCACCATCGGTTGGAATCTCTGGAAAGAAAGGAACAACAGATTCTTCAACAACAAACAAAAAATGAGACAAAATATTATATCACAAATAGACGGAGATCTTCACATTCTAACAAAATGCAGGTGAACAAACGAAAGAAGGACAAGCGGATTTTGATGAAGGTGAATCGGAAGCCAAGTTTCTATGTGACCTTAAAGACATGGTGGATGATGAAATAGGAGTTAGCATAGGATAGAAACAACTATGAAAACACTTCTCAGGGAGTTGATTACTTTTTTAAACAGAATTAGTTATTCTCCTCTTTAAATGCTTCAAGAGGCTTGTTTAAGGGGTGCCTCCCCCACTTCATCAAAACATAGCCTTTATCTCCACCAGGCTCAAACATTTTCTTTTATGTTGTTTTTCCCCTTTGTCTTGTACGAAAGTCACTAAAGCAGGTGTATGCTTGCTTCGATGTGTTTTTAATATATGCTACAACCTTTACTAAAAAAAATAGTTAGTAGTTAAGTTCCTAGAAAGACCTAAGTCTATATCATTCATCAGTGACGAATACCATGACCATGAAATTGATGTTGATGCCACAAAATGTCGAATAATGCTTGAAATGTTGCTCAATTGTTGCTCGCTTGTTGTATATGCATGAACTATCACCCTTAGGTCTAAATAGGAATCTAAATCCTAGCTTAGAAACGTTTGGACATATGACTTTGATGTCCAAACTTGACTCTCGACATTAATTTATGAAATCTTGACTCAAAATTATTGATTTTGATATTGACTTGCCTCCTACAATCACTTTATTTGGATTTTGATATCACCCTCGATATATAACTGATGACTTTCACGTTCCTAAATCTTGAAAAAAACTGTAACAATGATTATGTTGACTCACTCAATTTATGACTTAGGGTTAAGCTCCATGAGCACTAAGGTGGGACCTTCCATCAATTTTGAGCATGATATCATGATGTTGACATATGAAGTTGCCTCAAATTGTTGAAATATGAAATCTTAATCATGGATGTATAACCCCACCTAGGCCAATGTTGAAGCTAGAACCCTAAATGTTGGGAAAGAAAGTCACACCTTACTCTTGAACTCTATCTGATTGACTTAAAATGTGAACTCTCCAAATTTTGTGATATATAGGATAATCTCTCCAAAATTGTTGACTCATGTGATGATACTCCCAATTTGATAATTTATGTGCCAATATGTTGACAATGATGCTCAATTTCTTGATTTCGGAACGAAATGGATATTGTAAGTGGTGATGATATCTTATGATAATGTTACAATGATCTTTATGATTGAATGGAAAAACTCAATATCGACTAATGACTTTATTAAATTTTGGGAACAAAATTTCTTTTAAGGTGGGGAGAATACGATAATCTGGATTTTTCTCTCATTCAATTTGTGTTCCTCTTGACTCATTAGATGCATTAATGTACTCAATAACCTCCATCACCCATAATCTTATGAATTTGAGTGAATTGATACTAAATATATTTCAAGATGTGTAGAATCTAATTATCTTTCTAATAGTGCAAAATTTCCATCAATCAGATTACCCAAGCCCAAGTTATGCCCTTTTTAAAACTTGGTGATTTTCCTCATTTTAACTCATTTTTGGACCTAATTGGGCCTGAATGGGTGTGTGCAACCTAATTAGGGGAGGTGCCCCCCTCACTTTATCATGTCAGCAATCTGAGAATTTTATGACCTCTCGATCAAATCTGACCCTTGGATTACCTCTTGCGTATGCACCCTTCCATCCAATGGCTCCCACTTTTGTCATGTTCCTCCATATTGTAGCAGCGCCAATGGCATCAGTCACCTCACATGCTCCATTGTTTAGCCACTTTTCCCTCCTCTTGGCACAAAATTATGTCTCTCATTTCATATAAAACTTATGCCCTTTCTATTTGCCCCTCTTTTCTTTGCCTCCCTCGAACCCTAGCCCCCGATTTTCTTTTCCCGTTCAAGCATCAGTGTCGCTAACTCCCCATTTGGGTGTCACTGACCCGAGCCTCTCCTTCCTAATATGAGGCCACCATGAAGCTTGTAAATGTTTCATGGCACTAGGAAACCTCTTCATTGGTGTCGTAGAGCCCTCTTCTTCATCCAAGCCCATGTGTCAACGTGCTCCTTCCAGAGCATCACCGTGGCGAATGAGTAAAGAGAGTGGCTCCTATTTAAGTCTCATGAGAACGGGTAGGGAAGGAATCGTAGGATCATCATCCAGCAGTTTGTGATTAGGCCCTCTACCACTCAGGTGTGAAGCAGTCCTATGTTGTGACCAGTCGCACAACGCCACACGAGTGTGGATCACTTCAAGTCTAGCAGTAGGAATGGGTGGTGCGCGACCGAATAATGCCAATAGACGCCCCCTGAAGCGATGAGCAGCGACCAAGCCCACGACTAGCACGTAGTACGTCCACATGGGCTGAGCCCAACACCTACAGGCCTGGGGAAGCATGGGAAGGCTAATGGCACCCTGCTTGTGGCATCCAGCATCCCCAACCCATGGATTGAAATCTAAGGGTCAGGTCACATATTTCATGGTAAGTGTTGCAAAAATGATATATAATCACTCCTTAGGCCTTTTGGACAAACAATATATGATTTTTTATCTAGAGATTGAGACCTATGAATTAAAAATAGTTCTATAGCCTGATTTTACCCGTATCTTTGGTATTCCCCTATATGATCATATTAAACCATGTTAATGTGAATAATGATTTGTGTATGCTCACCATTCTACTCTTGTGACATTAGTGAAGATCTTGTTTGTCCTAATCTATGAATCAATAACATTATTTCAGTTTGGACTTAGCTAATGCTTTGAATCACCTTGATGTTACCTTAATGACTACTTTGAGCCTAAAGAACTCATTTATATACATGCTGATGTGACTTAATTAAACATGGAACCATGATCTATTCTTGTTAACATGTGGTTGTCCCACATAGAAATCAACAATATTATGAAGTGTTATATACCCTATTTGTTTTAGGTCTTATGAGCCTTATGCCAATATGCAACTCATTTGACCTAAATGCCTTACCTTTGTGTACTTGTGCCTTAAAGTATGTCTATGTGCTTATATTCTTGAATCCTCAAATCCTTATACCAAAGTGATCCTTATTTTCTCACAACTATATGTAACCTCCAAATCAGGTTCGTTTATGGCTTGTGACACTAGATGCAATGCAATACACTCATGCATCCTTTGACTATTTGTAACACTTTGTGAGATCTAAATGCATATGTAGCTTGTTAGACTCTAATCTTTCAAGAATGATGCAATAACTCTATCCATGATACCTTAGTGACTCTAAATTAGTAGAACTGTCATGCATGTACTCTATAATCCTAACTTGGTCTACTTAGTGCTTCTTGGACTTCGAATGAAGACCCTATTGCATGAAATGGATATAATGTGACTAATTGTGAATTTGCATCATTAACCATGATGATAACTTAGACCTCCTACTTCTCCTACATACAAATCATACCTTATCCTTATCTATCATTACTCATAATGTGGATGTATCACCTAGACCTAAAGTGTTAGTATGACTTTTGGTCTATAATTGAATACTTTCTTGCTTATTTGCAACTAAGATTGAGATACTCAAAACCTAGGTCGAGGAGAACATCCAAATGTATAATATGACGATTAGACCATCATGTTCGAGTGATCTAAGACACCATGATATGTATTTTCTTTCTGAGGTTCACCTGGTTTTGGCGACATCTTGGAATCACACTCAAGAATCATAACTCTTTAGGTATGCTTAATCTCTTGACCCTACTATGTTATTAGCATGATTGTATGTATGCTCATATGAATGCTTGGCTTGATAAATACTTATTTGAGATACTTTTTCCCTACAATTAGTATGTTTGTTTTCCTTGGATATGTTGGACAAACCTTGAACGTAAATTAATAAATCCATTATATACCTTGTGTACCCACCTGAATTTTCAGGATAAGGGCACAAATCACAAAATAAATAGGGTTAGATCATTGACTTTGGTCTTGAGGCCCCTCACATTAATAAAAGGGTAGCTAATCTTGAGCACCCTTACATACCCTTCCTTTGAGGAAGTTGGTCATAGGCCTATGTTGATATAATGGATAAATATACTTAAAACATGCATTGTATAAAATAAATTCATTAAGTTTTCTCACCTTATTTGCTATTCTTGTTGGTAACTTATTTTTTGCCAAAGAAACTTTTACTATATGTTTAAATTGTTTACTTGCCCTTTCATAGCGTACTTAATGCTTTAGCATTAATATGTTTTGTTTATTGAATTTGTAGTTCCCAAATGAAGATCCACTGCACTCAAGACTCTAAGATCTGAAGTGAAATACAAATATGTTACTCTTGAATATATAATGGGTACATGTTTCTCTATCCCTTTTAGTATATTGCTATATCTAGTCGTGTCTGCTTTTACATATGAAATATTTGTGCCATTCTATGGACAGGTGCCCAAACCCTGATGCCACTCACTTTGTAGTCTATAGGGGTAGGATGAGGGTAAAAAATAGTTTCTCTGACAGATACATTTGAACTAAAACTCATTGATCCCCATGTCATGAATCCATGAAATTTGTACACTCATTACCTTGAATATAGATGTTGGTATGTTTGTCCTGAGAGCCAATCATGGGATGATTGGTGGGATACATTAAGATTGATTTGATAAACATCAAAGGAAAGCTTCCAATTCTTTCTGGTTCAGTCATATGAGATAGTGATAGAATAGATTGAATGTCTAGAGAATGATAGTACTCAATGACGTATGCCTTCAGGTTCAGGACTTGAACGATGAGATCATATGAATGCTAAGAGTTTGTACATTCTCATTATGTCCTTAGTCGGATGTCATTATGGAAGGTAGATAGACATCAATGACACACAAGACTATATTGTGGTGTTGGTTGATGACAGAATCTCATTAGTCATGATATAGAGATATCAAACCAAACACATATGTACTAGTTAGAGAACAAGTGTACCATACAGACCCACCGTGAGTTAGACACATGGAACAATGACATGGTAGTCAAAGTCAATACTCAAAGTGATGGTGGTGAGTGTGATTCTTTGACCTGAAATCACTACACTCAACACATGTCGTTGGGTACACTTTGACATCATCAAACGCAGTCCTGAAACATGGGTTGTTATAAAGGTGATGATTGGGTGGCTTTGACACATGGGGCTTTTGAGGGGTGAGTGATAGATATGGGATTTTTCCCTCCTGACATGAGTTTAATATCCAAGGCCACTTGATGAGTAGGATTGAAATAGGCATGCGCACACAGGTGTGAATCAGCATGTGATATTGATGGCGTACATATCTCTTCCAATCTGCTCTGAGATCAAGAAAGTGAATGAACGTTGACAGGATGATTGTTCCATGCCTCGAGTTCATTCGGGATATCAGTAACAAAGGAATTATACATTCACTGTAACACCATTCACGTATTGTAGGATTGAAAGTTGTTGTCCAACTTTCTACTTTCACTTGGGTAGCATTGATGTGTGACTAGGCACCACTCTTTGTTTGTGAAGTCATAAGTGTTATGGACTTTCACTGCCATCGTCAAATGGACCTGCAGGGTCACACACATAGGATTTAACCTGGAAGAGGAGTTTTGTCCATAAACAATGTTTTGATTGATTGCTAAAGGAGTTTAGTAGTTCAATTAAACACTCAATTAATTTATAGCTCAATATCATAATGTTCAAGGTGTTGGACACATTGATTGGAGTATCAGATTGATTGAAATCACAATTGACTGATTCTGTACAATCTGCACTCCCAACCGATCGACTCATGTGATGAACCGATCGGCTGAGCTTGGTGAACCGGTCAGCTCAGGTGGTGAATCGATCGGCTCATGCACAGGGTGAAATGATTGCTTCAAGTGTTGAAACGATCGATTCAACTGGTGCAACCTAGCATGATGGGAAAGTAGGATTGGTGAGAATTTTCCTTGCGTTTCACTTGCCCAACTTGTTTGGAACAAGGATTGGTATTTGATACCAATTAGAAACAAAAGAAGGAAAGTAAATCGGGAACTGATCAGGACCACGAACTGACCGGTTCAAGAGTGAACCGATCGGCTCATGGGTCCCAACCGATCGGTTGGTGTGTCAACCGACCGGTTCAGGTCCCCAACCGACTGTTTCAGTTATGAAACGATTGGTTCAGGTTACGAGTTGGTTGTTTTTGTGGAAAATGTCGAACCCTTCTACTCCTGCTTTTAGTCCCACATTGGTCGGGATGGAGAACCCTATCCCGTGACCCTTCTATATATATAGGGGTATTGGGGGCTTCTCAAAGTACAACTCAGTGCAACCAGTTGCTCTGTAAAGTTGTCATTCTCTCTGGTTTTGGTAACGGAAAGAGCCCGAGCAAGTGCTACCTGATAAGGGAGGAACAACAAGGGAAAGACAACTACAGACAGTGACTGGTGGCAGGAGCATGTGTCAGTGACTAGTACGCTGACAGGAGGATGCGACTCCTTCCAATTCCTTGTGGGACAAGGAGATTGGAGTTCCCGGTGGTCCGTGTGGACTACTTTAGAGGTGGGAGATTTCTGCCACTCCGAGGACAACTATCAATCTCGACAGTCCCGGTGAGACCAGGAGACGTCAGTCCCGGTGCGACCAGGAGCAGCACAGACATCGTCTAAGACCGGAGGTGAAGACCGCGCAAGCCGTGAGGTATTGTCGCCAAGCAAGCCTCGAGACAAGGTATGATTCCACAAACCATCCTTTCCTATTGTATAGTCGTTGACACGTTTCCTTGTTCTGGGATTGGGGAGGAGAAAATTTTGTTTCCGCTGCCTTCTCTGCCTCCCCCAAAACCTAACAGTGGTATCAGAGCCACATCAACTGCTCTATACTTTAGGATTATCGATATGATCGATTTTTGTTTGTTGCCTTTATTTATTGCATACGATGCAAATAAAATTGGCTTTATGCATGTCCAATCCTAAATCTACAAATCCCAATATACATATATGATATGTAATATTAATGCACTCAATACACGTCACTCTTAAAGGAGTTTTGTGGTGGATGTATAACATGGTTATGGCCAATAAACCCTATCTTTGTATGGTTGTATGTGGTTGCTTTCATCTCGGTATGTGCACCGATCTTCCTTCTCCTATTCTTGATGTAACTCGAAATAATTCGAGATTTCTTTCCTACCTTTGCTCCCCCACATGTAAATCAGGGTTTCTCTTTTTACAATGTAAAATAGGATAGATTTTATTTCATGTTATGTCAAAGAACTGCGGACATCCTGAAGGTAGCTGAGATGATCAGTTCAAGGAGTGAACCGATCGGTTGACATTCGAGACGATCAATTCAGGGTGTGAGCCGATCGGTTGATGAACAGTTCGAGGAGCGGGACGAGTTGGTGGTGGCCATGATGAGATGCACGTCGACTAGGCGAACTGATCAGTTGGAGGAGCCAAACGATCGACTGGTGGCACCCAGCCGACCAGCCTGATGGCGAGCCGATCAGTCATGTGATGAGTTGATCAAACCCAGAAAGGGAAAGCACATAGTTCATCTTGTACAGGTTGCATGTGATGTAGACCTAGATGACCGTGATTCCTCTTGGCTCAAGGAATCACATTAGGATGACCATAATCATTGCTTTTATCATTTTGCATGTTTTCTGTGGGATATAGGATGTATATGATACGTACTATATATTGTGGTGATTTTATATGTATATGTATATAAAACCAAATCCTTCATTAAATATTAAGTTTTAGATGCCTTCCAAATGTGACACAAGTGAAAATCTTGGTCGACCAAGTGTGGGCATGCCCAAGTGTGGTGCACCATCTATCTCTTGGAAGCGTGAAGGATGAATGTGTGGGTCTACCCAAGTAGGGTGCATATTCATCGTGTTTTCTTTGGGTCGGACTTAACAAGGTGACCTAGATAGGATCTAGCACCTTGAGGCATGGAGATGATCATGGCAAGGAGTTGCATATGACATCTTATCAAGAGTTGCATATGATGCAATTGGCAAGAGTTGCCTACCTGAGAGATCTAAGTTGTGGGTGACAGCCCAAGTTGGTCCATGACTTAGAGGATTTCAAGATCTTGCCCACTAGAAGGTTGTACGCTGCAATCTTCCGAATTGATGGTGAGGGCTATGAATTTGAACTAAAATAGTAGGAGCAATAAATAATTAAAGGCCTAATTATATTGTCAACTTTTCAAATCAATCAAATAAGTCAAAAATGAGATTTTGGACTAAAATTGCATATTTCCTTTTGTAGTACAAATGACAACAAACAACAATCACTTTTCTTTGCGATCGGTCCTTGAAAAGGACAAGCTAAATGGGACAAAATTCCAAGACTGGTATCGGACATTGAGAATTGTTCTCACTCAAGAGCGAAAGCTCTACGTCCTGGATACTCCAATTCCAGAGGAATCGGCTCCTAATGCACCAAGGACAGAAAGGGATGCTTACAAGAAGCATTATGATTATGCCATTGATGCAAAGTGCTTGATTTTGTGCTCTATGAACCACGAGTTGCAGAGACAACATGAGAACATGGGTGTCATTGAGATGATTCAGCATCTCAGGAACATGTATGAAGATCCGACACGACAAGAGAGATACAATGTCTCAAGGGCACTGTTCAAGTGTGTCATGACAGAAGGAGATCTAGTTGGTCCTCACACACTCAAGATGATTGGGTACGTGGAGAACCTGCAAAGACTGGGATTTCCACTGAGCCAAGAGTTGGCTACTGACATGATACTGCAATCGTTGCCAGAATCCTACAGTCAGATTGTGATGAACTACAACATGAAAAACTTTGATAGGCCACTGTCAGAGTTGTTGGGCATGTTGAGGACAACCAAGATACAGATGAAGAAGGACAAGACTAAGCCTGTGATGGTGATCATGAGCAAGAAAGGCAAGTTCAAGCGCAAGGGCAAGGGCAAAGCTAAGAAAGGTTCTGATGCTAGCCAGGAGTCGAAGTCGTCTTCAGCTCTCAAGGACAAGGGAGGCATGATCAAGAAAGGAAATTGCCACCATTGTCAAAAGCCAGGACATTGGAAAAGGAACTGTCCTCTCTATCTGGAAGAACAAAAGAAGAAGGAGGTGACAGACATATCTACTTAAAGGTGTCATGAAAGTAAACTTGTAACACTTTTGAGGTATATGATACCAAGATGTAAAGTGTAAAGCACTCATAATTGGGGCAAGTGTTGCTGCCATAGATAGGAGTACTTCAGTTTATTTTCAGCCTAAAAGGCATGTTATACAGTTATGAACTGTTATTTCATATTTGCCAAGAGATAGAAACACTTTATTTTTTCATATTGTATGACAATGATGGCAATCAATAAAGAGATGTTTCAATTTCCAAAGATATGATCTTTGTGGCAATGCCTTGTTTATCTTGTGGTATTTGATATGCATAAGATAAAATGATACCTGAAAGTTATAGATAACTCAAACAATCACATTAGCATCAATCATGAGAAATTCATTTCTAGTTTCCATGTGATGGATAAACCTAGACTCTTTTGGTTAGAGAACTAGTAAGAGACATGAATATCTTGAACATGATTAATCAATCTTCACTAATGGTAGTGGGAGAATGATTATCCTATTAGGTATGATACATGTGATGTATTTACATACCTATTGGAACAAATGCTAAAAATTCAAATGATGTTTAGAGAAATACCAATATGAATATCTTGATGTGTTCAAGATTATCATAGATGAAGTACAAATTTGGTAAAGTGTTAATTCTTGATGAGATCAATGAAGGAAATACTTGGACCAAATGTTTGAGATCCTTATGAGTGATTATGATAATGTATCATAGTGAAATCATGATTAAGTCATGGTGATGTCTAAATCAAGAAGGAATCATACTCTAAAGAGTTTGAGAATGATTATCGAATAACTGAATTCTTCTTAATAAAAGAATACCCCACACTAATAAAAGGAATTAAGAATCACAAGGGTTGTGAGTTCTTATATCCTTAACAGATACACCTCAATTATCTATGTGATGAGTTGTTCATGTGATGAGTCAACTATCTAGATGAATATGAGGAACCAAATTTTGAGTTATGGTTTATGACCATTACATCCTAAATGAAATCCATGTGAACCATAAGGTATGACCTTGATGGTAGCACCCATTGGATGAAATCCATAAGTGCAAATTAATCTTAAGTGTTAAGATACGTGGATAACATTTTGAGAAGGATGATGCTTGTTGATTTCAACTTAATGACTAAGACATTTGGCATATGGATACTAAAACCGCATTCATATGAGGAATAAAACAAGGATGTGTACATGACACAACCTATAATTATGAATACACTAATGCAAATGAAGTCTATAAGTTACAATGGACTAATCAATTTGATTGGTTGAGTACAAGTAACTCAAAATTGGATCTTTATTTTGATGATATAGTCAAAGGGTTTGACTGATATGTCAAAGATAAAGAAGGGATCTGTGATTTAGTGGGAGCGTGTTCACATTCCACATGTTGATGTGAAATGGAAATGTTCTAGAATGGAAATCCAAAAGTGGAAATTATCATTAAGGAAGATAGAGATGTTTCCTATGTGATAGGAATAGATATCTATAGAGATAGTTCTCAAAAACCTCTTGACCTGAAAAGTGAAAGCATACATTGGTAATCTGTACTGAAGGGTTCAGTATGCACAGATTCAGTGGGAGAAAATTTGTCCATGTTACATGGAGTTAGTATCCTAAGGCCAAGTGTCCAATTCTTATGAAGAATGGATCTATCATGTATATAATTATCCCATTATATTTCATGTATCGACATGGCAAGAACAAAATGCATTCATCATCTTATATGTAGGACATGGAAATATGATGTGCTCATCCTGATAACTCGTATGTGGGACATGACGAGTGGATGTTTTTCTATTTCCAGTAAGGGTTACTAGAACACCATGAGAACTTGATAAGTAATTGATAAGTACTAATTCTATGGAGATAAGGAAGAGTTCAATGTAAAAGTTACAATGATGCGAACTTCCAAAAGGATAGAAAAGTAATCACAAAATATATATAGGATATATAACAGTGAAATTTTGTTGATAATTGGAAGTGTTCCAATAAAACCATTTAAAAGGAAATGTCGAGTATCTATGCATTAGAGAATAGAAGTAGATACTATATGGATCTGGAAGTTCATGAGATGAACTTATAGATATTCCGGTCATTGATGACAAGTATGGAATCCTTGATCATGCAATGTGGCTAAAGGTTAGCAAGGGAATACTGGATCGCATATTACGGAAACTCCATCTCATACGTGTGATGTACAACGAAGAGATGTGAGACATGCAATTGATACTGACACTCGCAAGGTGTTTCCATAACTCACTATGTTGGCACAAGATCATAGTAACATGTGGGACATGTTTGAATATCACTATGAATATGATTCAAGGGTGATTGGCTCACAGTGCAAGTGGGTTTCTGTTGGTATGTATTCCCTGAGAGACAATCATGGGATGATTGGTGGGATACATTAAGATTGATTTGATAAACATAAAAGGCAAGCTTCCAATTCTTTCTGGTTCAGTCATATGAGATAGTGATAGACCAGATTGAATGTCTAGAGAATGACAATACTCAATGACGTATGCTAAGAGTTTGTACATTCTCATTATGTCCCTAGTCGGATGTCATTGTGGAAGGTAGATAGACATCAATGACACACAAGACTAGATTGTGGTGTTGGTTGATGACAGAATCTAATTAGTGATGATATAGAGATATCAAACCAAACACATAGGTACTTGTTAGAGAACAAGTGTACCAGACAGACCCACCGTGAGTTTGACACATGGAACCATGACATGGTAGTCATAGTCAGTACTCACATTGATGGTGGTGAGTGTGATTCTTTGACCTGAAATCACTACACTCAACACATGTTGTTGGGTACACTTTGACATCATCAAACGCAGTCCTGAAACATGGGTTGTTATGAAGGTGATGATTGGGTGGCTTTGACACATGGGACTTTTGAGGGGTGAGTGATAGATATGGGATTTTTCCCTCCTGACATGAGTTTGATATCCAAGGCCACTTGATGAGTAGGATTGAAATAGGCATGTGCACACATATGTGAATCAATATGTGATTTTGATATCATACATATTTCTTCCAGTCTGCTCTGAGAACAAGAAAGTGAATGAACATTGACAGGATGACTGTTCCATGCCTCGAGTTTATTCAAGATATCAGTGACAAAGGAATTATACATTCATTGTAACACCATTCATAGATTGTAGGATTAGAAGTTGTTGTCCAACTTTCTACTTTCACTTGGGTAGCACTGATGTGTGACTAGGAACCGCTCTTTTCTTGTGAAGTCATAAGTGTTATGGACTTTCACTGCCAACGTGAAATGGACCTGCAGGGTCACACACATAGGATTTAACCTAGAAGAGGGGTTTTGTCCACAAACAATGTTTATATTGATTGCTAAAGGAGTTTAGTAGTTCAATTAAACACTCAATTAATTGATAGCTCAATATCATAATGTTCAAGGTGTTGGACACATTGATTGGAGTATCGGATTGATGGAAATCACAATTGACTGATTATGCACAATATGCACTCCCAACCGATCGGCTCATGTGATGAACCGATCGGCTGAGCTTAGTGAACCAGTCGACTCAGGTGGTGAGTCAATTGGCTCATGCACAAGGTGAAATAATTGCTTCAAGTGTTGAAATGATCGATTCAACTGGGACAACCGAGCAAGTTGGGAAAGTAGGATTGGTAAGAATTTTCCTTGCATTTCACTTGCCCAAATTGATTGGAACAAGGATTGGTATTTGATACCAATTAGAAAAAAAAGAAGGAAAGTCAATTGGGAACTGATCAGGAGCCCGAACCGACTGGTTCAAGAGTGAACCAATCAGCTCATGGGTCCCAACCGATTGGTTGAGGTGTCAACCGACCGGTTCAGGTCCCCAACCGACCATTTCAGTTATGAAACGATCGGTTCAGGTTGCGAGTTGGTTGTTTTTGTGGAAAATCTCGAACCCTTCTACTCCTGCTTTTAGTCTCGCATTGCCCGAGATGGAGAACCCTGTCCCATGACCCTCATATATATAGGGGTCATGGGGGCTTCTCAAAGTACAACTCAATGCAACCAGTTGCTCTGTAAAGTTGTCGTTCTCTCTGGTTTTGGTAACCGAGAGAGCCCGAGAAAGTGCTACCCGATAAGGGAGGCACAACATGGGAAAGACAACTACAGACAGCGACTGGTGGCAGGAGAGTGTGTCAGTGACTAGTACACTGACAAGAGGGTGCGACTCCTTCCAATTCCTTGTGGGACAACGATATTGGAGTTCCAGGTGGTCCATGTGGACTACTTCAGAGGCGGGAGATTTCTACCACTCAGAGGACAACTGTCAATCCCGACAGTCCCGGTGAGACCAGGAGACGTCAGTCTCGGTGTGACCAGGAGCTGCACAGGCATCATCCAAGATCGGAGGTGAAGACCGTGCAAGCTGTGAGGTATTGTCACTGAGCAAGCCTCGGGACAAGGTATGATTCCACAAACCATCCTTTCCTATTGTATAGACATTGACACGTTTCCTGGTTCTTGGTTTGGGGAGGAGACAATTTTGTTTCTGCTGCCTTCTCTGCCTCCCCTAAAACCCAACAATAGATAGTTTGGTCCTCATATTTAATTTAAAATCCTAAAAATATTATAATCACCAATCATAATCTAAGGTTTTTCACTAATAGTCTCATTCAAGTCTAGTAAGCTCTATCAAATCTCTCTTTTAACTCAATCGTCACATACTACATAATGTAATGATCCAAGCACTTCTTTTCCATTTTAAAATTCTAAGAAACTTTTAACTTATGGGTATGAGCACCATTAATTGATGGGTCTATAAACTCATCACCGTATAACCAAATTCTTCCTCCCTTTTAACACAACAAGACAACCAATTCATGTAATATCTTTTACTTCAACCACCCTTGGGGAATAGGTCAAAGGTTCCAGAAAGGCAATGAAATTGAGCTTCTTCTCTGATACATATGACCCGAGCATATTTTGTTCTTTTTATTTACTTCCCTCAATGTCCTATTATATCATGGAAAATGTTAAGAAACTAGAAAATTTCAATTATCCCTACCATATATCTCGATAGGAGTGGATCCTCTGATTCTTCTAGTATTTTGTTCCTCTGTGCATAAGTCTCTCATGGTATACTCCGTCTTCCTCATTGTTGTATGTTTTTTAATCCATGATCTCTTTTCAATTCAGATTTGTATTCAAACCTTCAGATCTATGTACATGGCTTCTCTTACTTTGTGTTTCAAACTTCCTTGTCTAGGGATCCTTCCTCTATCTCTACTTCATTATTTTCTTGGATATGTCTGTGTGGATTAAAATTTTTATATGTGATCCAAGGAGAAATCACAAAGTCTTATCCAATAATGTCTTCCTATCATCCTCTAGATCCTAGACCATACTTCAATCAATTTGTTTATGTTTGGATCCTTTTACCTTATAGAATTCTTCTCCCTATAATTGATGTAATCGTGACTTGGCTCCTTACTCATGTAGTTTATCTACATTATCACTCACATTGTCATCAGGTAAGGGAACAAATCCAAGATAGGAGGAGGTTGAGGGAAAGGGAAGATCAATAACCAAAGCCAATAAAGGTAGTTTCAACTCCTCACCTTTGTTTACTAGATCCATGTATCATGAGTTCTAGTTTAATGAGAACAATAATATGATGATGGTTGTCGAGGGAGACTAAAATAAACCATGGGAGATACTTTATGAAGGTCTTCACTTTAATCAGGATACTTGTAGTGTCATGTGGGTTTTGCTTCCATCTAGATAGGCTTAAATATGATCAAAACTGGTAAAAGTTCTCTATTAAAGATCCTTTATCTCTATCTTATAAGTAAACCCCTTTAATCCATATCTAGACTAGTTTAGGGCTTTGTCATTTATCTACCACATCAGCCATCACAACACCAAGCTTCTTGTTGTTCATTAAAGGGGCATTAGGAAGAGACATGTAATCTATTCTTTAGGGGATTCAAAGATTATAATTTAACTCTTGAGATATATCCTTTATATTATCCTTCATTGAACATATGGATTCTAGCTCTGTAAACGTTTCTGGCTATGATTTTATCTCCTTCCATCCAACATAGATATTTGATTTTAGTACCACCTCTTCTATAATGTTTTGGACTTAGAAACACTTGACCTGTCTTGACCATTTCTTTTGGGGAGCCCCATGAATATATATATATATATATATATATATAAATATATATACCTATATATATATAGATATATATATATATATATATATATATATATATATAGTCAGGCTAGAATACACTCAAGTGTATCTGGAGCAGAATACACTCAGACAGTTTTTCATGATGCAATAATTTTTTTAAAATCTAATATGTTGATCTCCTTACGCATATAGTGCATATCTCATATATAAAATTTGAGAACATTTAGAAATCTATAGTCATGTTATAAAGACCATGAAAATAATGCTTTTCAAATTAATTTTGTGTGTCAATTTTTTTCCCTTGGATGAGTGATCTGCACTCATTCAAATGGACTCAAAATTTATATGTATCCTGATTATAGTGTGATAATGAATATTAATGGTTTACATTTTATAAAAAAAGTATCTTGATATGCAAACATCACTTCAATGTATCATGCAATCTGTACACTTGAGTGCATTCTATCATGACTCTCTCACTCTCTCTCTCTCTCTCTCTCTCTCTCTCTATATATATATATATATATATATATATATATATATATATATATACATATATATGTCTGTGTGCTTGTGTGTAGGTCTGTGTGTGTGATTGTTCAACATCAGTTTAAGTGGTGGGAAGTACCCATCTCTTGGAATTATAATATATTCTTGTCACTTGTATCTTCATCTACTCGATGGATGGTTCGGGCCATGACATAGACAGTAACATAAGCATGCTGAGACTATCTCTTCTAGTGGTCTACTCCCAAACACCTATATCACATGTTATTAAAAACTTTGAAGAATGGACATGTTAGTCAGGATGGAGTGGTATGTGTTGTGTGATTTTAGATCTTCGAATGATTCATTCATGCACACCATCATTTTAGTCATCATTCTCCTCTTTCCCATTAAATACTAGGGTTTCCTTATTGTATATACGATCCCCTCTAGTTGTGTTGTATTCTCCCATATAGTAGTTTTATGTGTTATTGTGGTCCTAGTTTATTCTAAAAAAGGTGGACCAAACTATAAATGAATGTAACCATCTCCATAAAATGTGTACATTGACTTCTTTCGACCATGATGCTTGTTTCCACCAAGCTATCAGTTTTGGATATATTTGATATCTGCTATTCCTCCATCATCTCATGGTCTTCCTATTATTTCTAGTAAATAAAGTGTGAGAACTCACCTATTTTTTTGGGCTGGTGGGGGGTGGAGTGTGATGATTGAGGTGATCTACACCGGTGAGTAGGATTAAAACTAGAGAAAGTCTATGGGGCAAAACCAAATCATACATTCCCATTTCAATCCCAAACCTGAGGTTCGATCTTGCATGGTTCAAAGTGGGTTATCACCAAGATGCTAAACCCATAGGTAAAAGCCATAGGACAAGGGGGTGAAGAATAATGAGCATGAGGAATGATAACACATTGAGGCAAAGGTGCCAAGAAAAAGGGCCAATGAGCATATACCTACCCTGGAAGTGAGTTTCCATTACATTCACACTAAAAATTTCCTTTCACTACATAGGGATATCAATAGTGAACCATGGTGCCCAAATGTAAAGTGATGTAATGCTTGTGTATGAAAAAATAGAGGTAGAGTTGTGCTTAGGTGATGAGTACCTAGCGGTGATGAATTGTTGAATTTTCTATTTTAGTGGTATGCTTTTTATAATAGGGGATTCTTGGAAGGGTTTAAACTATGATATTTTTCTCACCTAAATTTGAGTAAGTAGGATGTATCATTCGTGCCAGAAATCTTTTTGACAAAACAAAAATGTTTGTTGCTTTATTTTATTTTGTCATCATTGATGCATGTACTTGTATTTCAATTCTGATTTAGATTTTCTTGATTGTGGAGAGAAAAGGCTTAAACATGGGTTGATAAGATAAAAAAAATTCATTCCATATTTTTTTCTTGTTTTACTAAACTATGGCACACAATTCTTTTTTTTGCTACGTTTTAGGCTTATAAATGCACAATTAGCATAGTTCTCTTATCCAATGTCATCATGATAAAATTTCCAATGTTTTTATGCTAGTTTTGGTACTTATGTCACCATCCATGTTGGAACTCAAGAAGTCCAAGATCAAACTTCACACAAAGAGACATGACATTTTCCAACATGCACACATCATAACTACTTCTAGGGATCAACATCACTTACTGAATCAAGGACACATTGTACTACATCTAGGGCATGTCATGCCTATTCACAATGACAATGATGCATTTCAACATACGAAACCATGATGTGCTCCATATAAGAATGATGTACCTCACTTGATGAAAAACAACCCAAGTCATCTAGGCCAAGTCATGTCGTGTTTGGGCAAGAACACATCATGTTGCCTTATAAGTAATACCTCCAAAAGACATTTTACACAACGTGTCAGTCCTCAAACATATCATGTCAAACGTTACTATCCGTAGCCCTCAGACAATACCAAGAGGTATTGCATATATGTACTCACACATTGTATCTCATATTTTTGCTAAAATATAATACTGAGATAGTAGTTTTAAAGAGACTTATCTAATTTTCCGTAGTGAAATTTTGGGAATGGAGCCGGAGGCAACCATAGGGAAATTCTACTTTAGAAGAAGATAAGAGTAAGAAGAATAAGAAGAAGAAGAAGGTTCAAGGCCCAAATTTCCTCTTCTTCAGGCTTGAAAATATTCTCGTACAACTCCTTTGTATTTGATTTCTCCTCCACTTCAGTTTCTTATATCCCTCCTCTTTCTTCTCTTTTTTAGATTACTTACTTAATGGAACTTGTAGAAAACATGATTTGAAACCTTGTTATGGGTCACCTTTATATATTGAGTAGATTTCCTTGTATTTGGTTCCTTTTTGGCACATATCATCATGTAATGAACAAATATTTATAAAATTTGAAATTTGGTTTTACGTTTCTCTAGTTACTCTACAATTCTTATGGCGATCTTGGTCAAGATACAAAAAATTCCCCAAATTTAGAAAAACTGAAAGATGTACGGACTTAGTGGACAAAGACTAGATATCGAATCAACTATTGCACTAAAATGAGTATGGGTTTACTACAATAATTTATATGTGTGCTTTCCTTAAGTTTGGTAACTATTTTACTCCCTCCGTAATGTAATGAAAGTCATATGCCATGGGGATTTAGGGATGTCATTGGAAGGAATTGCAGAAGTCAGAAAGGGAGATGAGTTTTGGGCACATATTCATGAGTGGGGAAGGAGGCTTTGAGGTTGTTTTGTTGTCTTGTGTGAAGGGTACACAGAGACTTCGAGATATGTAGAGGGGGGAGGTGGGTATTCGGTCTGCTTTGGATGCTAAAAAGCATATGTGACTGACTAGGTGATGAGAAATCTAGAATGGTTATGATAGGGTGTGTTAAGTGGGAGGGGAGTTTCTGAGTTGGTGTATCTTTGGGTGTTGTGAGGGGCTAGAGGGGAATTTTTGGGTGGGATGGGTATGCATCAATAAATCAAGGGTGTATAGGGTTTAGGAATTAAATGGAATGTGGTGGCGTGATTAGTAAGTGGCCTGTAGGGAAATGACTAGACTAGGAGAAGGGATTTGGTTTGCGGAAGGTTGTGGTTAGGGAAGAGTTCAAAAGGTAGAGGTTGGGGTAATAGTGCATGAGGGAAGGAACATATGCACAGGTCATATGGACAAGTTACCACTGAGTCTACGTAAATGATGGAGTTGCGATTGTGGTAGATGGTGTGTATGTGTAGGATGCATAATCCACAAAACAGTGGGTGGGTGATGAACAATGGCAGTGTAAGTGGAAGGAAAGGTAGAAAAAAGTTACTTTTAATGAGAACAATTGGTCTACTAGGGAAGATGATGATGTGATGAGGAAGAAGGATAAAATATGCCCTGATTAGGATTTGGATCTGATGCTATTTGATGTGACACATATCAGGGGGAAACAAGTCCAAGAAGCTAAATGAAATATCAATTCCTATAATTATATTCAATTGTCTAGAAAATCCCAGAGGTGACTATATATAGTAATCTAGACTAGAGGTAATGCATATATTGCACATATAAATACAAAATTCAAATAAAACAAATAATTTAGCAACAAAGGGTGGATAACTATATAATTGCAATTAAGCCCAAAATAACATAGCATAATGAAATATATATTGAATAATGTCATGTGTCTTGCATCAATTATGTTATAATACCAATGTTTTGCAACTAACAATCAAGTATTAACTAAGAGTTTCTATACAAGCATCCACGTCAGTTTCAAGCATCTTGGTTTAAAAAATTTCCAACATGGCTAGAATACTCTCCATCCAAAGATGCTGCATATTTCCCACCATGCTTTGTATTTGGCAAGCCTCCATCTGGACGTTTGGGATCTTCTACATACATACTTGAGGGGTTCCGAGATTGGAAGAAAGTAGGGGGAGTCAATTGCTCATTATTAATGAACGTTGGGACCGAACCATGTTCTGCTCATAATTTAGCTGAAAATGCATGTAAGGACTAGTAGATGATGTCCATTAGAGGTTTCAGGTACAACTATACTCCCCTAAAAGTTCAACTCTCTATCCTTGTGCCCATCACCCTTACTTTCTGCATGAAAATCCTTATCTACTATTCTATTTGTTATTGTTTTCCCATCTCCATTCAGCCTTACCCATTAACTGAACTCTACGTAATTCTCATATTCATCTTCCTATAACTTCTTTCCAGTTTTCCATCCTTTTTACGTTGCCTTTACTTCCCTTTCCTTGTAGTCCACTACACTCAACCTTTCCAACAATAAAAACAATTTAAAAAAAAGGAAAAGCAAAAGGTATGAATGTCAAATTAAGGATCGATAATATTGTTATCTTCTTAATGAACTTTCAAGGAAGAACCTGGTTTCAGTCATCTGATATTGAACAAATTTAAAAAAAATAGAAGAGGGTGAAACAAAAAGTGTGAACAATTCAAAGACATACACAAAAAAGGGGATAATTCCTTTCAAAACTTCCAGTGCAACATATTCCTATTGCTTTTAGGATTGACATTAGAAATCTGAATACATGTAATTGGCAATAGTTCCTGTGTAGAAACCTAGTATCAACAAATGTTTATTAAAAAATAATAGGATTGAATCTCACTTCCAAACTTATCCAAGGTACAAGAAGGTGCATGATGACAATTCAATCGTGACTGTGAATCATGATGAATTCAATGTTTCTACCAAGACATATTATCAGCAATACTCCAGTGACTCGATCAACAATTGTAGAGCTTACAAATTCAAACTCTTTGGCATCCTAGACATGTCATGCCTAGACTCACCAAGCACTAGGTGGATGACATGGGCATTGCACTAAAGGAAATACTCCCCTTTAATACTCGCACACTCCCTCCATTGAGAACTTCTCAACAATACACCAATGCATTGACCACAATATGCTTCATCTTGGAATTTGGCCCCCATCATATTCTGACTTCATAAAGATCGTAGTTACCAAGAGAACCAAGAGTCCAAATCTTGACTGAAGACATATTCTCCTCTAGCAATCCTAATGATGAAAAAGGCAATGATGAAGAAGCACTTCCAACTACTGATCCTAAATATGACAAGCATGATCCCGTACAAGCTTATGTGCTTCTACCGATAGCAGGTGATGGTGCTAGTGATCTTGAATCTATCAAGGACAAGCCGAAACAAGCTTATGTTCTACCTCTAAAAATTGATGGTGTTAGTGATTCTTACAACATTGACATCATGCTAGAAAATACATGTCTAATTCTAATAGATGGTAGCACCATCTTTCCATCACACAATTCAGTGACAACTCAATTCATCATGTGTCTTGAAAACATCATGATGCCTACACCTCCATATTCATGTTGTCAATGTTTCTGGATTTACCATGGATAAAATCATTACCACTACTTCGATCCTACTACATGCATAGGGTTAGCAAAACCCCAACTTTGGTCATGATGGGATGCCCAATCCACTTGTCCTACCATCATACAGTGTTGGGAGAGCCCAATGGGATATGAATTCTACTCATGGTAACTCATCTTTTTAACCTTGGGGGAGTTGATGTAGGACACATGAAGCATTATTCAATATGTTTTCCATTATTTTTATTGTTTAGGAATTAAGTGTAATTATCTAGGTACATGTACTTGCTGCTAATTTATTTGTTTTATTTTAAAAATATATTTTTTTGAGAAATATATGCAATTGCCTTAGGTCTAGGGCTTCATGTATTTTAGTATAAATGTTTGTCTTGGGGGCTTGTCTCGAATAGTTGAATCTTTTTATAGAAATAAATATTTCATTTATCTTCTTTATCTCTTTCTTCCATGGCCTGTGTCGTATCACTAGTTGGTTCATAAGTAGGAACTCGAGAGTCACACCCTTGTGAGATAGGACAAAGACGAGAATTCAAAATGTTTTATGAATTTTCATCATGTAATTAATGGGATTCATGGAATAAACATATTTAGTTCTCTTGATAATCTTGATAGAAATTCGAAATTAGATTTTGTTAATTATAATAAACCAAATCATCTTTTTGCTTCTTGAATTTCTTAGTTAATTGAGATGGATAGTTTTTTGCCTTTATGTGTTGATGGCCTTAAGTTATAGTATTGTTGACTCATCCTACTTCAGGAATGTAGTGTTTTTTTGTTTTTGCTACTTCTTATATGCACATTCTCTATGAGGAAGTATCACTCTATTATTGTTATCAATTTTAAATATTCATGAATGAAATTTTTAAGATAGCTGCACAATGATAATTATGAACTTTTAGTGTTAATGATGTAATACAATGAACTATGTAGGGTACATTGTTTTCTAAAAAAATGGATTAGATGCAATATCGACGAATCCCTCATTCATATCTTATTACATTGAAATGTTGGGTGTAGATGAGTGATCTACTTCTACTTCAAAGTTATTCAGTGGTGTGTGTGAATGATAACTAAGAACACTAAGAAGTCTTAAATTTATTCCAATTAATATGATAAATTACCAAATGTGCCTTGATTCTATTTTGACAATCACCCACGTAAATTGTTAACCCTTTCATAATTTCAAGCATTAGTTTTTTTCATTAGACCCAAAAGTTGACTAGTGGAAATGTCCTCTCTTTTTGTAACTATGCTACGGAAGGTTACATTCCATCTTGTCCTGATATGGAAGGTTATAGTGCCATGAAAATTCCCTTTCTTGAATAGATCTCATTCTACCTTTTTAATATTATCGTGTTTATTCTTTATGTTGTTCCCCATTACTATTTTTTTATCTACAAGCATGGGTATTATCATGTCCTTTTTTTAGGTATGGATTTTTCTACATATATTGATGCAATGTCCTTAATAGATTGGTTGGGTTGAGAAGGTAAAAACACTAAGAAGTCTTAAATTTATTCCATTTTTAGGATAAATTACCAAATGTGCCTTGATTCTATTTTGACAATCACCCACGTAAATTGTTAACCCTTTCATAATTTCAAGCATTAGTTTTTTTCATTAGACCCAAAAGTTGACTAGTTGAAATTTCCTCTCTTTTTGTAACTATGCTACGAAAGGTTACATTCCATGTTGTCTTGATATAGAAGGTTATAGTGCCATGAAAATTCCCTTTCTTGAATAGATCTCATTCTACCTTTTTAATATTATCTTGTTTATTCGTTATGTTGTTTCCCCATTGCTATTTTGTTATCTACAAGCATGAGAATTGTCATGTCCTTTTTTTAGGTATGGATTTTTCTATAGATATTGATGCCATGTCCTTAATAGATTGGTTGGGTTGAGAAGGTAAGTGGATGAAAATGAAAACCTAGTGAATGAAAGTGAGAGCCTTGTATAGGTTGAAAGGGTCGAAGTTCAATTTGAACTAGAACCTTGCATGGGTTTGAAATTTGATAGTCTTGACAAAGCTATAGAGTTTAACATAAATATGCATATCATATTTGATTTAGTATAAGCAGTAGAAATCATTACATTCCAAATAAAACAAAAATATTTAAGAAATTATTCATGTGCTCTAGTTACGGGTTATATAAAAAAGAAGAAAGAAGACAATAGTCACAAAAACACCCCAAAAAGAATACAATCCCAATCAAAGAGGATGTAGGGCTCTAATAGTCAATCTATAAAAAGACACAAAGTGGGTGGTTACATGCTTAAAAAATATTATGACCAAGATCTCACCATAATTCATGAGGAAAGAGGTTTCATTGCTCACATAGTCGCATGCCATCTATGGTTCAAAATTCAATTCACACAATGTGTGATCAAATATTTCTATAGTAAAAATAATGTCACTTATTGATAGCCAACAAGGAGGGATATGCAATGCCACATTCATAAGAAAATATTTAATAAACACATGTGTTTCCTTAAGGTGTTACATAGGTATTCATATAGCATCCACATTAGATCATTTTGGAAGCATTCAAGGAGAAAACATGTATTCTTTTACTCAATGCAATTTGAAGAGGAGAATTGTTCACACACTACCTTATAGATATATACTATATCAAGAATATCATATCAATGTTTTAAGATGTGGTTACTTATGACACAACGTAATTAAGATGATATAATATGACATTTGCACCTTTTATTGGGTGAATCATCATGTGAAATCTATTATGTTTGTTTGTGCTTTTTATTGGAATCTAATATTTAGTCCTTTGTTCCGATTTATATAACATTTATAGAAGATATGTAAAACACCCAAAGTCAATATGAATTGATCAAGATCTAGCAATTTGAAAGGCAATTTGTATTTTATGAATGGTAGTTGTGGATTGATGTTGCCAATGCCATATAATGAAGAAAGGATGATAGTTATTGCATTGGTTTAGGTTTCATCAATGAATTCTACTCTTTCATTAATCACTTTAACACCAATGATTAATTTTCATATAGGTAACACAAAATTGTATCCTCTACATCGTGAATAGAAATGAACATTTAATTTTATTATGGAGCATTAGATAGACTTGGATTCATGTATACTTTATTGACACTTTTCTCCTAACATGTCTATAATCCAACATACTGAGAGCATGGACACAATATTCAATGTCCAAGTAAATAACCAATTTCCCTAATTTAAATATTTGAAAGAATATGAAAAGGTTGTTGAGAACCAATCTGATTAAGAAGATGAATAACAACTTAGTTATAAGAATGGAAAGCAAAAAGGAGGGTCTTATGAAATTATTACAAATGCATGTAATATCTATATCTGATAGACCTCAAAGAATTTCTCGAGAAACTAAAGTTAAAATCATGTAATGACAGTGAGGAGGTTATCAACATTTGGTATATTAATTTTCATATTTTGGTGGTGATATGATTCCATTTATTTCAAGAAGCTTTATAAACTAGTATATAATTGGGAAAAGAACAAAAAAATGTCAATGCAAGATTTTCCATTTTCTGGACATCTTATGTGCTCATTATTGAAAGTTTTCACTCATCTTAAAGTTCAAGATATTACACATCTCTATGTAGTGAAGCATTGGAAAACTAATGCAAAAAATACAAGTGAAACATTATCTTTTTAAGATTCTCAGGTTCATTTCATGATATAACCTATTTATGTGGGGAAAATAGCCTTTGTATATCAACATGGAAATTTGTTGTTATAAATTCTAAACACAAGGACACTTATCGATGATACAAGAAAAAATTCTAAAGTCTTATATGACTACATGATGTTGTTGCATATTTATTGAACTAGGTACATGTAAAGAAGGTAATCCATCATCCAAAACTCATATTCCAACTCAAGTTAGTCAATATTTTTTTAATCCAACGTATTTAAGATGACATAGAAGCAAGGGATTTACCCTTGTCACACCAAAAAGGGAGTAGGAAACCACATAGGTTTCAACCATTGTTTTAGTTAAAAGAAAACGTTATATTCATTCACTCTATACTTTACTATTTTTTTGTAATTATTCAACAATGTTAAGGTTGCTGACTTGACATGCTTAGAGTGGATGGTGATTTGGCCATGTAGTGCTATTGATTTATCCTACAATAGGTTATGTTAGTCTATTTGCATCAATTACACATTGCTCACTTGTGTGGGTTTTATTAGAGGTTGAATAATTGTACATTGGGGTTTGAATTGAATATCTTATGTTAGATACATTTCTTAGTGTGGTTGAAATTTAGAATTGGGGTGTCTTCTTGAAGTTTAATCTAGTACATATTGGTTTTGTTTATGGATCCATTGTTTGTAATTCATTTTGATAGTTATGTAATTTGTAATTAGATCACTGGTTGTAGACAATTGTTGATGTGGTGTGGTTGAAATTCTTAATTGGATGTATAAATTGAATTTGATTTATTTATTTAAAGTTTGTGTTAATTCATTGGTTTGCGGAAAATTTTGTTACTAACTGGTTTGTGCTAACTCCATTCATCATTTGTTATACACTCAACTTCAATGGGGCTTGACTAGATGGTTTTGATGGCTTGGTTGGTTTGTTCTAATTTAGTATCATTCAATGTAGAGGCTCAATTCAGTAGCTTGGTAGCTCGTGTATTCATTTTGATTCAATTGATCATTAGTATCTAAAATCAGTCCAATATATGTTTACTGAATTCTCCAGACAATGATGCCATGTTGTAACCACAAGGTGTACGTTCATTTTAGTCCAATTCAGTTTAGTCCAGAACCAAGTAAACAATCTCAATGGAGTCCAGTTCTCTTCATTTGATTTTGTTTGTTTGTCAAAATTTAGAAGGTTAATTGAATTTAGAAGGTCATGGTGTGGTCAAATAATTGGTGTAGATTATTTTATTTGTTAACATCCATGCACATATTAAACTTGGCTAACCTGCTTGGCTGATATGCTTGGTTGTTTAAATTGGAGTGTAGGATTGTAATCTAGTATCTTGGTTAATTTGATTCACATTCTGAACTTGGTCAATCTTCTTGGTAGATTAAATTTGGATGAGGGATCTAATTCAATAAAATAGTTAGGCTAGCTGATGTCTCAATCTAGAGGATTGGTTGACTAATTAGTTTTTTTGATAAATGTCTGTGACTAATTAATTGTTATCTTTCTTAGTGTTCAGGTGCATTGGAGTAGCCATTTTTAGATGCATTAGAGCATCTATTTTGTAACATTTAATAATGTTTGTGGTTGGATTTCGATGTTAGATTCAGCAATTGGATTCAATTCACATCAACTTGGGATGTTGACGTTATTTCATTTATAAAAAGAATTGGTTTTGTTAATACTTTTTGTAGTTGAGTTTGTCATAGGTGATTCTTGGGGTGGTATAAATCAAATAAATTCAATGGATTTGATTACGAAAATCCACTAGCTGAAAGTCAATTGTTGGTCAGTCTAAACTAGGTTCAGTTCTCAAAAGTCATTTGGGGGCCAACAAAAACTATGCATTCAATTCAAAAATCTTGGTACACATATGCTCACTAATTTCCTTCAATTGGGGTATAGTTCAAGGAGAGTTGGTACACATGCATTCCTATAATTTACATCATTCATTCATTAAGTGAATAAATTAATTTGAACAATTTCCATCATTTACTCATTCATTTTCCAATAAGTACACTTATTACATTGCATCCACTAATCTATCATCCTTATGGTTCATTCATTCATTCCCACTAATCCATCCACTAATCCAGTCAGATAATAAATTTTTATCCACCCACTAATCCAGTTACAACTAATACAAAAATTATTACAATTCACACTTTTATTAGCTCTTAACAACTAATACAAAACTAACTCAGTCCAATATGTTGACAAGAAGCCACTAATATATCCAAACAACATCTATATGTTGTCATTTATCTTTAATCCTTGATCTTAGTCATTTTTACTTCTCCCTGAAGTTGCAAAATCTTGGACTCCTCAAGAACTACTTAAAAATAAAGAAATCCATGTGAAAAACTTTCAATATGTAACTCCCCACAAATAATAAGACACTAACAAAAATTGAAGACACGGTCACATTTGTTGCATTCCAAAAACATTCTACGAGCAATAGACCAAAAATTAACCTCTTCGTTGTAGTTGGGAAAGAAAAAGAATTAATATATTCTAGAGCCAACCTGGTCACCCCATTTGCAATGCTTTGCACCACTTATCACTATACATCTTTGAATAAAAGATAGCATGTATAAACCATGTAGCTACTTCTCTTATGAGAAGCCATGCCTTGGGATTACTACATAAATATAATAGAAAGAATAGATAATATCCAATCACGGGTAAATAGGATAAAATAACAAATGTAAAATGACATAATAAACCATGATTGAAAATTAGAAAATAAGAAAATCATGAGATGTTAGAAAATGAAAGGAGGAGAAATAGTTAGAATAAATGAGAGAGATATAGATGCAAAGAGACTAGGAGGTGAAATGTTGCAAGAGTAGCAGAGAGGTGAATGTCTGAAGAAAATATGAAACAACCAATGACTTATTGTTGGAGTGGTAAAGAGGGAACTATAAGGGAAGTCCCTTCTTGTTTTTTGTTGTTGGAGTAGTAAATAGGCAAATGGAAATAGGAGGTCCACATTTATTTTTATGGGTTTTTTGGTGTAGCAATGGATAGGGGAAGGGGGAGAGATAGCCAGAGGGTGACCTCCTACATGCATATCCCATCCTAATGTCTACTATTGAGACTGTGAGAAGGAAAGAGGGTATGGGGGCAACGAGGAGAGGGGGGAAGAGAGACAAAAAGATGGGAAGTAAATGATCCTACTTGTGGGACGAACTTACTCACACCTAACTTAACATGAAGTACCCTTGTTGGCTTTATGAATGAAGGTGATCTTGTTAGGAAGAGAAGTGGCTAGATGAGAGATGAAGAGAAGGAAGGGGATGGTATAAATATAGAGAGAGGTGTTTCACAGCACACATAGACAAAAGGCATATCATGAGAAAGCATGTGTTAGTTTGGTGGGTCAGTTAGTGATCATAGACATTTAGTCTAACTAGAAATGGGATATGAGTGAGATTCTCCTCATGTAACCAATAATTAATCTAATAGGGGGAAACTCGAGTATACATAGGCTAGAGTACATAATTGTATTCTAGCCTCACTATTTAACTATGCATATATATGTTGTATGTGTACGTGTGTGTGTATGATTAGACATACATATATACACACACATATATATATGCATATATATGGTTATCATACACAAAAATAAACATACATTACATATATAGGTATGTATGCCTAGAGAGACAATCATAGGATGATTATTATCGGGCATTAGATACCTAATTTGATTATGATAAAGGTAATTTTGTCTATTGTGCTTGTCTCAATCATGACCTGATGACATAGACATAACAAATGTCTAAAGATTGATGTTACTCAATGACATGTCTTCAAGTTGAGGACTTGAACAATGAGATATATGTATGATAAGAGTACATACATTCTTATTATGTCCCTAGTATAGTATTACTTTGGAAGAAAAATAAAAAACAATAATACATAAGACTAGAATCTGTATTGATGATGACAAAATCTCATTAGTCAAGATATAGGATAGCAAACCAAGCACATAGATACTTGTTATAAAACAATTTATCAGATAGACTCGCCCTGAGAGTGATGCATAGAACTAATGAATGGTAGTCATAATCAACTCTCATAGTGATAGTGGTGATTGTGGTTCTTAGATCTAAAATCACTACACTCATCACATGTCATTCATTGTACTTTTACATCATCCGACGTGACTTGAATAAAGGTTTCCATGAAGTTGATGCTTAGGTACACTGTGATACATGGGGATTGACTGTGAGTGATGTAGATGGGATTTATCCCTCCTACTAGAGTTGATATCTAGGACACTTTATAAGAGCGACTAAGAAATGTATGACCATACTCATGTGAATCAATATATATGATATGTAATCTCACATACATCTCAACCAATCTACTCTGGTTCAAGGAACATAGATTGAATGTTGAAAAGGATGATGATTTCATAGCTTGAGTTCAATCTAGATATCAGAGACAAAGGAACTATACGATCATAGTAACACTAATCACAAATTGTAGGCTGAATTTGTTCTCCAACTTTCCAATTACTTAGGTAGGAATGATGTGTTTCTAGATACCACTCATTTCTTATGAGGTAATAATATGGACATTTACTGACAATGTAATTTGGGACCTATAGGGTCAAACACATAGGCCACGAATAGAATATGAGTTTACTCATGAATGAAGATTGACTTGATTGCTAAAGTGTTTAGGTAATAAATTAAACAATAATTGGATGACTGGATTCTGAAACAACTGATTCACCAAGTGAACTGACTGTTCAATGACATGAATCGAGTGGTTCAAGTTGTGAGCTGACTGGTTGGTTGATCAATGAGATTGGATCAAAGATTGATGTTAATGTCATTTTGTACATTAATCAAATGTTAAAAGCCAATGTCTTTAAAATAGAAAATCAAGTTAACAGATCGGCACAAGGTTTGAACTGGCCATTTCATCTATGAACCGACTGGTTTTCAATAGTGAACTGACCGGTTCATGGTTCATAGCTTTTGAAAAATTTATAAAATTATCTCTCAATGACTCCAAGATGAATAGGAAAAGAGGATAGTCTAGGATTTTAGATACACAACAACAAGATTTGATAATTTGTGATGGAGTGGACTTTTGGAATCCTAAAATGTTCATTGACACAAGTGAAGTCATGCATATTTAGTTTTTTTAGAATCCCAAGTGTTTTGGTAAAGTTAGAGTGTTGATTGAGGTTTATATAATGATTAGAATCCATAAGCTTATGCATATTTAATGAGTTTAATTGATTTGTCTAATAGTTGAGTTTTGACACCAAATTCGTGTACAAGGTACCCTAAGTAGTGAGGAAGATATGGTTAAAATTTGGTGGCAATTGGGTCATCTAAGAGAGAGATATTTAGGTTTGAAATTGGTGAAATAATGTGCATATCTGATGTACCTTGGACGGTCGAATCCTTATCCCCTACCATCGGGAAGCCTGGAGATTGTGGGTTGCAGTGAGTGGGAAGGAAGGGCCTCACTTCACATCTTTTTCATGGCCTGGTAAGGGACGAGGAGTGGGTGGTTTCATTTCTCATCACCAAAACCTACTGCCCGACCCCTCATTAGAGGGATATGGAGAAGTAACGAGGGAGTTCCAGCTCCCTCCTTCTGCTGGCTCTCCATCGTAATGAGAAGGTTGTGGCTAGGAGCTTAAAATGGAGGTACAATGTAGTTCAAAGGGGGAATGGAGATATGAAAAGAAAGGTCGGGGTTTAGGGATTATAAGGTGCTAGCATATGTGGGCTCTCGTTAAGGTTTCTGTGGTCAAAGAGGTCGACCTTGTTGGAGAAGAAAACATGTTTTGGGGACTGTGAGGGTGCTTTCCACTACAATAGAAGGACATGGACAAGCTCGAGGAGGTGTCATGCATGGTTCCTTGGGGAAGATCTTCGGACATCTTCCATGCCCGGGGATGTTTTCACCCTTTGCTGGCACTACAGCGGTCGCCATGGTCAGTGAGATCATGGAGGCAAGTCTCTAGAGGTGAAGCTTGGGTGTTCTGAAGATATGGAGGTCAAAGAGGTGCCGCAAACATTGATGGAAGCCTCAAGAGTTGTCTAGGAGAACCCCACCGTGGTTTCTTACTCACCAGAGCAGTTTCTAGGTGAGAGTGGTGACTTGCGCCCAGAAGAACAGCCTCATGCGAACAGATCACGTTGAACGGGAGAAAGAAAGAGGGGTGAGCGGTGTATCCAGACCGGGTCCAATCCAGCCAAACCAGAGAAGAACTAGGTCCAGATCACCAAACCAACCAGCCTTCCTCAAGCAAGTGAAGCACACCCAAGGGGACACATGCTCGATTGGCCCAATGAAGGTAAACAATCCCAATAATGCTCGGTTCTTTTATAATTCATAGAAAATAATCTGATTATCAAAAATATACAAATAAGGTACCAAAATGTTCAGAAAAAATCAGTAGAACATGGTAGAACTATAATATCATGCTTTTGAAACAATAATCTTAGTGGTATCATGTAAGATGTGTAATGCGTGTTTAATGGATAATATATACCGAATGATGGCATAAAATTATGAGAAAATACTAGCAGATCATAAATCATGTTTACAGTGCATATGATGTCAGATATGGTCATGTTGATGTACGAACTCATGTAATTTTCTTAGAATGTCTATTTATGGATACTAACCCTCAATAAAATGCAATAAATGCATACATGCTCAATAAATGATGAAATTTACAGAGTAAGCTCATATCAGTATAAGTAACCTAAATTTTAATTATAAAATCACAATGATGAACAAAATCCATGTTATATTAAGATGAATCTTAATACATGTTATACAACACTAATTTAGGTTTGTACATATAACCTAGGGTAATATTACACAAAAAGGATATGAAACCTAATGTTTAGATAATGAACCATAATCTAGAAAATGACATCAATAGGATAAATCTAAGACAAGAATACAAGTAATGAGGGGAATATCATAAGACTAATTAAAACCCTAATATGAACACATTTAGGGTTAAGATGATATGTATGATGATGAGAACCTGATGGTGGTATGTGATCTTGTCTTAATCAGGGTTGACAAGGATAGATGACATTAGGAATGTGATTAGAATGATCTATATCTTTGGAAGGTATGCCACTACCTCTTGCTTGGCTTATTATACATTATGCTTGTGTTATATGGTAGTAAATACTTGACATATGGTATTGATTGAAATGATTGTCTTGTATAATATTTTGATTGAATTTCCATACTTATTGCTATATGTATACCTTGAACACCTGTAAACATAATATAGATGTTCCATCATAAGATAGCTCATAAACCACTTGGCGGTAGAGCGCATGCATAATGATCACAAACCACTTGGTGGTAGATCATATGATGTTTGTGTAATGATCACAAACCACTTGGTGGTAGATTATAAGGCCTGAAGACATCAAAGCCTTGGTGGCAGACACATGAGATATATGTTGAAAATGTGCTTAAAATATGTGTTCTCTTTTGTTAATAAACATTCTTGTTCAAGTTTGCTTTTCTCATATTCTTTTGTTCTTACAAGTATTAGTTTTATCTTATTGCCAAGATATGATGAGAGGTATGTAAAAGACATGTCGGCATACTTAGTACTATATTCTTGAATATTGTGTTGATGTGTACCACATGTAATCTTTTATTTAGGTTGTGGACATGTGCTTTTAAATTCCATGATAGTTGAGAGTCGTGTGGCGAGCCGATGTATAGGTGGACATGTTGTCTTAAGATCTTGTAGTCTAGTGGTAGTACATGTATATATATAAGTCTGCTATTCAATATGTAATATCAAATGTTGTAACAATTCATTATGTAATTATATGCTGAATGGTGAACATATGTTGTATGGTTTGTTTCTTTTGTTTGTGTGCATGTACTACTGCTGTTTCCTTCTGACACCCATGATTTTCTTCTTCTTAGCCTAGTGTGGGGTGTTTAAATTGGGATTCTCACTGAGGTGAGGTTTTCAATTTGAACGTCACACATCAGATTAAGTTTTAGAAAATCTGGGGACGTCACAGGTGGTACCAGAACATGAACAATAGAAAATCCTAACATTTGCTCATTATGCAACTCAAAACTAAAGAACCTTGAACTTTATTATCTTTAGGGTTAGATTAGTCATATTTTAATGACTAGATCTGACCTAGCCTCTAGGTTAGCACCTAGATGTTCGAGAACTAGGTCTAGACTGGTGCTTGTTGAGTAGCAAGTCCTTATATGCCATTCTTTCCTTGTAGTGCAGCGGTATGGGATGTTGCACTATTTGGAAATGACATGCAATAAGGGAAGAGAAACCCTAGACATATGGCACTCGTTGTCTAGAGTAGTACACCATGTTCTCACCCCTTTCCTTAGTTTTCATGACATTGTACTCTCTACTATGTGTGGGACACTCATTTTCAGGATTTGGTTTTGGATTCCAACCGGATCGAACTGTGATAGTTTTCTCTGATGCTTATTTTATCAGACAAAAACTATATAATATTTTAATATGTATTACAAAGAATGTGTCCCCACACATGTACGTTTAGGAGGTGGTCATGCAACCTAAGTGAAAGTGAATGACATCAGTCTAGAAGAGAGAGTAGTTCTAGATTAGATGTCTAGAGCCTTGTTGGAATGTATATGTTAGATGGAATAGATGAAATAAGTTTTGATGATGTGATGTAAGTCTTATATAGATGACCTAAGATATTTTATGATGATATATGAATGTCTTTGAGGACTTAAGTCCAGTTTTGAGGATTTGAGATAAGTCTTGATGATTAAAGTAACTAGGCTTTTATGAGATAAGATATGTTAAGTTAAGACAAGGATGTGAATCAGCAAGAGCCACAATCTCTTTTATAAAGGAGGACCTCTAGTGTTAGGACCAGTTTTAGGGTTAACTCCAAAGAGAGTGAGACCCATTGGGAGAAGGCTAGAGAACCAAAACTCCAAGATATGAGAATTATGAGAAATATGTGATATGATATGTCCTAAACTAGAATACTCCTGAGTGATTGAGTTGAGTTTCTTTATGCATGATTCCTATAGTTTTTTGGAATCTTAGATGTCCTTGGGAGGACCAAACCCTAGATATAGAAAGAGGCTTGATATATATGTGCATGTGAATATGAATACAAGTACTTGCCATCTGGGTGAGGGAGAGAGCCCAAGACCCTAGAGGAGGTAGTTGTGTTAGTTTTTGTGAAGCCTCGTGCTCAGGTGGGTGGTTTCTCACATAGGAATCTAGTGGTGTATATAGAGAGGGTTTGAGTAAGCATGATTCATGGGTAGAGACCTATGGAGATAATATCATAGCATGTTTTGGTTTGTGCTTACGTGGCTAGAGCTAATGAAGTTATCAATAATGCCAATGAGGTAATCTGAGAACCCTAGAACAAAGAGGGAGGGTAAGGTTTGTGCATATGAGATACTCTCTGAGCATGGAAATACCCTCATGATATGGGACATGAGAACCTCAGCTAAACTAGATGAAGTTTTAATATATGTCTAACAAGCCACTCACATAAGTTTATTAACACAACGATGATATTATATATATATATATATATATATCTTTATTGCCCGCACGGGTAGCTACCCTCCCACCCTTCTGACCACTTTTTTTCAAAACAAAGATTTCTCAATTGTAAAGGACTATTTTGTCTAGCTCTCCAAAATATTTTAACCAAAAATAATATCATTTGCCCCTCCAAAATCAAAAAACTCATCCTTATATATATTTGTTTTATATTTTGTACATAGTTACTTTTTTGACACCATAGTTACTTTTTTTACAGCAGAGTTACTTTCTTAGCCAGGAGAGTTACTTTTTTGGCTGCCAAGTAGCAAAAATCTAGGCTACCCACACGGGCAATGAATGAACACCCTATATATATATATATATATATATATATATATATATATATATATATATATATATATATATATATATATATATATATTCAAAGGTTGTGATCTAATTTCAACGTCATATATAGACATGATATGATGGAAACCTAGAGATGGTTTAATTGACATAAAAGTATAAATGGTTAACTATATACATGAATAATGATGATAATGTGATATTGTTGGCTAATCTTGTGATGAAATCACTAGTAAATGTTGCAATTTATTATGAATAATGTAATAAGATAAGATCATATGAATGTAACATGTTACAGAGGTGTTAATCTTAGTGCTTAATAAAGCTGAAATATACAATTTGATAGTTAGCATAACATAATTATTATGACACCTTGATATGATCTAGATGGATAGAGTGAGTTAACTATAGGAAATACTCTCCTAAAAGGCATATGTTAATGTTGAACATGTTCTAACAATTTTCTCAATAAAATGTTGATAACACCTTAATATAATGGGTTAAGTTTATTTAACACCTTTAGAACATGGTAATATGACGTGGGAACCCTAATGCATGGGTAAGGGTGAGAAAGCAACCCTAACATATGAGATATGTCATGACATAATCAGAGTTTCTAAACCCTTATTTGAGCTTCTTTGAAGTGATGTTTCACCCTAGATATTATAAAACATCATGGTAGCTTGGGTATAGTTTTGGATCTTTGTTTTTCGATATGTTGCACACAGAGTGGTTTGCTACATGTGGATGAAGGAAAGATAAGGTTTTCCATGGAAGTATGAGTATGGCTCACTTTCAAGGATGAAAGTTCTATTAAGATGTATATGATGTGAACGACAAGATTTATGGTTTAATTCCGAGGACAAAATTTCTTTTAAGGTGTTAAGGATGTGATGGAGTGGACTTTTGGAATACTAAAATGTTCAATGACACAAGTGAAGTCATGCATATTGAGTTATTTTGAGAATCCCAAGTGTTTTGGTGAAGTTAGAGTGTTGATTGAGGTTTATATAATTATTAGAAACCATAAGCTTATGCCTATTTGAGGAATTTAATTGATTATTCTAACAGTTGCGTTTTGACACCATATTCGTGTACAAGGTACCCTGAGTAGTCAAGAAGATATGGTTAACATTTGGTGGCAATTACGTCATCCTAGAGAGAAATATTTAGGTTTGAAATTGGCGAAATAATGTGCATATTTGATGTTCATAGACCAAAGTTTGTGGCTTTATGGATGTGTCACGTGCCCCTTGGTTTGGGCTGCATCTGGATGGAAAATTCTTGGCCATTCATGGATAATATGATGGTTGAGGCCCTTGACTTAAGTGAGCCATGGATCACATTTTAGAAGGGGTCCTTTGCAGCTCTTAGATGCATCTTGGACGGTCTGATCTGTATCCCCTACCTCCGGGCAGCCTGGAGATCATGGGTTGCAGCGAGTGGGAAGGCATGGCCTCGCTTCACGTCTTGTTCTTGGCCTGGGAAGGGATGAGAAGTGTTTTTTTTCATTTCTCGTCGCTAAAACCTACTTCTTGACCCCTAATTAGGGGGATATGGAGAAGTAACGAGAAAGTTCCAGCTCCCTCTTTCTGCTGGCTCTCCATCGTAATGAGCAGGTTGTGGCTAGGAGCTTAAAATTGAGGTAGAATGTAGTTCAAAGGGGGGGATGGAGATATGAAAAGGAAGGTCGGGGTTTGGGGATTTTAAGGCACTAGCATATGTGGGCTCTCATTAAGGTTTCTGTGGTCGAAGAGGTCGACCTTGTTGGAGAAGAAAACGGGTTTTGGAGACTGCGAGGGTGCTTTCCAGCACAATAGAAGGACATGGACAAGCTCGAGGAGATGTCACGATACTTTGGGGAAGATCTCCAGACATCTTCCATGTCAAGGGATGTTTTCCCCCTTTGCTGGCACTACAACAGTCACCATGGCCGGTGAGTTCGTGGAAGCAAATCTCTAGAGGTGAAGCTAGGGTGTTCTGAAGTTGTGGAGGTCAGAGAGGTGCCGCTAAAATTGATGGAAGCCTCAGGAGTTGTCTAGGAAAACCCCACCATGGTTTCTTACTCACCAGAGCAGTTCCTAGGTGACAGCGGCGACTCACGCCCAGAAAAACAGCCTCACACGAACATATCACGTTGAACGGGAGAAAGAAAGAGGGGCGAGCAGTGTATCTAGACCAGGTCCTGTCCAGCCAAACTAGAGAAGAACCAGGTCCAAATCATCGAACCAACTGTCCTGTCTCAAGCAAGTGAAGCGCACCCTAGGTGACATGTGTCAGAATTTGATTGACCCAATGAAGTTAAATAATCCAAATAATTCTCAGTTCTTATATAATTCGTAGAAATTAGTCTGATTATGAAAAATATACAAATAAGGTACCAAAATGTATAGAAAAATAAGTAGAACACAGTAGAAATATAATATATGGATTTTGAAGCATTAATCTGAGTGATATCATGTAAGATGTGTAATGCTTGTTTAATGGATAATAAATACCAAATGATGGCATAAAAATTATGAGAAAATACCAGTAGATCATAAATCATGTTTATAATGCATATGATGTCAGATATGGTCATGTTGATGTACGAAATCATATAATTTGCTTAGAATGGCTATTTAGGCTTTTAACCCTCAATAAAAAGAAATAAATGCACACATGCTCAATAAATGATGAAATTTACAGAATAAGCTCATATCAGTATAAGTAACCTCAATTTTAATCATGAAATCATAATGATGAACAGAATCCATGTTATATGAAGATGAATCTTAATACATGTTATAAAACTCTAATTTAAGTTAGTACATGTAACCTAGGTTAATATGTACACAAAAAGGATATGTAACCTAATATTCAGATAATGAACCATAATATAGAAAATGACATCATTAGGATAATTCTAAGATAAGAATACAAGTAATGAGTGGAATATCATATGATTGAGTGAAACCCTAATATGAACACATTTAGGGTTAGGATGAGATGTAAGATGATGAGAACCTAATTGTGGTATGTAATTTTGTCTTAATCAGGGTTGACAAGGATAGATGACATTAGGAATGTGAATAGAATGATCTATCTCTTTGGAAGGTATGCCATTACCTCTTGCTTAGCTTATTATACATTATGCTTGTGTTATATGGTAGTAAATACTTGGCATATGGTAAGGATTTAAATGACTATCTTATATGATATGTTGCTTGAATTTCTATACTTATTGCTATATGTATACCTTGAACACCAACAAACATAATAAAGATGTTCCATCACAAGATTGCTCATAAACCACTTACTGGTAGAGCGCATGGATAATGATCACAAACCACTTCGTGGTAGATCATATGATGTTTGTATAATGATCACAAACCACTTGGTGGTAGATCATAAGGCATGAAGACATCAAATCCTTGCTGGTAGATGCACGATATATGATGGAAATGTGCTTAAAATATGTGTTCTCTTTTGTTAATAAACATTATTGTTCAAGTATGTTTTTCTTATATTATTCTATTACTTCCAAGTATTAGTTTTATCTTATTGCCAAGATATGATGAGGGGTATGTAAAAGACACATAGGCATACTCAGTACAATATTCTTGACTATTGTGTTGATGTGTACCACATGTAATCTTTTGTTTAGGTTGTGGACATGTGCTTTTGAAGGCAAGGATAGTTGAGAGTTGTGTGGCGAGCCGATGTACAGGTGGACCTATTTTATTAAGATCCTATAGTCTAGTGGTAGTACATGTATATGTATAAGTTTGTTGTTCAATATGTAATATCAAATGTTGTAACAATTCATTATGTAATTATTTGTTGAATGGTGAACATATGTTGTATCATTTGTTTTTTTTGTTCATGTACATGTACTACTATTGTTTCCTTCTGACTCCCTTGATTTTCTTCTTCTTAGCCTAGTGTGTGGTGTTTAGATTGGGATTCTCGTTGAGGTGAGGTTTTCAATTTGGATGTCACACATCGGATTAAGTTTTAGAAAATCTGGGGACGTCACACAATTGTTGTTCTCTCTTATTTTGGAAACTAGAGAGCCTCAGACATTCCTACCCATAATAGGGAGGGTCGGTGAGGGAGAGAAAACAAGGAAGAGCAAGTTCTTGATGGTCCGTGTTGACTATGATAGATGTGAGAAGGTTGTTTCCGCCATCTAGGAGGACAAAAACCAACATTGTCCATGGTGGTGTCACTTTGACGGTTGTTTGTGTGAAACTTGTGAAAGAAGCACACTTCTGCAAGTGTTGTCACTGGACTTTCTCCAAGACCATGTATATCTCTTGCTACCTCCTTCCCAAACCATATTTATTGATAGATTCACTGATGAAGGGGAATATGGTGAGTAAATATTTTGTTGTTTCTGCCGTATTTGACGCTAAATTTCCCTACAGTTCTATCTGAGGCATGTCAATCTACTATGTTTTAGGATTTAATCAAAATGATTGGATTTCGTTTTATGATTTTTATTGCATATGAGGTGAATATTTAATATGATTAATGTGTATATCCAATGAAATACCACAAATGATCCCAATAAACAATATATATATATATATATATATATATATATATATATATATATATATATATATATATCATATGATATATATGCAATATATGCATATCACCTTAAAATTGTTTTTATGGTGAGAGCAAGCATGGTTATGCCTATACCCCCTGGACTTGTGTTTAGTTGAATGGGTTTATTCCTATTTTATATATCAATTTGCATACTGATCATCCCTCCTTTTTTCCATATGTAAAAGTATTAGATGTTTTCCTTCCTATTCTCCCCTCGAATGTAACTTGAGGTTTCTCTTTTTTAATGTAATAAGTTAAATAGAATAGGATAATTCTTATTTTCTATTATGGAAAAAAAGGTGTTTTGCACCAAAAGAACCAATCGACTCAGACAATGAATTGATAGACTGGAGGATCGAGGAGGCCAGAAGACAAGAGCAACCGATCGATTGGTGGCCCAACTGATATGTTGTAGCAGTCCAGATGACTATTTCAAGAGACCAATCAACCAACCAGGAGGCCAACTGATCGATTTAAGAGTTTAATGATCGACTAGGACTGATTCTAGTACAAATTTCAGATATACAAGTTGTACATATGATGTGGACTGTAGTTGTTAACAATTCATTATGGCACCAATGAATTGAAATAGTATGTCCATAACCATCACTTGTATCTATGATTGCATGTTTCATTTGTGGTTATATCATGTACATGATACATACTATACGTATGTGGTGATTGAATATGTATATTTATATGTATAAACATAAAATCCTTCAATTCAATAGTAAGTCTTAGATGCTTTTCATTAGCAATGCACATGAAAAACTTGATCGATTAAGTGTAGGTTACGCCAAAGCATGGTGTGTTGTATATCTCATGGAAGTGTGATGGTAGATATGTAGATCTACCGAAGAAGGATACATATTCTATCGTGTTGGTTTTGGGTTAGGCTTGTCTAGGTGAGCTTAATGAGATTAAGTACCTAGAAGAATAAGGATGGATTGTGACAAATAGTTGTACACACCATCTATCCAAGAGTTGCATTCATATACAATTGGGAAGAGTTGTCTACCTAAATAGTCAAGTTGTGGGTGACCAGCCAAAGCTGACACATGAATTGATGAAATTTGGATCTTGGCTCACTAGAAGGTTGTATGTTGCAATCTTATGAAATGATAAGTGAGGGTTATCATTTTGAACAAAATAGTGGAGGAGATAACTTATTAAAAGCCTAATTAATATAATATTTTAATAAAATCAAATATAAATGGGTTTTGACATATTGCAAATTTCTTTTGTAGAAACCAATGAAAACCAATAACATGTTTTTTTGCAATCAATCATTGAGAAGGAAAATTTGAATGGGAATAATTTCCATGACTGGTTGAGGATGTTGAGAATCATTCTCACACAAGAGTGTAAGCTCTATGTCCTAGAGACACGAATGCCAAAGGAACCTTCTCCTGATGCATCGAGGGATGAGTTGGATGCTTATTGGAAACATACCAACGATTCCTTAAATATTAAACACCTTACGCTATGTTGTATGAACTATGAGTTGCATGAGAAACATGAAGACATGGGATTTCTTGAGATGGTAACACATCTTAAGAATATGATCAACAATCATCCAAAAAAAGTAAGGTATAATATCTCAAAGGCACTCTTTGAGTGAAAGATGATAGAAGAAAATCTAGTAGACCCCCATGTGCTCAATATAATTGGGCATGTGGAACAAATAAAGTGACTGGGATTCCCTTTCAGCCAAGAGTTTTCCATCGATATGATTCTATAATCATTTCCTGAATCACATAGCCAATTTTGAGTAACTTGGTTAAATAGTTGTTAGAATTTCTCGACAAGTTGATTAATGTCGAAGAAAGAATGAAGAAGGAAAAACATGTGATGATGATTAGAAGAGGGAAGTCCAACAATAAAGCAAAGGATAAGAAGAGTTCTTAGGATAAGCTAAAGGAAAAGTCGTATCCACTCAAAATGAGGAGAAAGGTAAGTGCAAAAGAAATTTGTCCTTTGAACTTAAAGTAACTTAGAAAGAAGAAGCAGATAGAGATCTCCACTTCAGGATTTGAGAAGAAGTAATCTATGACTATGCGGATCAAGAGTTATTCCTGCCACTATATTTGGAATCTGTCATTCAACCTAATGGTCATGTAATAGAATTAATGAATTTCTATTATATATATGCCATTATTGAAAAACATCATGTATCTTGTATGGACAAGAATATTATGAATATACTTGATGTTTTCAATGATAAGATCTTTATGGTAAAGGCCCTAATGTCTCATATTTTATATCTGATAGTTCTAGAGGCATTTATAAGTACTAAATGACTCAATAACTCAAACAATGAATACCTATAGCATTGTCATCTAGAGCGCATACATGAGAAATGCATTTCTAGAGCCCATAATGATGGTTATCTAGACTCTTTTGGTTATTGAACCAATAAAGATATGTGAGTCTTATATATTGGGCAATATTACTAAAGTGTCTTCACTATATGTTGTGGGAGAGTGACTATTTTATTAGGGACCATGCATACTGATGTATATTGACCTTTTAGAATAAATGCTAGAGGTGGTTACTAGTTCCTCATTATAGTTATAGATAATATCACTAGATATGGTAGTTTGTATTTAATGAAATACAAGAATGAATCTCTTAAAGTGTTTAAGGAGATCATGAATAAAGTACATATCCATCTTGGTCTAAGTATTAAAACATTTCAATATGGTCAATATGGAGAATACTTTGAACTAAGAGTTTGAGAATCTTCTTGGAGACTATGATACTGTATCATGATGAACTCCACCTGACACATAATGATAGTGTATCAGAAATAAGGAATCACACCTTGTTAGTCATGGTGCGATCATCAATAACTCTATCTCATCTTTTGATTTCCTTTTGGCACATTCTTTACACTATACAATGTACTGTCTAAATTGGTTCAAAAGACACCATATGCATGTGGCATGGAAGTATCTTGATATGTCTTTTATAAGGATTAGGAATGAAAGCTTATGTAATAAAATAGTTTCTTAAGCTTTATCCACAAATCACATAAATGTTATTTTGTTGAACACTACTTCATATTCCAATTCAATAACAAAATGTTTTGTTGTCTGGATGGTTCTATTCCTGAAGAAGATCAGTGGGAGAAAGTTAGAATTCAAAAACTTTGAGATCAATAAGGAAACATTAAACCCAAGGAGGTAAAATGGGAACAAATAGAATCACAAATTGTTGTGGAATCTCAATTTCCTTATGTAAAACAAAACTTTATAGATCTAGTAGAACATGCCTTGAGCTTGAAAGACTGTGATAATTTATAACTCACAAAGGCGGTGAGTTGGTCATAGATGATGAGCCAACAACCTACATAGAAACCATTGAGGGACCAGAGTCTAAGGAATGGCTTGAGGCCATAGCTTCCAAGATGGAGTCCATGTACACCAACAAGGTATGACCTTGGTGGATCCACCTAAAGGGATAAAAACCATAGGTTGCCTTTAGGTTTTCAAGAAGAAGACCGACATGGATGGTAGTGTACACACCTATGAGGGCATACTGGTTGAAAAGGATTTCAAACAAGTTCAATGTGTTGAACATGATGAAACCTTTTCACGACATTCCATGGTTAATTCCTTCAAGATAATGCTTGTCATTGTATCTTAGTACAACTATGAGATTTGGAAATATGGATGTTAAAACTGCATTCCTTATAGGAATATTGTAGAGGATACGTACATAACATAGCCTAAAGGTTTTTTTAAATCCAATTATTGCAAATAATGTCTATAAGCTATAAAGGACAATCTATAGATTGAAGCAAGCATCTTAGAGTTGGAATTTTAAATTTCACAAGATAGTCAATGAGTTTGACTTTAGTCAAAATGAATATGGGATCCATGATTACGGTAATTTAGTGGGAGCATATTTACATTCCAAATAATTATGGAGAATCACATCATTATACTACAAATGTTAAAACTTGGCTAGGAAAGTATCTTCTCTATGAATGGTTTAGGCAAATCATCATATGTGATAGGAATAAAGATATATAGGGATAGATCTAGAAAGGTTCTTATCCTAAGTGGGAGTGCATACATTCGCAAGATTCTAAAGGGGTTCAACATGCATGACTCAATGAGAAAAAGTTTGTGATATTAGTCTCTCTAGAGTATAGTGTCCCAGTTCTTGTGAAGAATGGTAAAACATGAGTCTGATGCCATATGCATTCACAATTGGATCTATCATGTATGTAATTTTTTTTACTCATCCCATTGTCTTATATGTATTAGACATGATGAAAGGATATGTACTCATCCAGTTATCTTGTACGTGTTGGGCATGACGAGTGGATATCTGTCAGATCCAAGTGAAAATCACTATACTTCCATAAAGGACATCCTTAAGTACTTGAGAAGCATTGAAAGGATTGGTTCCTTGGTTACAGTAATAAGGAAGAGTTGGGTGTAAAGGGCTACACTGGTGCAAGCTTCCAAAATGATAATGAAAATTAATAATAACAATCAAAATTTCTGTTTGATCTTAAAACAAAAATAGTATGCCGAAAAAGTTAGGATTACTTATTTTCTGAAAAGAGATAGTTGTTTAATTCTAAAATAGATGTCAGGTACCTTGTTGTTTTGAAAATAGTAGAGGATATTGTATGGATCAAGAAATTCATTTAGATGAACTTGTGGGAGGTTCCAACCATTGATAACACAGTAGAAATATTGTAACAGTAATGGAGCTATTGGATAGACAAGGAATATCAGATAGCATACTTCAACACTTCCATCTCATATGATAGGATGTACAATGACGATATGTGAAAACTTACAAATTCTGACTTGAAGTAAATATTGCTAACCTGCTACAAAAGAACTTGTGCATCATGAACATGATGGATGTGTTAAGATCACTTCTATTAATATTTTTGGGTGATTGACTCTAAGTGTAAGTGGGAGTCTAATGGTATGTATCCCCAAAGAGACAATAATATGATGATTATAATGGGGCATGAAATACCTAATTTGATAATGATAAAGGTAGTTATGTCTATTATATTCATCTCAATCATGAGATGATGACACATACATAATAGACATCTAAATAATGATGTTACTTGATGACATATGTCTATAGGTTGAGGACCTGAATAATGAGATCATATGTATCATAAGAGTACATACACTCTTATTATGTCCCTAGTCAGATATTATTGTGGAAGGAAAATAGACACCAATAATGCATAAGACTAGAGTGTTTGTTTGTTGATGACAAAATCACATTAGTCATGATATATGACATCAAACCAACTACATAGATATTGGTTATAGAACAATGTATCAGATAGACACACCATGAGAGTGATGCACGAAACCATTTAAGTTAGTAAGGTGATATCATAGTGATAGTGTTGATTGTGGTTCTTAGACCTAAAATCACCACACTCATTACATATCGTTCTTTGTACTTTGACATTATCCAACATGACCTTAAATAAGAGTTGTCATAAAGGTGATGTTGAGGTACACTACAACAAAGGGGGATTGATTATGAGTGATGCAGATGGACTTTGTCCTTCCTACTAGACTTGATATTTATGCCACTTGATAAGACAGACTGAGAAATTTATGGCCATACTCATGTAAATAAATATATATGATATGTGAGCTCACATGCATCTCATACAACATGCTCTAGTTCAAGGAACATTGATTGAATGCTGAAGAGGATGACGATTTCATTACTTGAGTTCAATCTGGATATCAGAGTCAAAGGAACTATCTGATTACGGTAACAATAATCACATATAGGCTGATGTTTACTACTACAGAAATGACGTATAATGTCACATTTAGAGACGTCGGTTGTATTCTAAAAACTGACGCCTAAACCCTACAACGTCGGCTGAAAACACAAACCGACATCTATATGTGAAGAACGGCCAATTTTCATAAGACACGGATATCGTTTTTTATTTAGCGACGAGTGCGCAATAAGAAACCGAAATCTAAAATCACCCGCCAATTCCAAATTTTCTAGTGAAAAAAAATTACCTGCAAAATTTCACATACAACGTCAGATGTTGACCAATAACCGATGACTAAAGGTTTTCACAAGACAGAAATCTGCCCCATTTTTGTCATCAGTTTCCTTACAATAACCGACGTAGATGTGTGTTTGTGCGTTGTCCCCGCAAAATTTTTTACCCCCTTTTGGCGTCGGTTTTTATGGCAACTGACGACTATTGTCGTAATTCAAGAAGATTTTTTTGTCAGCATATGTAGATAGACATCGGTTTTTCTAGTTGAAATCGACAACTATGATTGAACATAGGTGTCAGTTCTTTGTGGTGACCGATTCTTTTGGAACTTAGGTGTCGGTTTCTGAAACAACCGACGATGATGGTAAACTTAATAGCACCCACGAAACAGACTCTTCCCCATTCTCTGTTTCATCGCGATTTCACCAGCGCTAGGTTTGGCAATTATCTTTGTTGTCACTCGTCACGCCGTTGATCTCTCTATACTGCTTGCATGTCACCTACCACCTCCGCTACTACTTGCCTACTGCTCGTCGTCACTACTACCCCTACCACCGGATTGCTTCCCCTACTACACACTGTCGCTGCTACCGCTATTGCCACCGCTCAAACTTGAGCTCATTGCCACTGCCACGACAAGTACTTTTCTCCAGGCCGGTCTGCTCCTCTTCTTCCTCCACTCTTCAACATGCCCAAGTCCTAGTCCCAACTCCAGCTCTACCAGTGAGTTTGTCTACACCCTCAACACCCGAGCAAGTGTCGCACCACCCGCGGGTATCTACTCTGCATGCGACCGATCAGGCCAAAGGGGTGGAGATGGTGTTGTGAAATCCCAGGTTGGCACGACCGTTCTAGGCAACACGGCCGTGGTGGTAGAATGGCCGTGCTGGGTAGCACAGTCGTGGTGACTAATTTTGTGTTGTGAATCCATATTGTATGATATAGATTGATGATGATAATATTTGCTTTCTCTCTTTATTAACTAATCTAAATGAAATGTGACCTGATGTGCATGTTGCTATATTTGAGATCTAATCTTGTACACATTTCACCCTAATCTTGTATTAATTATATTGCTCAATTATGAATGATAAGATACCTACATTTGTGTGTAATGATTATCTTGATGATGAACATGCATGTACATTGGAGATGTTGAAATCAATGTTATAGAATACGATACCTAGACTAGGGTACGATTAAGACTATAAGATGTTGCTATTTTAAATCAATCTAGGATATGAACAAATCTTGTGCTTGCATGTATTTGTGCTTCTAATCCTCATGCTTGACCTAATTAAGTAAATTTTGATGCATGTTAAAATAAGATTCAAACTTGTCCATTCTAGCATCCTAATTTGATTTGATTATGTGCTTTGAACCATGAAACATGTGTGTTAAAGATGCATTGATGTTGACTCTCAAACTTAACTCACATGTGGATCTTCTATTTCTAAAATGATTAAGTGAACTCCTAAATCAGTAACATATATTTTTCTTTGTGCACCCAAATACCTTGCGAATCATGTATGTGCCCTAAGGTGATGAAATGCCTAAATCTTGACTTGAAATATGACCTATTTTGTATGTTGATATATGAAGCTCTAGTCAAAACTTCAAGATTGACCCCTAATTAATACATTATACAAGAATTGAATTGTGCATTTGTGTTGTTGCAAGTGTTGTTGACTTCCTGTTGATTTTCATATATTTCTTCTTTAGCCTTCAAGTGAGGTATAATATTCTCATTCTCCCAATGTTCCATTAGGCTTCATTTTGAATCAAATCTTTGATATATGGAATCATGGTTTATTTACTATTTAGTATTTACTAACAAGCATGATTAAATGATGTTACACAAAACTTAGGATATGAATGATGAAACTAGGATTATAGGTATAAGAATGACAACATACATGTATTTGTTGGCCCAGAAACACGTCCAAGATTTATTCATTAAGAGTAAATCTTGGATAGCCCCCAGTTTGGGACTTTCCTTGAAAACTTAATCTCACTTAGGATGTAAGTTTATAATGTGTATTGGGTTTTCAAGACAATTTTGGTAGCATTTCCCCGTTTGTTCTCTAAGTACATATGTACTTGGAGAACAACGGGGAAATGCTGCCGAAATTTTCTTGAATACCCAATACACATTATACACTTACTAGTGAGATTAGGTGTTCAAGAATGGGATAGGTGGTACACATTTATTATATATAAGAACTTAAACCCTAAACTTTTAACCAGAAACCCTAATATTTTAACCCTAGACCCTAATCTTTTAACCCTAAACCCTAATATTTACTTATTTTCTCTATGATCATAGAATGGATAGATCATGAATGTCCCTTCCAAATAACTACACCCCAGAGTTTATTTCTGGTCTTGATCAGTTTATTAGATTTGTTGAGGAACATAGAAAATAACCTGGAGATAGGTTCTACTGTCCAGAGTAGGCATTGCGGTAACAACTTGAAAGTCAGCACTGGTGATAAAATCCAAAGTCATGTCATGTGCAATGGGATTGTACAAGGCTATACAGAATGGCACTGGCATGGAGAGATTTCAAACCTGAAATCAGTGGATGTTGATAGTAGTCCTTGTGTGGAAGAAGAAATTTCCTCTGATGATGTAGATGTGAACGAACCAATTCCAGTAGACATCATTGATGTGATGTTGGATAGTTGTGGGGTAGAGCACACCGATCCACCTCCCATGTTTAGAAACATTGTGCATGATCCTGAGATACCATTATACACAGGTTGTACTAAGTTTACAAAGCTTAGCATTGTGTTGATATTGTATAAGCTGAAAGCTAACAATAGATGGAGCGACAAAAGCTTCACGTCATTGTTGTCTTTGTTAAAAGAAATTCTTCCTGAAGGAAACAAGTTGCCAATCTCAACATACCAGTTAAAGAAATTGTTGTACCCAATGGGAATCGAGGCCAAGAAGATACACGCATGCCTGAATGATTGTGTATTATTTCAAAAGGACTATGTGGATTTGAAAGATTGTCCAAAATGTGGTGCGTCAAGGTATAAATTGACGAATTCAGGGGGGTCCAAAACTGGTTCTCCTACCAAGTTAATGTGATATCTACCTATAATATAACGGTTTTAATGCTTGTTTTCCAGTTCGATAGATGCAAAGAATTTGAGGTGGCATGCATATGTTCAGAAACATAATTATGGGATCCTACGACATGCGTCTGATTCCCCAAAGTGGAATAATATTGATGTATTGTACCCTAAATTTGGTGAAGAAGTCAGGAACATAAGACTTGGGCTTTGTACAGATGGGATGAATCCGTACGGGACATTGAGCAGCCAACATAGAACTTGGCCAGTTATGCTTGTTATATACAATCTTCCTCCCTGGTTGTGTATGAAAAATAAGTATGTTATGTTGTTGTTGTTGATATCGGGCTCTAAACAATCTGGAAATGATATCGACATTTATCTTGAACCTCTAATTGATGACTTAAGGAAACTCTAGGGTGAAGGTGCGATGACCTATGATGCTTCACAAAGAGAGACATTTTGTTAGCATGCTATGTTGTTTCGTACTGTTAATGACTTTTCAACATATGGGAATTTGTCTGGATATAGAGTCAAAGGATCCAAAGCGTCTTATATGTGAATAGAACACTGATTCAATATGACTAAAACATGACGGCAAGACTGTATATCTTGATCATCAAAGGTTTTTTCCAAAATTCCATCTGTATCGTAGGTTGCGCAAAGCATTCAATGGACAAAATTAGGAATGAAGTGCACCTAAACCTATACTAGGGGAGGTTATTTATGAAAGAGTAAAAGACTTTGCCAATGAATTTGGTAAGAGATCACAATGTACCATGGCCACAGGGAGTGAAAAATATTTATTCAAGAAGAAGTCAACATTTTGGGATCTTCCTTATTGGAGTTCTTTGGAAGCCATGCATTGTATCAATGTCATGCACGTTGAGAAAAATATATGTGATAGTGTCATTGGTACTCTGTTGAATATACCAGGTACGACTAAAGATGGGATAAAATCCAAAATGGACCTACGTGAAATGGGAATAATGACAATATTAATAGAAGTAGGTAGTAGCGATCAGAGAACATACTTACCTCCCGCTTGTTACACATTGTCTAGAAAGGATAAGAAAGCTTTTTGTGAATGCTTGGTAAATGTTAAGGTGCCACAAGGTTACTCATCCGACATCCATAGATTGGTATCAATGAATGACCTAAAGTTGATAGGTCTTAAATCTCATGATTGTCACACTCTAATGCAACAAATATTTCCTGTGGCAATTTGATATATATTGCCGAAGCATGTAAGGTTTGCAATCACCAGACTTTGTTTATTTTTCAATAGTCTGTGCAACAAAGTTATTGACCCTGATACTCTCAATAAATTGCAAAGATAAGTGGTTGTTACCCTATGTTATCTTGAGATGTATTTTCCTCCTTCATTCTTTGATATCATGGTACATCTTGTTGTCCACTTGACTAGGGAAGTGAAAATGTTGGGACCCGTTTTTTTGCATTGGATGTATCCCTTTGAACGATACATGAGCATTTTTAAAGGTGATGTTCAAATTGTTATCTGCCTGAAAGGAGTATTATTGAGGGTTATGTGGTGAGAAAGGTTATTGATTTTTGCAACGACTGTTTGAGTGGTAATGACACTCATGTTAATGACAAGAATATTGAGGAGTATTCTGGTAAAGGAATTTTGGGATCACAGATGAAAGTAATCAGTCGTGAGAAGTTGGAATAAGGTCACTTGTATATTTTACACAACATCAATGAAGTGAGTGTTTATATTAAGGAACATACCAATTTCATCAAGAGACAATATCCTCGAGCCAATTAAATGTGGCTTGCTAGAGAGCATAACAAGACATTTATTAAGTGGTTTGAAGATAAAGTCTTATGTCAACTATTTCAAACACCAAATAATCTTATTGAAACCATCAAATGCCTCACTTTTAAACCAAAATTGAATGTTATGTCTTATGAAAGGTTTGGCATGAAAGGATTCTCATATTACACAAAGCATCAAAATGATAAGAGTGTCGTTCAAAATAGTGGGGTCACCCTTCAAGCGTCTTCATTGTTTTTTTGCAATTGCAAAGGATAAGAGTCCACATGAAGCTAAAATGTCATATTATGGTGTCATTGAAGACATATGGGAGTTTGACTACATAGATTTCAGAATTCCGCTCTTTAAATGTAATTGGATTGATAACATCAAAGGAGTTATAGTGTATGAATTGGGTTTCACATTAGTGAACTTTGAAAAGATTGGCAAGAAGGGTGAACCATTCATATTGGCATCACAGGAGAAACAAGTATTGTATATCAATGATCCTACAAATGATAAATGGTCGGTTGTTCTTCTTGGTCAAAGACAATTCATCGAAGATCCTATAGATGAAGAAGAGTACAATGATAAGTTTGATGACTCCAGTCCATTCTCAGTTGGGTTGCCAACACCACCAAATATTGAAGCTAATGATGACTTGTATGTGCGCGGAGATCACAATGAAGGATTTTTAATTGATAAAAGATTGCAATATTAGAGGCACGCATGTTTATATTTTTTATATGTTTTATTATTCTAGTTATGTCAAATGCTAAATGTTTGATTTTTTAATGGCACTTTTAGATGGCTGGGCATGAGCACGATGACCATGATGATGATTACCGTGAGGGTGAGGATATCAATGTACTGCCTCACAATGTAAGTTTTAAAAATATATCCTATATTTCTATCTATATGTTCATTTATAGTTATATCCTGTAAGTATGTTTATTTTGTCAAATTTTAGGTTGATCATGTACCCCTGAAGAACTTGGGGCACTTGATGAGCAGTAATTTTTTTTTGAAAAAGTGAGGGGCATCACTATGATGAACAAGTTACTACTACAAAGGGGTAATGGACCCAAACTGGCTGTGGATTTTGATCATGCAAGAAATCTAGTTGGAGTGAACCATAACTCATTTATTTCATATAATGGGGTTCTAACTCATAGCCATTATAGTCCTAATGTAGAATCTTGGCATAAAGTTCCTAAGGGGAAGAAAGACTTAGTATGGAAGGAACTATGTTTGAGTTATTATTATTTGCATTTCTATTTTTTAGATTACTAAGTTTTAGGATACTAGTTAATAGCAATTCTATTTTGCAGAGTATATTTGAACTGGATGAAAATTTGCATCGTAAATGTGTGATGCAACCCTGTGGAAGGGTCCTAAGGAACTATAGGACAAATCTCACCCAAGATTACATACGAGATTGTGAGAAGAGGAAGATGCCAACCACTGAGCAATGGAACTACCTGGACCCCAATGACTGGGAGGAGTTTGTTACCAAAAGAAAAATTGATGAATTCAAGGTATTAAGCGCCACTCCTAATTTAATTAATATACATTCTTATGTATTCACCTATTCAAGATTAACCTTTAGTGTTACTAACCAAATCAATATGCTTACTAATAAGGCTATCAGTGATGCTCAAAGAGCAAGGCGTGCACTAAATGTGCATGACCACATGATGGGTCCAAAAAGCTATGCAGGAATTCATCAAAGACTACAGGATGAGTCTACTGCTTAGTCTGTTGCTACTCAAGAGACTGTAGAGTCCTCTACTATTGGTTCCACACCTCTACCTTGTTGGTATGTATGCCCTGAGAGCCAATCATGGAATGATTGGTGGGATACATTAAGATTGATTTGATAAAATATCAAAGGAAAGCATCCAATTCTATCTAGTTCAGTCATATGAGATAATGATAGAACATATTGAATGTCTATAGAATGATAGTATTCAATGATGTATGCTTTCAGGTTAAGGACCTGAACGATGAGATCATACAGATGTTAAGAGTTTGTACATCATTGTTATGTCCTTAGTCGGATGTCATTATGTAAGGTAGATAGACAACAATGACACACAAGACTAGTGTACCAGACAGACTAGTTAGAGAACTAGTGTACCAGACATAAGGTAATCTCATTAGTCACGATATGGAGATATCAAACCAAAACACATAGGTACTTGTTAGAGAACTAGTGTACCAGACAGACCCACCGTGAGTTTGACACATGGAACCATGACATGGTAGTCACAGTTAGTTCTCCAAGTGATGGTGGTGAGTGTGATTCTTTGACCTAAAATCACTTCACTCAACACATGTGATTGGGTTCACTTTGACATCATCAAACGCAGTCCTGAAACATGGGTTGTTATAAATGTGATGATTGGGTGGCTTTGACACATGGGGCTTTTGAGGGGTGAGTGATAGATATGGGATTAGTCCCTCCCGAGGGAGTTTGATATCCATGGCCACTTGATGAGTAGGATTGAGATAGGCGTGCACACGCATGTATGAATCAGTATGTGATATTGATGTCTTACATATCTCCTCCAATATGCTCTGAGATCAAGAAAGTGAATGGACATTGACAGGATGATTGTTTCGTGCCTTGAGTTCATTCGGGATATTAGTGATAAAGGAATTATACATTCGTTGTAACACCATTCATAGATTTTAATATTGAAAGTTGTTCTCTAACTTTCTATTTCACTTGGGTAGCACTGATGTGCGACTAGGCACCGCTCTTTGCTTGTGAAGTCATAAGTGTTATGGACTTTCACTGCCAACGTAAAATGGACCAGTAGGGTCACACACATAGGATTTAACCTGGAAGAAGAGTTTATCCACAAACTATGTTTAGATTGATTACTAAAGGATTTTAGTAGTTCAGTTAAACACTCAATTAATTGATAACTCAAAATCATAGCGTTCAAGGTGTTGGACCAATTGATTAGAGTATCGAATTGATTGAAACTGTGATTGACTAATTTGCACAGTCTGCACTTCCAACCGATTGGCTCATGTGATGAATCAATCGACTCAGGTTGGTGAACCGATCGGCTCAACATGTGAGACGATCAACTCATGTGCAATGAACCGATCTACTCAATTGTTGATCCGGTCAGCTCATGTGACCAACAGAGATCGTTTGGAAAGTCAATTTTGCAAATACAATTTGTTTCACTTGTACAAATTTGATTTGGACAAGGATTAATATTTGATTAATCAGAGATAAATTTGAAAGTCAATTTGAGTTGAACCGGGACCAAAAACTGATAAGATCATGTGATGAACCGATCGTCTCAGGTGTCCCAAATGATCGTTTAAGAGTTGAAACGATTGGTTCAGCTGGCGCAAGTTGCTTATTTTGTGGAAAATTCTGAAGTCTTCTACTCCTGCATTAATCTCGCATTTATCGGGATAGAGAACCCTGTCCCATGACCGTCCTATATATAGGGATAGTGGGGGCTTCTTAGATAAAAAATAGTGCACCAGTTCCTCTACAAAGTTGTCGTTCTCTCTAGTTTTGGTAACCGAGAAAGATCCCGAGCAAGTGCTACCCAATAAGGGAGACACATCAAGGGAAAGCCAACTGTAGAAAAACAATTGGTTGTAGGAGAGTGTGTCAGTGACTAGTATGCCGACAGGAGGGTTTGACTCCTTCTGATTCATTGTGGGATAAGGAGATCGGAGTTCCAGGTGGTTCGTGTGGACTACTTCAGAGGTGGGAGACTTTTCCCGCTCAGAGGATAACTATCAATCCCGACAGTTCTGATGAGACCAGGAGCTGCATAGACACCGTTCAAGACCAGAGGTGAAGACCGTACAAGTCGTGAGGTATAGTCGCTGAGCAAGCCTCAGGACAAGGTACGCCTCTACAAACCATCCATCCTATTGTATAGACGACATGTTTCCTTTGTTCTGGGTTTGGGAGAAGAAAACTTTTGTTTCTGTTGCCTTCTCTGTCTCCCCTAAAACCCAGCAGTGGTATCAAATCCACGTCAACTGCTCTATGCTTTAGGATTATCGATATGATTGATTTTGTTTTGTCGCCTTTATTTATTGCATATGATGCGAATAAAATTGGCTTTATGTATGTCTAATCCTAAATCCACAAATCCCAATATACATATATGATATGTAATATGAATGCACGCGATACACGTTGCCCTTAAACAAGTTTTGTGGTGGGTGTATAGCGTGGTTATGGCCAATAAACCCTATGTATGTGTGCTTGGATGTATGTGGTTTCTTGAATCTTGGTCTATGCACTGATTCCCTATCTCTTATACCTGATGTAACTCAAAATAATTCGAGATTTCTTTCCTACATTTGCTCCCCCCGAATGTAACTCGGGGTTTCCCTTTTCAAATATAAAATAGGATAGATCTTTTATTTTTTATGATGTTAAAGAACAGAGGACATCTGAAGACGACTGAGACGATCAGTTCAAGGCGTGAACCGATCGGTTGGTGATCTAGACAATCGGATCAAGGAGAGAGTTGAGCGGGTGGAGACCTGAGGAGATGCATGATGACTAGGTGAACTGATCGGTTGGAGGAGCCAACTGATCGGCTGGTAACACCTAGATGACCAGCCAAAGCAAGTAAGTCATTCATGTGCCGAGTTGATCAACTCAGATGCCTATATCACTTCATCTTGTACAGGTTGCATGTGATGTAAACCTAGATAACCATGATTCCTCTTGGATCGAGGAATCACATTAGGATGGCCATAATCATCGCTTTTATCATTTCACATGTTTTCTGTGGGATATATCATGTATATGATGCACACTATATATTGTGGTGATTGGATATGTATATATACCTATAAAAACCAAATCCCTCATTAAAATATTAAATTTTTAGATGCCTTCCAAATGCAACACATGTGAAAATCTTGATTGGCCAAGTTTGGCCATGCACTAGCATGGTGCATCGTCTATCTCGTGGAAGTGTGAAGGATGAATATGTGGGTCTTCCCTAGTAGGGTGCATATTCATCGTGTTGGCTTTGGGTCAGACTTTACAAGGTGACCTAGATAGGATCTAGCACCTTGAGGCATGGAGGTGATCATGGAAAGGAGTTGCATATGACATCTTTCAAGAGTTTCATATGATGCAATTGGAAAAATTTGCCTACCTAGAAGATCTAAGTTGTGGGTGACAACCCTAGCTGGTGCATGACTTTGAGGATTTTAGGATCTTGACCCACTAGAAGATTGTGCACTACAATCTTCTGAATTGATGGTGAGGGCTATCAATTTGAACAAAAATAGTGGGAGATATAATTAATTAAAGTCCTAATTATATCGTCAACCTTTCAAATCAATCAAATAAAGTCAAAATTGAGTTTTGAACTAAATTGCATATACTTCCTTTTGTAGTACAAATGACAACAAACAACAATCACTTTTCATTGCGATCGGTCCTTGAGAAGGACAAGATGAATGGGACTAACTTCCATGACTGGTTTAGGACATTGAGAATTGTTCTCACTCAAGAGAGAAAACTCTATGTCCTGGATACTCCAGTTCCCAAGGAACCTGCTCCTACTGCACCAAAGGCAGAAAAGGATGCTTATAAGAAGCATTCTGATGATGTCATTGATGCAAAGTGCTTGATGTTGTGCCCCATAAACTTGCAGAGACAACATGAGAACATGGGTGTCATTGAGATGATTCAGCATCTCAAGAACATGTATGAAGATCAAGCACGACAAGAGAGAGATGATGTCTCCAGGGAACTGTTCAAGTGCGTCATGGTGGAAGGAGATCCAGTTGGTCCTCACACACTCAAAATGATTGGGTATGTGGATAACCTGAAGAGACTGGGATTTCCCCTCAGTCAAGAGTTGGCTACTGACGTGATACTGCAATTGTTGCCAGAATTGTACAGTCAATTTGTGATGAACTACAACATGAACAACTTTGACAAGCCATTGACAGAGTTGTTGGGAATGTTGAGGACAGCTGAGACACAGATGAAGAAGGACAAGTCTAAGTCTGTGATGATGATCAGTAGCAAGAAAGGCAAGTCCAAGCATAAGGGCAAGGGAAAATCTAAGATAGGTTTTGATGCTAGCCAGTATCCCAGGGTGTCTTCAACTCTCAAGGCCAAAGGAGGTGTGACCAAGAGAGGCAATTGCCTCCATTATCAAAAGCCAAGACATTGGAAAAGGAATTGTCCACTCTATCTGGAAGAACTAAAGAAGAAGGAGGCAACAAATGTCTCCACCTGAAGGTGTCATGAAATACACTTGTAACATTTTTGAGGTATATGTTACCAAGATATTAAATGTAAAGCACTCAATAAATGGGGCAAGTGTTTTCGCCATAGATAGGAGTACTTTAGTTTATTTTCAGCCATGAAGGCATGTAATAGATTTATGAACTTCTATTTCATAATTTCCAATGGATAGAAACACTTTAATTTTTGCATATTGTATGACAATGATAGAAATTAATAAAATTGATGTTTCTATTTCAAAGATATGATCTTTATGGAAATGCCTTGTTTATCTTGTGGCACTTGGTATGCATAAGATTAAATGATACCTGAAAGTTATTGATAACTCAAACAATCAAATTAGCATTAAATCATGAGAAATTCATCTCTAGTTTCCATACGATGGATAAGATAGACTCTTTTCGTTAGAGAACCAGTAAGAGACATGAATCTCTTAGACATGATTAATAAATCTTCACTAGTGGTAGTGGGAGAATGATTATCCTATTAGGTATAAGACATGTAATGTATTTACATACCTATTGGACTTAATGCTAGTACTTCAAATGGTGTTTAGAGAAATACCAAATATGAATATCTTGAAGTGTTCAAGAATATCATAGATGAAGTATGAATTTGGTAAAGTGTTAATTCTTGATGAGATCAATGAATGAAACACTTGGACCAAATGTTTGAAAACCTTATTAGTAATTATGATAGTGTATCATAGTGAACTCAAGATTAAGGCATGGTGATGTCTAAAGCAAAAAGGAGTCATACTCTAAGGAGTTAGAGGATGATTATCAAATAACTATATTATTCTTAAATAAGACATTAACAACCACAAGGAGTTGTGAGTTCTTATATCCTTGACAGATACACGTCAATTATCTATGATATGAGTTGGTCATGTGATGAATCAACTATCTAGATGAATATGAGGAACTCGATTTTGAGTTATAGTTTATGACCATTACATCCTAAATGACTCCCATGTGAACCATATGGTATGACCTTGATGGTAGCACCCATTGGGATGAAATCCTTAAGTGTGAATGAGTCTTAAGTGTTAAGACACATGGATAACATTTTGAGAAAGATGATGCTTGTTGATTGCAACTTAATGACTAAGAGATTTGGCATATGGATACTAAAACTACATTCCTATGAGGAATAAAACAAGGATTTGTACGTCACACATCCTATAAGGTTTATGAATCCATTAATCCAAACAAAGTCTATAAGTTACAATGGACTAATCAATTTGATTGATTAAGTACTAGCAACTCATATCTGGATTTTTACTTTGATAATATAGTCAAAGGGTTTGACTGATATGTCAAAGATAAAGAAGGGATCTGTGATGTAGTGGGAGAGTATTCACATTCCACATGTTGATGTGAAATGGAAATGTTCTAGAATGGAGATCCAAAGTGAAAATTATCTTTAGGGAATATGAGAGACATTTTCTATGAGATAGGAATAGAGATTTATATAGATAGTTCTCAAAAACCTCTTGACCTGAAAAAGAGAGAGCAGACATTGGCAATCTATACTGAAGGGTTCATTGTACATAGATTCAGTGGGAGAGAACTTGTCCATGTTACATGCAACTAGTATCCCAGAGCCAAGTGTCCAATTCTTATGAAGAATGGAAACACTAAGAATAGATAAGGATCTATCATGTATGTAAATATTCCATCATCTTGCATGTATGGACATGGCAAGAACAAAATGCATTTATCATCTTGTATGTAGTACATGACAATATGATATGATCATCTTGAAAACTCGTATGACGAGTAGATGTCTGTCTAGTTCCAGTAAGGGTTACTGGAATACCATAAGAACTTGATAAGTACTTAAGAAGTACTAGTTCTATGGAAATAAGGAAGAGTTCATTGTAAAGAGTTACACTGATGTGAACTTTCAGAAAAGGACAGAAAATTAATCGCAATATATATGGGATATATAAAAGTGAATTTTTTTGATAATTGGAAGCGTTCCAATAAAGTCGTTTAAAAGGAAAGGCTGAGTATCCGTGTGTTAGATAACAATAATAGATACTATATGAATCTAGAAGTTCATAAGATGAACTTATAGTTATTCCGGTCATTGATGACAAGTAAGGTATGCTTGTTCATGCACTGTGACTAAAGGTTAGCAAAGGAATACTAGATCACATATTACGACCACTCCATCTCATACGTGTGACGTACAACGAAGAGATGAGATACATGCAGTTAATACTGACTTTGGTAAGGTGTTTCCATAATTCACTGCGTAATCACTAGAGCATAGTAACATGTGGGACATGTTTGAAGATCACTATGAATATGATTCAAGGGTGATTGGCTTGCAGTGAAAGTGGGAGTCTATTGGTATGTATGCCCTGAGAGACAATCATGGGATGATTGGTGGGATACATTAAGATTGATTTGATAAATATCAAAGGCAAGCTTCCAATTCTTTCTAGTTCACTCATATGAGATAATGACAGAACACATTGAATGTCTAGAGAATGAAAATACTCAATGACTTATGCTTTCAAGTTAAGGACCAGAACAATGAGATCATACGGATGCTAAGAGTTTGTACATTCTTGTTATTTCCCTATTCGGATGTCATTATGGAAGGTAGATAGACAACAATGACACACAAGACTAGATTGTGGTGTTGGTTGATGATAGAATCTCATTTGTCATGATATGGAGATATCAAACTAAACACATATGTACTTGTTAGAGAAAAAGTGTACCGGATAGACCCACCGTGAGTTTGACACATGGAACCATGACATGGTAGTCACAGTCAGTTCTCACAGTGATGGTGGTGAGTGTGATTATTTGACCTAAAATCACTACACTCAACACATGTGATTGGGTACACTTTGATATCATCAAATGCAGTCCGGAAACATGTGTTATTATAAAGGTAATGATTGGGTGGCTTTGACACATGGGGCTTTTGAGGGGGAGTGATAATTTGTCCCTCCTGAGGGAGTTTGATATCCATGGCCACTTGATGAGTAGGATTGAGATAGGCGTTCACACGCATGTGTGAATCAATATGTGATATTGATGTCATACATATCTCCTCCAACCTACTCTAAGATCAAGAAAGTGAATGAACATTGACAGGATGATTGTTCCGTGCCTTGAGTTCATTCGAGATATCAGTGACAAAGGAATTATACATTCGCTGTAACACCATTCATAGATTGTAGGATATAAAGTTGTTCTCCAACTTTCTATTTCACTTGGGTAGCACTGTTGTGTGACAAGCCACCGCTCTTTGCTTGTGAAGTCATAAGTGTTATGAACTTTCACTGCCAACATGAAATGGACTTGTAACCTGGAAGAGGAGTTTATCCAAAAACCATGTTTAGATTCATTACTAAAGGAGTTTCGTAGTTCAATTAAACACTCAATTAATTGATAGCTCAAAATCATAGCGTTCAAGGTGTTGGACCGATTGATTAGAGTATCAGATTGATTGAAACTACGATTGACTAATTTGCACAAGTTTGCACTTCCAACCAATCGACTCATGTGATGAACCGATCGGCTCAGGTTAGTGAACCGATCGGCTCAACAGGTGAGACGATCGACTCATGTGCAATGAACCAATCGGCTCAACTGTTAAACCGGTCGGCTCATGTGACCAACGGAGATCGTTTGGAAAGTCAATTTTGCAAATACAATTTGTTTCACTTGTACAAATTCTATTTGGACAAGGATTAATATTTGATTAATCAGAGACAAATTTGAAAGTCAGTTTGAGTTGAACCAGGACCACGAACCGATCAGCTCATGTGATGAACAGATCGGCTTAGGTATCCCAAACGATCATTTCAGAGTTGAAATGATCGGTTCAGCTGGTGTAAGTTTCTTGTTTTGTGGAAAATTTCAAACCCTTCTACTCCTGCATTAATCTCGCATTTCCTGAGATAGAGAATCATGTCCCATGACCCTCCTATATATAGGGGTAGTGGGGGCTTCTCAGAAAAAAAACTCAATGCACCAATTTCTCTGCTAAGTTGTTGTTCTCTCTGGTTTTGGTAACCGAGAGAAAGCTCGAGCAAGTGCTACCCGATAAGGGAGGCACAATAAGGGAAAGCCAACTGCAGAAAAGAAACTGGTTGTAGGAGAGTGTGTCAGTGACTAGTACACCGACAGGAGGGTGTGACTCCTTTCGATTCCTTGTGGGACAAGGACATCATAGTTCCAGGTGGTCCGTGTGGACTACTTCAGAGGTGGGAGACTTCTCCCGCTCAGAGGACATCTGTCAATCCTGACAGTTTCGGTGAGACCAAGAGCTGCACAGACACCGCCCAAGACTGGAGGTGAAGACCACGCAAGCCGTGAGGTATAGTCTCCGAGCAAGCCTCGGGACAAGGTACGCCTCTACAAACCATCCCTCCTATGGTATAGACGTTAACACATTTCCTTTGTTCTGGGTTTGGGAGAAGAAAATTTTTGTTTCCGCTACCTTCTCTGTCTTTCATAAAACCCAACATACCTTGCCATTCTATGTGGATAGCTGGGAGGCAAAACAAGAATGGAGATATAACCAAGCCCGCAACTGCTGAGGCAGCTGCAAAAATGGTAAAATTTAACTCTTAATGCAATCGATATTCATTATTGTTATGTTTACTTACCAATTTCTATTGATGGTGATTAGCGGGAGATTCACGAGCAGAGGAAGGAAGACAAGTTCATCCCTGAGGGCACAAAGGATGAATTGATAGTTGTTCTTGTTAACCCACAGCATCCTGGACGTGTTAGGGGTACATGCACTGGTGTGGGTATAAAAACATTCTTTGGGCCATCACAGTGCAAACTTATCCCAAAAGCGAGATTATGAAATGTTTATGTAACCTATTCTTTTTTTAGAATGTTATTGCGAAAGGGAATTCAATAATCAAAATCTAGCATTTATTTTTATCAATGTATAGGTAGATGAGTTAATTAATAAGAGAATCCAAGAAGCAATGGTGAAGTGGCAGGCGTCCCAGGCTGCCACTCAGATAGTATATGTGGTGTTCTGCTCTTCTCCTACTACAGAGGTTGGGAGTAATCCTGTAGACCCACCTAGAACGTCCGCTGTAAGTATTTTTATGACATAGTAGTTAGTATTTTCAAGATGATATGTTTATGTATATGTGTATATAACATTCTTTACGTAAATTTATAGGGGTTGAAGCCATGTTGTCTAAAAAGTCAAGAATTTATCATTGTAGAGGCTGAGGCTTACCCACCCCTCCCAGGGGACATGTTTCATGGGACTTTAGTACCAGATGATGCGGTTCGTGTGAGCCTGATACATATACTCCCCAATTGGAGGGATCTTCCATTGTCATATGCCCACCCAGATTCTGAAACGCTTGGTGAAGCAGAAGGCAGAGTGATACTGTGACCCAAAATGGATGTCTTCTATACGAATATTGTATGGTAAGTTTACATTACGTTAATTTTTTAGTGTGTATATATGAGTAAATTGATCTGAAATTATATATGTAGGTCAAAAGGAAGACACCCGCAATATCTCGGCTTCCACCTCCATCACCTAAAGTACCTAGTTGGCTTCCAAGACACCTATACACCTCGTTAGGTCCTAATTGTAGGGGTATGGCAGTATGTATAGGCGAACATAGCCCAAATTGTCCTATAAATGTTTCTATTCCGGAGGATGTTGTAGGTGAATCATAGAATAACTATCTAGTAATACAAGATATTTTAGAGTTTTTTTGTTATGATTGGATGAATACATCTATGATAGTGCTTAGCTTCATTCAATGTTGAGTAAGTTTACTTTGCTTATAATTTGGACTTAATAAAATTACATTTTTATTGTGGATTTTGAGTTATTAATTTTTAACTTTCTTACCTCTAGTGGTAGGCATTGGTAGTTATTGGTTATTATCCCCAAGACGTTCACTGTTTATTATCTAGATCATGTGGGAAAGGAATTGGATACATTATATGGATACCCAATGAAAATTCCATTATTCACGTGAGAAATATTTCATATTTTTATATTTTTTAACATATGTTATTACATTACTATTTAATTATGCAATTTAATGTGTTACATTAACATGTAGGGCTTTAAGAGAGTTCAAAAAAGCTGGAGGAAATATCTCTAAGAAAAGAAACAAATACTAATTTGGGAGAATGTGAAAGTAATTTCCCAACTCCAATGTATATATTATTTATGTGAACTTTTCTTGTTTGTATTTTTGAAATTTTTTTTTGTGTTTCAGTCTATAGTGTGCTAAACAAGACAACGGTTGGGCATGTGCATACTATGTGATGCGATATATGGACCTAATTATCAAACATGCTAGAATAGAAATCGATACCATACAACATGTATTATATATAGTCTCATTAGATCATATGAAATATATCAATCTTATTATATATTATTAATTATATATACGTCATTCTCTTTGCAGGTGTTTAAAACAAGTGACTTCACTACAGGTGAAAAGTTATTAGATGTACATACTCTTTATACGATGGAAGAATTAGATAATGTAAGAGAACAACGGGAAAAAGCCTTACAAGTAGTGGGAATTTTTTATTCTGATTGGGATACTGATGATGATAATGATGATGATGATAATAATAAAGTATGATATTTCTAAACTTTATTCTCATAAGTATTTTTGTATTTGATGACATGTGAATGAATTTTTCTGAATTGTCGTATGTGTGAATGTGAAGATGATCAATACATGAATGTTTTGTACATGTGTCTGAATGTGAAAATAGATGAAATGAATGGAACTATAGGTTACTAAATGTGTGTGAAAATGGAGGAAATTTGAAATGGAACTACTGGTTTGTACATGTGTATGATAAAAAATAATATGAATTAAATGTTCTTATACATGTGTGTGATCATAAATTGTTGTCCATCTTGTTAATTTAGCAGGTTTGTGGCCTATTGTTGGCTGATATCAATGGATGTTGTAAAACTGCACTTTAGAACTGAACTGTAGGTTCTGCATCCTGCAGACCAGCTATACAGTAGGCCTGTAAACTGATAAGAAAAAAAAGCAGAACATAGGAGTCAGTTATTAGTGTAAAACTGACAACAAAGACGTACATCGTCGATTATTAGAAAAAAATTGACATCTACATGGCTAGGTACCACGACCGTACTAGGAATCACGGACGTGGTGGGGTCTTAATGGAACCAGGGATATGGCGTCAGTTATTAGTATAAAATTGACATCTTTAGTTGAATATAGTGTCAGTTCTATATACAAACTGACGCCGATGGTGCCCTTGCTGGCGCATTTTATTAGTGGCGGGAAGGGTTTTGATGTCACTTTTTGTGAAACACCGATGTCTTTAACCTGGATATAGTGTCAGTTTTATTAAATAACTGACGCCTATAGTGCCCTTGCTGGCGTATTTTAAGTGGCGGGAAGGGTTATGGCGTCGATGTTAAAACTGACGTTGAATGTTTCGACTTTTAGCAGCGCCCACTTGGGTGTCGCTTTGAAACCGATGCCAAAGGCCTTAAATAACTGACACTAAAGGTTGGTTCTGTACTAGTGATTGTTCTCCAAATTTCCAATTACTTCAGTATCAATGATGTGTTTCTAGACACCGCTCATTTCTTGTGATGTCATAAGCTAGTTACCTATAGGGTCACACACAAAGGACACACCTAGAATAGGAGTTTACTCATGAATGAAGTTTGACTTGGTTGCTAAAGTGTTTAGGTAATCAATTAGACTACAATTGGCTGACTGAAATTTGAAACGACCAGTTCACCTAGTGAATTGATCAGTTTAGTGTCATGAACCGAGTGGTTTAGGTTGTTAAGTGATCGATTGATTGATCAGTAGGACTGGATCAAGGATTGATGATGACATCATTTTGTGCATTAACCAAATATTAAAAGCCAATGTGTTTGAAAATAAGAAAGCAAGTGAACCGACCATTTCACCTCTGAACTGACCGACTCATCATTTGTAGCTTCTGGAAAATTCATAAAATTCCATCTCTTTGACTCCCAAATGAATTAGAAACCATGACATTTGCCATCCTATATAAAGGGGGGTAATGAGGCTTTCAGAGACACAAAAACAAGATCTAAAAACTATTGTCATCTCTGGTTGTGGTAACTAGAGAGCCCGAGAAAGTCCTACCCGTAAAAGGGATGGTCAGTAAGGGAGATCAAGTTAATGCTAGCACACTGATGTTCAAAAAGACGACTCCTTGTTGATTGTGGTAGCACTGTGTGGAGTGCATGGTGGTCTATGTGGACTATGATAGAGGCAAGGAGGTCATTGCCACTCACTAGGAGGACAACAACCACCGCTGCCCTGATGGTACCTCTCCAATAGTTGTTAGTGTACAACTTGTAAAAGAAGCACGCCGTTAAAAGAGTTGCCATTGGACTTGCTCTATGACTTTATATATCTCTTAATACCGCTTTCTTAATCCATAATTATTGACAGATCCATTGGTCAAGGTGAATATGGTGAGTAATTTTTTATTTTCTACTGCCATATTTCCCTACAATATATATATATAAGGATTAATTACATAGATATATAAATATACATACATATATATACATATAAATGTAAACACACAACATATATATGTAAATTATAAGTATTATAATATAAACTATTTATATAGTATATTACAAAAAATATATATGTATATATATCATATGTCTCCCATTACTTCATTACATAGAATTTACAATATTATTTACACTATGTTATTATGGAAAAAAATATGCAAACTATCATGCATGGAATCTAATATTTTCCGTGATAGGTCATTATATCTAGGTCAATATTAACTTGGAGGATATTAACTTCCGTTATCTGAAGTTTTATGAAATATTAATTTATATATATATATATCATAATTCAGACATTTTTCATTACATAGAATTTACAATAATATTAACATTATGTTATCAAGGAAGAATTTTATGAAAGCTATCATGCATGGAATCTAATATTTTCCATGATAGGTCATTATCTCTAGGTTTTACATTATTAACTTAGAGAATTTTGACTTTGATTACCCAAATTTTTATGCAACATTAAATATATTTGAGATATGTTTCAACCAATATCAATTTTTATGACGTGTCTATTCATGTCAAATATTTTGTATGTGCCATGAGGAGGAAGTCTCACATCAAAGAGAGGAAATTCTCATGGTGAATGATGCATAAGTAGAAAAGTGGAATTGATGTTATTTTGGGTTCAAATGTTTTGACCCAAATATCCTATACATTTTCTATTCGAGCCATTTACATTTGAGCACATGTCGAGTGGTGTGTATCTGCTTTACATGAACTTTCATGGTGAACTACTAAAAAACAAGAATGGTCACACAAATACTCAACTAAACTAGAAAACTATACCCATTGACAACTAAACACAATCACCTAGTATATAAACCTTCTTATGACATTGTATTTCTGAGTTGGTTTTTTGTTTATTAATGATTTTTTGAAATGAATATGAAAATGATGAGTTTAAATGAGTAGTTGTCGGGGGATATTATTAGTCAATAAGGAGATAGTTGACTAAGACTAACCATCAAATCAACCAACATAGATTAAATCAATCTTTCTAGATTTTGTCTCACAAATAATACTAAGCATACAAATTGTATTTTTATCATGTTCATTGTAGGTGTGTGCATACATTGGAGGTAAATTTTTAGCACACTCCTCTAAAAATTGTGTCAGAATAGCATCTCAGTTGATGTAAAAACAATTATTTTGGAACCAACTTTTCATAGAGAGTGATACCTTAGATTTTTGCGACCAATTACGTAATTTCTAAATTGGAATGTAACTTAAATTATTTAATTGTATACATTTTTAATAGTAATTTGATTAGTATTAAACTCTATGCCAACATGTGTAGCTTGGGTGGTCAAGATTGGTAAATTATTGTGAGGGTTTTTGCTAAAAGTAATTTTATATAAATTAATACCCATTGTGTAGGCTAGCGTATTGTGCCTTTTAATGGTTCTCTGGTAGGCTAGCCACTTAGGATCTACTGTCTAAGGGTTTTATGCTATTTTGGGGTCAGAAAGTGGCCCATATAGAGAGACGGTCCACTTCATAATTAAAATACTAAAAAATATATTATTTATCATGCCTATGTTATTTTTTTATATCATATGGTTACTTTTTAAATTCTACTAGAAAAGAAGCTACAATTTTACTGAAGGCTTAAGGGAAACATGTTGCAGTGTTATCCCCTTTTGAATGGAAGAATCAATCCTCTGAAACACTACACTCATAGATTTGGAGTTCATATATTGTATGCATAACATTTCTCACTGTTGAGAATCTCAATTGCCTTTGGTACTAAGATCTAGGACCATAAATGGGTATGTTTAGACCCGCGGACCTACAAATCTGGATCCTTTTAAAAGCCCATCACGGGTCTAAATTTTTAGAACCACAAAATTGTGGACCCACATACTTATGGATTAATATATAAGTGATTCTACTAATGGATATGTTTGGACCCAGACCCGTGTACTCATCATATATAAATAACTACTGAAATAATATGTTATTATATCATAGTTTACTAGTCTAATTAATATAATATTTGAGACTGCATATTACTCTAGTTATAATAAGACTAAGAATATTCATCTAATTTAGAATTAACGATTCTAATTACAATCATCAGCAAGATGTGTCAATTTAAAATTAATATAGTTACATGATATGTTGCATAACTAAAATAATATGTAAACAATTAACTCAATTAATCTTCAAACTACAAAGTATTACATTATTTCATATAACCATAGCATGTTTATATCCTATATAATAGGAATATCTCATTGTATTAGAATATATAGAACATAGTCATAATATTTCACACATAAACGATATGATGTTTATATTGAATCACTTACCTACAAACCTACACCGCAGACCTGCTATTATTGCGGGTACATGTATGGTGCAGTTCTAAATTTTTGTTATCCGGGTCTAGAACCAGAATCGGACCCACTAAATTAGATGGGTATGAATACATATATCGCTAGACCAGCACCATTTACACCCCTACTAAGATCCCAAGTGTAGTAAACATGAAAGGTATAAAAGCATACTTATGTTCATACACGCTTTCTCATGGTTGGTCACTTTGGTTGTGGCATCTATTAAGATAAGATGTTATGTAGTAATATCTCCACCTTTCAAGCCCACCAACGGTAAGACTCATGTTAGATCCACACATGCATGATTCTCTCTAATCCAACTAAAGACTAGGGCATATGTTGGTCTAAGTATTGACCTCCCCTCCCGTGGATCAATCAAAAAATTTATAGGTACCTCTTTTTAGCAGCATTTCCTATATGTCTAAGTAAGTCATAGTAGAATATCTACTAACATGCTCATGTGTGTACTTGTATCCAAAAAATTATCTACAATGAATTGTATGCTCCCCAAAGGCGTCTAAGCATGACTTTGACAAACTGAATGTACCTCACCAACTAGAAATAGAGGAATTATAAGATAATACTCGATAATAATATGATACTCTACTGGTGATATATGCATCCAAGTCCATCAAATAGGAATTATAAGAAGAAAATATTGAGAATGCTCATCTTATAAACATCTAAAAAATTCCTTCTCTCTAATAGTCGTGTCAAACATAACATTGATGTCCTTAACAATTTTGCTAAAAGTAGTCACAAAATCTATTGGGCTTTTGGAGGACTGTTTACTTGTTAGAAAAATAACTAAGAGTGAAAGATGGAATTGGCACACATAGACAACTTAAAGTATAGATAAAATTGAAGTACATATCATGTATCTGGTTGTTTCTTAAAATATGATCTTGAAGCACCTAAGATTGTATCCTAGAGGCCACAAAGGTATAAGAGGAAGCCTCTATTGCCAAATACAGTCCTAGACTGTCATGTCTAATGCTTAAGGAAGCCGACCACAATTGATTGTCCCCAATGAAAAGACATTTGCATACCAAAATATTCTCAACAGACCAACATAGTCCCTGTCAAACCTTGATGTAGACGAGTTGACATGTCCTTAAACTGAACATAAGTATGGTGATATCCATACAAGATCGTAAAAGAAGAAGCTCACTATATGGATCGTGCGACTAGGGAAGATGATGCATCAAGTCAACATCCTTGGTAGTCCTTATCATGGTCAACTTCTCGATAAATCTTTTGTCCCTACTAACAACTCCTCCCCATAAAATCACTCCAAGCAAAGGCCTCCCGATGTCCTTGGAAAATAACCTTTTGTGAAGGTTCCAATCATCGCAAGTAGACCAGAAAAGCTCAATTTTAGTAAAATTCAAAATAAGACCCAACTTAGGCCCCATGTGTTGAATTATGTGAAAAAATCTTGGACATCTTCCTTTTGTCCCCAACCACAGTCCCAAAATAATGATACCAAGTATTGAAAAAGAATGTTGCAGTCCTCTCTAATCTCAGAAATAAGTGGATGCAAATAAGAAGAAAAAAAATTACTACAAAGGGTGTCCTTACTCTATTTCAGTGGCTGACCAAATATGTCTCTCTGATATGGTAAATTTCAAATCTTATAAATTTATTAAATTGTGTATAAATATTATATCTCATAATATTTATTATAAACTAGATTATCAGAATTTGTCAACATGAAACCAATTCAATGTTTCATAAAACTTTATGTCCAATCACATATGTTGCGCATACTTGGCTTGGCCACCTTACAACTTATCAATTAATTCGTGAGAGATATTTTTGAGATATTGATTTCGTCTATTTTCGGAAATGTTGTGTAAATTTCAGATACTAACGTCTAAGTTATCTGTTGAAGCAATATAGTTACCTTTGCATCCGTTACCATATTTATGTAGCGCAGATAATTGTTTGCCCTGACGTCATAATTCCTTACTTAAAGGTAACGTTTAATGATAAGGAGTTACGTAAAAAGTTAGTACTTGGGATTTTTGCGGCAAAGAATAACACACAAGCCAAACTACTATAGCTACATGCCCCGGTTTTACGCGCGAGCGTGTGAACTCGTAATTAGCAAGGGATTAGGATCTGAACAATCGTCATTCGGGAAAATATTGATTTTCCTTGATGCGCGGGGAGACCGTGAATCCAGGAGAGGACACCGCGTCGCTTGTAACTCCTCTTTGCTTCATGCCATGACCTGCATGTTTTTTTCCGAGAGTGTGGCTGGCTGCCGGAAATTGATAAAGTTGCTTGCTGATGCTTTCAGATTTACAGCCTACTCTCAATCAGTCTTGCACAAGTAAACTACTAGTGTCCACGAATATCCAGTTGGCTGTGTGGTTGCCGCGTTTCTTGTTTTGTTATGTGCACGCCACATGCTTGAGTGCAGACACTAGGCAACGCTAATGCTTGGGCTACAAGTTCGAAGTCATAGGGTCCTCTAATACAAATTCTAATATAAGCAAGCAATATATACCTAGGCTATACTACATGTCCCATACCCCAAGCATTCACGAGAAATTGAGGAATGGAATGGACTTCAGCAAGGTATTTCAAAAACCCACAAAGACAACTTATTGCAAAGGTATTTATGGTGCCGTTTGGCCCCCAACTTTCTAACTACTGGTGTACGTAAATTGACTGTTATTTTTTTGGTGGAATATTTTTTTTCCTACATTTCATTCTGTATTTGCCCTTATATACCAGCGATAATTAGAATCATACCATATTTGGCGGTAATGAAGACCGAAGCGTCCAAGCCGGGTCGGCGTTTCACCATGTTGATTAGATGTCTTGTGTAACAGGATCTCACCAGTCACCGTAATGATGCTGCTAAACTAAAAAGGAACATGCACAGAACTACTAGAATTTCTGAAGTCAGGGGCTGAACGGCCCCGTAGTCCATTGTAAATAAAGCAGTCCATACTGTGAGGCATGGTGCATGGATTCTAACAAAGCAAATATGGAATCCAACGACAACCCTTTACCATATGGAGTCAACATTAACTTTTGGCTCCATAGTGGTCTCGGCCGGCCGCATTCACCTTGGATCTCCCTTTTGATGAGCATATATACCAATTATTATAGAGAAAAAAATATAATCTTAAATTTTGATTAAGAAAGTAGACACCGGAATGTCAACAAACAATATATAATACGAACATGTAATTTTCATTTAATTTAGATAAAATCTCATAACTGACCCTGTATAAAAGAACCAATATGGTCAATCATCACAAATATCATTCAACTCTAATTTAACTCTAAAAAGTTTTTTATTCATATATAATCTAGTTTACGACAGATTACACATATGTAAAAGAAATAAATTAGATGTACAACTTATTCTAAAAAGGATAGACTATAAGGACATTCTAAGCTATTATTCTATTTATATCTTCTTTGTCATGACTTCTCTATTGGATATCATTATACTTAGAAATATGTGAAACAACCTTAATGTGACTCATATAGAGCTCCAATGAGTAGAAATTTCCCACTCAGACAAGTAATATGTATCATCATGTTAAGTATATTGAACTTACAAATTTCCAGACACTGATAAGTGTAACATGTAGTTCAAGCATTTAACAAATATATTTTATGATAATATCATTAGTAATCTAAAAGAAATTCATTGTGATAACTTGAATTTTCTCTCTCATCCGACTAATTCACATATAGACTCATAAGGCAAGGCAATCTATTATGTACATCTTGACACAACAAAAAAAAGATGATTTACCTATGATTGTTTAAGTTATATTTAATTTATGTGTAGCGAGAGCTATTTTTACTTACATAATATATTTGTATAACTTAATAGCCACCTCAACAAATAAGATGTAGGTACACATTTTTACTCCTTTTAATTGTATCCAGAATAAATGTAACAAGATGGACTAGAGGGAAAAACTCTCACACTCTCTCCCCATAATCCCCCCCGCCTTCTGTGCGAATGATTTTGCGCCTCCCAACCTCATACCCGATCATGTGAAGCCAAGGATTCCTCATCGGCGTCGCGGCTCCCCCGATCGCCTGCCTCCCCAACGTCGAGCCGAGCGGAGCCTCCCCGACGTCGAGCGCTCCAATGACCCCCCTCCTTGTGGCTGACTCTCCTTTCTGACGACCGTCGCATGCGGGATCCTTCTCTGTGTACAACTAATTCACTTTGCCCAGTAGAATCTTCCCTGTGTGCGAACGATTTTGCCTCCCCGCCTATGCCCCGACCCTGACCCCGATCGCACGATGCCTCACTTGAGGCTCTCCTGATAGCCAGCGTCGTACGACCTTCCTCCCTTCTATCCGAGCGTGCCAACGACTCCCCTCTCCCCGCGGCTCATTGTGGTTGCCAGACGTCACCGCACGCAGGCTGCTAATCCGCCGATTTTTAGGTATTTCAGCGACTACCTTCTCTTCTCAAGGTCTTATTCACTTTTGATACAAGATAACCTTTTTGAACCAAGCTAAAAACTTTTGATTATGATAGAAGTTTAATACCTACCGCATAGTCTTTTGAGGTGCTCATCATTTAGTTCTTATTTGTTCTTCATTGAGCACACAACAGAATGTGCAATTGAAGAGTAATTATGTAAAAAGGTAATTGGCACTACGATCCTTTAAAAAACAAAGATTATGTGAGAGATTGCCTACTCGATTTACTCACAAAAAATGAAAGGTTACCTTTCCAATAGTGGAACTTTAGCTACAATGTTGATAATTATGAAGATAATAGCAATGCTATGCTGGTCTCTCTTATCAGATGCACCTTACTCATGGCCATCTGATGCAAAATCAGACCCCAAAAAACAATGTAATGGATCAGTATAATCTAAAGTCGAGAGCCTACAAAAGTGTTTAAAGAATACAAGATGGCCTGTGGAAGATAGGGAGTTAGTGATCAGCACCTCGGTAAACCAAGTTCATGAGGATGTCTTAGTAAAAGAAAGTGTATTTGCAAAATGAGCCTAATATAAAAGAAGAAGAGGTATGTAGAAATATGATTATAAAAATAATGAATGAGCAGTTGATATAAAATGTCTCTTAAATTTTGACAAGACAGCTATGCACTATACTTCGTGTCTGAAAAAAACCTCAAAATCATACAAATAGTGAATTACCACATAGATATAGTTTTAAAATCTAATGAAGAAAATGTGTCATAATCATCTCGCCCCTGCAACATCAAGTGAACATGTTCTTATCTTGATAAAATACATGCTCTCTATGGAAGAGAACTAGGATGGTGTCTAATAGATTATCTCATTATAGTTACTCAAGCATCCATTTTGAATCAGATCGCTTGATTATTGGTCATCTCAGCACCAAGGTTTTTTTTTTCATAGAGTTCTGCTAGGTAAAATCATTACTGTTCAAAGTTACCTAAGTTGGAAATCCTAATCACTTTTCTATTTTTACTAAAAACAAAACAAGTTATTGAATAAGACAAGAAGCCAAATTCAAGGACCGGATGCTTAACTAGAATCCTAAATCACATAAGACTAATTGCCACTTCATGATGATGGCCTAGAGTGGTTGATTATGAATGCCAAGAAGCCACTTAGGAAGACAATGGATGGTTGCCAATTTGACAATGAAGATGGAGTTCAACTTACATTATTTTGTCCTTTAACCTCCCAGAGCCTACATTTTGCCTGAGTCAGAGTTGGATGTATTATGTGGTGCCACTAAGAGACCCTAGAAAGTTATTCATGGCCATTACACTAAAAGTAGAAAAGGTTGTAGCTGTAGAAATTCCAGATTGGATAGAAGAAAAAGGTTGATAGGTTGTTGGGATAGTTTGTAACTACTTCCTCTCTTATATTTGTATTTCTTCTCTTCCTTGGACTTACAACATTTTTTTATTTACATGAAATATTGTCCATATATATTAGATAGAGAAATATATATAAAGTGCAGGTCTTTATGCATAGATAACTCACTCATCAAATTTAGATACAAGTATGTATTGGCAGTGGCCATAAAAGCATAATATCAAGGACTCACTAGTCAATATCAGCCAGCCTTTAATGAAGATGAAGGGAGATATTTTGTTGAATATAATAGCCAACCCAAGAATTTTTTTTATGTACATATATGAGCATATAAGATACAAAGAACAACATATTCACTTTGTTCTTTTTATGAACCTGTAGACTAATAGATGTTATTCTTAGGCAACATGATTTCAATTGTGTAGATCTAAGGAATGTAATAGGTGATTTCAATTTTGCTAGTAAAGTGGGAGAGGAAGGGTCAACTATTGTATATAAGGAAATTTGGAAATTTTTTTGCATTAGTATTAAAATATTTAGAGCTAAATATATTGGTTGTGAGGTTTAATGCTAGAGTGTATTGTGAATGAGCATATGGAGCCTTGTCAACAGCTATATCCATGGTAAATTCCTATCGACACAATTATGAGATATTGTTAGCTACTGAAATTTAAACAAAATGGATCGTGCATGAGGTATTACACCATCACCATGTCATAGGACCTAATGGCGGCGGGCGATTAGCGTGAGATCCAAGAAAGATCCGACCTTCCACCGGCGGCGGCCGCCGACACACCCTCCGGGTGGGCAATCCGCCCTCCGGAGTCTACCCCCTACCTTTTTTCTAATAATATCGACGATCACTGATGGATAAACCTTTGCTATAGGAGGAGATAGAAGGTTTTCTTCCAAAGGTACGTGAAGTACATCTGTGGCCTGATAGTTGGAGAACGATGCTACAGTCTCCCCTTCTCAGAAGGGTTACTCGGCAGAGCGTGCAAGAGTATCACGCTCAACAATACGTCCTTGAACGTAGAGATCGGTTCACATCTTCTATGGTGCAACCAGAGGCGATACTCCCAGATCTGAGGAATATTCTGAGGTCTCCGCCACCACAGATGTTGTTGGAACAAGCCCCTCATGAAAGCGTGAAACAGTCAGAGACCCTTCAATCTGGAAAACGGTCCTTGTCTCAACATGAAGAAGATGATCGTCAGTACGAGACGGATGGGTAGGCTATTGTCTCTTCGGAGACAGTTCCACTGCGGGAAGAGGAAGGTATAGTGGTTGACGATAATGCAACCCAGAAGGAATAGGGAGAGGTCAATAGGGATAGAGGATATCCACCGGGGACTCAGAACAGAAGAGAGGAAGAGACATCAGAAGGGCATAGGTTGGAGCAGGACAGGAACGACAATATGAACGGCAGTGAAGAGATTCCAAGGATCGTGGAACGACAGGAGTCACCCCAACAACAGAAACAGACTGAGGAAGAATCGAGAAAGCATGAAAGCATGCCTAGGAGAACGCATCTATACGGAGTACCACATGACACTTGTTTTAGGTGTCTTGGGAGAGGGCATTGGCAATCGCAGTGTTGGAAAAGCAAGGCGTGTTATCAATGACGCCAACCAGGCCATGTTGCCGCACGTTGTCAGCAGAAGAGAATCCATCATCAAGCTCTGAACTTGCAGTCCAACAGGCCGTTTCCACCTTTACTGAGTCCGCCAATCGGTGTGCCAGCGAGGGGAGCTCCTCAACATACGCCGAAGAGGATAAATGTTGATTTAGGGATGGATGATGACAGGAGAACGAGCAGAGATACAGCTCTGAAGCGAGCAATCGAAATAACATGGCCGAATAGTATTACATGGACAGAGCTACATCCTTTCATTCGCAGATGGTGGCCATCAGTAGCAGACCTGTATAGGAGTGCTAACAAAAAGGCGGTAGCTTTCTTTTCTTGTCCGGAAGAGGCAAAAGACATGGCTGACAAAGGTTTGCCTTTGTTTCGTGGTTTGAAGATTGGTACAAGTCATATGCTTCTGGGAGAGAGACACTGTAAGAAGGAATCATTCTGGTTTTGGGTGATGGATATGTCATTGATATGCAGAGATGATGAATCTATGGAAGCTATGATTAAACCTTTTGGCAAGGTTGTTCATATTTCTGATTGGCAGAGGGACACAGACGACATATCAGGAATTCTAATCCAAGTGGAAGCCTTTAGTGAAGACGTTCCTCAATTCATTAACCTCACTTATGGGAACAGAAGAACTGCCATTCATTTAGGCATGGTGGCGAGGGGACCAGTGGGAGCGAATAGGTTCACCTTCACTGAGTTAGGGGTGGAACTTGAGATTCCTCATGAGGTGTTGTTTGGAACCGAGAAGCAATAGGAGATCATCAACCCAGTGAATGATGGAGCTGAGAAGACGATGGATACGAACACAACTGAGAAAGTTGTGGAGAATGGTTCCTGTATGAGGGAAGATGATAGAAGGGAAGAAGGAAGAACGCGAGACCCATCACCTAGAAGATTTTGTCATAGAGAAGATAATCCTCAGAGAAGACTCATTGTTGACGAAGAAGGTCATAGAAGGATCCTTCATAATAGAAGGTTGGACGACTACATCGATTTTGAATTTGATAGAACAAGCAGGGTTAGAAGGACTGAAAAAACCAGAGGGCGATCGATCCTTAACAATCATGACATATATAGCTCTAACACGAGAACTAGAAGGGGAAGAGACTCTCCGTATAGAAGATAATCTGATGATGACAGACATGGTTTTGAAGATTATAGTGACGAAGAAGGGTGGTGGAACAGTCGCTAGGCAACGTTGGGGATGAGGATGATTGGGTTACACAGTTTGATGGATAGTAAAGCTATTTTTTAGAACATAAGAGGGGCTGCAAAAAACCCAACTAGAAGGGTGTTGAGCAGGCTTTGTAGTAAATTTAGACCTGCCATTGTCTGTTTATTTGAACTGTTTCTTCACGCGGAGGTAGCTGAGGAACTTCTTGATGTTGCTCGGCTGGACTGGGTAGCGGACAACGATGAAGAGGAGGGGAAGATATGGTGCTATGTAGATGCAAACCTGAGACCCACAGTGATAAAGAAGACCGATCAGCATATCACTTTCAGAGGAGAGAAAGATGATGGGTCCTTTTTCTATGTCACTGCGGTTTATGCAAGATGTGATGCTTTGAGAAGAAGAACTTTATGGGAGGATATCAGGTGCTTGGCGACGGACTTTGAAGATGATTTCTGGATGATTGCAGGGGACTTCAACATAGTGAGGGACCCGAGGGAAAAAAGAGGTGGCAACAGCCCCATGTTTCAGGACATGTTCCATTTTAATTCTATGATTGCTGACAATATGCTGAGTGAGGTCTGCTATGATGGAAGCCGCTATACTTGGGTAAATAAACAAATTCTCACACCCACTATTTGGGAGAAGTTGGATCGGGTGCTAGTTAATGGAAGATGGGAGGGGGAGAGACCTTCTACTCGAACTGTCCACCTCACAAGATCGAGAGTTTCGGACCATTGTCCCATTGTCACTTTTCCTGGACAGCAAGTTCAAATGAAGAGGAAAGGCCACTTTACTTTCACGTCTTCTTAGCTTAAAGAGAACGGATGCTTAGATCTTATTGAACAAGCATGGGGAGAAGAAGTGGTTGGACACCCGTCTTTTGTTTTCTGTCACAAGTTGAAGAAGGTCAGAGGTATACTTCATGAATGGAGTAAGAACACAATTGGAGATATTAAACACAGAATCAAAGATCTTGAGGACATTGTCTACACGACTCAAATGGCCTTTGATGAGAACTCGGTCCCTATCAATGAGTTGAGTTTAAAGAACGCTGAAGCTGAACTTGATCATCTGCTTGACATGGAAGAAGATTTATGGAGAGAAAGGGCAAGGATCAACTGGCTTGAAGACGGGGAAAGAAATACCAAATTCTATCATGCTATTGTGAAGTACAAAAGAAGGCGAAGGACCGTCAGCTCTGTGGTATTACCTGATGGGTCTATGGAGTCAAACCATGTTGCTACATTATATCCCTGAAGTTTTGTCATCCGATGACAACTGCTCCCTTACCATGATTCCCACAGAGGATGAGATCAGTAACACGATAAAGGAGATGGATAGTAACACGGCGCCCGAGCCAGATGGTTTTACACTACCCTTTTTCTCTGAAGCATGGGTCGTGATTAAGAACGACTTCTTGGCGTTGGCCAAAGCTTTCTTTCAAGGACAGAAGTGCCATCGAGGTCTTTTTTGTAGTAGTATCCTTCTTATACCTAAGAACGATGCTCCGAAGAACCTAGGGTCTGATTTCAGACCGATTTCCATTGAAAATTTGTCGTTGAGAATTCTAGCGAGAGTACTTAGTAACAGGCTGACTCCGCTGATGATGAAGATGATTTCCCCCTCACAAGGGGCTTTTCTGAAAGGCACAGATATCACGCATCATATCCGCCTTGAAAAGGAGATTTCACATGATATTAATCAAGGAGAAGACTCTCCGAATGCGATTGTGAAATTTGATATGTCGAGAGCCTATGACAGAGTTGATTGGAACATGTTAGAAAAGTGTCTTTGTGCCTTCGGTTTCCTACAAGACGCCATTGATATTTGCATGAGCTTCTTTAAAAATACATGGACTACGGTCACAGTGGGTGATGAAACCGCAGGTTTTTTCAAGATAGAGAAGGGTTTGAAGCAAGGTAACACGATCTCTCCATTTATGTTTATAATTTTTGAAGAATTACTGAGTAGAAGAATTAGAGAGATGACGGCTGGACAACAAATCAAGAGTTATCAAACTAGAGGCAACACTATAGCTCCAACCCTCCTCCTATATGCTGATGACATTGTTATGTTCTTCAATGCGTCTTCAAGCTCAGTTCTTGTTGTGAAGAAGGTGCACTACTACAGAACTGGCTTATAAAGTCGGTTTTCAAGGTGTCGGTTGTATACAAAAACCGACACATAAACCCTAATGTGTCGGTTTTTAACATAAACCGACATCCAATATGTGAAGGTCGACCAGACACGGGTACCGCTTTCAATAATTATCGGTTATTTAATAAACAACCGACACATAAACTCAACCGCCAAACCCAAAATTCCAGCGAAAAAATTGGCTCCAAAATTTGACATATGTTGTCGGTTCTTTAATAAATAACCAACGACTAAAGGGTATGCGCGAGACAGGAATAGTTATCGGTTGTCTTTTATTTATAAACCGATGAATATTATGTGGTATAGTCGTCGGTTGTCTTCAAAGAGCCGACATTGTTGGTTTAGTTGTCGGTTTTGTGAAATAACCGACACATATTATCAACTTAATAGCCGTGCGAACAGAACTTTTCCCCATTGTCTCTGTTTCATTGTCATGCGCTAGGGTCTGGCGATTTCCCCCGCCGTCGTTGCCGGTTGCCTCCCCGCGCCGCCGTTTGTCTGTCGCACGCCGCTCGCCGTCGTCACCGTCGCCGCCGGTTGCTGCGCCACCAGTTGCTGTTCTCGTCGACGCCCTCGCCGCCGCTCCACCGAGCCGTCGCCGGTTGCTGGTCTGCTCGACGCCCTCGCCGCCGCTCCGCCGAGCCGTCGCCGGTTGCTGGTCCTCCTCTTCTCGCCGCCGTCACCTCCAGCTGCTCTCCTATGCTCCGGCGCTATCAGCTTCACCTCAAGGTACGCCGGCTTCTTCCTTCTTCCTCATCACCTAGCTTAATACTGCCTGTTCTATCTTTACATTTGCATTATTCATTGCCATTGTTTTTTAAAATGTCAGCCATTTTCATTACTAGTAGATGAATAAATGCATTAAATACAAATCAATTGGTAAACTAATATAAATCAGTAGATGATTACATAATTCCTAAATCAGCACATAAATAAATACAAATAGTAGATGAATAAAATACAATAAATACAGTAATAGAATTAAATCAGTAGATGATTAAATGATATCAAAATTATTACATAAATACACACAAATCAATAGATAACTAAATAAAAACAATAATAAATAAAAACAAATAAGTAGATGAATAAATACATAAGTGGAAAAGTAAATATGAATCAGTTGATAAATAAAGTTACATCAGTAGATTCTTACATAATTTCAGAAGCAGTATAAATAAATTCAAATGAGTAAATAGCTAAATAAATAACTGTACATTAATAAATACAAATAAGTAGATGAATAAATACAAATCAGTTGATTAACTAATATAAATTTATAAATCAGTGATGATTAATCAATTCTCAAATCAGTACATAAATGAATACAAATAGTAGATGAATAAATATAATATAATCAAATCAGTTGATAATTAAAGTTAAACACTTGATAACTAAAGTTAAATCAGTAGATGATTAAATAGTATCAAAATCAATACATAAATAAACACAAATCAGTTGATAACTAAAGTTAAACAGTTGATAATTAACTAAAGTTAAATCAGTAGATGATTAAATAATATCAAAATCAATACATAAATAAACACATGTGACATGCTTGGAATGTAAATGATGAACTTTTCCCTAAATTGCCAATCATGCTTTTAAAGACATCAATAATCACCCTAACTTGAAGAACTAGGATTTTATGTATAAGAATGACAACACATTATTTGTTGGCCTAAAAACCCGTCCAAATGCTGCCGAAATTTTCTTAATTTATAATGTGAGCTTAATTTATAAAGTGAATTACTTTACAATGTGAATGTGAACTTTACAATGTGAGCTTTAGAATTTGAAGTACTTTACAATGTGAACTTTACAATTTGAATTACTTTACAATGTGAGCTTTACACTTTGAATTACTACTTTACAATGTGAACTTTACAATTTGAATGTGAATTTGCAGATGGCTGACCATTCTCCTGATGACCGTCTTGATGACTACCGTGAGGGTGAGGACATCAATGTGCCGCCTCACAATGTAAGTTTTAAAAATATATCATATATTTATATCTATATGTCCATTTATAGTTATATCTTGTAAATGTGAATTATTTTGTCAAATTTTAGGTTGATGATGCACAGGTACCATGTGCAGCACTTGAGGCACTTGATCAACAACACCAAAAAGTTGATAAGAGAAGGGGCATCACTATGATGAAGAAGTTAATTGCGCAAAAGGGCAATGGGCCCAAACTTGTTGTGGATTTCGATAATGCAGGAAATGCATGTGGTGTGAATCGCAATTCATTTATTTCATATCTTGGATATGTTACTCGTAGCCATTGCGGTTGTCACTTAGATTCTTTGCATAACGTTTCTAAGGAGAAGAAAGATTTAATATGGAGGGATTTATGCGTGAGTTATTATTAATTTGCAATTCTATTTTGTAGATGACTAAATTTTTGGATACTAGTTAATAGCAATTCCATTTTGCAGAGTATATTTGAATTGGATGAAAAGTTGCATCGTAAATGCATGATGCAACGCTGTGGGAGAGTCCTAAGGAACTATAGGACAAATCTCACCAGAGAATACATAAAAGAAGCCGACAAGAGGAAGAAGACAGCCACTGAATAGTGGAACTTCCTGGACAAAGAAGAATGGGACATGTTTGTCGCTTCAAGACAAACTGAAGAATTCAAGGTATTAGGCGTCAGTCTCAATCTCATTAATTAAAATATGTTGTATTCACTTATTCAAGATTAACATTTAGTGTTACTAACCAAATCATTAATGTGCATACTAACTAGGCCCTCAGTGATGCACAAAGATCAAGGCGTGCGATGAATGTGCACGACCACACAATGGGTCCAAGAGGATATGCAGGCGTTCGCCAAAGACTACAGGCTGAGGCTGCTGCTGCTCAGTCTGCTGCTACTCAGGAGTCCTCTACCATAGGTAGCACACCTCTGCCTCGCCATGATATCTGGATAGCTGGGAGGCAAAATAAGAAGGGAGAATTAACTAAGGCCGCAACTGCTGAGGCGGCTGTAAAAATGGTAAAATACAACTCTTACAGCAATCATTTGAATATTGATTATTTGTGTTGTTTACTTAAGTACACATTTTTGTTTTGGTGATTAGCGGGAGCTGCACGAGCTGAGGAAACAAGGAAAGTTCATCCCTGAGGGCACAAGGGATGAATTGACAGTTGCTCTGGGTAACCCAGAGCATCCTGGACGTGTTAGGGATGCAGGCGCTGGTGTGGGCATCAAAGCTTTTTTTGGGCCATCCCAGCGCAAACATGTCCCAAAAGTGGGACTTTCACAAGAAGAGGTAACATATTTTTTCCTTGTAGATGTTACTGTAAAAGAGAATTCAAAAATTAGAATTTGACGTTTCTTTTATCCATGTATAAGTGGATAAGCTATTTGACAGGAAACTCAAAGAAGCAATGCAAAAGTGGCAGACATCTCAGACTGCCACTTACCAGAAAATACCTACTGTAGCCTCTACTCCTACTCCTACTGCAGAGGTTGGGAATAATCCTGTAGACCCACCACCTAGCACATCCACTGTAAGTATTTTTATGACATAGTAACTAGTTTTTTAATTCAAGATGATACGTATATATGACAGTGTAGTCGTTTCAAAAAAGATGATATGTATATATGTATATAACATTCTGTACACAAAAATTTGTAGGGGTTGAAGCCATGCCGTCTAAAGAATAAAGAATATGTCGTGGCAGAGGCGTCAGCTTACCCATCCGTACCAGAGGAAACGTGTCACGGGTCTCCAGTACCAGCTGGTTGGATTCGAGTGAGCCCGATACATATATTCCCCCAGTGGACGGATCCTCCACTGCCATATGCCCACCCAGATTGTGAAACGCTTGGTGAGGCAGTAGGCGGTGTGATATTGTGGGAAAAAGCATATGTCTTCTTTACTGAAAAGGTGTGGTAAATTTACATTACGTTCAATTGTTAGTGTGTGTATATGCTGGCAGTTGATCTGAAATTATTATATATATATATACAGGTTAAAAAGAAGACACCCACACCATCTAGGCCTCCACTTCCACCTCCTGCATTACCTAGTTGGGTTCCACAGGACCTACCTATCCCGTTAGGTCCTAACTGTAGGGGTATGGCAGTATGGTTAGGGGAACATGATATAAACTCCCCTATAACTGTTTCTTTTGATTCAGATTCTACAGGTCAGTCATACGAAACAAAAATATTTATACAAGATATTTTGGAGATGTTTCGAAATGATTGATTAAATACATATGTGATAGAGCTATGGATAAGGTGAGATATTCTTTATACATCCATATACCTTGTGTATGATCTGGTGATCTGGTTTCTTACTTATTAATGCATGCGTAATTAATACATATTTTGCAGCTACTTAGACAACATATGTGCAGATTTTGGATTCGAACATGTAGGGTTTTTGATTCCATCCTTGATTAGTCTAGTAGCTAAAGACCCTACATCAGTTCAACAATATTGTTGTGAGGCTTTTTCAATTTTTGCTGTAAATAAGAAGACGGTGATAATGGCTCCATTCAATGTAGAGTAAGTTTACTTTGCTTATTATAATTTGGACTTAAGAAAATTACATTTTATTGTGGATTTTGAGTTATTAATTTTTAACTTTTTTTCCTCTAGTGGTAAGCATTGGGAGTTATTGGTTATTGTCCCCGAGACATTCACTGTGTATTATCTAGATCCTAAGGGGTGTAAATTGAATACAAGATTTGGACACAAAATGAAAATGGCAATATTTCGGTGAGAAATATTTCATTTTTCATATCTGTTAACATATGTTATTACATTACTATTTAATTGCAATGTTCTGTGTTACATTAACATGTAGGGGTTTTGAGGAGTACAAAAAGGCTGGAGGAAAGGTCCCTATGAAAAAGAACCAGCAAATAATTTGGAAGAACGTGAAAGTAAGTTCCCTACTGTAATATATGTATATATTATTTATGTGAACAATGCTTAATTAGTTGTATTCTTTAATATTTTGTATGTTTGAATTTATAGTGTGCTACACAAGACAACAGATGGGCAAGTGGATACTATGTCATGCGATATATGCACATACTTGTCAAAAATGCCATAATGGACATCGATTGTATTGCTCAGGTATTATATAGCCGACAAGAGATAATATGAAATATATCAATCTTATTTATAGCTCATTAATTATATATATACATCATTCTCTTTACAGGTGTTTAAAATGGACCCCAATACAGGAAATGACTTACCAGATGTACATGAGCCCTATACGATGGGAGAATTAAATGAAGTAGTAGAAGAATGGGCAACAGCCATACAATTAGTGGGGGCTTAAAAATATAATTGGGATCCTGATCGCGAATAATGACTAAACAATGATACTTTGTAAATGAATTTCTGAATTATAATATATGTGTGAATGTTTCTACATGTCTGAATGTTTCTACATGTGTTTGAATGAAAATGAATGAAAGTGTTGGTTGCTATATGAAGTCTACATGTGTGAATGTGAATCAATGGAACTACAGATTGCTAGCATGTGTGAATGTTTATAAATGTGTGAAAATAAAATGGAACTGCAGGTTGCATTGCTATATGCATGTGCTACTTTTTTATTGTTAATATTGCAGGTTTGCGGCCTGTTGTCGGCTGATATCAATGGATGTCATAAAACCTGCAGTTCATAACTGAACTGAACAGGTTTCTCATCCTGTGACCAGCCACAGCAGGTCTGCAGACTGACAAAAAAAAAACAATAGTCGTCGGTTATTTATAAATAACCGACACATAATGTTATAATGTCGGTTTTTTACAAATAACCGACATCTATTTCGTGTGGCGCGAAGGGCTTGGTTGTCGGTTATTTGTAGATAACCGACACGGATGGTGCCCAACATGGCGCCCTTTCTGTGGCGCGAAGGGTTTGGTTGTCGGGTTCTTACCTAATAACCGACGACTATAGTCCCATGATGGCGCGTTTTTGGTGGTGCGTGAAGAGTTTGGGTGTCGGTTATGGAACCGACGACCAATGGTTGGACTTTTAGTGTCGCCCACATAGGTGTCGCTTATAAACCGACACTAAAGGCTTTAAATAACCGACACTAAAGGTAGGTTCTGTAGTAGTGGTGTTTGAGTCGTACGAGAAAGCTACAGGGCAGATGATAAATAGAAGTAAATCGGTTTGTGTTGTAGGTGGATCGGATTCACATGTTGCAAATGATATTGCAAGATCTTTAGACATTGATGGATCAGTGAAGTCTTTCGTATATCTTGGAGTCCCAATATCGAAGGGTAAATTGAGACTCAATGACTTTGACTTCTTAGTTAAGAAAGTGAACATGAAGATAGCCAATTGGAAGTCGAAGCTGTTATCTTTTGCAGGCAGAAGACTCCTCATTGCTCAGGTTTTGGCGTCAATAACAGTGTATACTGCTGCGGCAATTGGGATGCCTGCTGGGATCATGGACAGATTGGAAAGAAAGTTCTCTAATTTCTTGTGGGCGGACAGAAAGAACAATGATCGTAGAGCATGGATTAATTGGAGCAAGGTGGCGACACCCAAGGAGGAAGGAGGCCTGGACATTGTTCCTCTAAGAAGATTGAATGAAGTGTTCCTAGCTAAAGCCTGCTGGGAAGTGGTCAATAGTGGATCGCTATGGGCGACATACTGCAGAGCGAAGTATTCGAACTCACATACAGGTAGGTCTGAATTTTATCCTCAGAATCTTAAGATAAGCAGTACGCCTTCACCTTTCTGGAATAAGATGTGGGATGTATTCCCTAAGATCTTCCCACACTTTAGATGGTCGGTTGGTAGAGGGGAGATCAGTTTCTGGGATGTGAAGTGGTGTGAAGAAAGACTAGCAAGTCATGCCATTTATGCGAGTGATCGAAGAAAGCTGTTCATGATATATGATTTCTGGGAGGAGGAACATGGCTGGGATTGGGTTTCTTTAAGTCATATTGTTAATGACAGAGGTATGGAGCTCATCAAGGAATCAGGGGCTTGGATTGATAACACGGATGACCAAATTGTGTGGGGTCCGGATAGAAGAGGCATTTTTTCTCTGAGATCAGTTAAGAAGGTTCTGCAACCCACGAGAACAGAAGAATGGAGAGATTTGGGGAAGATATGGAAGCTCGATTTTCCTAGAGCATGTGCACTGGTTTGGAAGATAGCGAGAAGAGCCATTTCTACTGATGATAATATCAAACTTCAATGTTGTATTCCTATAGCATCTCGTTGTGTATGTTGTGAGGACCACCGAGAAGAAAATACTAAGCATTTGTTTTTTGATAGCCAGACTGCTAGAAGGTTGTGGTCGAAATTCACTGAGACAACTGGTTTGGGTCCTCCGGTGGACATAATATCGCTTGTCAAGCTATGTATCTTGGGGTTGAATAATAGTTTGGACATGTGTCTTGCGGGTTACATTGCGATTCAGATACCTTTGTGCATCTGGAGGATTCGATGTGCAGCTCGCTTTGATGATAAAAAATGAGAGATCACAATTGAATGGAAACATGTGATCACTACAGTTAATAACAAGATGAAGAAGAAAGTTTTTTATTTTATCCGAGGCAGTGATATTTATGAAAGGATGGAGTTGGAAGGAATTATACATCCTAGGGTAGGAATGAAGGAGGTCAGGCTTCTCAAATGGTCGAGAACTGATCTTTTCAACTTAAAGATGAACCTGACCATTGGGAGAAACATCTGTGAAGATGGGGGTAGAATAAGATGGACCGCAGGTCTGGTGAGAAATCAGAACGCAGATATATGTATGAATTTCTTTACATGGTTGAATTCTAGTGATTACAGTATGGCGTATATACAAGCTGTCCTTGTTGGACTGAAGATAGCGAGAGACCATTTGATCAGGATTTCATGCATTGAGTTTGATGATCTTGATACTTAGAACATTTTATGGAAGAATAGTAAGGAACCTTGGAGGATGCGTGGTCAAGTTAGAGCTGTAAGATCTGAGTTGAAAAGGGCGGAGGTTTCTGGATCAGTGGTTCATAAGGTTATCAACTCTATTCCGACAGTAGTGGGACATTGGGGAAGAAGGTCTTCAGAGGTGATTGTCACCACAGACATCAGTAGAATTCCTAGAAAGATAAGAGGTATGGAAATTCTAGAAAAGATAGGAGTGCCCTATATCCATATGCAGCATAAGAGGGTCGACGATTGATGAATCATGGATGTTTTTGTAGTTGTTTCTTTTTCTGGGTTGTGAGGTTTTTTTATCTGGTTTTCGGGGGGGAACAAACCTGCGGACACATAAGCAGGAGATGTATTTTTGTTGATGGTTTCGCCAAAAAGAGAGGGGTGGGATGAATAGAGAACCCTCTGGCTATATTAAAAAAAAAATAAACAAAATGGTAGATAGAAGTCCAAAATTTTGATAAATGAATCATTAATATTATAGCTTCAAGTTTTAATAATTGAAAAGAAGATGAACTTACCTATTCGACCATAAACTTATGTTCATTTCTCCATCTCCATATTAGATAGTGAGATGGAAACATGAGGTTTTAGTATGACCATTGCTTGGGTCCCATATTCCATTGAATCAACTACAATCAGGAATTCCAAAATATTAGATAGTGGCATCTTTAGTGCATTACAATCCACAAAGACATGTATCAAAGATCCCTAGAGAAAACTTGATTTTCTTAGAGCCTTGCCATTTCCATTCCAAACTCCAGTTACAATTTCTTATCCCCTCTCTCTACTACCTTGAAAGTGTTATTGTAGTACTCCAGTCACCTTTTGAGCATCCTCATATAATAGTATCACCTTCATTGCCATTAGTCAGACAATCACGTAGAAGGGTGTGTTTCAGTCCTCATTTTCATTCAAGTCTGCCCACCATGAAGGTTACAAATGGTCCAAAGCCTGGAAAGTTGTTGGAGTAGCATAAGGAAAAAAATAGATGCATGTTTCCCATATGCCAATGCTATCTGCAATAAATATATACAGAAACCACGAGCTTCCAGCTTCACATGATAGGAATTAAAGAACTATACTTGATAAGGCGTCATAATGGCAAGGATGGGCACCTTGATGACCTATTGTTTCGTAACTGTTCAAATAGAGCACTCCATTTCTTCTCTTCATTGTGAAAAGCAGGTCTACTCTTATTTTCACACAAATTCCAAGCTTTGACCATACTTTTGTCAATTATCTCATATATATATATATATATATATATATATATATATATATATATATATATATATATATATATATATATATATATATATATATATATATATATATATATATAGGTAAGTTGTGGGTGTACTTTTATTTTCAAAACTTTGTTATCCCTGGCTTTCCATATATACCAACAAGGCGCAATAAAAAAACTAAATCCTTGGATTTGGTGGTTGCATAGCCAAGCTTTAAGAGACATATTAGGGAAATCAATAACATATTAATATATTAGCCCACACAACTCCCAGATTCACTAATGTGAAGTATGCATCATTCTAGTTATGAATGCTTTTCTATATCATATATAGAAACTTTGTGTAAGTAAAAATACTTCCAATATTATAAAACAAAAGCCAGAACATCAATATAGTTGAAGAATAAAATGTTGACTCTGTTTAGTTCATAGTAGTCCTTTATTTTAATCAACATATTATCCATGCCTTATTTTTCAAGGTACCATCACAGTCATGTGGGACATACCGACACACTTCTAATTCATCATGCCTTCATCAAATCAAATTTTCTACACCATTTGTAAGAGTATTAAAATATCAAAGAGATTATGATAAACACACTCTCTTAAAATGTGATTGTTGATAGACCAACGCCATATGTCATATACAAATGAAAAGATTTGCTATATGGTACATATGTTTTTTTTCTTTTGAATTTGAGACTAAAGGAAGAAAAGCAGTGTTATGTTATAAAAACAAACCACCAATTCTTGTTTTGAAAAGATTAATAGAATAACATGTGGATGTGAGATGCAAAATATGTGGAGGTAATGGCCCAAACAACTAGAATTGTTAGTAAAGAAAGTTTAGGGGATCTGTAGTGCACTTGGACACACCTGTGCGACATAATTTATCTGGAATGTATGTGTCTGAAGTCTCCAAGATGAGATATTGTACCCATGATCTATAAATATCTTTTCTATAAATATGTAAATTAAAATTATTAAAGCTTCTGCTAGCACAACAAAAATACTAAAAAACCATAATTGAAAGTGTGTAGATAGTATATCTGACTCATGTTAATAGTCAGGTCGACCAAGAGAGACAAAAGCAAACTTTTACTTAGGAGAAGGCTTAATTTGATGGATAACAATAAGTTAGTATATTATATCTAGTGCATGCTAACGATAATCTTAGATCATACAGGAACGTAATGGCTCATGGACTTGAAACTACATAACTGATGGGAATCTACAATAGAACAAATTTACAAAACGTCTTAATGAACAGTTGGTCTAGGATCCTTTAGTATTAAAACTGAGTTATGTAATGATTTTTAATACTTTATATTCTTATTCTTTTTTTTCTTGATTGTTATAGGTAGTCATGATAGATAATAGTTTGATCCATGAGGAACATAGAACAAGCACGGAGTATTTACTTGGAGTGGTTAAATTTATAGAGCATGCATTTTTAAAATCCAAAAGAGATGGGACTATCTTATGTCCTTATAAGAAGTGCTTAAATGTGCATAGGTAGAATCGGCAAGTCGCAACTGAACATTTGTTATGGAATGGATTCTTAACCAGCTATACAAATTGGATTTTTCATGGTGAGGGTTCATTTGATAGCTCTGAGGATTCACAAACACAAAATGACATGTTCAAAGATGATATGAGAGACATGTTGCATGATGCATATGGATTATCACAGGATGGAGAGAATATGGAAGACGACAACCATCAATATGTATTTGTTGATGATGCAGAAGCTGAGTAATTTTATAAACTATTAGAGATTGTTGCATAGGAATTGTACCTTAGAAGTAAGAAGTACTCTAAATTGTACACTAGTGTGAGGTTGTTTCACATAAAATGTGTCAATAATTGGAGTAATAAGTTATTTTCTAAGCTGCTTGAGATTTTGAAGGAATTGCTTCCAGAGGGTGAGACCTTGCCCGACTCTTATTGTGAATTTAGAAAAATAATCAGGGACCTTGGACTTGACTATGATAAAATCGATGCTTGCAAAAATAACTACATTTTGTATCGAAAGGATTTTGCAAATCAGACTTCATGTCAGAATGTGGTTCTTCTAGATATAAAGAAATCAAAATAGATGAAGCAGGTGTAGAAAATATTTGTATGAACAAGAAAGGAGTTCATTGTAAAGTCTTGCACTACTTTACCTTGACTCTTAGGTTGAAGAGATTGTTCATGTCTTTTTTTTTGGTAACCCAGGAGACCCGTAAGGCTTGCGCCGAGCCCAACCTGGGGGGGTCCACTCACCCCGTAAGAAATGAAGCCCCAATTAGTCGCGCAGAGGCCGACTGCACTACGGGAGAAACAATTCCGAACAGCACCACTAGGGGGAATCGAACCCATGAGCCTTCGTGAGGGGCCCCGTGCTGCGACCACCCGAGCTACTGCTCGCCGGATGAGATTATTCATGTCTTCGAAATTGTCACCCTTAATGCGATGGCATGAGGAAAGTCATACCAAGGATGGGATTCTTCGACATCCAGCAAATTCTCTAGCATGGAAGACATTTGATAATATGCATACTGAGTTTGATTCCGATCCTCACAACGTTCATATTGGATTAACTTCTGATGGATTTAATCTTTTTGGCCTCATGAGTCTATCATATAGCATTTGTCCCATCGTATTGATTTTGTACAAATTGCCACCATGGTAGTGCATGAAGTCCAACTCAACCAGGAATGGACATAGATGTCTACCTACAACCGTTGATTGAGGAGTTAATAGAACTATGGGAAGTTGGTGTTGATACTTACGATGTTGATCGTAAAGAGGTATTCAAGTTGCATGTTGCCTTACTGTGGATGATAAGTGACTTCATGCATATGGTTACCTATTTAGTTGGCAAACTAGTGGATATCTTGCATGTCCTTTTTACAACAAAGACACATGCTCATGGAGACTACCATATAGTAAGAAAGCATGTTTCATGGGTCACCGGAGGTTCCTCCCAATGGATCATAAATTTCATAAAGATGCTTCATCATTTGATGGAAAATAATAATTTAGAAGTGCTCCTAAGATGCTTCCTAGAAGTCAAGTTCTAGATCAAACTAGAGATGTAAATAATTTATTGTATAACTAGAGAAAGCAAATTGTTTTTTTTTTGAGTTGCCATACTGGAAGGATAACTGTATATGTCATAACCTTGACATGATACACATAGAAAATAATGTTTGTGATAGTTTACACTGCTAGGAATGGAGAAGTCAATGGACACTAAAAATTCTTGGTATGACCTCAGAGAGAAGGGCATAAGGCATAGACTTCACATTATCAAGGACGGAAATAAAAATTTCATCTTGCCTTCATGTTTTACTTTGAAGAAGGAGGAAAAAGAATTATTTTGTGAGCTATTGAAGTCTGCTCGAGCTCCTAATGGGTATTCTTCTAATATAGCTAGAAATGCACATGTCAAAGAAAGAAAGTTGATGGCATTAAAGAGTCATGGTTATCATGTATTGATGCAACAATTTCTCCCATTAGCTATACAAGTAGTGTTGCCTAATAAAAATGTTAGATCTGTTGTAATTGAGTTGTCCAAGTTTTTTAAAGACATGCTCTAAAGTCATAAATCCAAATACTTTTAAGAAGTTAGAATCCAGAATAGAAATGACTCTTTGTAACCTAGAGAAGATTTTCCCACCATCATTCTTTGACGTGATGGAGCATGTGGTCATTCATCTTCCATGAGAAGCGAAGATTTTTCGGACGGATATTCTATCGTTGGATGTACCTCGTTGACAGGTAATCATTCTAACAATTAAATTTGTTTAGACTTTGCATCTGATCATATGTGATGTTCTTACAAAATCTTTTCTTCTTCTTATTATAGACACTTACAAACTTTAAAAATATATGCGCAAAATAAGGTTGCTCCAAAAGCTTCTATAGTAGAAGGTTACTTTGTAGATGAATGCTTCACATTCTATTCGAGGAGTCTCTCAAGAGTTGAGACAAGGTTGTCAAAATTGTCTAGAAATGATGTGGAAGATGAAGATATGGATAATGATGAAGAGTGGTCTATATTCTTTCATAAAGGACGTCATTTAGGAAAGAAGACGCCTATTACGCTTAATAGTGCAATGATCAAAGTTGCGCATCAATATATTTTAGCCAACTGTTATCTAGTTGATCCATACATGAAGTAAGATAGTTGTTTACTTTTTATTATCAAATTTCATATATATGTCTAGGTGTGTTACACATGTTTGTTAGCATAATAACAAAAACATATAAATAATTAAATTCATAATATTTTCATATTGAGGAGAAGGAAAAGTCGACACGCATGACACCAAACCTTTTCGTGTTGGCTCTAGGGTCGTAGTAAATGACGATGGAATATGAGGGATATGTAACAAATGGTTATAGATTTCACACCAAGATCGAGAATGCAGTACAAAAACACAAAATAGTGGAATCATGGTGAACGCTCAGAAAAAAGTTTTGCTAGCTCAAAGGACAAAAATCATGTAACAAGTCAAGTTACCTACTATAGAGTAGTAAGAGACGTTTTCAAGATCAGTTATTATGAGCAACTTAAAGTTGTATTGTTCAAATGTGACTGGAGATATGCAAATAGAGGCATCAAAAAAATCTAAAAATGACTTCACAATGGTCAAATTAAAACATATTGTTGTAACTGATCATCCATTAGCATTGGCCTCCCAAGCACAACAAGTGTTTTATGTGAAAGGCATAAGTCAAAAAAATTAGAGCTTTTTTGTGTACACTACACCTCGTGATACTTATGATATGGAGGAGAAGCTTTATGATAATTTCATGGATGGAACCCACTTATATGAAGATAATGTTGACTCAAGGTCAATTAGGTCAATGTTAACTCACGTCTAAATTAACAAAACATGTGTTTTTATGAGGACTAACCATTCCACATATTGGTGTCTAATGTCTCTACTTGAGTGATTTTAGATTAGGTATAGACACACTCCAAATGCCCTAACTTGCGCATCTCAAATTGGAGAAAAGACAAGTCAAAGTCAATACAAGTGCATGTTTTTGTAATATGATGTAAATCGATTAGAATCATGTTGTAAATCACTTGTAATGATTGTATGAATTATAATTAGGCTTAGAAAAAATAAGGATCACTTAGATTGAATGTTTAAGCACTCAAAAGCTATTTTCCAAAATTCACATCATGTTGTTCGTCGGTCGATTTCTGTGAGTTGCAAACTCGACCAATCCTGATTGGATCTTGAAAATGATTTTTGATCGGTTGAGTTTACACTACACAAAATTCGACAGATGGAGTAACTAACCAAATTGATTTTCATTGGCCGGTCGAGTTTCCCCAGGACAAACTCAAACGATGGTCTGAATATCGGTTTTTTCTTTTACTCTATCAGTCGAATTACCCTTATCGAAACTCGACTGATTGCACGGTATGGAAAAGTGCATCTAGCCGTTGTGGAGTTGCAACAAGTGAAAATATATATGTTGCAAGCCAAAAAATGGCTAGTTTTCATTATCAAGTGTTCCCAAAGGCTAAGAGGCATCCCCATCTATAAATATGACCTCTTGGGCTTTATTCCAAGGTTGAGCATTCAATGCAAACTCTATGCAAGGTTCCTATTCCATAGTTGAGTTCTTCTTACAGCCTCCTCTCACTCTCTAAGATTAATCACTTGCTACATCCATTAGAGTGAGTAGGAAATCTATAAGAGAGCTAGTCCTACATGTACATCTTGTGAGGCTCTCACTTCCACCACCTCCCTATCTCTCATTTCAATCATGAAGATGAAGGTTCTCTCTCTTGGCTAAGAGAGGTGAAGAAGAACAAGGGAAGGCATCCCTTGGTGAAGATCAAGGATGAAGACTTGGAGCTAAAGTGGGTAAGACCTTGGTGAAGGAAGAAGACTCCTTGCTCAAGTGGGTAAGTCCTTAGTGGAAGCTTCTCCGAGTGAAGGTGTAGTCAAAGGCAAAAGATCCAAGAAGAGTGGGTAATTCCTTGAATGCTGAAGACTTGTGTAAGAGTAGGTAAGTCCTTGGAAGAAGGCGGAAGACTCTTGCAAAGTGGGTAAGTCCTTGGTAAGGTTGAAGACTCTTTGTATTGGATAGGTAAGTCCTTTGTTTGGTCATGTATTGTAAGTCTTATGAATGAATATAAGAATGCAATGGTTAGGAAATCCTAGAGGTTGACCTCTCTAGGTAAGTGGACTGACATACTTCTAGTTTGAAGTGTGGAACCACTCTAAATAGCTTGTCTACTTGTGTTTGCTCAATATCTCTCATGCTTGCTATGCATGTTTTCGTTGCACTCAAATTACCAATTTAGCAACCTTATCTTATCATATATCTTGAAGGTCTAGTGAATTTTGTTTAAGTGCATTCATCTCTATTCACCCCCCCTCTAGAGCATCTAATCACCCATCTAGGATCCAAAAATTGGTATCAGAGAGGGCTTCTCCAAGCATACTTCAACAAGTAGGAGAAGATGGGTGACTACCAAGGAGAGAGATACTTGATTAGCCTACCAATCTTTGATGGGAGCAATTTTCTCTATTGGAGAAGAAGGTTTCAATTCTACATCCAAGGATCAAGTCTTGAGATGTGGAAAATGGTGAACAACCCATACATGCTACCAAAGACAAAGATTGAAGAATGGAATGAAGCTACCTTGAAGAAAGCAACCTTGAATACTAGAGCCATGCACATCCTCTATGCCTCCATGAGACCCACCGAGTTCAACCGGATTTCTTCATGTGAAACAACCTATGAGGTATGCAAAAAGCTATGCATCACTTATGAAGGGACAAATCAAGTGAAGGAAAGCAAAGTCTACATGCTCAAAGGGCTTCTTGAGAACTTCAAGATGGGAAAGGAGGAGAGGATAGCCAACATCTACTCAAGGCTCAACACCATTGTGAATGGTCTTGTGGTTCTAGGTTATCCTATGTCTAGTAGAGAGATCAACTCAAAGATCCTTAGAAATCTTCCCAAGAGGTGGGAACCCAAGGTGACTTCCATTGAAGAAGCAAGGTCCCTTGAGGATATTCCGATTGAAGAGCTCATTGGAAATCTAAAAGCACATTAAGCCACACTTGAAAAGAGGGCGGAAGTAGAAAGACAAGAGGAGAAAGAAATCAAGAGAATGAAGAAGGCTGAAATCAAAGCTCAAATCAAGGAAATTATTGGTCAAGCTTCTCCATCCTCTCAAGTTTAAGAAGATGTCATGTACTCCAAGGGTAGATTCTAAAAAGGCAAGTCCTCCTCCATATGGTGCTTCATTTGTGGAAAGAAGGGTCAATATTGCCCACAAGGAAAAAATACCCATCCTAACAAGAAGAAGGAGAAATGGCACTCAAGCTCAAGTGACTCCTCCAACTCAAGCTCAAGTGAAGATTCAAGTGAAGGATCAAGTTCAAGCTCTAGTGATGAAGGAGAATGCCATTTTTCTCTTATGGAATCAACAAGTAAGGACTCAAGTAAGGTAAATATAAACTCTTTGGATAAAGAATCTTTGATTGCTATAATTCATGATACTTGTGCCTCTCTTAAGTCTTCTAAAAGGAAAAAGAAAAAGTTTTCTAGAATTGTTGATAATTTTCATGTAGAATTAAATGATCTTGAACATGCTAATTCTTGCTTTCTTGATGATAAAAATGCTTATCTTAGCCAAGTAGACTCTCTTAAACTTGAAAATGCTAGTTTGCATGATAAGATTAGATTTGTAGAAGCTCAACCTCTCATGCCTAGTTCTAATGAAGAGCATTATTTAATTCTTGATTCTCTCATTCATGATATTGATGTTCTTAAATCTGAAAAAAAGGACAAAGATTTTGCTTTGCAAGGATTAGAATCTGAAAATGGTGTTTATCTTTCTAAGATTTCTTTGCTTGAAACATAAAATGCCTCCTTGCTTGCTGAAATCAATGTGCATGAATCCTTTTCTACTTCTACTAGTAGAGAGAATGATGTTGCTGCTCTTCATATTGATAGATATTATTATTTAACTAATGCTCTTTGCTTAGAAAATGATATTTTGCATCCTAGAGATAATATCAATCATTTGTCTTCTACTATTACTTCTATTATGCATGATAATGATGGTTTGAGATCTTCTTTGAAAAGATTCTTAGTTGGTAAGAAGAGCCTTAATGATATCCTACACCATACTACTAAACAAATTGGTAGACATGGTTTAGGGTAAGATAGTAGTCAAAGGAACAATAAAGATAAAGGACCTACAATATTCCATGGAAAATCCTCTAGTTCCAATACTATGGGCACATGCAACTATTGCAATGAAATTGGTCATTATTCTACTTGTTGTCCTTTTAGGAAAGCACCCAAGAGCAATAGGACTTGGGTTGCTAAACTAACCCCTCTGGACCCAAATATATGATTGGGGACCATTTCCTCTTTCTTCATGTAGGTACTTGCAAATGGATTGACTTGAGCTTTTTAATTGCAAATTGACTTCTCAATCAACATGAAAGAAGAAAGGTGAGATGTGTAGAGGGTGACAACAAGCGGAAAAAGGAATGATAAGAACAAAGGTAATGTTCTCTTGCTTATAACCATTTCTAACTTGTTTTTGTCAAGTTAGTGTGCACTATGCATGTGGTTATTAAGTCAAAAGTGGTATTTTGTGTTTCTCTTCACACTCTTGCTCAAAAACTATTTCTAATGCTTCTATAGTGCATTACTAACATGCTTAGACATGTTTGGATAATGGTTTGTATTTTTAGCATGCCTTTAAATATGTTTTTATGAAATTATGTGTGCCTTTTTTACAGTAGCTCTATCGGTCGATTTTTTCATGTTTGAAACTCGATCAATAGGAACCAATGTGTGTTTCCAGCAGCTGTCATCGGTCGAGGTTCAATACACAAAATTCAACTGATAACACTGTGCACAGAATATACAGTTGGCTTATTGGATGATAATTTCCCTCTCAACTAGATTTTCTCAACCAAATAGACTTATTCTTTGGCACTCTCTTGGTACCTTTATATATGCATATTGCCTTATTCTAAATTGCTTATCTGGCTTACAACTCTATCTCTCTAATTACTCTAAATTGGTATATCTATATGTTGCAATTACTTGCTTTGAGTTGTTTTGCAGGTTTTGATGATGATCTCTTTGGATCTCTTGGTTGTGTCTAAAATTTCTTCCATTGTACTCTAACTTGCGACATCTATCTAGGTGTATATCATGTGATACAACCTTGAGGTTCTTAGGGAAATCATATTATGGTAAGGATGCATATCTAGTGAGTTATATCCTTTCATTCTTCTAAAATAGCTTATCTCTTTGTTTGGATATATCTCTACATCAACTCATAGCTTGCTCTTTAACTTGTGCATCTTTCCCTATGATCTAGATCCTACTAGTAGTCCTAACTATGATAATATCTACTAGTAGTTCATATACATATAGTTCTATCCCTGTTTATTATTGGCATCTTTGCTCATCTATATGCTATTCTTGTATCTTGTCTCATACATGCTCAAGCTTGTTCCTTGAATTGCATATCTACAATCTTGAGTTGCTTCCATAACATTGTGATGCAGGATACATAGATCTACATTATATGTAGAAATTGGATTAATTTTTTATTTTATGCAGATTTTGCTCCAATCAGTTTTTGGTACAAGACTAGTGTTTTTTATACAGAAACGACCTTCTAAGCAAGGCTCATCTCTTCGCCATGTGCCCTGGTACTTTTTGGGCAACTTCTGTCATCTTGAGGGTCAAAATTGTGTTTTATTGTTTTTCTACAACACCTTATCTTGCTTTTTGGGTTGTTCAAGTATATGCTTTAACTTGCTTTTCTTTCTATGCTTAGACAAGCCCCTATTTGTGCTCTTCTACTCTCCTTATATAACTTTTTGTTATCATCAGTTCCTTTAACAAGTGGTGTTTCTTATTTATTCATATCCCTACTTTTTGAAATGACAAAGGGGGAGAAAGGTATGTCTTCTTGTCACAAAATAGGGAGAAGGCATGTCTTACATGAAGAAGACATGTATGTCCATGTAAAGGGGAGAAGGTAAATGGGATAATACATATATGTGTAGAACACATATGAATAGAAGACATAGTATTCTATAAATGTTATGAAAGCTAACCATGCAGGGGAAATAACATCAATTGAGGGGGAGTATGAGAACTCCATGCACATCAATTTAGGGGGAGCATATGAGCTCAATTCTATTGAAACCCCTAGGTTTCTCCAAAGGTATGACTTTACTTAAATGTGTTCAATACATTTATGGAATGGTTTGTCATCTTCAAAAAGGGGGAGAATGTTGACTCAAGGTCAATTAGGTCAATGTTGACTCACATCTAAATTGACTAAACCTGTGTTTTGATGATGACTTACCATTCCACATATTGGTGTCTAATGTCTCTACTTGAGTGATTTCAGATTAGGTATGGACACACTCCAAATGCCCTAACTTTTGCATCTCAAATTGGAGAAAAGACAAGTCAAAGTCAATACAAGTGCGTGTTTTTGTAATATGATGTAAATCCATTAGAATCATGTTGTAAATCAGTTGTAATGATTGTATGACTTGTAATTAAGCTTAGAAAAAATTAGGAGCACTTAGATCAAATGTTTAAGCACTCAAAAACCATTTTTCAAAATTCACATCAGGTTGTTCATCGGTCGAGTTTCGTGAGTTGCAAACTCGACCGATCCTGATTGGATCTTGAAAATGACTGTTGATCGGTCGAGTTTACACTACACAAAACTCGAACGATGGAGTAACTAACCAAATCAATTTTCATTGGTCGGTCAAGTTTTCCCAGGACAAACACGAATGATGGTCTGAATATCGGCTTTGTCTTTTACTCTATCGGTTGAGTTACCCTTATTGAAACTCGACTGATTGCACTGTATGGAAAAGTACAAAAAAGTGCTTCTAGCCATTATGGAGTTGTAACTAGTGAAAATATATCAGTTGCAAGTCAAAAAATAGCTAGTTTTCTTTCTCCAGTGTTCCCAAAGTCTAAGAGGCATCCCCAGCTATAAATAGGACCCCTTGGGATTCATTCCAAGGTTGAGCATTCAATGCAAACTCTATCTGAGGTTCCTATTCCATAGTTGAGTGACTCCTACAACATCCTCTCTCTCGCTAAGCTTAATCACTTGCTACATCCATTAGAGTGAGTAGGAAATCTATAAGAGAGTTAGTCCTACATGTACATCTTGTGAGGCTCTCACTTCCACCACCTCCCTATCTCTCATTTCAATCATGAAGATGAAGGTTCTCTCTCTTGGCTAAGAGAGGTGAAGAAGAACAAGGGAAGGCATCCCTTGGTGAAGATCAAGGATGGAGATTTGGAGCTAGAGTGGTTAAGCCCTTGGTGAAGGCAGAAGACTCCTTGCTCAAGTGGGTGAGTCCTTGGTGGAAGCTTCTCTGAGTGAAGGTGAAGTTAAATGTGGAAGATCCAAGAAGAGTGGGTAATTCCTTGAAGGATGAAGACTTGTGCAAGAGTAGGTAAGTCTTTGGAAGAAGGTGGAAGACTCTTGCAAAGTGGGTAAGTCCTTGGTAAGGTTCAAGACTCTTTGTATTGGATAGATAAGTCCTTTATTTGGTCATGTATTGTAACTCTTATGAATGAATATAAGAATGCAATGGTTAGGAAATCCTAGAGGTTGACCTCTCTAGGTAAGTGGACCGACATACTTCTAGTTTGAAGTGTGGAACCACTCTAAATAGCTTGTCTACTTGTGTTTGCTCAATCTCTCTAATCCTTGCTATGCATGTTTTAGTTGCACTCAAATTACCAATTTAGCAACCTTATCTTATCATATATCTTCAAGGTCTAATGATTTTTTTTAAGTGCATTCAACTCTATTCACCCCCCTCTAGAGCATCTAATCACACATCTAGGATCCAACAGATAAATCTTTATGTGATTTGGAAGATATCTAAAGTGATGTTTGTGATGATTTTAATTTAGTCAGAGAAGACATGGAGGGTGTGACCTTTTATGACGGGGGTCATGATCTCCAACATTAATCTTATGTAACTCTTTTTATTTTATTAGTTGGGTCAAATAGTGGAAACACTCATGTCATCCTTTTATTCATAAAATTTCATTTATACTTTTACATGATTATACATTTTTTGCATAAATGTTTTCTTTTGCGTCAATTTTTTTTATTTGTTTTCTTGTTGGATGTTGGCTTCATCAACAACATATAGATATTATTGAAATTTTTAATTTGATTTGAGGACCACAATTACAAAATGTATGTGGTAATTCGATATTTTTCATATCAATTGTCTTTTTAAGATAATGGAAAGATGCAGTCAGCTACTGTCTCCACTTACTGATGATGTTTGTATTGAAGGAGTAACTCATGGGAGTATGATAGGTAAAATCACAAATTACATCATTTAATATCTTTCTTATAACTTATCATCTCATCATTTTAGTTGTAGGTATTTCCAAAACAAAAGGAGGATGTCTTGGTTCAATAAACGTTGATTGGGGGTGTTCAATTGCACAATAATGACTTAGAAACAGTAAAATTGTTGTTGGATCAGCTACAAATAACAACAAAAGTTCTTCCGTGAACCTTGAAAAAGAAAGAAAAAGCCTTCAATGTCAAATAATGGAGTTGGTACCGTTGGTAAAAGCCATGTGGTGGAAATCTCAAATAATGCTAGAGAAGGAAGTCATTCTTAAAGACACTTAGAAAAAAGAAGTCATCAATGAGTGTATATAGGAGAAAGTATGCAATAGTTGGTGAATGATGTCAATAAAAATCAAGAGGTTGAAATTGATAGTTTAAATGATAGAAATTTAGATAAAGATCAACATTTTGTTGTTGATTCTCCTATTGTTGATCCTGGACAGAGTGAAGGTAAGAATATTTAGATACAAATATGCATTACATTTTTCACAAACTATTAGTTATTTATATGTGTATAATATTTATGTATATCCTTGTAAATGCTTGCATCATATTCATGATTTTGTAGGGGGATCTACAAATAAAAAATAAGGGGCTATTCTAAGTGTATCTGATTATGGGGTAAGACATGGGATAAAAAGTTGCCTATAACTTTGGATGAGAATGGAGATCCAATAGGACCACATCAAAATGACATGTCTTCTTTTTTGGGAACTATTTCTATAAATTTCTAATATTGCACCATTAAACTATCTTGATTGGCAAAAAGTACCTATAGAAAACAAAATCACTATATGGAATTATGTGGAGGTAATTCTAGTCTTTGAGATAGAATATTATGCTATTATTTTTTTAAAAAATTGATTCTTTTGTTGCAGACCAAGTTTGTTATCAACATAAAGGGGAAGATTTCAGTTTTGCAAATAGTGAGGGATTCTTGGAGAAACTTCAAAGTGGATATTAAAAATCCACTATATGCGACACAAAGAAAAATCTGACCGACTTAATCATTGCCCTCCCGTGTTGATCCTAATCAATGGATTTTTTTTGTGAATTTTTGGGATTCTAATGATGGAAAGGTAAAAAAGTTTCTTCTTTAACTTTGTTTAATTCATTAGTGTATATTGTATATAATTATATTATAATTCCTTTTATGTAGTTAAGGACTGCTAAAAACATTATGAGCAAAAAGTTTGTAATGACGAGACATACATCGGAATCAGCGATGCATGCTTGTGTGAAGGCTAATGCCAGTTATATTCTGGTTGAAATGTGCATTACACTTCATATTACTATGCTCATGTATGGTGCTACACTATTACATAACCGACCTTTAGTATCGGTTATTTAAGGCCTTTAGTTTCGGTATCTAAGTGACACCTATGTGGGCGACACTAAAAGCTCAACCATTACGCGTCGGTTCCAAAACTGACGCCAAAACCCTTCGCGCGCCACTGAAAACGTGCCATCATGGGACTATAGGCGTCAGTTATTAGATAAGAAACTGACGCCATATTCCTTCGTGCCACAGAAAGGGCGCCATCTTGAGCACTATCAGCGTCGGTTATTAGATAAGAAACCGACGCCAAATACCTTCACGCCACAGGAAATAGACGTCGATTATTTATATAAAACTAACCTTATAACTATGTGTGTCGGTTTTATACAAATAACATATGCCTATTGTTTTGTTTTTTTTCTGTCAGTCTGTAGACCTGCTGTGGTTGGTCGCAGGATGAGAAACCTACAGTTCAGTTATGAACTATAGGTTTTACGACATCCATTGATATCAGCCAACAAAAGGCCACAAACCTGCAAAATTAACAACAAAAATATTCACACATTTAGCAATGCAACCTGCAGTTCCATTTGATTTTTACACATTTAGAAACATTCATGTAGCTAGCAATTTGTAGTTCCATTCATTTTCACATTCACACATGTAGAAACATTCATATAGCAACCACAATTTCATTCATTTTTACTCAGACACATGTAGAAACATCTAGACATGTAGAAACATTCACACATATATTATAATTCAGAAATTCATTTACAAAATATCATTCTTTAGTCATTATTCTCTATCAACATCCCAATTATATTTTAAAAACCCCACTACCTGTATGGTTGTTGCCCATTCTTCTCTTACTTCATTTAATTCTCCCATCGTATAGGGAGCATGTACATCTGGTAAGTCTGTTCCTGTAGTGGGGTCAGTTTTAAACACCTGTAAAGAGAATGATGTATATATAATTCATGAGCTATAAATAAGATTGATATATTTCATATTATCTAATGAGACTATATAATACCTGAGCAATACAATCGATGTCCACTGCGGCATATTTGATAATCATGTGCATATATCGCATCACATAGTATGCACATGCCCATCTATTGTCTTGTATAACACACTATAAATTCAAACATACAAAATATTAAAAAATACAACTAATTAAGCATTGTTCACATAAATAATATATACATATATTGCAGTCGGGATCTTACTTTTACGTTCTTCCAAATAATTGGCTGGTTCTTTTTGGTGGGGACCTTTCCTCCAGCCTTTTTGAACTCATCAAAACCCCTACATGTTAATGTAACACAGAAAATTACAATTAAATAGTAATGTAATAACATATGTTAACGGATATGAAAATGAAATATTTTTCACCAGAATAATACCATTTTCATTATGTGTCCATATTTTGTATTCAATTTACTCCCCTTAGGATCTAGATAATAGACAATGAATGTTTCGGGGACAATAACTAGTAACTCTCAATGCCTACCACTAGAGGTAAAAAAGTTAAAAATTCATAACTCAAAATCCACAATAAAAATGTAATTTTCTTAAGTCCAAATTATAATAAGAAAAGTAAACTTACTCTACATTAAATGGAGCCATTATCACCGTCTTCTTATTTTGAGCAAAATTTTTAAAAGCCTCACAACAGTATTGTTGAACTGACGTAGGGTCTTTAGCTACTAGACTAATCAAAGATGGAATCAAAAATCCTACATGTTCAAATGCAAAATCTGCACATATCTTGTCTAAGTAGCTGCAAAATATGTATTAATTACACATGCATTAATAAATAAGAAAGCAGATCACCAGATCCTACACAAGGTATATGGATGTATGAAGAAGATCTCACCTTATCCACAACTCTATCACAGATGTATTTAGCCAATCGTATCGAAACAACTCCAAAATATCTTGTATAAATAGTTTGCATTCGTATGATTGACCTGCAACATCTGAATCTATAGAAACAGTTATAGGGTAATTTATATCTTGTTCGCCTAACCATATTTCCATACCCCTACAGTTAGGACCTAACGGGACAGGTAGGTCTTGTGGAACCCAACTGGGTAATGTAGGAGGTGGAAGTGGAGGCCTAGATGATGTGGGTGTCTTCTTTTTAACCTGTATATATATATATAATTTCAGTTCAACTGACATTATATACAAACACTAACAATTTAACGTAATGTAAATTTATCATACAGTTTCAGTAAAGACGACATTCGCTTTTAGCCACAATATCACTCTGCCTTCTGCCTCACCAAGCATTTCACAATCTGGGTGGGCATATGGCAATGGAAGATCCACCCACTTGGGGAATATAATTACCGGGCTCACACGAATCCAACCAGATGGTAATGGAGACTCGTGAAACATTTCCCCTGGCAGGGATGGGTAAGTCGACGCCTCTACAACGACATATTCATTACTTTTTAGACGGCATGGCTTCAACCCCTATAAATTTTGTGTAAAGAATTTTATATACATATATACATATCATCTTTTTTTGAAACGACTACAATTTCATATACACATATCATCTTGAAAACATATCATCTTGAATTAAAAAACTAGTTACGATGTCATAAACATACTTACAGCAGATGTGCTAGGTGGTGGGTCTACATGATTACTCCCAACCTCTGTAGTAGGAGTAGAGCCTATGGTAGGTATTGTTTGGTAAGTGGTAGTCTGAGATGCCTGCCACTTTTTCATTGCTTCTTCGAGTTTCCTATCAAATAGCTTATCTACCTATACATGGATAAAAGAAATGTCAAATTCTAATTATTGAATTCTCTTTTACAGTAACATTATAAAGAAAGAATATGTTACCTCTTCTTGTGAAAGTCCCACTTTTGGGACATGTTTGCGCTGGGATGGCCCAAAAAAAGCTTTGATGGCCACACCAGCGCCTGCAACCCTAACACGTCCAGGATGCTCTAGGTTACCCAAAGCAACTGTCAATTCATCCCTTGTGCCCTCAGGGATGAACTTGCCTTGTTTCCTCAGCTCATGCAGCTCCCGCTAATCGCCAAAACAAAAATTTGTGATTAAGTAAACACCACAAATAATAAATATTTGAACGGTTGTTGTAAGAGTTGTATTTTACCATTTTTGTAGCCGCCTCAACAGTTGCGGCCTTTGTTATTTCTCCCTTCTTATTTTTCCTCCCAGCTATCCAGATATCTTGGCAAGGCAGAGGTGTGCTACCTATAGTAGAGGACTCCTGAGTAGCAGCAGACTGAGCAGTAGCCTCAGACTGTAGTCTTTGGCGAATGCCTGCATACCCCTTTCGACCCATTGTGTGGTCATGCACATTTAGTGCACACCTTGATTTTTGTGTCGCACTGAGGGCCTAGTTAGTATGCACATTAATGATTTGGTTAGTAACACTAAATGTTAATCTTGAATAGGTGAATACAACATATATTAATTAATGAGATTGGGATTGATGCCTAATACCTTGAATTCATCAGTTTGTCTTGAAGCAACAAATGAGTCCCATTCTTCTTTGTCCAGGTAGTTCCATTGTTCAGTGGTTGTCTTCTTCCTCTTATCAGCTTCTTTTATCTATTATCGGGTGAGATTTGTCCTATAGTTCCTTATGACTCTCCCACAAAATTTCATCACACATTTACGATGTAGCTTTTCATCCAATTCAAATATACTCTGCAAAATAGAATTGCTATTAACTAGTATCCAAAAAATTAGTAATCTACAAAATAGAATTGCAAATTAATAATAACTCATGCATAAATCCTTCCATATTAGGTCTTTCCTCTCCTTAGAAACTTTATGCCAAGAATCTATCTTACAACCTCAATGGCTATGAGTAACATACCCAATATAAGAAATAAATGAATTGCAATTCACACCAGATGCATTTCCTGCATTATCAAAATCCACAATAAGTTTGGGTCCATTTCCCTTTTGCACTATTAACTTCTTCATCATAGTGATGCCCCTTCTCTTGTCAACTTTTTGGTGTTGCTGATCAAGTGCCTCAAGAGATTTAGATGGTACATGTGCATAATCAACCTAAAATTTGACAAAATAAACATATTTACAAGATATAACTATAAATGGACATATAGATATAAATATATGATATATTTTTAAAACTTACATTGTGAGGCGGCGTATTGATGTCCTCACCCTCACGGTAATCATCAACACGGTCATCAGGAGAATGCTCAGCCATCTGAAAATTCACATTCACATTGTAAAGTTCACATTGTAAAGTAATTCAAATTGTAAAGCTCACATTGTAAAGTTCACATTCACATTGTAAAGTAATTCAAATTGTAAAGCTCACATTGTAAAGTTCACATTCACATTATAAAGTAATTCACATTATAAATTAAGCTCAAATTTTAAGTGATGGTTTGATACTCAGTTTTGAACAACATATTAAATTTTCAGAATTTATGGAAGACGTTTTGTATCACAACATATTTGCTTTACTATATTATAAATTTTGTATAGATTAATCGCCTTTGTTGAGAAGCTCACATTCACATTGTAAAGTACACATATTCAGAAAGAAAAAAAAACATATAAAATAAAACATACCTCTAATATTGCATTTTTTATCAGTTAACAATCCTTCATTGTGATCTCCGCGCACATACAAGTCATCATTAGCTTCAATATTTGCTGGTGTTGGCAACCCAACTGAGAATGGACTGGAGTCATCATACTTATCATAGTACTATTCTTCATCTATAGGATCTTCAATGAACTGTCTTTTATCATGAAGAACAACCGACCATTTATCATTTGCAGGATCATCAATATAAAATACTTGTTTTGCCTGTGATGCCAATATGAATGGTTCACCCTTCTCACCAATCTTTTCAAAGTTCACTAAAGTGAAACCCAATTCATCCACTATAACTCCTTTGGTGTTATCAACCCAATTACATTTGAAGAGCGGAATTCTAAAATCTATGTAGTCAAACTCCCATATGTCTTCAATGACACTGTAATATGACATTTTAGCTTCACGTGGACTCTTATCGTTTGCACTTGAAAAAAACATAGTCGATGCTTGAAGGGTGACCCCACTGTTTTGGATGACACTCTTATCATCTTGGCGCTTTGTGTAATATGTGAATCCATTAATGTCATACCCTTCGTAATACATAACAATCAATTTTGGTTTAAAGGCGAGGCATTTGATATTTTCAGTAATATCATCTGGTGTTTGAGATAGTTGATGTAAGACTTTATCTTCAAACCACTTAATAAATGTCTTGTTATGCTCTCTAGCAAGCCACATTGTATTGGCTCGAGGATATTGTCTCTTGATGAAAATACATCTCAAACTGACATAGGGTAACAACCACTTCTCTTTACAATTTATCGAGAGTATCAGGGTCAATAACTTTGCTGCACAGACTGTTGAAAAAGAAACAATGTCTGGTGATTGCAAACCTTACATGCTTCGGCAGTATAGAGCTAATTGCCACATGCAATATTTGTTGCATTAGAGTGTGACAATCATGAGATTTAAGACCTTACAACTTTAGATCTTTCATTGATACCAATCTACGGATGTTGGATGAGTAACCCTGTGTCACCTTAACATTTACCAAACATTCATAAAAAGCTTTCTTCTCCTTTCTAGACAATGTGTAACAAGCGGGAGGTAAGTATGTTCTCCGATTTTTCCATTTCACGAAATTCTATTAATTCTGACCTTATTCCCATTTCACGTAGGTCCAGTCTAGATTTTATCCCATCTTTAGTCTTACCTGGTATATTCAACAAAGTACCAATGACACTATCACATACATTTTTCTCAACGTGCATGACTTCGATATAATGCCTGACTATGAAAGATATCCAATAAGGAAGATCCCAAAATATTAACTTCTTCTTGAATAAAGATTTGTCACTCCGTGTGGCCATAGTACATTGTGATCTCTTACCAAATTCATTGACAATGTCTTTTACTCTTTCATAAACAACCTCCCCAGGTATACGTTTAGGTGCACTCTGTTCCTCATTCAATCCATTGAATTCTTTGTGCTTCCTACGATACAAATGGAATTTTGTAAGAAACCTTCGATGACCAAGATATACAGTCTTACCGCCATGTTTTAGTCTTGTTGAATCAGTGTTATCTTCACATATAGGACACGCTTTAGCTCTTTTGACACTATATCCAGACAAATTCCCATATGTTGGAAAGTCATTAATAGGGCAAAACAACATAGCATGCAAACAAAATGTCTCTCTTCATAAAGCATCATAGGTCATCACACCTTCACCCCAGAGTTTCTTTAAGTCATCAATCAGAGGTTCAAGATAAACATCGATGTCATTTCCAGGTTGTTTAGGGCCCGATATCAACAACGACAACATTACATACTTATTTTTCATACAGAGCCAGGGAGGAAGATTGTATATAACAAGCATGACTGGCCAAGTTCTATGTCGACTGCTCAATGTCCCGTACAGATTCATCCCATCTGTACAAAGCCCAAGTCTTAGATTCCTGACTTCTTCACCAAATTCAGGGTACAATAGATCAATCTTCTTCCATTGTGGGGAATCAGACGCATGTCGTAGGATCCCATCATTATTTTTCTTAACATTTGCATGCCACCTCAAATTCTCTGCATCTATCGGATTGGAAAACAAGCGTTGAAACTGTGATATTATAGGTAGATACCACATCACCTTGGCAGGAGAACCAGTTTTGGACTCCCCTGAAGTCGTCAATTTATACCGTGACGCACCACATTTTGGACAATCTTTCAAATCCGCATTGTCCTTTAGAAATAATACACAATCATTCGGGAATGCGTGTATCTTCTTGGCATCCATTCCCATTGGGACAACAATTTCTTTACCTGGTATGTTGAGATTGGCAACTCGTTTCCTTCAGGAAGCATTTCTTTCAACAAAGACAACAATGACGTGAAGCTTTTGTCGCTCCATCTATTGTTAGCTTTTAGCTTATACAATCTCAACACAACGCTAAGCTTCGTAAACTTAGTACAACCCATGTATAATAGTATCTCAGCATCATGCACAATGTTTCTAAAAATGGGAGGTGGATCGGTGTGCTCTACCCCACAACTATCCAGCATCGCATCAACGATGTCTACTGCAACTGGTTCATTCACATCTACATCATCGTAGGCAATTTCTTCTTCCACACAAGCACTGTTATCAACATCCACTGGTTTCGAGTTTAAAATTTCTTGATGCCAGTGCCATTCTGTATAGCCTTGTATAATCCCGTTGCACATGACATGACTTTTGATTTTGTCACCAGTGCTGACTTTCAAGTTGTTACCGCAATGCCTACATGGACAGTAGAATCTATCTCCAGGTTGTTTCCTATGTTACTCAGAAAATCTAATAAACTGGTCAAGATCATAAATAAACTCTGAGGTGCAGCGATTGCAAATGGACATCCATGATCTATCCATTCTATGATCAAAGAGAAAACAAGTATATATTACAACAAGATTAGGGTCTAGGGTTAACAAATACATGTGATTTCATTATTATATATAATAAATGTGTACCACCTATCCATTCTTGAACACCTAATCTCACTAGTAAGTGTATAATGTGTATTTGGTTTTCAAGAAAATTTCGGCAACATTTCCCCGCTGTTCTCCAAGTACATATGTACTTAGAGAACAAACAGGGAAATGATGCCGAAATTTTCTTGAAAACCCAATACACATTATACACTTACATCCTAAGCAAGATTAGGTGTTCAAGAACAGTCCCAAACCGGGGACTATCCAAGATTTACTCCTAATGAGTAAATCTTGGACGGGTTTCTAGGCCAACAAATAATGTGTTCTCATTCTTATACCTAAAATCCTAGTTCTTCAAGTTAGGGTGATTATTGATGTCTTTAAAAGCATGATTGGCAATTTACGGAAAAGTTCATCATTTACATTCCAAGCATGTCACATGTGTGCATTACAGTTCATCATTAAGCAAGAAGGGTGATTAGGATTCTCAAAATACTCAACAATGAAACAAGTTACCAATTTCATAGTTAAACTATTCATTAGTATGGAATGTCCAGTTTTATTGTGAAATGCATGCATAATCGACTTGACATTGAGAAAACATCAAAAACTTGCTGGCGAGCCCAACTACCTAATAACTTACTTGATCTGCATTATTGAAAGTCAATCTTAATCATGTGACTGATATGACTCAAATATCTAATATGCATGCTCCTAAATATCATCCATAGGAGGCATAGCCATGGTTTTTATAACAAAGACATAATCATTTTTTATCTACCATATTGATCACCCTATCACATTAAAATATAAGATGGATAATCAGATATCACTGTCAACAAACTGGCTTCCTAACTTACTTCAACATCAATGGATATGTGTTACTTATTAAAAGAAGAATAACGAGAAGTAATTTGGGCTGTAAAGCACACACAACAATATTGTGTTATATTTGTATTTATAGAATGTAAGATTACACAGTTTACTGTTCCGCTTAGATGGGCTTAGATTCTCAAGACCAGGCCAGTCTGTTGCTAGATAGCACACATATACAATCATAAACCACATAACAGAATATGGTTATTGACTGTTTCAACACTTATCAAGTTAAAAATAAGTAAATAACTTAAAAAAATAAAAAAAATGCCGAGCAGGGCACCTGACATTTTGCTCGAGGGCACCTGCAGGGCTTGGGACCTAGCCTAGGTGGAGGAAGGAATGAGGAAGAAGGCGGGGTACCTTGAGGGCAGAGGAAGAAGGCCCGACCATAGCATAGGAGAGCAGCTAGAGGAGAAGCTGGCAGCCGGCGCCGACGGCGAGGAGAGGAGAGGATTGGAGCGGCGGCGAGGGCGGCGAGGAGAGGAGATCAGCCAACCGGCGGTGACGGTGGCGAGGAGACGAACGGCGGCACGGGGGAGCCAACCGGCAATGACGACAGCGACGACGGGGAGCAAAATTGCCAGACCTAGCGTAGACTCGCAATGAAACAGAGACAATGGGGAACGTTCTGTTTCGCGGGGCTATTAACTGCACCATAGGCGTCGGTTATTCAAAAAAATGACACCTAAAACTAACAGTGTCGGTTCTTAACAAAAACCGATACCAGTACTGAATTACAGTCATCGGTTTTAACTATAAAACAACTGACGTCTATATACATATGCCGATTAAAAAAATTGTTCTCGATTTATGACTATAGTCGTCGGTTTCTACATAAAACTGATGCTTAAAGGGTGTGAAAAATTCCCTGCGGACAACGCGGGAAAACTCATAAGCGTCGATCATTGTAGTTAAACCGACAACCAAATGTGCCCAATTTCTGTCTCGTGAATAACCTTTAGTCGTCGGTTTATTATTTATCAACCGACGCTATATGTTAAATTTTGGAGGTAATTTTTTTCGCTGGAAATTTTGGATTTGGCGGTTAATTTTAGGTGTCGGTTTTTTATTAAGTAACTGACACTGAATAAAAGTGGTACCCGTGTCTGGTCACCCTTCACAGATTGGATGTCAGTTTATGTTATCAACCGACATTGTAGAGTTTAGGTGTCGGTGTATTTATACAACCGACACCTTGAAAAGTGACGTTATAAGCCATTTCTGTAGTAGTGCTACTGTTAAAAATAGTTACAAGAAAAGAAAATTTGTGGCAATTTAAGCAGATTAGACTTGTTTAAGGCCACCTATTTGAACAAGATGGTACTGTTGTGGATGCAAAATCTACATAATTGATTGTAAGCAATCAATAAACAAATTTATTTTTTCATTGAATAAAAATATTCTCAATAATACTGTAATGTAGGACAAATTGAATGTGGCACTTGCAAGTAATGATGAAAATCTCAATGAAGACAAGATATTTGATAATATTTCTGACCCAAAGAAGATTCTTGTAAAACATGCGATACATGTGTCTCATAATTCTTATGTCGAGGGGTTTGATAGTAAAATCAAGGACTTAGAACTGGTTGTTGATGCTCAAACCCAGATATATGAGGGTCAACAAATGGATTTGTTAGAAATGAAAAAACAATTGAAACTCTTGAAGCTATGATGCTGAGAAATTCTAACTTGAGTGGTTCATTTCATCCCAACGAGGTAAATCTTCAAATTCTTATATTGTGATATTTTCAAAATTTTGATTTTCTTATAGTAACCAATGTAATTTGTAGAATATTACAAGGACCACCAATGAAAGACTACCCAGACCAAATCAATCGAGTACTGGAATACCCATTACCGAAGGATAGGTAATTATATCCAAACATTTATTGATTAATTTTTCAATCTAAATTTTAGGTATAAATAATATTTGACACATTCTTTATAAATTTTAAGGTTGTTCCTTATTAAGTTTTGATGATGGAAATCAATTGTAGCACAAGGACACGTCACTCCTGCAAGTCTAACTTATGTCATAGGAGGAGCAATGTTGGGTTCCTCATTTGTTGTTGTGTCCATTACTATACCAATCCAACCTCAAGAGAAGTTGATTAGGCCTTTTGGTCAACACCAAGTCATTAAGGATGTAATTGGGATAGTGATAGCTTGGCCAAAGAAATTACTCATTGTCAGGTAACATTTTATAAATGAATCTCAATATTAGAAGTGTACTTAACTTTTTCTTCATCATTATAGGTGAACCATTTGGAGATGTGGTAACCATGAGTAGCACTCATTTTTTCAATGTAGAGATTCACATATTATATGAATTGATAGGATTTAGTAAAAATTGAAGTCAACCATTCATTATTATATTTATTTGGTTTAAAATAAATGTGGATGTCACACATATTGTAGTACCATTCATTATTTCATTGTCTTGGTTGTAAATTCTGGACCTTTGAAACTTATTTTCTTGTTTTATTGTCATTATGTTTGTATTGGTTACATTCTATCTTGGATATTACCTATGAATCCTATTTTCTTGTGTTATTCTCATTCGAGGTTAATTTATGTCTGATATTACGTTGCATATTGAATAATGTTTAGCTGAGGTTGCTCTGTGTGACCTTATTCACATTTGATATGTTAAGTATACTGTCATAGAATTAGATATTATGCTTGACTTGTGTGTCATAATGTTTTGCGTTAGTAGTTCAGTTCAATTCAAACCATACTTTGTGATAGGTTACTATAAGAAATGGAGTGACTTGGTTTCAATTCTACTATCACAGTGTGACTTGTGTGTCAAAACCAAATCTCAGTACCATAACCAAGGTCATCATTTTTGGTCATTCATATACATTTTAGTTTTCATTCCTTCGATTCTTATTTTCTGTACTTTGAAAAATATCACTTTTCTTTTTAGGGGATTAAGTTACAATATGCACTCATATCTTCACTTTTTTATTTTCTTTTGCGGCCATTGTGGCGGGGACTATGAATGGAAAAATGATCCACTCGTCATTTCCTCCCTTTTTTCCTATCGAACATAGTCAATTGTTGTCCACCTCAAGATGATCCATATCATTTTGAGGTTTGTTTGAATTAGTTGATCTGATTGGAAAAGTTACCAGATCCACTGGAGGTTGGATCAGCTAATTCGGAATGGACCATTGCTCTATTTTTTAGGCTTGATCCTAGTCTCAAACAATTGATGTATACAGGATATTTGAATAGTGGTTAAAGTATTGAAACATCCATTATTAGAATACATTGTAAGAAGACAATAGTAAATTACCACATTCAATGGCATGGATGTATACTAAAGACAATTGTAAATCATAAAATAGATTAGTAGTGTGCTTTAGCATGGTTTCTTGCTATTGGTAGTACATTTTATCACTAGTACAGAAATGGTCTGTAGTGTCAGATTTTTAAAGCCTGCAGCATCACTTTTTAACCGACGCATAGGTGGGCGTCGCTACAGAATTTGATCTATAGTGTCAGATAAATTAACCAAATAAAACCGACCTTACATAGTAAACACCGATGCAAAAGGTTGTAAAAATTCTGACCTAGATGAGAAAAATGGAGCCTGTAAGGTCGGTTATTTCATAAAAACCGACCCTGTAAATGATCTCGGTCGAGAAAATTGTCGACCGAGAACGTTTACAGGGTCAGTTTTTAGGACATAACCGACCATAAAGATTGTATAACATTTCAGTGGTAACACTCGGTCGAGAAAATTGTCTACCAAAAATGTTTACAGGGTCGGTTTTTATGAAATAATCGACCCTAAAAATTGAATAACATTTCAGTGGTAACACTCGGTCGAGAAAATTGTCGACCAAGAACTCTCTATAAGGTCGGTTTTTTGAAATAACCGACCTTAAAGATTGAATAAAATATTTTAGTGTAACTGTCGGTCGACAAGTTTGTTGACCGACAGTAATTCGGTCGAGAAGTTTGTCTACCGAGTCTTACACAGAAATGTTTTATTCAATCTTTAGGGTCGGTTATTTCAAAAAACCGACCTTATAGAGGACATTTAGACTCAGTTTTTTCCAAAAACCGACGCTAGAAGTTACAATTTTTTTTTAAAAAAATTCAATCTTTAGGGTCGGTTATTTAAAAAACCGACGCTAGAAGTTACGATTTTTTTAAAAACAAATTCTACAGAAATTGATATAGAACAGAAGAACAAGAAGATTCATATATTCTATGAGAGGGGAGCATTGATGCTCAACCGTCACCATTCAAAACCACACATTCATAACAAAAATGATAATCATATCATAATTAAAAAAATGATAGATTGCAAGTCTGAGATGACATATACAAAAGTAAAAATATGAAAGAGTACGTACTCAAACCTACATAATTTAATCCAATGCTACTTCGACTTCACTTATAAAACACTCTGACCACTCTTCTCAGAATTCATCCAAGTCCACATGTGTGTAAGGCTGAGTTGTAAAGATCTATAACAGAAAAAATAATTGCTAATATTTTATAAAATGACTATAATCACTTGTAAATTTATGATGTTATTCTTTATTACCTAACTTATAGTCTGAATGTCATGTGATGCTTGTTTGATTATAGTTTTCATATATTTCATTACATAGTAGCCACAAGCCCAGTCATGATTTTGCATAGGACACTACAAATAACAAATTATACTTAATGTTAGTAAACTACTATAAACAACAATTGAGATAAGAGTATAAGAGTTGACAAATTACAGTTGAAAATTAATACATAAATAGTAAACAGTTGTCAAAGTAGCTACCTTGACATTTTTCAAAGTCAATGTCTTTAATTTTGTGGGTATTTGTCCTCCAGCTTCACAAAAAGCCTTTATACCCCTATCAATTAAACGATAGTTGGTAAAATAGAAATTCTAAATAGAAATATCATGTTGAAGCAATTGATTAAATTTATACTTACTCCATAGCTGGCAATTTCAGTTTGTGACTCCTTGTTGTTTTATCCATTGGGTCAAGATAATAAAGAGTCATCAATTTTGGGGCAATCACCACTAATTCCCAATGTCTGGCTCTGAGTAAGAATAAAACAAACATTAAAATAAATAGTTTTATTCATTATTTAATTATATTGAATAATAATACTTACTGGACATTAAAAGGAATTAGGATAATTTCCTTCCCGTCACTAGCAAAATATTTGAATGCATCAGAGAAGTAATCATTCACATCCTCAATATTTGTCTCCACCTGACTAGTGACTGAAGGAACTAAGAATGCAATATTCTTTATATCAAAGTTGGTGAGCTCGGTATATAAATGGCTGTTAAACAATTTGTAATTATTTTCAAATGTAGAAATAAGCTAAAAATGTGTATTGGAATTTTCTATATATATTGATAGATCCTTACCTTATCCATACTTCTATTATTGAAGTGTTCAGCCAATCATACCGGAACAACTCTATAATATCATCAAGAAAAATAAAATTCTCAAAATCCCTCCCAAATGCATCTTCTGTTAACTTGACCAACATATGTGATCCCGATCTTTGGTTGGCTAAGTATCGACACAAACATTTCGATTTGCTTCCCAATTCGTCGAATGTAGTTTCGGGAATAAAAGATGGCTTGGGCATAGGAGGACAATTACCAGAAGTTTTACTTTTTGGTTTACAAACCTGTTAATTAAATTACATACTTATATTACATGAGTTCATATATGCAATCAAATATGAAAAATATGGTAGAAATAAGGTATACCTTGTCATTGATAACCAAGTGTCTAGGCCAACCCACCATAGCAGCTTCTTCAACTGTACTATATTCAGGATTAGGTATGGGTAGTGGTTTGTCCCCCATTCCATCATACACAAGATGGATGGACACACGGCAAATGTCATCAGTAATTTGTTGGCAATGCAATGTACCACCAAGGTTTTACACCTTGCCCGCTGCCACAACATTATATTCTGGAACTTCCACTGCAAGTTTACAGTTCATACCAACCTATATTGAAATAATTTAAGTTATATAAGAAACAGTAGAATAGATACATGTTACAACTATATATATTATCATATATTTATCATACTAATAACACAACATATAGAACAAAAACTTACTACAGATTGTTGTGATGGGTCATCAGGAGTTCTCCCATGACCTTCTACAACTGGATCATTGGCTTGTACCTCATCACTTGAGAGACGTGCATTATGAATAGATTGAGTAGAATGATATGAAGACATTATTTCTTTTACTTTTTGTGCAACTAATGTTTCAACATCCTCTTGTGTAAGACCTCCTACATGACCTCTTTTAGTTTATGAAGGGAGAAAATAAGACTTGAATCCTATGCCAGCTCCTAATCTCCTAACATGACCAGGATGTTGTTTCATACCAAGAGCAACTGCTAGTTCATCCATGTAGCCAGTTGGGATGAACTTTCCTTCCTTCCTTTGCTCATGGAGATCAATCTATTCATAGTTAATAAAAATAATAAATGACAATATCAATTAAATATAAATAAATCTAAGATTGTGGGAGTTACTTTTTACTTAGTTGGGATAAACCTACCATCTTTTGTGCCACCTCCTTAGTTGCAGGGTTGACAATTTCACCGGCTCGATTCTTTCTAGCATCAATCTATGTCATGTGTCGGGGTGGTCGCTCTACTTGATTTGTACTAGATTCTTCTCCAGAAGATGATTGCTTCTCTTGTAGTTGGCGGCGGAAGGCATAACCACCGGGCCCCAAGCGATGGTCATGCACATTTTTAGCCCATCTTTCCTTTTGAGCCTGGTGAATAGCCTGATCATTTAAAATGAGGTATTGCAATTTAGACTTGGAAAACATGTATAAAAAGATTCACCTCCTTAATTGTATAAAATTAAATATTAATACAATACATCACAATCTTTATTACCTAAAACTCTTCTAATCTCCTAGCTGCAACAAATCTTTCCCACACCTCAGGATCTATAAAAATATATACATATGTAGCTTTCTTCTTTTGTTTAGGATTATTTATAAATTCCCTTACAAGATATGTCTTAAAACCCCTCCATCATACACCACAATGTTGTAGCACTCTTTTCTTGTGATCTTTTTCATTTAGATGAAAAACACCCTATACATACAAAAGAAGCAATTAATAATGTTGTTTTGAAAAGGAATTAATTCCAAGCAAACTAAATTAGAATCAATAGATAAAAACATATTAAAATGATATCACTTCCACTCACAGATATATCTTTCCATATGAGGTCTTTTTTGGCATTAGGAACATCATGCCAATTTTCTATATCTATTGGCACCTTAGTGCGCGCGGTCGCCCCTACGTAATGCTTGAAAGCACTAGCATGTTCCTCAACAGGTGCTCCTGTCATATCAAACTGGACTTGCAATTTATCCCCTTTAGCCCTGAGCTCCTGCTACCTACACATCAATGTAGGACCTCTACTGTTCTTAGCATCACCACTACCATCCTCATGGTGCTCATGCTCAGAATGATCATCTTCATGGTGTTCATTCTCAAAATGTTCATCTTCACTCGCCATTTTAGAACCTGCAAGTATACATGATAAAAAAAATAAGTGATAATAAAATCACAAGTGATAAGGTATACATGATAATAAAATAAATAATTCAAAGAATACATGCCTTTAGTATTGATTGAGTTGTTAGTCAAGGAAAATTCCTTCAGAATGGTCTTTACATTTATAATATTCATCGGTGTTATCTTCAACATTTACACTTGGAAAACCAACTAAGAATGGACTGGAATCATCATACTTTTCATAATATTCTTCTTCATTTATAGGATCTACAGTAAACTGTCTTTTTCCATTAAGAACGACAAACCAATTTTTATTTTCCGGGTCATCAATATAGAATACTTGTTTTGCTTGGTTTGCCATGATGAATGGCTCATCTTTGAAACCAATCTTTTCAAAATTCACCAATTTGAAACCCAACTCATCCACTAAAACTCCTTTGTTGTTGTCAACCCAATTACACCTAAATATAGGAACTCAAAAATTTGTATAGTCCATTTCCCATATGTCCTCAATGACGCCGTAATATGACATCTCAGCTTCACGTGGTCTTTTATCTTTGGCACTAGCAAAATACAATGAACAAGCTTTAACAGTGACCCCACTATTTTGAACTACACTACTTTCATCTTGACGTTTTGTGTAGTATGAAAATTCGTTAATGTCATAACCTTCATATGACATGACATCCATTTTTGGCTTAAAGGCGAGCCATTTTATATTCTCAGCAACATTATTTGATGATTCAGATAGTTGATTAAATACTTTCTCTTCAAACCACCTAATAAATGTTCGATTATGCTCTCTTGCAATCCACATTGAACTGAATTGCGGATGATTTCTCTTGATAAGATCATTGTGTTCTGTGATGTAGCTACTAACTTCATCGATGTTGTGTAAAATATACACATGCGCTTGTTCCCACAACTCACGAATGATTCCTTTCACTCGTCCTCCCAGATTTCCTTTTCCACAATAAGATCAAGTGTGATGGGAATTTTTTTGATCGGTACAAGTTTCATTGCAATTCAAAAAATCATTACAAAAGTCCATCACCTCCCTAGCCATGTAACCCTCAACAATACTCCCTTCAGGATGATAATGATTCCAAACATCACCTTTAAAAACACTCATGTAACGTTCAAATGGATACATCCAGTGTAAGAAAATTGGACCCAACATCTTCACCTCCCTTGTAATATGTACTACAAGATGAACCATGATATCAAAAAATGAAGGAGGAAAGTACATTTCAAGCTAACACGTGGTAACAATTACATCTTTCTGTAATTTATCGAGAGTATCAAGATGTATCACTTTGTTGCATATTTCATTGAAGAAGAAACAGAGTCTTGTGATTGCAAACCTAACATGCTTCAGCAATATAGATCGAATAGCCACAGGTAAAATTTTTTGCATTAAGGTGTGACAATCGTGAGATTTGAGACCTATCAGATTCAGATCCTTCATTGATACCAATCTATGAATATTAGAAGAGTATCCTTGTGGAACCTTAATATTATACAAGCACTCACAGAAAGTCTTTTTCTCTTTCTTTAACAAAGTGTAACAAGCCGGTGGAAAATATGTGTGGCGACCCCTGATCTCCATTGATAATTCTTTTCTAATACCCATTAATTCTAAATCTTTTCTAGATTTGATGCCATCTTTAGTCTTTCCTGGTATGTTCAATAGCGTACCGATGATGCTATCACAAATATTTTTTTCAACATGCATAACGTCAATGCAGTGTCTAATTGCCAAAGATCTCCAATAAGGAAGATCCCAGAATATTGACCTCTTCTTGTATAGAGATTTGTCACATGCGAGTGTATGACTACTTGAACTCTTTCCAAATTCATTAACAATATGTTTCACCCTATCATATACAACATGTCCTGTTATAGGTTTAGGAGCACTTCATTCCTCAGTTGACCCATTAAAGGTTTTGTGTTGCCTTCGATAAGGATGTACTGGTGGGAGAAATCTCCGATGACCAAGATATAAGATTTTACCACCATGTTTCAGTCTGATTAAATCAGTATTTTCCTCACAAACAGGACATGCTTTGTATCCTTTTATGCTATATCCAGACAAATTTCCATAAGCAGGAAAGTCATTAATCGTGCAAAATAACATAGCACGCAAACTGAAGATCTCTTTACGTGAAGCATCATATGTCATAATACCTTCTTCCCATAGTTTCATTAGGTCATCAATTAGAGGTTGAAGGTAACCATCAATATCATTTCCAGGTTGCTTGGGCCCTGATATCAATGCTGACAACATCACATACTTATTTTTCATACACAACCAAGGAGGACGATTGTATATAACAATCATAACAGGCCACGTGCTATGTTGGCTGCTTAATGTACCATAGGGATTCATTCCATCTGTACAGAGTCCAAGTCTTAGGTTTCTTGGTTCTTTACCAAATTGAGGGTATAATAAATCAATTTTCTTCCATTGTGGTGAATCAGATGCATGTCGTAGGATGCCATCATCATTGACCTTTAACTCCCCATGCCATGACAAATTTTGCGCATCATCTGTATTAGCAAATAAGTGTTGAAATCGTGGTATTATTGGTAGATACCACATCACCTTGGCAGGAGAGCCATTTTTAGCCTGGGCTGAATTTGTAGTCTTATACCTTGACGCACCACATTTTGGACAATTTATCAAATTACTATAGTCCTTCTGAAATAACACACAATCATTTGGACATGCATGAATCCTCTTAGCCGCCATTCCCATTGGGTACATTATTTTCTTTGCTTGATATGTTGAAATTGGAAGCTCGTTGCCTTAAGGAAGAATTTCCTTTAACAAAGACAACAATGAAGTGAAACTATTATCGCTCCACTGGTTTTGAGCTTTAAGAGTGTATAATTGCATCACAACACTCAACCTCATGAACTTAGTACAACCCTTATATAATGGTTTTTCAGCATCATGGACAATGTTTGCAAATAAAGAAGGTGGATCAATGACATTGTCCTGAAAACTACGTAGCATCTCATCAATCATATCATCCTGAATCTGGTCATCTTGAATCGGTTCATCATTAACATTATCATCATTATCTATATCTTCTATGCCACAACTATTAGTATCGACATTTTCTGCTCCATAATTCAATTTCTCTCCATGCCAATACCATTCATTATAACCTTGTATGATCCCATTGCATATGACATGATTCTTAATTTCCTCACCAGTATCAACTTTCAAATTGTTAAAACAATTTCTACATGGACAATATAGCCTATCTGTCGGTAGTTTCCTATGTTCCTCAGCAAATCTGATAAATTCATCAAGACCTTTGGCAAACTCTGGACTGCAACGGTTCTTGATAGACATACAACTTCGATCCATTTTCTATATCACATTAAAATTAATTATAAAACTAACAGTTTAATATTGATACTATAATAATCTGTAATTTTTTATTGATAAAAAATGTACCACCTATCCCATTTTTGAATATTTAATCTCACAAGTAACTATATAATGTATGTTTAGTTTTGAAGAAAATTTCAGCAGCATTTCCCCTAAGTTCTCCAAGTACACCGATGTAAATGGCAAATAACCACTCACATATGTACCCAGAGAACAAATGGAGAAATCCTACTAAAATAATCTACAAAATTAAACATACATTATAAAGGTACATCCTAAGTGAGATTAAAATATCCAAAAACAGTCCCAAACTGGGGACTATCCAAAGTTTACTCCTAATGAGTAAATTTTGAACGAGTTTCTAAGTTAATATATAAATGCATTATTTTCATATTTATATATTAAGTTAAACATCATGCATCAACCCTAAAGTGTCAATCTAGAAGTACACATGTCTAATCTAGTATTAATTTCTAAAATTTATATAATGATTACATATGAAAAAAGACATGCATGTTTTTATTATTGGGTTATCAAATCATATAAATGGAAAATATTTGTACAAATTAGCAAAGTAAGGTCATTTCCAACAGTCTAAAGATTGAAATCATTATAATATTCAGAACTATTTGTGAACATTACAACAAATATGATTAAAATATTTATAGCTCTAACATAAATAAATTCCAGGTCCATCTCGGTCGACAATTAGTCGACCGAGAGCCCACCTGTGCGCAGCGTCAGGTCCACTCTCGGTCGACGAATTGTCGACCGAGAGTGGACCTGGACGCTGCGCGCAGGTGGGCTTTCGGTCGACTAATTGTCGACCGAGATGGACCTGGAAGCAGCAATGGTGGCGGGCGGGAATGAAGGGGAACAACGAATGAAGGAAGCTCGAACTTACTTGGAAATGGCAGCGAGCTTTGTGGAGGAAGGGACGAACTTCATGGAGAGGCGGAGACCTTTGTGGAAGAGTGGAAGGCGGCGACGACGAGCTTCATGGAAACAAAAAGCTTCACGACAACGAAGAGAGCTTCACGACAACGACGGGCTTCGTGGAGGAAGAGTGGAAGGCGGCGACGACGAGCTTCACGATCCTCTTCACGGAGACGACGAGCTTCATGGTCATTTTGGCGGCGTGGAGAGGCGGAAACGGCTTCACGGAGAAGCATTTGCGGAAACGGCGGAAGAAAGGGGTTTCGCGGCGCCGCGGGAGAGAGATGAGAAAAGAGAAAAGGGTTTTGCGGGAGAAAGAAAGACAAAAATTTCAGCTTTTGTGGTCCCAAAGACAAAAATCAAACGCAAACTCGGTTGATGAATTTGTCGACCGAAAAGACCTATAAGGTCGGTTATTAGGTATAACCGACGCTACAAGTGCTAATACAAAGAAATATGGCTCATTTCGATCGACGATTTGTCGACCAAAAAAGAGCAAAATTTCTTTCTTACAAGAACCTCTAGGGTCGGTTTTTTCGTATAACCGACCCTAAAGGTGCTTATACATGTGTGAAAAACTAAACTTGATATTGTCGGTCGACAATATTGTCGATCGAGACAACCTATAGGGTCAGTTTTTATAAAAACCGACCCTAGAGGTGCTTATGAGAAAAGAAATCTGGCTTCATTCGGTCGACAAATTCATCGACCGAATAACTATCGGTCGACATATTTGTCAACCGAAGATGCGTGGAAAACTAGTAGAAATTTCATGTCGATCGACAGAATTGGCGACCGGGGGCATTATAGAGTTGGTTTTAAAGGAGAAACTGACCTTATAGGTGCTTATACACGTGAAATCTGACTCTATCTCGATCAACAAATTCATCGATCGAGGAACTCTAAAGTGCTTCCACAACCCTAATAATGATGTTATGTGAAACTTTAATATATGGTGATGTCGTATGAAACACTATTATGGGATAATGTTATGTGAAACCCTTATATGGAATGATGTTATGTGAAATCCTAATATGGAAATGTTATGTGAAACCTTAATATAGGGTGGTGTTGTGTAAAAACCCAAATATGGGATATTAATGTTATGTGAAATTTCAAAATGGGATGTTGATATTTGAAACCTTAATTGATAAAGATGGGAAACTCTAACCCTAATGAGGGAATAGAGATGTTATTTTTGTATTGCATGATTTTGATATGAAATTTATATGGTTTATATGAAATTGAGATGATTGTGTAACAAATATCCTGAATATCTTGGTCAGATATGACCTGAAGGTAATAGTTACCTGATAAGTGATAACCATGTTTAGTGATGAACTAAGGGTTTAAATACCCAGAATCAGCAAATGTGATGATGGTGGTATTGAGGGATGTGAATTCCCAACAATGAGACAAAAGACTGAGATCCCAATGCTTTTATAACGTTTTGAAAAGTATTGAACTCTATTTAAAAATTATGTCGTTCGACTATTTGTCGATCGAAAGATCTCTAGGGTCAGTTACAAGGCAAAAACCGACCCTAAAGGTGCTTATACATGTGTGAAAAACTAAACTTGATATTGTCGGTCGACAATATTGTCGATCGAGACAACCTATAGGGTCAGTTTTTAGTAAAAGCCGACCCTAGAGGTGCTTCTGAGAAAAGAAATCTGGGTTCATTCGGTCGACAAATTCATCGACTGAATAACTGTCGGTCGACATATTTGTCGACCGAAGATGCGTGGAAAACTGGTTCGAAATTTCATGTCGGTTGACTATTTGTCGATCGAAAGAGCTCTAGGGTCGGTTACAAGGCAAAAACCGACCCTAAAGTCATCCTCAGTCGACAATATTATCGACCGAGATTAACCATGTTTCAATGTTTTAAATTAAGTACCAAGTGTGTGTGTACGAGATTAACCAAGTGATGCTTTGTCAAATTTAGCCATAATTTATTTTTCAATCATTTGAAATAACAATATTCTTATATAACATGTATATGTCCAAATGAAGCCATGGAAAACACTTTTATTCATAAAAATTTAATGCCCAAACACTTTATAAGATGAAACATGACATACTTGCTTTATAAAAAAATACATTACATCATTACAAAGATATCTCATAATCTCACTGGAATGACCGAAGGATTACATCAATGTCTGGGTCTTTTCCAAGAAAGGGCTCATCTCCATAATATTTGACCAGTGTCTGCCACTCCAAGGCACCTGTCATGGTTAAGGCATAAGCCTCCAAGAAGGTGGGAACACGATCAAAGCGAAAGTGGGCAGCAATGTCTTGAAGTTGAATTGGGGAAAACTCAGTATGTGTTAGATCAGGAGATGGTGGAGATGGAATTTGATAGTAGTTGTCGGAAGGATTGTAGGGATTTATCATGCCAGGATTAAGGGAATAGGGATATTCATCAGGTTGGCTAGGAGAGAGAGTTTGCATCCTTTGGTTTAAATAAGTCATGGCATGGTGATTATAATCCAATTCCCTACTTAGGTGATATTGGGAGCCAGCAATGTATGTCAAGGTATTTGTAATAGGATCATGGGGTAGGTTGGTAGGAGGAGGTGGTAAAGGTATGTCTTAGGTGGATGTCTCCCCTTCAGTCCTAGCCCTTTTGTGGCCAAAGTCAATTCCCATATTTTCCACCGTACTTTTACTTATTTTTGGGGGTTTTCTATCTCATGTATAACCTAAGTCGTCCTCAATATTCTTCTTAAGAAAATGTTGAGTGATTTGGCATACAAAGTCAGCATATGGTGGATTTCCAGAAAACTCAAACATATTCTTAATGATGATACGAATAAAGTTTATGGGAATACTTTGAGAATGGCATAGATAAGGTACATACGAAAGGTGGGTACTTCAGATTTGTTTGATCTAGGATGGATATTGGTGGCAACAATGAGATTTATGATCCTAGCTTCAGGTTTTAAATTTATGACATAATAGGTACCCCTATCTTCATGACAAGTCGTATTGGATTGAAAGATGGTTGTTTTGACATCACTACAGCTAATTGCATTGTTATCTTGGGAGAGTTTGTTGAGTGGAGTTCCTCTAGTGAGATCAATAAAAATTTTATATTCTTCTATATCTATGTCAAGCATATCAAGAATATCCTCCTCAGTAAAATGGAATCCATACCCACCAACCATAGAGGAGAAGGAACCATGGTCAGGATGTTCGGTTAAATTGGCATAGAATTCATTAACTACTTTGGAGGAGTAGGAATGGAAGGAAGGATTTAGAAAATCAGTCAAATGTTGCACCTCGAAAAGTTCTTCCAAATTGACAATGCTTTGGAAGTCTATGACGTCGACTGGACATCGTGGAAGAGGAGTTTTTGACGAGATCCTGAGGTAGCGGTCGCCTGCAGCTGCGTCGATGAAAGAACGTCGTTGATGAACGACAACGTTGAAGGGACTGGCCTTCCTTTCCTACTTGCAACTTTCTTCTTTCCGCGCGTAGATGATGAAGCCATTTCGTTGCTTTGAAATGGAGAAATAGCAAGCAAGAATTGGATGTAGAGAAGCTGAAGATTTTCACAAGAATACACTAGAGAAGAGCTAGAGAAGTGAGAATGTGAAGGTGTGAAGAAATGGATCATTTTGGGTGCTATTTATAGCAAAACAGAGCCAATTTCGGTTGACAATTTGTCGACCGACGCCCGCAACGATCGTTTTCTGGACCATTCTCCTGGTAGCTCAACGGTCGTATTTATAGCCGTTACGACCGTTAAAATTCTAGCCATTATGAAGGTTGATTTTTTAAGCCGTTATGACGGTTGGTTTTTCTAGACGTTATTCGGTAGACAAATTTGTCGACCGATACGATTCGGTCGATAATTCTTCGACTGATATTGAGCCAGATTTCATTCGTTTAAGTACCTATAGGGTCGGTTTATATGATAAAACCGACCCTAGAGGTACTTATTCATGTGTGAAATACTAAACTGGATCATAATAACTCAGTCGACAATATTGTCGACCGAATAGACTTCTAAGGTCGGTTATAAAGAAAACGCCAACCCTAAAAGTTTCATATACACTTGAAAACTGACTCCTTCTTGGTCGACAAATTTGTCGACCGAGAAATGCTCTAAGGTCAGTTATATGTGCAAATCTGACGCTAGAAATGCTTATACATGCGTGAACTATCTGGATCCAATATCGAAATTGGTCGACGAATTTGTCGACCGAGGAAGAGCTAGATTTCCTTCGCATAAGTACCTTTAGGGTCGGTTTTAAGGAAAAAACCGACCTTAGAGGTACTTATCGGTCGACAAATTTGTCGACCGAGAGCAAATCCTGTGTGAACTATCTGGATTCAGAATAGACATCGGTCGGCGATTTTGTCGACCGAGAAGTCCTTCAAGGTCAGTTTTGTAGGAAATAAACGACCTTAGAGGTGCTGCACCAAAGAGGACTATAAGGTCGGTTATAAAGAAAAAACTGACCCTATAGGTGCTTGTATACGTGAAATACAGCTCCCATTTGGTCGATGAATTTGTCGACTGAGATTGAGCCAGATTTCATTCGCTTATGTACATATAGGTTCGGTTTTTAGGATAAACCGACCCTAGAGGTACTTATTCATGTGTGAAACTAAACTGGATCCTAGTTTATCTCGGTCGACAATATTGTCGACCGAATAGACTTCAAAGGTCGGTTATAAATAAAATACCGACCCTAAAAGTTGCTTATACACTTGAAAAGTGACTCCTTAGCGGTCGACAAATTCATCGACCGAGAATGCTCTAAGGTCGGTTATAAGTGCAAATCTGAAGCTAGAAGTCCTTATACATGCGTGAACTATCTGGAACCATAATAGATATCAGTCGACGAATTTGTCGACCGACGAGGCCTTTAAGGTCGGTTTTGTAGGAATAACCGACCTTAGAGGTGCTGAACCGAAGAGGACTGTAAGGTCAGTTATGAAAAAAAAACCGACCCTATAGGTGCTTGTATACGTGAAATTAAGCTCTTATTTGGTCGACGAATTTGTCGACCGAGGAGCCCTTTAGGGTCGGTTATAAGGTAAAACTGACTCTATAGATCCAGGCGCGAAACCAAAATCAAGAAAAATTTTGCCGCGGGAAAAATTGTCTATAAGGTCGCTTATTTTAGAAAAACCAACCCTAAAGAGATGTACTACAAGGTCGGTTATTTTAAAAAAAATGACTCAAAAGGTCTTAAGTGGTGCCCGCATTTTTGATAGACATATAAGGTCGGTTATTTGGAAAACTGACCCTATAGAGATACACTACAAGGTCGGTTATTTTAAGAAAAGTGACCCAAGAGGTATTAAGTGGTGCCCACATTTTTTATAGACATATAAGGTCGGTTATTTGGAAAACCGACCCTATAGAGTTACACTACAAGGTCGCTTTATTTAAAAAAACCGACCTAAGAGGTCTTAAGTGGTGCCCGCGTTTTTTTTAGCATATAAAGTCGGTTATTTGGTAAAACCGACCCTACATGTAGTGACGTTATAACCCATTTCTGTACTAGTGTATGTGTACTTAAGGAAGTAGATCTTAACTCACATTGGAGTGCTAAGATTGCATCATGGAAACATCTTCATGAAGATCTTTTGGGTAGAAATACATTGTGAAAGTTTAGCTACCCCTACAAGTGAATTAGTACGGAAGGAGAGTAGTTACATTAAAAATGGTGAATTTTCGGATATTCAAACCTATCCAAGAAGAATGTGACAACATTCAATATATTTAAACTACTATAAACATAAACATCAAGCAACATTTATGATTTGTCTAATCCAAAGGAAGAGGCATGGTGCTAAGTTAAGAGTCAATACGAGTGAATTCCATCAAAATAATTGTTAAATGACACCTATGAAAATCATGTATCCAAAGCTACTGTATAGGTAAAAGAAGAGATTTATACATTGTTTTTTATGAAGACATATGATCTTCTAGGTTGTTTTCACTCGCTGACAAAATAAACACAATGAGTCATAACAATATCTGCAAGCCTCTATAGAATAGGACAACATTCAACAATTTCTCAAACTACACACAAAGTCCCCTACAGAAGAATCATAGTATTGTGAGAAAAAAAAGAGATCAATGTGCATTCCAAGAGATGAGATGATTTTTTGGCCGAATCTAAGGCCAGAAATAACCATAATCCTTTGTAGAAAAAGAAATTCAAAAAGATCTTTCCTTGCAAGCAAGTACAACAACCTTGGAGAATAGAAAAGAAGCCAAAATATAATTACTATAGGACATGAAGGAGAAGCCCAAAACAATGATTACATATTGTATATACCTTCAACAAAATTCAATGGTAAAGTAGTCATTTAACATCTATACAATTGATTTTCTAGTCATGTAACATCTTTACTGATTTAGTAAAATACAAATTGGTTCATATTAGATTTAAGTGCAATTCCCCATTACCTTACAAAGTGTCCTCACAAGTTTAGAATGTTAGAGATCTATTGATGGCTAAATTTTCATTATAATGTTGTTTCTCACTTGGCATGCTTAGGATGGAATTTCTAACCTACCAGGTGTTGGCATTTTGTAAATCCAACCACATAAATTTCAACCAAAGTTGAGAAATCATGAATTTGAAGCTTTTAACTTGTGAGGAATAATTAAATAGATTGAATAAATTTTGGATGATGCAATTATTGCCTCCAAGTAATATGAGAACAAGTAATATGAGAACAAGGCCAACATTCGAATTATATGTATCTTCCACAAAGATCACTGCACTGTACATGTTTAAGAAAAACATAGCCATGATATGCTACTACATTTTCATCATCTTAGATTTCAGTACCATTGGCATTGATCTTGCTTTGATATATAATTCTCCAACACTGATTGTTTAGCTACAACTTGACTGAGATGGGTGTTAAAATTACCATCTATGGTTCAACACTCTCTACTTCATTGATAGGAATAGGTTTCCTATCTTTTACAGCTAATTAGGTTTGTGTTTGAGCTCAACCTATGTTGTTATAAATTTAGTATATATCAATGTTTCTCATACCATAGACTTATTGATGAATTTAATTGACTCATCACCCCTTCGCTTGGTAAAATAAATCATGGCCCTATGTTAGGGGAATTTCCACCCGCCATTTCCTTTTAAGGATATCTACAATGATGCTTTCTTTCAGGTAGTTGGAACAACTTATGTTAGCATTATTTTCTATATAGGAAATGTTTTATTTTAAAATTGAACCTGATGCATGTAGTACGGCTCTATAGTGATTGTTTGAGTGCTTCTCTATAGTGATTGTCTGAATCTTCTCTTCAAATCACTGTTGCAGAATGAATTGCAAAGCTAAGAGTTGGGAATAGAATGAAGAGGCACACTAGAAAATACCAAAATCCAGCCACCCATGTACTGTCACCATACATTCTCAAGAGGGTTGTAGCTACTTGCGGATAAAAGGTACCCAATATTAGTTTCCATACAATGACTTGTTGAAGAATTCAATACGTTAATTTTGTTTCTATTTTCACATGTTATCAAACCATTAATTCACACATGATATTACATTAGTATTCACATATTTAAATAGCAAATACCACATGTTTGAGGTTAAGTCTTGAAGTAGTTATGCTATATTGGTAATTCCATGGTATTGAACATATTTAAATTGTTAATGACAAATGGAGAAGGTCACGCCAACTTATAGTTATGGTGCAACACCTGAAAGGGTTCTTAGGGCCCCTTGAAAGGATCAAATCACTTTGAAGCTCCTTTTGTTATTATATCAGGGAGTCGTCATTGGGTAATTTTTTGCATCCCCATATTTGGTTTTTGAGTCTATTACTAGGATCAACAACTTTTAAAAAGTTGGATGCAACTTTTGATTAGTCGTTGTCTTTCTTCTCCTAGATATGGAGTGTTCATCTATGATTTTTGGATTCACGGGCTGAGCAACCACCAATTTCTGGCTTCCAATCATATAAGGCTTGTGCTCCTCAAAATTGCAAAGATTCCAAGCAGTTGTTCATAAAAACTGCTCTTTTAGAGAGCAACCTGGAGGATGAAGCTCGTAACGACCCTTCCTCCCGGTAACCCCCAATTAAGGGAGATTGAAATGTCAGAGTCATTATCCAATAACCCCGATTAAAGGTTCAACAAATAATCAATAACAATTATCAAATTTTACCAACTAAACTAAAAACCGGTATAAATTAAAACTTTGCATACCTTTTAAAAACTTTAGAAAACTATCTATCCACAACTTGAATTATTCTATCTAATCTTCCTTGTACTTTACTTCTTATTTTCATGATGTGTCACTATACTATTTGTGCTTTTCAAACGTGTACCTAAAACGCCGACAAACAAAATGTCAGTTAGCATATTGAAATATACTGGTATGTGGGGACAATCAAAAGTTTGCACATATGGATAACAATCTAATTATCACAATCAAGTAAATTAACAAGCCAATTTATGCTTTTCATTATGACATGCTCCACCGCTTTTGCCCTAACCCTGGCATACCCACCTTAGGGTTTCTTTTTCCAATGACTTAAGGTCACCTTCTCATTCCCTAGCTTGAAGCCTGGGGTCACCACTCATGGTGCCCTCTAGTCATGCAATATCATAGGCCACCTTCTCATTCCCGAGCTTGGTGCTTGGGGTTACCACTCAGGGTGCCCATTAGTCTACCCATCTGGGCCTAACCTTTGGCATCATCCATCTGGGTTGCATGTAGGTGTGAGAATACATACTTCTATCATTAATGTGATAATCAAAGTGAATTTATAATTTGCAAGTATGAACATCCAAACTAATAATTTGCATTCAATGCGATTAACCATCTGAAAAATCCTCGGTAAACTAAGGTGGTTATTCATAATTAACCACATACCTGATTTGCAGATTCAAAAAGCTATTAATAATTCCAAGCAAGCAAGTAATCCAAGAAGCGGTTCAACAATCATAGAATTCCTAAAAAGCATATGTAACTTATTTACTACACTTTACCAAGAATATTTCTATTTAATTGACTTGGATTCACTTTCTAGGGCTTATAATCCACATTAGGGTTTCATTAGAGTTCTTTTTAGATCTTTTTCCAGCTTTCTTGATTTGTATCCACAAAACCCTAAAACAACAGTTCTAGGTGCAAAACCCTACTTACTCACATATTCACATTAAATCCTTTTTATCATCTACTAGACTGAGGTTAATCTAACGTCAATTTTATACAAAGGACTTCAAATTATATATCGTGACCAACCATTAACCTTAAGTTAAGGTTTCTAAACTATTATGCATCTTCATGCGTACAAAACCTTAAAACAGGCATGATATCATCTTATTTAGGTTCAATCATTCTAATTATTCTCCCCATGTTATTATATCCCAAATTCAGCATAATTAAGACATTAAACCCATTTTCTAAACATAATTAGGGTTTCTAAGTGCTTAATCATTCTTATTCAGAATAAAACCCTAAAACATACAAGAAACATCTTGATACAGTTCAAGTTCATCATTACCTATTTCACAGGTTGTAATTACTCAATTTCATCCACTAAACAATATGAACTTAACCAATATGTTCAATTAGGGTTTCTTAATGTAATACAGAAGCACTTTTTATTAGATTTAGACACTTATGCAAATATGAAAAGATTTAGGTTCCTAAACAAATTTTAATGTGTTCCTCATATTTTTCTAAGCAACTTTCATATTTTAACTTTATTCATCTGAGCTTCCTATCAAAGGTTATCATTTTTGCAAGAAAGACATTAACTTGGGTTATTTGTTATCCTTTTAGGAAAAATGATGGCCATCCGATCCGTGATCCCATGGACCACACAAAATACAATGGTCTGCGCCTTACTTTGCGATCAAATATAAGCCAAAGATAGAAAACCCCTTATCTTCCTTCACAATCATCAGGGGCAAGGAGGTCATTTTCCCCTTTCTCTTCTTCTTCTTCCTCGCGCTTCTCTGTTAGCGACGTAGCTTTGCTCGACGGTTAACTGCTTGGTTGACTCTGAGCATCTACCTTCCCCAGCCATCGGTGGAGGTCGCTGCACCACCGCCAAGCTTCTTCAAACTCAAAGGCACCCTCAAATTTGGCAGAGATGGATTGAGTCGATGGCATGGAGAAGTCCCTCTCCAAAAAGAAGTAGCTCCAGGCAACGGTAAAAGCTGAGATTTTTCTCGAAATTGACTGAGAAACTCAACTTGTTTTTTCTACGCAAACCCGAAGGCAAGCTTGAGTCTTTCCTTAATGCGTGTAGCCCCCTATATATATAGGGAAGGTCGATAAGGAGGTCCCAATCAGATTTGGGTGTTTTTCTCAGCATCCACGGAACTTACCAAAACCTAGGTATCCTAGGTTCAGATTCTTCTCCTGAATCTACTGGACTGATTTCCTTAACGAGTCGTCCATTATCTTATAAGATAATCACTTCGGAAATTCCCCCATCTCATGCCCCCTGTTTCCCATCCGAACAAGGAAGGTGACAACACATCCACTGTTGGATCCAAATCCAACGGCTGTAGTGTCACGCGCAAAAATGGAAAATAGGGAAAATAGGATAATTCCCTTAGAAATAAAGGATTTCCTTCTAATTTGGAAAAAGCATAACTCTCAAGCCGATTATCTAATTAATACCAAAATTTGAGGGAAAGTCCATAATGACTTAATCTACCTCTCTACTAATATTGGGCTCATTATCTAAAAGAAAACGTGCCTCTTCGTTAGGTGCAAGATATTACTCAATTTTGAAATAGGGTCAGATTATGAGGCCATATATTTGAGCCTTGACGAGGAAGTCAAGAGTCTAAGTGGGGGAGATTGTAACATCCCAGGATTTGAGGCCTCAAATGATGATCTTTAAAGAAATGATTGGACTACCCATATCACCACGGTGCACCTCCTTTTCTAGGAGCCCATCACTAAAAACTCCATAGTTAAGCATGCTCAGCTTGAAGTAATACTAGGATGGGTGACCAGTCAGGAAGATGACCCCGACTTGCACGTGAGTGAGGGAAAAGTGCACATTTAAGGCTAGTGGTGGTCTATGGTGCCAGTCGTCATTCCTAAAACTCTACTAGAGCCTTGGGTAGTGGGCCCAGACGTTATAAATGGTATCAGAGCCATAACCCCTCTTGTAGGTGGGGCCCACATGGGCATGTGGCATGCCAGTCTCGAGCCGTGTGGTCCAGGCATGTAGGAAAGGGATGTCTATGGTTGACGTAGCCACACTTACGCTGGTATCCTGTGATCAGGAGTTGGGTGTCCTTGGGCCATTGTGGGTCTACACTGAAATGGGGTCAGATTATGAGGCCATATATTTGAGCCTTGATGAGGAAGTCCGGAGTCTAAGTGGGGGAGATTGTAACATTCCAGGATTTGAGGCCTCAGATATGATGATCTTAAAAGGAATGATTGGACTACCCATATCACCAAGGTGCACCTCCTTTTTCGGGTGCCCATCACTAAGAACTCCATAGTTAAGCGTGCTCAGCTTGCAGTAGTACTAGGATGGGTGACCAGTCGGAAAGTTGACCCCGACTTGCATGTGAGTGAGGAAAAAGTACACAGTTAAGGCTAGTGGTGGTCTGTGGGGCCAATCGTAATTCCTAAAACTCTACTAGAGCCTTGGGTAGTGGGCCCAGTAGTTACAAAGGTGTTGTCTTACTAGAAAAATTGCTAGAGGAGGGATATGATCGTCTATAGGATCTTAATTTGACTACAAACACCATAAAGAGGGTTGAGGTAAGGACTGTAGCTAAATCTATTGTTTCAAACAATCCAAACTACACCATGTTGAACATGAATGGAAATGCCATCGTTGATGAAGGGATTGACGAAAAGAGATTCTCAAATTTGGGAAGAAGCATGTTGACACTCTTGGACCCTTGGATGAAAATGATGTCAGAGGTGAAGGTGATAAAGAAGAGGAAGGATAAGAGGATGAAAAGGAGGAAGCTATTGAAGGTATTGATGAGGCAAACATAGAATCAAAGCTTCAAGAGTTGAAAGTTGAGCACTGATTGGTCTTCTTCTGTGAGGAGTTTTGTGTCCTTTTGGCATTTTCTAGTTGAAGTTACAGACAAGTAAGTGGTAGTATTTTGATATTTGGTTGTATCATGTCTCGTATGTTTGCTTCATTATTATCTATAGATTTTGAGTTTATTTGATGTTTCTACAAAATAATCTATTATCAAACTCTGTAATTATCATATGGAAACATTATTTTGTTCCCAAACTCTGCAATTGTTTAGTAACACTCTATTTTGTAACCATATTAATCGGTAATGTTGCACTCAAATTTTGGAATTTCATCAATATTCTATTGATTAACCTTTCATTCATTGTTAACAAGTCAAGGAAAATGTGAATTTCATTAAATGCTGATATGGAGTTTCTTCTATTTACCTTAAAGCTCGTGTTATAGTAGCAGGGGGAGGAATACAAAGGTTGAATATGAGTAGGTGGTCCATCATCCAATAAGATAAGTTCATTAGGGTTTCGGTTTGAGATTCGTCACGATACGACCTCACACTCTCTCATGAAAATGTAGCCATCCAAAATAGGAACAAAAGCATCAAATTATGAATTAAATAAAAAGTAAATGAAGGAATCTTTGATATCTCATACATTGGTCTATGAAGTCACAATTTAGGTGATTGTTGTGCCAATCGATTAATAACTGAAAGCTCTATGACATGAATTACAATATGCAAAAAGGTTATCACATGTATGAGGTTTAATTCATCTTGTAATATGGTGACATGATAAAGAATGGTACATAGTATGTTTGTACTTATTACTATATAGAAAACCTCAATCATCTCATTACTCTAAACTTATAGACTCGAAAATGTGTAGGTGGCCATCAAATCACTTATTTAGGGATATTTATCACCCAATTGACCCTACAACCTGGTAGTAGAGCCCTCTGTAGAACATAAGTGATGTAGAAGGAAATGATTAGTATCCTGGTGCTATTTTTGCTGATAAGGAGTTTCTATACATACACTCATTCTTAAGGTTGTGTGCAGATTGCATTTGCCTCCTCCATGACTCTATTTGAGATGATGATGTCAAATTTGTGGTCTGAGTTTCATGCTCACACAACCATGAGTGAAGCTCTCAAGGAAGCTCCCATGCCAACATATGACCAGTCCATTCATATTTAGAAGATACCTTACTGCTATTTTCTCTGTTCTTTATGTTATGTTTCTATGAATTTGGTTTATGTATCATGATTCACTTGGATTCAATTATTTGGCTCCTTGTATACTATGGAAGATAAAGAAACATATCACCCACCTAATATCTCACCAACGAGGCTACTATATTTGTGATTCTAAGACCATACAGTATGAATTGAATAAGATCAATAGAGGGATATAAGATCATCAGGCGAGCAACCACACAGTGACAAATGAGTTAATATATGAGTTGCATAATGCATAGTGGCTATTAATTACACTATATATTATTGCAGAACAATTGAGAAGTTGAAAGAATAGAGCTAGGAGTTCACCACATGCAATGTGTTGAATCATATCACTTGAACCTTCACGACCACTACCCAACTCATCAGGTAACTCTATAAGCTCTATATCACTTGAACCTTCACGACCACCATCCAACTGTAAAAATGACATAAAACAATAACTTAAAGGAGAAGACATGCATGCTATTAAATGTATAAGATTACATAACACATACTACCTAATTCAAGATAAAAAAAAGTTTAGACTAAGAGCATCTAAATACCTTAACAATATATTTTACAACCACACCAAAGACAATATACTGAGGCATGTAAAGAAACAAATCACAATCTCACTCACATAAGAACATGTCATCCTTCTTAAACTAACACCATTTAATGCACCATATACTGCCATGTCGTTTCATTACCAGCTTCTAATCATCTATCTATTGATACATTTTGGGAATGTTATTGGTTTTGGAATACCCATTTGTTTCCTTAATCAAAGTGCCTCTTAATAATACAATACAACGTTTAAATTTTAATCACATTAATCCCTATGAACTCTGAAATAGATTAGAGACAATGCTGGATTTAGTAAAAAAGATTACAAAATCAATGATGAAAATCAAGCACCCCTCTATCATACTCCATTAAACTTCTAGTATAATGTAGGAAGGTGTACCAATAGTGTTTTTTTTGTTTATAGTATAGTAGGGGAAATTGAATTAGAAGATGGAAACAAAGTAAGATGTTTCGTATAGCCAAATGTAGTATTAATGAAGGGGCATACATATATTGGATAAAACAAAAAAGGGAAATATGTTTTCCCCATGATCCAATATACTATAATTAGAGAAGACTAAATGGTAGTCAAGAGGCATCATGTAGATATTATGACTACCAGGACACTTGAAAAACTTGTAGGTCTATGAGACAAATTGTTGAAGGAATGAAAAATCTTTTAAGGTTACCAAAATCTATAGAATAGAAGAATTTTGACAAAATCCAAGTAATAAAGAAATATACATGCATCTACTTAATTCCCAAGCCTACAAATTATAATAATTATGCAACATAAGTCTAACTGCTACAAGGACCATTCACGGAAAGAAAAAAATCATGTAGATCCCTGAATGGAGTATGTAACATAAGTTTAATTTCTACTATGGAGTATGTAGCATAATTACTTTGATGATTGCAGTGTACCTTATCCCTCAAACAATCTGAATTTGCATGATCGCACTAAGCATTGGAGGTAGACTACCGCTTAATCTAAGAAACTGCATCAGAGGGCATTTCTACTTTGTCTGATCCTCTAATAAAATAGTCCCAAGGCTTTACTAAAAGTTGATGTCATCAAGCTGACATAAAGTGGGAATCCAACTCTTCATACCCAGTTTCAGAAGGATTGTAAAGCAATAGAGTTGGAGAGATACTATGACATAGTTATATGTCCTTGTCATTTGCTGGTCTTTGATGTTTAAATTATGTTGAGTCACCCGATCAATTTGGACAACTCACTAATAAATGAACCTGTTGTGATTATAAAGGTATAGAAGTTAAACTGTATATGGGCTTGAGCCTATGTTAGGTTCATTGGTTCCTGAAGCATTGAGTTATTGTCGTGTAAGTAAACACTATTGACCTTTATTCTAAATAAGATAGAAACAAACAGCTAGAACCATAACTTTTTCCTTCCCTCCCCAATTAAAATAAAATACGTCAAGCCATATGACACCTACACTAAAGACAGCATCCCATTCTCATATGATCAATATTATGCAAAATAAGTCTAACTTCTACTATGGATGCTTCACGACAAGCCATATGACACCTACACTTTAGATGGCATCCCATTCTCATATAATCAATATGGAGTATGCTCACCTTAAAGGCTCTTATTCTTATTTTTAAATGTCACCACCAAAATAGAACTCTCCAGAAGTGAGTTTCATCAAGGACCGCCTTCTTGATGAGTACACGACTCTTATTGTTGAACTGCAAGAACTGTGTATACCTTATTGTTGAACTACAACACAAAAAAGGAAATAAAGATTAGGCAGATGGTTTAACAGTTGAATAAAAGTATAGATTATAAGAAGGGACAAAAAGTAAAATGCTAATCTGACAACACATGTTAAATTACTAAAGAAGAAACCACATTATGATTCATGTGATCTAGGTGAAATCACAAAGGCATACACCCTATCTGTACTCACATAGATCTTTAAGAGAGAAAATAGAAAACCACAGCTTCAAAAGGATCATCATGTAGATAACCAATATTATAAGGGATAACAACTTCAAGGTATCTCCAAAAGATATGTATACTTACAATATTCTTTAAAGCAAGTTCAGACAATCACACAACTTTACTAGAAAATATTATAATAGCCAACAACCATTACATACTACTCACACCGCTACATCAACACCAAAACTATGTTCCGTGCAAGATAAGCATTTCCTTTGTACCAACCAATTTCTCCTATCCTCCTTGTACTATGTTATCATGATAGTTGGGCACTCCAGAAGCTCTTCTTCTTGATTCTCCTTGTCATCTCCCAGCTGTCACCGTTTAGATGGGTCAGCCACCCTTCCTTTTCAATACTCCAGTTTTATTCTCTATTAATGTAAGAAAAAAGGTTGATGTTTGAGGATGGTACATTAGTTTGGATTTGACACACTAAAACATGGACACTAAATCTTTATCTAGTGACTTTATGAATGATTGATTGCATGTACCGTCTGATGAGTCGTTTCATATTTATTCAGTAACAAAGGAGGTGAAATCTCAACCTCTTACTGAGAAAAAGGCCACTGGTAAAAAGCAAATCAGTTTGGGGACCACACCTACTCCGACATCATCTTTTGTTTCAAATGTTATAAAGTTTAGTTATGATATGACTACCACATTGACATAGTAGTTGTTGGTAAACAATGGCGCCATTATAACTCATATATAGCTATGTTTTGTATAAATTCTAATATGTACAACTTTTAGCAAGTAAACTTGATCATTTTCTATGACCTTTTTTGTAGGTCAGGTTATTTGATGACAAGAATGATTGTAGAGAAGGCCTTCATATCACATCTTCATCCTAGACAAAAAAAACCCATTGCATAACCTTGATTGGAGTATCATAAACTGATGTTCATGTACATGTGAAAGGTAAACTATGCAATAATTTCTTTGGTTTGTTCCAGTACACATCATTTTCTCAAATTAGTGTCACACTCTCTTACTTTCACCCGCATAACACAAACTATGTTACTACATGTTAAGTTGTAGTTGGATGACATATCTCTTGTACAGGAACAACTTCCACATCAAAAGGAAGATAGGACAAAGTAATTATCCAATATATAGTCTCACATTCACAAAATATGTGTTAAGATATATGGAAACCTCAAACTTGGGGACCAGGTGGAACTTCCAGTTGTTGATGAGAATGACTTGTCTTTAAAGAATCTCCACGAATATCAATATCAACTACAAGAGCTTCCTATGCCAATCACAAGTAGAGAACAGAGAAGTTCTCTATTTTCAATCAAGAAGATCAATACCTTAGCAGTCTTTCTCTTCTTATGACTTATCAATGTTATTCTATTAGTTGACGATACAAGTGGCAGAATTAATACAAAAGAAAAATAAAGATAGAAGAAGATTTGAGTTATGATGTGGCATATAGAGTTCATAGTGGATAGAGGCAGTCAGAAGAAGATATTGTATACATGTATCTTTTTTCCATGCATATTTTATTATAGGGGCTAGGTTAATGTCCTCCCCATGTGTACTCATTCTTAAAATATAAATAAAAGTATCATTGTTAACATTATAAGAACACATTGATCTTGATCACTATTCATTTTTTCTTCTTTCTAAAAACCTCAATGTATTGGAAAGCGACTGAGTGGATACATAATGTCTCTCACTACATATGTATGTGTAATACATGGTGTCTTTCATGACACACTAGATATAATTACATGTGTAGTAAGTGCTAATTTTTGCTATACATGAACTATATATACAAATTGTAACCAATGTCATCTCTTCCTACATATCATAGCTATAAATTGAATTTATTTCATATATTTAGCTACTATGGAAACTACATTTTAATGTGTAAGGACATTGTTTACCTAAAATTAGGGTTACATATGAATTTGTAGCGAGAGGAATAACTAACTACATCTTCGAAAAATGTAGCCTAAACAATTAGCTATACGAGTATTAGCTTCATATTCTAAATGTAAGGATAAATGTAGCCAAAGCTTTTAGCTACAAATTTTGGGGGTTTTCTCTACAATTCTTTTTATAGTTAAAGACCATATTTTTCGTAGTGTGAGTTGGATGACCTTGAGTTACATTGTGCTCAGTTGATGATTTTAAGTAGATTAATTGTTACATATTGATTAATTAACTAAAGTTAACTACATATGTAGACTTTGAATTTCTAAAATTGAGTGTCCTAAACTTTACCATCCTGGACCTAAACTTATAACTAAATAATTCAAGAAGCTTTTTGAACCAATATAGAAAATTTCATACCAATCGAGGTTATGAATTGTGAGATATGATTTTTACAAGATTGCTCAAGAAACACAATTTAAAACTTTAGTTTTGATACAGAATGTGCCACATCATTTATCTAACCCAATTTCTCTCGACCAATAAAAAAAACATTTCCTTTAGTAGACAACAATTTCCTATGTCAGTGTTCCTCCTTGTTTCTTCAATCTATCTTGGCCCTTGAATCAGATGACCATGGATCTGACCAAGATCCGACGACCACAAAGTCATCTTCCCCACTGCTCCCAGGAATGGGAGTAGGTGGCCAAATAAAAAGCTTCACCACCTCTACACTCCTTTTCATACCTAAAAATGCTCCCTTTCACTTCCTTTATTTCTCTTTCTTCATTCCATTTCATTTGCAACCCTTAACATACACATTTTACATCATATCTCCCTTCACAATTTCATCTTTTTCCTTCATATTTGACCAAACTCTGATGACCTATTAAAGAACGGAGGGTGGAACTCCTCCTATGCTTGCATAGTGGTTTTACGACTTCCCCATGGATCCATGAACCGAACACCTTTAGATGTAAGATTGGTGGCATGGTAACCCCGCATGGCTTTTGCAGTACCACCACATAGAGGTGCTCTCGTGCAATCACAAACAATGGAGAGCAGGATAACCCCTATGTAGGGGATGATGTAATGATTTTGAGTAGCTTTTTATAGGTTACATTCTTGGTTTTTTAAGAATGAATGTTCATGTTATATATGTTTTTTATTTATTTTCTATTTATTAGCATGTAATCACCTATCATTGGTTATCTCAAAATTATTTTAAATTATATGATATTATGATCTTCTTATTGGACTTATGTTGTTATTTTTCTTATTTTAGGCTATTGAGTATCTATTGTAATTTAAATCAGTAATACTGATACCTCAAGCCCAACTAGTGTAGAAGGAGGTAGCATCAGTTCTACTAAGAGATATCTTAGTGCTACTAAGAGTGTGATTGATGCCACCAAGATTCAAACTCAGTGGTACCGACCAATGGTTTAGAGAGTATACAGGTGGATATTAATTGTCTTGGTGCTGTTGACACACTAGTCGGTGGTATCGACTTCAGCATCCAGACTTCAAAGAGAATAAACTTGGTGTTACCAACAAGTTTGTTCGTATTACTAAAAGAGATCAAGGAGATGCATAAGGCCACCCGAGGTGGTACCATCGACACTCCATTGATGGTACCAATGCAGCACGATTATTACAGATCTAAAATTGAGCCAAATCTAATGCCACTGTTTGAGAAATTAGTCTTCACAGCCGCATATACTCCTGCATATACCTATTCAGTCACCCTACCACACCGCATATTACTAATTGGTCCAATAAGCGGTCATGAGCTGCATATACTCCCTCTTGGACTATTAAGAGGCTAATGAAACTATGCTTTTTCAAAATTCAAAAACTTATGTCCATGTATTTCATACATACATACATGCATACATATGCAAACAATTCAATGTTATGAGAGGTAGTAGAAAGGCTTGCTTAAAGCTTGACGTCTCCAAAGCTTACGACAGTGTACGGTGGGATAAACTGTGGTGGATTTTGTGACAGATGGGTTTCAACGAGCAATGGATTGGCTGGATGAAACAATGTGTCGGGACTACCAGTTACTCAGTTCTGGTGAATGGCACGTCAGCTGGTTTCTTTAGGGGAAGCAATGGGCTGCTCCAGGGTGACCCCCTATCCCCCCTTCTCTTTGTGATTGTCATGGAATACTTTACAAGGAGGATGCAGCGAGCCGAAGAAGAGAAGGAAATAAAGCCTTACAATGTACATGGCACAAAGGTAATGACACATTTAATTTTTGCTGATGATGTTCTGGTGTTCATTGAAGCCAAACAACATTACCTGGAAAATCTAAAAGGCTTACTAAGGGACTTCGGGAAGCAAACAGGGTTGTGTATAAATGCAAATAAAACACACATCTTCTTGTCAAAGAATTGTCATCAGGTGGAAGCCAGACTTACGCAGGCAATGGGGGTGGAAAAAGGAATATTCCCAACCAAATACTTGGGATTTCCGCTTGCATGTGGCAACTTTCAAGTCAAGGACTTTACAGACTGCATTGATAAAGTGGAGGAGATGATAAATAGATGGCCTACACAAAAGACTTCTATGGCTGGGCGTAGTACCTTGATCAAATCTTCTATTGAAGGTCTCCTTATTTTTTGGTCACAACAAGGTGAAATTCCTGTCTCTGTTCTGGATAGAATTGAAATGAAGATTGCTAATTTTTTGTGGGGAAGCGAGCACCACCCTATGAAGTATTCCAGGATAGCTTTTCCTAAGGATGAAGGAGATCTGAATTTGAAGACTCCTAGAGATATTTCTAGATGGGGTTCCATGAAAAGGCTGATTACATATCAAGGAGGCACATCTACATGGGGCAAATGGATGAGAGATAGATATCCTAGAGGATTTGACTTTATTTCGAAAACAAGAGATAGGATATGTCCCATAACAGAAGAGCAAAGGATATCGTGGGAGAACAAATATGGATGGATAGGTTTGTTCCTAAATGGAGCATTGTGTATATAAATTTCTGCACCATATTCTCTCCACTTTTGATAGAATAAAGAGCTGGAATTATGATATATCTATTGTATGCTTGCTATGTGAGGATAAGGAAGAAAGCCACAATCACCTTGTGGGGGAATGTAATTTCACAAAGGAAGTTTGGGACCATTTATGCAGGGAGTTTTGACTTCATCTTCAACTCATTGTTGAACCGAGAAGAATGCTTGCAAGGTGCGGAAGAGATGTGAAGAAAAATCTTTTGTTTGCTGCCCTGTGCTACCATATCTGGGAGGAGAGAAATGCTAGAAGACACCAAGGGAAGTCTATGAATGCCTCTAACATTGTTGTAAAAATATGTAAATGTATTAGACGTAGACTACATATAGATTAAAGGCGTGAATTGTAATGTTGTTTTGGATGTATGGCGTTGGGCCTACATGTAATCTTGACCCCTGTAATATTTTTTAGGGGGGATGTCGGAATATATTTACCTGATTCCGATATGCAGACAATTCATTATATATTTAAATTTACATTTTTAGTCATTGATCTATATATATACATTGTAATACATATAAAAATTTCTACACACATTTCTACATTTAAATGAATACCTTTTGATATATTAGCATGTATTCATACATATACAATATACCTAATTGTACAATCACACATTTGTATATGTATATACATTTGCACATTGATTTACATACATTTTAGTAATAAAACATATTTACAAAGACATTCCATATATAAACATATATACATACATAAGCAAATCATACATCATAAATATATGCATGTTAGTATGTTTATATTTAAATGTATATATGTGTTTACTCTATATATTTTAATTTATGATCTCAACATATAATTTTATATATAATTATTTTATTGCAGTAAAAAAAATCTAAAACTACATATACTCCCACATACCGCATATACTCTATGCAGTATCCTCGCCTCCTGTATACCATATACCACTTTCCTGAATAATGCTAATGGCTATGATATAAGTTAAGGTTAAACCTCACTTATGACCTAAGGAGGGCAGCCACAACCCAAAAATCACGTACGTTTCGGAAGAAAAGCCAAGAGCAGAGGAGAGGGAGGAGATAGTTGTAAGTGAACAATCTCGGTACTTCTAGAAGACATATTTGCATCGAGAAAGCTATAAATCAGGATGTTCATCAGAGGGGTCACCAATTCAAGTTCTCCAGGAGTTTTCAATTAGTTTTTTGTGTTTATATTCTCTCTCCTTCTTTGTGTTGTGATTTAATGACAATCATGTGGTGCTAAACCCCTTCATTCCCTAATTTTTAGTAGTTGTTTTCCATTGCATTACATTTGGATTCAATAAGTTTACAATATATTACCATTGTTCTGAACATTAATCAATGACATCATAAATGGTTTACTTATGGACGATCACTATAATCAAAGTACTAAATTGTTAGTATCTTCAAGAGAGATATTATGAGTTTGAAAACATATTCTTTTACATAGCTTATACCTCGCTTTGGGAGAAGGCTTACAACAATGGAAAAATGATCTAGAGGAATTAACTAATTGTCTAAACTAAGTTACTAAATAGCTACTAGTGTGGGGTTTGGTTTTGTCTAGATAGTACATTATGCTGTGAAAGCGGGTAATGTTGCCTACAAGTCTTTTTCATAACAAGGCCAATAGTTATAGATAGAAAAGGATCTCAAATGCAATGTGTTCCATAGTGAAACCACAATTTTGAAGAAATTTAGAAAATCATGCTTATAACCATCTTCATGTAGTCTTTTCAATCTCTATTTGTAGTTAATAACAACTAATCAAGTCCTTTAGGCTTAGTTGTTAGGACAAAAATAGTAGTTTCTTGAAAATGATTCTTTCTATTAGAGATTTATGTCTTGTTGGACTTTATTACTTTGACACATAAACTTATCTATCACTTGCACATTTTATGCATGTCATATTTTTAGTGTCGTTTATGGAGAATTTGAAACACCAACACTATGTATGTTGGGATTGTCCACTCTTGGGTATTTTTCTTTAGTTTGTTCCAATCTTTCTTGCAACTAGAGAATAATTGATAATTATTATTTTTATCATATTACTACTATTATGTGTTCTTATAGTGTCAATTGTATTTTTAGGTATTAGTTTATGGTCCATTCACAAACTACAAGCTACAGAGGTTCAACTCTATCATGTGTACACTGAGAAGAAGTTATACACAACACACATGAGTATGGAGCTTCATCTGAGATGCTTATTCAAACTCCCCCATGCCAAGATAAAGAATAGGTAGAAGACATGTCATAGAAAGATGATGATAGGGTGGATGACATGCAAGATTCAGATGTAGAACAAAAAGTCTGTGAGAAAATTAAGATGTCATTGACGACAGGTTAGTAGGGGCCAATTAAGTGCCAGGTGGTGAATGTGGGCAATTAAAAAATTGATTTAGGACTAGTAACCTTAATAAAATCATAGGCATTCCACGGGCATAGTGGCAAGTACCTATGTCATGTTTAAACTCAACATGGTCCTAGCCACAATTATTTACTTTGTTATTTTCATACACTCCATCAAAAATGCCAAGGATTGGTTCCTTAATTTATCTTCTGAGTCAATTGAGACATGGGATGATATGATTGACACATTCTTCAAGAGGTATTCCCACCGCAGAAGACAATTGAAATAGTAGGAAACATAAACAACTTTAGACAACAAGATGGAAAATAATACTCTAAGGCATGGGATAGATTTCAAAATATGCTAGGAAATGTTCCTCATCATAGGATTGATTTGTTTGGCCAGGAAAACATATTTTATTATGTCTTGAATAAAGGGTAGAGGACTACTCTTGGAAGTGTAGGGCAACATATTTCCTAAATAAAAAGGCACCAAGGTTTCACGAGATCATGAATAACATGGTCAAGAATCAATGATGGGAATACAAGCATAAGACACCAACATCTATAATAATTTCCATTGAATCATGGGAAGTCTTGGAGCTGAAAGATCAGATGGCACAACTCACAAAGAAGCTAGATCATAAATCCAACACCTTATCTGAAGGTTAGGAGGAGGAATCTATGTACCTAAGAAAGCAAAATAACATGGGAAACAATGAACATGCATGAAGGAGGGATCATAAATTATCAAGAAAGGATCCAAATAATTTGTATTAGGACCCATTCCAAGTGCAACAACCCCAACAGCAAACACTACACATCAAAATCAACTAGAATGGGGTCCTAGTAGGATGCAGAAGTTTTAAGATATGTTTGGAAAACTGATGAAAAAAAATGAGGCCTACTTAGGCCAATAAAAAAGGGACCAACATAACTAAGGAGTTCAAATAGTAGTTTTGGAAAATGAAAATTTTGAAATTGAAGAAAATGTGGAGAAATGAAAATTCCCACTTAGTTCGAACTTCTAGGAAACATTAACATCCCACAAAATAAACAAAATGCCAAAACAATGATTCTACGTAGTGGTATAGTATTGGAGAAGGAGCAGATAGCAATTTCAGAGCTAAGTGCACCATCATCAGAAATTGTGGTTTTGATAGAAAAGGTACTTCATGAGAAGCCAGTAGACTTCACACTATTAGAACAAGTTGCAGAAGAGGAGGGAATAGGGAAACCCACAATTCTAAAAGAACCCTACATTCTTCCTCACCTGAAAAAGAATGTGATTCCAGTTCAGTTTCCTAACAACATGAAAGACAAAAAGGTTGATAAGTAGTTCAATAAGTTTCTTGATATTTTCAAGAAACTCCACATCAACCTATGTTAAGTAGATGACATTGAAAAGATCCATTCCTATGGAAAGTTCTTAATAGAAATCATCAACAAAAAGAGGAGTATAGAAGATTCATATTTTGTGTATTATGAGTGGAATTCAACATTGATATAAAAAAAATCTACCTCAAAGGAGGCAAGATCTAGGGTGTTCTAATGTACCATTTTCCATAGGTAGTATGAAATTTGGTGAGGCACTATGTACTTCTGGAGAAAGATTATGCCATTGATATCATTCAAGAATCATGGGCTCAAGGAATCAAGGAAAGTAATATGTCAATTTATCTAGAAGATAATTCAATAATGAGGCCACAGGGCATGTCCTAGTGTAAGTACATAAGTTCATCTTTCCAATAGATTTTGTGGTCATAGAAAAGAGGAATGACTGTGGGAGTCAACAATTGCTAGGTAGGTCATTTCATGACACAACTTAAGTAACCTTAGAGATGGGTAGATGTAGATTGACATTGAGAATCAAAGATGACTTGTTTGAAATAAAGTTGCCCGACAAACAATCACATAACCATAACCAAGCACTATGTCATGTGCTACAACATACTCATAATGAGGTGTCCCTTCTTTTGAATAAACCATTTCTAAATGACACAGTGGAGTATTGCACCTTGGAGGTATACATTTTAGAATAGAAAACCAAATCTCTTTGACAAAGGTTGTTGAATACCCCGAGGAACCAGAGGATGATGTTCATGCAACAACAATAACAGGTGTGGCCTCTTATAATATCACTGATGCTTATCACCGTTTACCTTTAGAAGCTTGTCTCATGAATCTAGTGGATGACTACACACACTACCATTTGATGGAAGAGTGTGTCTTGTTTTTGAAGGCATTTTCATGCCATTATACAAAACATTTTGAGGATCTGGGACAACAAACACCACCACTGGTACCATCTCTACAAAACCCACATGAAATAGAACCAAAGCCACTTCCTCCACATATGAAGTATGCATTCTTGGTGGTAGACCACAATCTTCTAACTATAAATTTTGGCTTCACTGAGTCTTCATGTGGAGGAACAATTACTCGTTGTCTTGAATAACCACCGGGCTTCATTCAAGTGGTCTATTACTGATATTAAAAGAATTTCCTCAAACTTTTGCCGACACAAGATCCACAGTGAAGAAGGAGAAAATATGATGACACAGACTCCATGGCTTTTAACTCCTATCATGACTAAGGTGGTGAAGAAGGAGGTAGTAAAATGTCTATCAGTGGGTATATTTATACTATTTCTTATTCCAATTGGGTTAGTGTGACACATATAGTTCCTCTGAAGGGGGAATAGTTGTCACTACAGGTTTGTCTAGTGAACTAGTTTCTACTAGATTAATGACAAGGTGGTGAGTTTGCATTGATTACAGCCAAATAAATTCCACCACAGTAAAGGACCATTTCTATTTCCCTTTATTGTCCTGATTCTTGAGCGGCTCATCTACCACTCATACTTTTTCTTTTTAGATGATTATTCATGATATAATCAAATTTCCATAGGACCACAAGATCCAAATAAGTCAATCTTCACTTGTCCCTATGGTACTTTTTCTACTGTCTCATGACTTTTAGTCTTTGTACTTCTGTAGCGAAAGCGATGTATGTTTGCCATTTCCCGTGATATGGTTGAACACTATCTTAAGATGAGTGTTTAATGTATAGAGAGTCATTTGATGACTCTCTTCCTAGACTAGATAAAGTATTACAAAGATGTGATGGCAATCATCTAGTTTTGAAGTGGGAGAAGTGTCACATGATTGTGAGTGAAGAGATTGTTCTTAGACACAAGGTGTCCATCATGAGGATGGAAGTTGACTCGGTAACAATTGAGGTGAGAATAAACTACCTCCACCATAATTGGTGAAGGGATTTAGGAGTTTTGTTTTGGTCACGTAGGGTTTTTTATGGTTCATAAATGATAGTTTTTGTAAAATAGGAAAAACTCTATCTAAATTTTTAGAAAAGGACATCGATCTCAATTTTGGTGATCATTGTTTGAAATCATTTGAGGCTTTAAAGAAGAAATTGATCTCACCCATGTTGATGGCTCCAAACTAGATTGATCCTTTTGAGTTGATGTGTGACACATCATATTATGTTTTGGAGCCATTTTGAGCAAATGCAAGGATCGTCTACATTTTGTTATCTATTATGAGTTAAGGACTTTGAATGATACTCAAATTAATTACACGACCACTAAAAAAGAGATGTTGGGTATTGTCTTAGCTTTTGATAAATTTAGCCAACATTTAATAGGAGAAAAGGTGATACTATGGACTAACTATGCGGAAATTAGGTACCTTTTGGTAGAAAAAAGATGCAAAATCTGGACTTAACTGTGGATTCTACTGCTACAAGAATTTCACATAGAAGTTAGAGACAAATATGGGGAAGATAATGTAGTGGAATATCACCTATATTGTCTGGAGAGTGTGAACCAGTATGGGTTAGATATGCCATTTTTTGGGTATTTTCTGAATGGGTGGCTTTTGTGGTTATAAAGAAGGATCCATGATACTTGAATGTCTTGAATTATATGGTCTATGGAAAACTACTAGGAGATTTAGGACATCAGGAAAAGAAGTGATTCTTTCATTCTTTGGGGATTGCATTTGGGATGATCCCATTTTGGCTTAGGTAGTGCTGAGACATGATATTGAGGAAATTTGTTCCTGAGTGTGAGTTTGAGAGCATTCTTTCTCATTGCCACTACATGCTTACTTGGGACACTATGCTAGTCAGAGGATGGCTACCAAAGTGCTGGAGAGTGAATTTATTGGCCGACTTCATTTAAGGAAGCATACTACTTTGTTAAGAGGTGTGATGTGTGTCAATGCACAAGAAACATTTCATGGAGACATGAAATTCCCCTTAATCTATTTTAGTGAGTTGAGGTTTTTGACATTTGGAGAATAGATTCTATGGGACCAATTGTGTCTTCTAATTCTAATCTTTATACTCTTCTTATCATTGATTATGTGTTGAAATGGGTAGAGAAAATTCATACGTCCACCAATGATGCATAGGTGGTGTGCCATTTTATAAAGACAACATTTTCTATAGGTTTGGAGTACCGAGGATGATTATGGGGTGATGGTATCTCCCATTTTACAAATAGGAAATTTGGAGGCATGTTGAGAAAATATGGAGTTTATTATATGGTGGGAACTCCACGCCATCCTTAGGCACACACCTAGGTAGAAATGTCAAATAGGGAAATCAAGATGATCACAGAAAAGATTGTCTCTTGTAGTAGAACAAATTGGAGCATTCAAATAAATGATGCTATTTGGTATTATAGGATGGTTTTCAAAGAACCCATTAAAGGACCCCTATAGATGCGCATATCATTTTCTTATTGATTAGGAGCATAGGGCCAAATGGAATTTAAAGAAGATAAATTTTGACCTATCCATTATAGGATAGAAGTGTAAGCTAGAGCTGAATGGTTGATGCTTATGAAAACTCTACAATCTACAAGGATAGAACTAAAAATATCCATGATCACCACATTTTTTATAGGAGTTTCTTACCGGGGCAGTGGGTTTTGTTGTTAAATTCTAGATTGAAACTACACTGGAGGAAATTTAGATCTCAGTGTAGTTGACCATATGTGGTGGTCAAGGCATTTCCTCATTGATCAATTAAAAAAAGGTGATGGTGTTAACGTTTTTATGACCAATGGACAACATTTTTAATACTACTTTGGGTGAGAGAGTAGTCCATATAGAGGATGAACTGAATCTTATGAAGCTTTCTTGATGAGATCTACCTTGACATGTTTATGACATTAAACAAGGGTGTTGATGGGGGCAACCCACTTTAACTTTTTTCATTTATTTTGTTTAGTCATTATATTTTTGTTCCTTTTGTAGTCCATACATGTACTTATATTTTTATGCATGTAATGAAAGGTGATTTGATGTGATTTTTTGGTGTGTAGGATCAGACTGTGATGGTACCAACAGTAATGTCAGTAGCATTGACTATTTACCTAGAGAGATATAGGAATTTCAATGATAAAGTTCACTACCACCAATAGGCGCATCGGTGGCACTAAACCCTTATTAGTTAGAGGCATCAAGAGGCGAGACATGTCGGTAGCATTAACACAAAAGTTTGTAGAACTGATTCGTTGATGGACCACGACTGTTGGTATCAATAGTAGCACTGATTATCACATGGAAATGCAAACATGTCAGTACCATAAGGTTCGTGGCATCTATTCTACACGGCAAGGTTCCCCTCAATCATAAAAGTGGAGGAATAGGGTAATCAAACATAACACCCAAGCACTCCCCCCTACTCCATCAAGAATCTAAAGAGCCCAAGAATTTCCATCAACAATTCAACAATCAAGATCTTCTTCAAGCTCTATTTCTTTCTTCCATCTCCTTTATTCCAAGTAATGGAATCCATACATCAAGCTCCATCTTCTTCCCTCATTACTCATCATTAGGCTCTAAAGGCAATGAGGGTGGCGTTTCTAAACAAGGCTCAGAATAAGTACTATGTGGAACTATGAAAGAGGATGCTCATACCCACTAAGTATGGATATAGATCCATCCTCATCGAGGTTGGATTCATAAAGATCCTCTGGTGATCAACTATTCTTCAATGTTGGCCAACTTATCAGACCTCATCCATAAGTTCCTCGCCATGCTATAGGGTGTCTAGGTGATATTCTGGTCATTTGACAGTGACCACCACATCACATAGGATGACTTCAAAACCATGTATGGACGGATTATGGGTTAGTATGATTCACTCCTGGAAACTTTGACTACAAAATGGCCTGGAGGTGAATGACAACAATTCTGTGGGGATTCATCATCAATCATCATCTATCTTCAGTGGTGGCCATCAAGAATCCTTTCTCCTGCATTCTTCATTGGTACCTGAAAAACATCATCTTTGTCAGGTCGACACTTGGTTAATGGATGGTCTAAAAGGTATACTTGTATGTCATGTTGTCTCTCTTGACCATGGAGATGGATTGTTTCAACCTCGGTTCATTCTTCCTCTTTTACATGGTAATTGTGAGAAAGGAAACTCAAAGTGGAAACCTATTCATTTTGGGGATTGTTGAAGACATTGGCCTTACATCTCAAACATGGTCTATTAACGACAAACCATCTATTGATGTAGTCCAAGCTTGACTTTAAGCACTTCAATTGGGATGACCTCATGTACAAGTATGAAGGAAGGTTATATTCCTATTCCACTCCATATGGTTAGCTGAGGGAGAGGGTTATCCTTGATCCCATCTTCTGTTTGAGAGGTGTGATCACCTTCATTGGTTAGTAGAGGGAGAGGTAGCCATTCTATATGGAGAGAAAGAAGACATCAAGTCTGAGGAAGAAGATGAGGAAGGATTGAATGATGAGGAATAATAGGACACATCCAGTCCTTCTGTACATGCTCGTGTATGCACCACATGCCTCATTGACATATAGCTTTGACCTCCTCAACGTCACCACCTCCACCACCCTAGAGTTTCCTTCTCCATGGAGAAAATATATGGGATGTTGTAGTCCATTCAATAGGGGAAATAGAAATAGGTAAGTTAGTATTTAGGAGAATCTACTTTTTCAGCAGCAGACAATCTCTGACAATGAGCGTCTTCTCCTAGTCTTCTAGGAAAACTTCCACAACTGCCTACCACACATTTGAATATCATCAGCAATTGCTCTATGATCATTACTAAAGTCATGGAAACTTTGCTAGATACCATCAACTAGAGAACATGCCTACCTAGACTTCACAGTTCAGTGACACCTACAACCCACCAAATTCATAGATTCCATCAGGAGCATTCTGCCCACCACCATTTTGATTATCGAATACTGGAGTTCCACCTCTTTTGTTTGTTTCTCGACTATGAGGACATGGTCGAATTCAATCTTAGAAGGAGTGAATGAATGGGTTTCTCTTACATCATACTTTATGTATCTTATTTTGTTACATATCTATTTACTTTACTATCATCATTGTATTTGGATCCACATCTATCTAGTGTAATTGTGGAGTTCAATTAATCATGATTGTATGTTTACTGTACAAAGAGTATGTGGAATGCTTTTAAAATGCAATTGAATTACATACTTGAACTCTGTTTTAATTCCCCAAATTTTAAGATAATGTGCCAAGTCTAAGATAGAACTAACTAAAATAATTGTTTGGGTTAGTCATCTTGTAGACATACTAATTGAATGGAAAACATAGCTCAACATAAAGGTTTGTGTAATGACAAGGATGTTTGAGCCTAAACCAACCAAATAGTAACATTATTTCTAATTTGAATCTTAGAAATATACTCTAAGGTTAGCTTACTATAAAAGTTGATAGGAGAGGGTCTTATCATGGTTGGTAAAGACACTATCTCTTAGTCATGTGATCTCAGCCACCTTCCATTCATTTTCATTCACCACCACATGATGATCCAGTTCAATCTGAGTATATTTCTTTTCTATTTCATGGAATGGAATGGTAGACAACATTTGAAGTATTTCATATTAGCTCATTATAAAATAAAAAAATGTGCATATCATCTTCTTTGAGAAAATTCAGTTTCATAACAAATTTCATATAGATTGCATTAATCATTGCATATGTTGCATGTGGTATATCTTGTCTCCACTTTAGTTTTCACATTAAAAGAAGAGAGAAGAATTGTACATCCTTACTCATTCACCGAAAGAAAATAGGAAAGAAAAAATATGGTGAATAATCCAAAGCATGAGTTATTATTAGCTAAAATATGATGAAGAAAAAGAAAGAAAAAGGAGAAAAGGAGGTAAAGGATTCAAAAATTATATATTCATATTATTCTGTCCATATAATAAATTGGCATAATGTGGAATATTACTCATCATCAGGATGAGGCCAATTTTTCATGCATCATTCAATCATTAGTATTCATTAGAAAGCAATCATTTCATTTACATCCATATTGTATGAGTATTGTATTTATTTTTCGATAAATAATTTGTATTATTCTTGGAATTCTTGTTTGATAAACACCCATCTTTTCCATTTGTGTTTTTCATGGTAGGACACTCATATGATTATTCCCCTTATCCATTCTTATATGGGAAACTTCTTTGAACAAAGTTATGAAAGTATATCATAGAAATGTAGATATGGAGATCACATGGTGTATCAAGGGTGTGTCCCACTGAACATGATATTAACAACTCCTCATTGACATTTTTTACATTGATCTTAATATGGACATCTAATATAAGCATTTTATCACTTTAGGGATCACATGTTCATTGATTGGTAGTCTAGTTTGGGAACGACATGCGTGGTGATTAAGAAAAGTAATTCATGTGTGCTTTTCTTCTTGCTGACTCTTTCAAAAAAATATAAGAATAGTGTTTCTTGAGGATGAGCAACATTCAAGATTAGTAGATTCTGATGTGATGATTTTGATTTGCTTTTTATATACTATTTTCCTGGTGTTTTAAGCAAGAAAGTTCATATTTATATTTTTTTTCTTTGTTTTCCACTTATTAGTCTGTGAATCAACTACGCAACAACTATCTCACATTTATATCAAAGATTATGTTCTTGTACTTGTGTTTCTTTTTCTCTTATCTCTAGATATTTGAGTATCTATTGGACAACTTGGTGCTACTAACACTTATGTCAGTGATACCGACACCACATGCCCTGATACTACAAAAGGAGAGAAGATTGATGGCATTGAGAGATTCTTAGGTTGTTCCAAGATGGTGGCCTATGCCACTGACATTCATACTTGATGGTACTATTCGGTGGTCCATAGACCATTAGGCATGAAAACTAATTGTCTTACTGTCACCGATACACCTATTGGTGGTATCGAATTCAACATCTACACTCTAATGAGAATCAACTCGATGCTACTAACAACTTTTTTGGTAGTACCTTGATATATCTAAAAAGGTCACTTGACTGGGTGCTTACACCACATTGGTGGTACAGACACAACAAAATACATACAGATATGAAATTTAATCAAATCTAATAGACACAAAATAAGTGAGGGTTAGGCCACACTTATTACCTAAGTAGGGAGGGCACAACTGAGGAATCACATACATTTTGGAAGCAGAGCAAGATGAGAGGAGACAAAGGAGATAGTCATGAAATGAATGATCCATGATCTTATGCAGGAGGGATTTGTATCTAGAAATCTACACATCATGTTTTTAGAGGGGAGCACCAATTTCACATCTCTAGGAGTTCTACATTAGTTTTCTAATGTCTAGCTTCTCTTTCTCTCTTTATTTTTTTGTGATTTAATGATAATCATGCAAGCTAAACCATTGTGTTCCTTAGGACCCAGGAGTAGCCCGACATTGCATTGTATTTTGATTCAATTAGTTTATAATATATTTATATTATTGAATGTGAACCTATGATCTCATGAATGATTCACTTATGACTACCCACCATAATCAAAGTAATAGACTGCTAATATCTTTGGGAGAGGGATTAGGAGTAGAAAAAACATAGGTTTACATAGCTTATACCGCGGTTTGGGAGAAGGCTTATGACTATGAAAGAATGATCTAGACAAAGTAACTAATCATCTAAACTAAGTTACTAAACTACTATCAGAGTGGGGTTTGTCTTATTCTAGGCAGTGCATTATGTTGCTGGAGCGGGTAATGTTGGCTATAGGTCTTTAATTCAAAACAAAGGGAATAACTATAGATAAAAATGATCTTAAATGTAATGTGTGTGTCGTGATGAAATCATAAGTCCTAAGGAATTCATTAAATTTATCTTATAACCATCTTAATTTAGCCTTTTAACCACTTTCATCATTAATAACAACCAATCAACTCCTTCTCACCTAGCTGATTAGTTCACAGTTAGTAGTAGATTCTAGTAAAAAATTATAGAGTTCGACACTTGGACCTCATTGGCCTTTATTATTTTGACACATACATTGGCATATTACTCACACATTTTATGCATGTCAGGGGGTAGACAAGTGGTCCTTGCCATGGATTGTGAGCATTTTCTACTCTGAGATCAACATCGGCCACATGGGTTGAATGACCAGTCATGCATGAATACCACTCAATGTGCAATTGTGGTATTTTTTTCTCTCGACCTCTCTTCAAATCTTAGAAACATGCTCTTTTTGTATGAAACATGTCTCTTGCATACTTGGGCCAAAATATACATATAATATATAATTTTTGATCTAGAGAATGGAATATATCCCACGAATATTTCTCGGTCTAATTTCCCTCTTACATCTTATTATAATAACAATGTGATATCTTTTTATCTATGTCCAAGTGATTAATGATGTATGTTGCTCAAAATCATTCGTTTATGCTCCAAATCATTATACTTATCCTAGATCAGTATGTTTTCACATAGTATGACTCAAGATCAAACTTTAACCCCTCATATGGCTTAAAGGAGCTTTTTACCTTGAATGTGACATACATGGATTATTTAGTGGTGGATTTTAAACTTTATGGTAAAAATGACATTAATTAATCAAATCATTCTTAGAAATCTAAATCACTATTATATGTTGTATATTGAGCCACAAATCAAACTTATTCATGCTTTTTCTCTATTTTAACTTAATAACATAGTTTGAACTATGAAACATGCTTTATATGTACTTACAATGCTACAACGTGAACATTGCTCTGATGTTTCCCAAATGTCTCTCAAAAGTATTCTATGATCACTACATCAGCAAGTTATAATTCTTTATACAGTTAAATGCCTCATGGAACATGTGTGTGCCCTCGTGTGTCTAATTTACCAAATCTTGGTATGAAATGTGACCTATAATGCATGTTTAAATTTAGAGATGAAATCCTATTAAAATCTCACCCTAACCATAATCTATGTTAGGAAATGGTCTCAAATATGTAACTTGATGATGCTTATGACATCTAAATCTAGTAGACCTCATATACACTCTAATGATGACCATCTTGCATGATAATGATCCCATATGACTTAAACTGAGCATGTTGATGCTTATGTTCTTAATCTTGCTTGATCCTCATGTTTTCTCTACTCAAATCATGCAACCCTAATCTTTTGTCCCCTAATCCTAATTATGATGTTTCACTCTATGTGATAAAGGAATTCATGATATATGACGTACCTTGATTATGACCTTGCATGATCTAATTGAGGCATTAATATCGACATTGAAGGAAATGAGTTACCAAGACTTAGGTGACACTTGCAACCCCCATGATAATGATTATTGTACCTAATCTTGTGAATGTTAATCCAAATACACTTATTTGTAATCTCAAGATCAATTGGTTAGCTCAATTGACAAGACCTAGGCATACTTTCTATAGATGGTTTTCTAAATCAAATGGTTACTCTAGTTCTCTAATGAAGGTACGGTTATCCTCCTATTAGCCAGACTATTAGTGTTGAACTTTCTCATATGTATATATTCTTAAAATGATTGGCTTTTAAGAAGGGTTAGCTTGCCGACTTTGGCCTTGATCTCCCTCACATAGAAATAGAGTGGCATTTAGGCTTTGAGCTTGATATGCCCATCACCGACTCTTCCTAAGAGAAGTTGGTCAACACCCATAAAATTTTGTTTAGTTTAATAGAAATATGCACTAAAATACACTTGCATGTTAATAAGAAATTCGTTCATGTTTTTTTCTCTCTTTCTTGTTATGATATTAACTTTGCCAAGAAATATATGCTCTCTTAAACCTACAAATGTATGTCTTTTGTAGTGTACTTACCACAATTTTGCTGATGTGTACCCATTTTATGATTTTAGGCAGTAGGTACACTATGGCATTATTACAAAGATAGTTTCTTTTGCACTTATATAATAATATATTTCTCTATCTATGATGATATCTAATGGCATGTAAAATTATTCCACATGGTTTGAAATATTTGGACTAATATCTTTTGTCAAGTACTAGTTTAGTTTATTTTGTTATGTGATGTTGTCTCCTACCTTTCTCATTTACATTGTTGTTGGTGTTTTTATTCATGCATATACTATGTGATATATTATAAGTACAAACACATGGGTCCTCTCACCTTTTCCTATCTAACCATTAAGAGTGTGGATTTGGATAATAAACAGTTCTGTGATGAATGGTATCAGAATAATCACATATCTTCTATGTGTGTTTACTAACTGAATCACCCATATATACCTAGAGAAAGAAAAAGTCCATAATAGTGAAGTTGAAGTGTGTAGGCAGGTCACATAAAGGGGGGTGATACACCTCCTATCAGTCTAGTTGTAGTGGTTGAGGTCTCCTTTGTATACCTATGTTATGAATGTGAATTCAAGTAGGATTAAGAATTTTTCTCTACAAAGATTAGAAAGTCTTCTAGCATCTCATCTTTTCTTCAAGGACTACCCTAATCAACCCACTAAATGATGATCTGTTAGTTTACCATATCTACATTTGATCTCTCTCATGACAATTAATCACATGTTCTCTCAATTATGGATAGCTTATGATGGGGAAAACTAAAATTTCAATGAATTGGTAAAATTTGAGTAAACGATGATGACACCAAGTTCTAACCTTAATTTGAAATTCAATTATGATTCATGACGATAACTCTTGAATTTAATAAATTTTCTATAACCCCTTAGATCATGTAAACTCAGCTTTATAAAATCTAGACTACATTCTTCACGTGTTTGAGGTAAAATAATCATAATCTTGATATGATGAGATGAAGAGGATATATACCTTATACCTCATTTATGATGAGGTACCTTTTTGATTAAGTCCTTGTTACAAACAAATTTAGGCAAAATTTCCACTATTATGATATATACCATGATCATGGTTTGAGATGAATATGCTTTCTCACTCTCAATCGTGATGACAAAAGTTGATACAAGAGGCATTACTATTGATGTTGTGCCTTTTTTAGGTCCTACATATAACATATGTGAGATCCACATCTGGTATCTAGTACCCAAGGTGAAGTAGACATATTTATATCAATAATGTATATACCTAAAGTGGAGATCTCTATCCCCTCCTTCTTCCTTAGTTCCTCCAGGTAGAGATGATAATTCTTCTTTTAGTATCCAAGATGGTGACTATGGTGACAATTGCCTCCCTTGGTCACTCCTCCCTTTGCTTGGAGTGCAAACTACTTGGGTTTTTGTCCATCTATAGAACTATTCGTACATTTTCCTTTGCCCTTGGATTTCCCCTATCCTTTGTTGATCACTATCACAGATATGGGTTTGTCCTTCTTCATTTGTGCTTCATCAGTTCTCAACATGCCAAATAATTCTGATAATGGCTTGTTAGAATTTTTCATGTTATATTTCATGAAAACTTGGATGTAAGATTCCAGAAGTGATGGTAGAATCACATCTATAGTCAACTCTTGACTCAAGGGAAATCCCTGTATAGAAAGGTTCTCTACATATTCATTCAACTTGAGCACATGGGGACCTACTATATCTCCTTCTTCTATATTGCACTTGAATATCACACTAGAGACATCATATCTCTCTTGTGTTTCCTGATCTTGGTACATGTTCTTAAGATGTGTTACCATCTCCTTAACATCCATGTTCTCATGCTATCTCTACAACTCATAGTTCATAGAGCATATCATCCAACACTTGACATCCACTTCATCTTCATAGTGCTTCTTGTAAGCATCTCTGTCAGCCTTAGGCGTAGTGGAAGTGAGTTTGTCTGGATCTTGTGTTTCCAGGACATAGAGATGGTGCCCTTATGTTAGAACGATTCTCAACATCCTATACCACACATGCAAATTATTTCAACTTGTCCTTCTCAAGTACCGATAACAAAGAAACATGTTATCAGTTTCCATTTGTTTCTACAAAAGAAATTTGCAATTTTACAAAACTTGCCAAAGAATATCTATGTTGGAACCAGTCTAGGCCAATCGAAACAACTCTTGAGCCAATCAGTTGGCCTCTTGGTCGATCGATTGGTTTCTTGGATCGGTCGACTGGTCTTTAATTCAAGTGATGTCTGGACTCCTCTAATCAATCGATTAGGTCACCAATCGATTCATCGGCTCCTCCTGCCGTCTGGCCTTCTCGATCCTCCAATTAATTGGTTTGACTTCTTAGTCAGATGGTTTGTTTGGTGCAGAACACCTTCTTTTGCCAAAATAGAAAATAAACTATCATATTCCTATTTAACTTATTACATTATAAAAGTGAAACATTGAGCTACATTCAAGGAGAGTATAGGGAGGAAGGCATTAACTTACTTATGGAAAGAGACAGGGAGAGACTCGATATACAAACTAAATTTAAAAGACATGAATAAAACCATTCACCATGCACACATATCCATGGGTTATTGGTCATAACCATGCTTACATCCACCATCAAAATAATTTCAAGGTGACACGTATAAATTCCATATATACCAAATCATATATATACTAATTAGGATTGTATGTGGTATTTAATCAGATATGCACATTAACCATTTTAAATATTCACATTGTATGCAATAAAATGTATGATAAAAAAATTTCATCCTATTGATTGTATCCCAAAACATAGTAAATTGATGTGGCTTTGATACTACTGTAGGGAAATCTAGAGACATAGATGGAAGTAAGAACAAAAACTTTCTTACCATATTCCCTTTAGATAGTAGATCCGATCAACAACTATAGATTGGGAAGGAAGGTTACGAGGCATAGACTTGGTCCTAGAGCAAGTCCAATGACTTTTCCTTGCAGCGGTGTGCTTGTGTTACAAGCAACACTTGGAGAGTTGTCTACGACGACCTCCTAGTGTAGCATTGTAGACAATGGTTGACGATGTCATCTTAATAGGTGGAAAAGGCCTACTTGTCTCTATGTATGTGGCATCCAACTCACCAAAAATAGGATTAACTCAAGCAAAAGCGAATTAATTGAAGCGGATTACTAAAAATCACTAAAAATTAAAACTTTTTGCAAAGAGATCCACACATAGGAAATCTTTTCCATCAAGAACCATTGTATAACATTTACATTCTGGTTCAAACGTACATAACATGTACCATCTCTTTTTAGAGACTACATCATCAGTTGCCTTTTAAACATCATATACAGACAGCATATGAATCTCGAGGCGTCAAGCCAAAACCTCATATTTATTTATCAAAAACACTGAATAAAAACTCTAAGGACCTGAGAGTACAGAGATGACACATAGGACTTTCTAACTACATAACTTGAAAGGCAGTATCTTCACCTGAGGTATTACTGTTGTCCTTGCTGTTACAGCTGTTGTCCATTCCCTGCAATGGAATTCTGCTTCTTTGTCCACGTCCACCTAAACAATTGGATCCCACAGGGTGAGAGAATTGTAAATTTCCCAGAGGGAGATATAACTCTCCACCAAAACATTGTTATAGCAGTTTATTAAAGTAAACTAAGCAGAAGGATTTATATATTTAATCAACAGTAGGTAAGTCACTTGTATGAACAAAGTGAAGTAATCTCCTTTTTCAAGGATAACATTGCATCTACTCATGGTAGACTCATAGTTCATCCATCTACTTGGAATGAGTACAACATATATGAACAACGTCAATGAACTACAGATATATAACAGAAATATAACATCAGCCAATGAATTTCCGTATTCAATCCTTAAGCACACATGCTATACGGCTGATTTCATTTTACAAACACACTTATGCCCTGAGGAGATGAGGTATACCGCTCATACTCCAACCGACCACTGCAAAGTTGAATTGATACCATACATAGGTCAATGGAAGAGCCGGATTCCCATGACCTCTCACATCCCGGTCAATGCGGGACAACAAGCAGGATTGTGTTAATTGCTCAAGATAGCTTTCCAGGGTATACTGGAACTTCTCTATAGATTTACAGCATCAACTGCACTCTCATCGGCCATCGAGAGATTTGTTTTTTATCCTCATCGACCCAACATAAGTATTATGGGGAGATGTGTATGGAATTTATCCCAATCATTGGGAGATTAGTGATACATCCGTCCCAACACATGAAGGATTGAGAGGTTTGATGTTTACCTTCCCTCAAATCTCTTCACCGGACGTAAGGATATGTTTCGCCCATTTACCCCCACATATTCAAAATATGCATTCTGGGTTTTGCCGCGGGCACCCATTTCACCATCACCTATTCCTGATGATGATGGATCTATGGTCAGGGCTCTACATGAATAGATTTCACTTAATCAATTAAGTACATTTTCAAATTCCTTTAGCGTCAGCCAAGTTCTCAAACAAGACTTATTACAACAATGCTATAAAGAGACATGTACTACTTTCATCAGATACTTACCAGTCTTTCAAAGACCTTGGGAACTCATTCCCTCACTTCAATACTAGGAATTCTCATCCCTTCACATTCTCATAACCATAAGCATATGGTTCTGGGTATTCAAACCCTTAACTCATCATTGAGCACATTACCATCTATTAGGTAACTATCACTTTCAGGTCATCTGACCAAGGCATTCATGATACTTGTTACACAAGTGTGACACATGGCTCACAAGTCCACAGAATATCTTGTCACCTCCTTCTAGGCAACACTTTACTCTTATAACTCATAAAATCCATGCACATTGCTACTTTATTAAGAAACAACCACATGAAGGCAAAAAAGGCCAATCAACATTTATTACATAAATGTCACAACTCAAACCTGGCTATATTCATCATCTAATAACATCTACATGGTTATTAGACATAATAACAGTCATACAAGATATTCATCACATCATGTGATACAATAGTAACACCATTATTCCTTTCCCAGGAATTAGGGTTTACTATCAAATAGGGCTTTTCATTCCCTTTACCCAAACTAGGGTTAGGATTCCCCATTTCTCATTAATTAGTTTCATGATTACATTAACTATCCAACCCTTAATTCATTATTCCATACCTTTGGGGCATTCAAAGATATCATAAATGATTATTCAAGATCATTACTCTCATCATGTAGTATCAATGATCATCAATTCAAGGTTTGAGTTCATTTCTCATATTCGTAATGGTATGACTACATCATACTCATCATTGGGCTTAACCCTATTCTCAAGGTACATTAATTAACACTCATCAAAGTACAACAACTTATTACATTTCATTTTAATAGTTGGATAACACACTTCATATGTTTCTTACCCAATTATATTGGATTTGATGTGTATCAAGGTATATAAACCCTAAAGTGTTGAATGTGATAACTATCATATCTTGGTGTATCACTTTCTCATCATTTTATACTTTCTTGAGTTAACCAACTTATCTTGTATTAAGGTATTTCCCCTCTTAATACATTTCATCACTAATCACTCACCTTTAGCATATAATGCATAGGCCACACATTAGAATTGTCCAACTATCTTTAATGATATGGACTTGTCTAATCCTAAAGACATTGCTTACAATAAGGTTGCATATAATCAACCACATGAAATGTTTCACCTTTATAAGGTCATTCCCTCTATCTCATCATTAGGGTTTCTTTATACCCTTACTTAAAATTAGGATTATGATTCATTGTCATATTGCCCATGATTAGGGCTTTATGCATTATGACTCCACATTAATGTCTCATGTACCTTCACCCTTCTTAGGGCCTGTTATGACCCCACCTCCCGATAACCCCCAATTAAGGGAGACCAAGAGGTTGAAGTCGCACCCATTAATCCCGGATCAAAGGTTCGACATATAACCATAAATAATTATTAAATTCTAACAGACTATACTGAAAATGATAATATTTTTTTCTTTGTATACCTTTGAAGAGATTGGTACAAACTAACCTCAACTGAACTATTCTAACTAGTTCCTCCTTGTTCTTTAATTCTTGAATTCACAAGGTGTCATTTTACTGTTTGTTCTTTTCATTGTACATAAAACGCCGACAAACAAAACGTCAGTCAGTCGAAGCTGGTATGTGGAGGAAACAGATAATGTTCAACTATGTTAACAATATAATCATTCAATTAATCATTTAACAATCAAGATTACATTTTAAGCCATACAACTCAATCCATACATATTCTCAAACTCTGGGTTGAACCTGCAGTGGACATAGTTTTCACCTCTCTTTTAGGTAATAGAGTCGCATGGCACTACCCGAAAGTAGCCCAATATCTAACTCAATGTGACTTGATGGTCCTACCTCCATGGTAGCCATGTACTAAGTCATCCATAGACTTGATGGACCTACCCAATATGTAGCCATGTACTAGGTCATCCATAGACCTGATGGACCTACCCAATAGGTAGCCATGTACTAGGCCTTTCTCTAACCTGATGGACCTACCCATAGGCAGTCATGTACTAGGTTAGCTATTATGCCACAGAGAGAACCAGGATCTGAGTTTGTAGGCATATATCATTTGTGATAGTCATAGCCACATTATAGTTTGCAATATGAACATCCAAAAAATTTAGTTGCATTCAATGCGATTAAACGTCCGAGAAACCATCGGGAAACTAAGCAGTTATTCATAAGTAACCACATACCTGTCTTGGAGATCTCAAGCAACAATTTATCCAAATCCAACTAGATGTCCAATCAAGCAAGCCAATCCATCAATCAAGCAAACATTGATCCTGAAAACATGTATAATGTCTAATTGTCACAAGCATATCCCAAACAACTCCTTATTGACTTGGGACACTTTTGTAAGGTTTCTAAGTCTCGTTAGGATGCATTAGGATTTCTTAGATCAATTTCTCAAACTTTATCCTTTTTAAGATAACAAACCCTAAAATACTCTTTTCCATTTATATAAACCCTAATTGCTCAAACTATTCATTTTAACACCCAAATTGACTTAGTATTATCACATCCTTATTTATTCATGGATTTGAACATTTAAACAATTAGAAGACATATTCATCTAATTTAGGGTTTTCAAGCTCATTAGTGCATAATCATGCACGAAACCCTAAATTAAACCAAATATATAAAAAGATCATCTTTTTATATCCTATCCTTACTTTTATTAACATCAGGTTAATTTCAACTTGAATTATCTAAATAATGTCATTAAGACTATTTACCATCCAATCTAAGGGTTTTCCATTAATTAACACACTAAAGATGATAACTTTATGTACTTTCCAATTTCAAGCATATAAACTCTAAATTAGACTAATCATATGCAAAGTTCTTTCTTTTTGAACTCAATGTTCCTTTTTACATTTAACAGATTAATATCAACTCTAAAGATCCATTAAACCCTATTAAACACATTAATCATATCAAAATAGAGTTTCTTAACCTTTGATTCATTAAATATGATAATTTACACTATATTTCAAACTATGATCAGATTCAGGCTACAAAACTATTTTTATTGGATTCCTTGTGTTCTCCTGATCAAAATTCATATATAACTTGTTTTAATCCGAGCTACGGTTAAATAAATATGGTTTCTGCATTAAACCACTTACCTTGGACCAATCACAGAGCGCCACATCGCCCTGGCTCATGCAATACGACTTGTCTTTGAGTTTATAACCAAATGTCAATTTTACCCTCCACTTAAGAGGTCTGTCTTTGGCGTTCTGAGGGGTAGCATGGTCAAATGCCGCCCGGGCCTTCTTCTTCCATGGATCCACGGCAACAGCGCTGCCCTAGCTGCGATGGAGCAGCTTCCGCGTGGCTCTAGCCTTCCGTTCAGGACCGGATCTTCACCGGAAGTGCCTCCCTTGCCTCCTACACCCTTGGGCGCACCTGGGGCACCGCCCAGATCGTGGCATAGTCGGCTTTTTCGTGGGCAATAGGTCTGCAACTCGCGGCCAAGATTTGGACCTCCAGCAGGTGCTACGTGGAGATGGGGGGTATGGGGATGAAGGCAGAACATCGCTAGGCCTTCGTGAGAGTATCTCGCAACCAACAAGACTTCTTAACAGTTCCTCATCGAACCAGGGTCGTGTTTCCCATCTTGGTTAGGGTTTTGTGTGAAGGAAGAAGGAGAAAGAGGATTGCTGCATGGGATTCTTTCCAGAACTTGAACCAAGACCTTACCCCTTTTATAGGGAAGAGAAATGAAGCCTTAGGATGGCTTTCCTTAAAGAAACGAAGTCCCTCTTCTAATGGGAATCGTTTTCCTTCAAAGAGAAGCAATTCTTCTCTCTTTCTCTTTCTCTCTCTCTCTCTTAGATATTTCATATTACTTGGATATTAGGAAATTCGAAATTCCTCTCCTTCACTCTCTTTATGCCTGCTCTTTGTATTCATAGGCCATGAATTTCTATTTTCTCTTAATAGAAATTTCTTCTTTTAAGAAAAACCTATTAATAATGTATCACATTACTCCTTTATTTTGCAAATTGGTATTTTCTCTTCCTTTTCCTTTATTGGGGCTCCTTGGCACCCAAGAAACTTTATTATTTCGAAATCCTTTTTAGGGGACACTCATTATCCTTCTAGATGCATTTAAATGCATTATTTCACATTATCTTGTTTATTTCTCATTAAAATATTTTCTTTTTGAGGATTTCCCTTTATTATTTCGAAATCCTTTTTACGGGACACTTATTATCCTTCTAGAAGCATTTAAATGCATTATTTCGCATTATCTTGTTTATTTCTCATTAAAATATTTTCTTTTTGAGGATTTCCCTTTATTTCTCTTTTATTTTCCTCATTAGTATTCCTTTTATCATTATGAATTCTTGGGATACGAAATTCCACAAAGGATAACTCAATTATACCTCTTTTCACTTATTTCCCACATTTCATCATTATTTTCAATTTCTTTTTTTAATAAAGAAATACTTAATTAATATTTTCTTTTCTTATTGCTTTCTTTATGCAACTTTGTACTCCTTGGAACCCAAGAGGCACGAAATCCTCTTTCAATTTGCCTTCTAGAGGTTTCCACATATTTCTTTTATCAATTATTCAATTATTCATTCACTAATTGAATTTTCTTTGTTATTTCCTTGTTATTGGGCCCAATAGCCAATAAAGCCCACAACACAAACATCAAGGCTATTGTAAACGAAATCCAATTATTCTCAACCAAATATATGATTATTTGTTCAAACATCTTTAATATGAGAAATTATATTTCTCACCACTTGAACCCAAAAATTGGGTTGTAACATCCCAGGATTTGAGGCCTCGGATAACATGATCTTAAAAGGAATGATTGGACTACCTATATCACCAAGGTGCACCTCTTTTTCGGGGATCCCATCACTAAGAACTCCATAGTTAAGCGTGCTCATCTTGGAGTAGTACTGGGATGGGTGACCGGTCGGGAAGTTGATCCTGGCTTGCGCGTCAGTGTGGACAAAGTGCGCAGTTAAGGCTAGTGGTGGTCTGTGGGGCCAGTCGTCATTCCTGAAACTCTACTAGAGCCTTGGGCAGTGGGCCCACGCATTACAAATGGTATCAGATCCATAACCCCTCCAGTAGGTGGGGCCCACATGGGCATGTGGCATGCCAATCTTGAGCCGTGCGGTCCAGGCAAGTTGGAAAGGGCTATCCATAGAGACGAGATGGAGCCGCCCTTGTGTTGGTAGTTGTGGACGGGAGCTGGGTGTCCATGGGCCATTGTGGGTCTGCACTGAAATGGGGTCAGATTATGCGGCCATATAGTTGAGCCTTGACGAGGACATCAAGAGTCTAAGTGGAGGAGATTGTAACATCCCAGGATTTGAGGCCTCGGATAACATGATCTTAAAAGGAATGATTGGACTACCCATATCACCAAGGTGCACCTCCTTTTCTGGGAGCCCATCACTAAGAACTCCATAGTTAAGCGTGCTCAACTTGGAGTAGTATTGGGATGGGTGACCAGTCAGGAAGTTGATCCTGGCTTGCGCGTCAGTGGGAACAAAGTGCGCAGTTAAGGCTAGTGGTGGTCTGTGGGGCAAGTCATCATTCTTGAAACTCTACTAGATCCTTGGGCAGTGGGCCCAGGCATTACAGGGCCTCTCATCACAACATAGCATTGGAGCTTTATGTGATTTCACCTCTTAATCAAGGTTTCTCATGGAATCACCCTCAACTAGGGTTTCACATGGAATCACCCTCAACTAGGGTTTCTCATGGAATCACCCTCAACTAGGGTTTCACATGGAATCACCCTCAACTAGGGTTTCCACCATAATTACCCACAATTTGGGTTTACTATTCATCTCCATTAGGATTTCATTCAAGTATCCATAATTAGAGATTCACTATTCATTCCAATTAGGTTTTTACATCTCATTTCCCTAAATTGGAGTTTCATATATCATTACCCTAAATATGGGTTACATCCTCACCCTGGATTAGGGTTTATAATTAGAATTGCACTCAATTAGGGTTAGAGCTCAATAGCCCTGTCAATTAGGATTTATGTTCATGATTGGAGTTTCATGATCTCTCTACTTAAGGATCATACCTTAATCACCACATGAATCATATTCATGTATGAATTCATGCTAACATCTTCTCAATTTATTAGGTCATATCAACCCTTCAATCAAGTACATACAACTATGATTAACATAGTGTACCAAGTCACTGATCTTATAAGCAAATAGGGTTCATCCCTTAATTGGCACTAATCACTTAGGTACTATTAGGGTTTCAACCTTTGTACCTTTATTTATTATCATTACTAATCATTATTGGATCAATGGATCATTCATCATCTTAATTCTCAAGAGATTCAATCACATTGGACCTCCATTACATAAGGTATCCAATTGAATTGACCAATTGAATCTTCAATCAACTTTGAATACTTGAGCCCCAAACGGTCTTTGTCTTTCAAAGTTCAAATGGTTTGAAACCATTTGGTAAAGGTGGTGCTTGAGACCGTTTTCTAAAGCAAGTACTTGAAACTGTTTGCTAAAGCAACTACTTGAAACCATTTGCTAAAGCAACTTTTTGAAACCGCATGGGCTCAACCGGTTTGGGATCATTTGGTCCCAAATGGTATTGAGACCGTTTGGCCCCAAACGGTCTTGAGACCGTTTGGTCCAAACCTCCTCAAAACCACATGGACCAAAAAATAGTCTCAACCAATCAAATTGGATTAGGGTTTCCAATGTTGATTCCTTCAATCATTGAATTCATGGGACCAATCATCAATTGGACTTATCCTCATACTTCAATTTAGTTAAATAGGTCAAACTTCAACTGATTTGACCCTCAATTTACCCTCAATTGACCCTCACTTAGAGTTTGAATCAATTCAATTAGGGCTTCGAATCGATGATCCTTCAACATTAATCAATGCAAGATTAGTTACTTTGAAACCATTGAACCATCATCCAGATTGAATAAGACCTGAACCCAAACGGTCTTGAGGTCATTTGGATGACAAATAAACAGTCTTGAGACCATTTTCCCATCTCATCATCAAAATCCAAGTCAACCAATTAGGGTTTGGATCATTGGATTGATCACCTAATCAGCAATTAATTACACTTTAACTTAGTGTCTTTGGATCTTCAATTGCTTAACCATACTCAACCCTAGACCTCTAAACGGTCTTTGGTGACCTCCAAACGGTATTGAGACCGTTTGGGTGATCCCCAAATGGTTTTGAAACCGTTTGGGTCAATCAACCCATGTTTCCAACTTAATCACTTTGGAAATCAGCACTTAACCCGATTAGGGTTTTGGTGATTGATTGTCCTTTAACTCATGAACCAACTGGAACTAATCCATCATAATTTATGGGTCTTTAACCTAGATCATTTTCAACATATCTCAAAACGGTCAACCTTGTTCAACTCCATCAAACGGTCTGAAACCGTTTGGTCTCATGCGGTTTATTGAAACCGTTTGCTTCTAAACGGTTTGCTCCGAAACGGTTTGGGAAACCGTTTGAGAAATAAATAAAGACCGTTTGCTTTGGATATTTGTAGATGTGTGTGATTATCATCTTCAACCTCTAAACTCACGAAACCTGCTGTGGTTTCCATGGAAATTTCATCCACCAACCAAATCAATTATTGTAATGTAGAAATGATCATTATTTGATAAGGAATTGAATGCAATAACAAAATCAAGGGTTCAAGTTATAAAACCCACCTCCAATTGATCTCCAAAGCTCCATGTTCACGGAAACAATGTTGTATCTTTCACCATTCCAAGGCTTGTCCTCAAGGTTTAAGTGAAAAGGAATGTTTAGAATTGAAGAGGAGATCGAAATAGGAAGAAATCCATAATTTGTTTTCGATTTCCACCATGGAATCAAGGTGAAATGGATCAAGAACCTTATCAACAAGTTGGGGGTCGTCCACCTGATCCTCCCAAGATCCCTTGGTCGTTTCCCAATCAAGGAGAAGAAGTGGGGTCGAAAAATCCTTTCATTTGGCTTGTAAAAGGTTCTTTTATAAAAATTCAATGAGAGAGAATGTGCTTTGTAAAAATCCAATTAATCCCAGAAATGTGGCCGCCTCTTCCCCCTCATCTTCCTTAGAGACGAGGCTATCTTCTTTTCATCTTATTCCTCTCAATTATCCATGATTTAAAGAAAAGCAAATCGAACACCTTAAATCATTTTATATTAATATCCATATGTGAGTGGATATTTCTTTTTCTTATAAAATTGTGTGTGAGTTATCCATTCCCTTGGATATTTTCGTGGCCCTTGCAAGGCTCAAGGATGTCCACACACATCTGAATTCCACCATTTTAATTTTGGTTTAAGTCCCTTTAATTAATACATTTATTTTTGCCCTAAATCGAATTAGGGTTTTAATAAGGATTAAATCTTGATTATTTTAATATCAAGATTCTCTCTCCTCCAACTTAATTAAAATGAGGTTCCTCTCTCATTTTATTTGCACTACATGATGCCAAGAAACATTAGGGACCTTATTGAAGTGGTAAATTACATATTTCACCTTGGGTTTTGGGTAAATTGCACATTACACCAAAACTAGGTTTTCATGCACATACATTGCTTTATCAGCTCTTTCTTGGTATTCAAGCTTCCATAAGCCATACCTCAGCATTGTTTTCACACTCATGATGCTTCAACACGTGAGGAACATATTATCATGCACAATTTGCATTTAAACCCCTCAACTTGGGTAATTTTCACTTTAGTCCAAAACAAACAAAACATTGATTTCAACAATGTTCAAAAAGGACTAGAATTGCAACATAAGTTCCTCTTGAGACCTAATTAATTTTCACAAGATATGATTAAGCATATAATCATCTTTTTTAATAAAAAAACCTAGGGTTAGAGTATAACCCAGGTCAGGGATGTTACAATGTAGTCCATGTGGACCACAGAGAACTCTTGTCATTCCAAAGAAATGAACATGAAGGAATTGTCTCTTCAAACATCAATGTGCTAGCATTGTCTTTCTCTCCCTTGCTGTCTCTCCCTTTTACGGGTAATATTTTCTCAGGTTCTCAAGTTACCAAAACTTTGAGAAGAAATCAATTTTCAGAGCTTTTTGTTGTGTCTTCTGAAAGCCTTTACTACCCCTCTATTTATAGGAGGGTTAGGGTCAGGGTTCCCAGGTCAAATGAAAGTCAGAGAGATAAATTTCACTAATCTTCCAGAACCTGTAAACCATGAACCAGTCAGTTCTGCATTGAAGCGGGTAGTTCACACATGAGTTGATTGGTTCAACACTAGAATCAATTGGTTCACCAAGTTTTCCACTCACAATCATATTGGATTTTAATATTTGATAAATGCATAATGTGACGTCAAAATCAATCCTTGGTCCAATATTACTGATCAACCAAATAGTTAGTTCACAACCTGAATTGGTCAGTTCATACACCTGAATCGGTCGGTTCACTAGTTGAGCTAGTCATTTTTTATTTTTGACAACCAATCTTATTTAAATAAAATATCTAAACACTTTTGTATCAAGTTAAACCATATTCATGAGTAATCTCCTTTTTCAAGTGAATCCTATGATGTGACAATATAGGTCCCAAATTATTTTGGCAGTGAATGTCCATAACCAATTTATGACATCACCAACAATGAGCGGTATCTAGCAACACATCATAGCTATCCAAGTAAGTTTAAAGTTGGAAAACAACTTCATCCTACAATACGTGATTATTGTTACAATGATCGTGTGTTTCCATTATCTCTAGCATTCTATTGAACCTGAGGCATGATATCATCATCCTCTTAACATTCAATACATGTTCCTTAAACTAGAGCAGACTGCCTAAGATGCATGTGAGCCACATATCATATATTGATTCATATGAGTATGGCCATACATCTTTTAGTCTTTCTTATCAAGTGTCTAGGATATCACCTCCAGTAGGAAGGAAAAATTCCATCTACATCACTCAGAGTCATTCCCCATGTGTCACAATGTATCTGAGTATCACCTTTATGCTAGTCCTTATTCAAGTTCACGTTGGATAATGTCAAAATACATTCAATGACATGTGATGAGTGTAGTGACTTAAGGTCTAAGAACATCACAATCACCACTATCACTATGAGAGCTTTTTCTGACTATTATTTAATGTTTTTGACGCATCACTTTCAAGGTGGGCCTATTAGGTACATTGTTCTCTAAGAAGTACCTATGTGTTTGGTTTGATATCACATGTCATTATTAATGTGATTCTATCATCAACCAACACACACTCTAGTCTTATGAGATATTTCTATATATCAGCTTCGACAATAACATCAGACTTAATATACCAAGAATGAATGTACTCTTATTGTTCATGTCCTCAACCTAAAGATATATGTCATTGAGTAACATCATTCTTTAGACATCTATAATATTATACCATTGTCTCATAATTGAAAAAACACATATATTAAGATTGCCTTTAACATTAATCAAACCATTTACAAGATATGCCATTACAATAATCATATTATTGGCTCTCTGGGCATACATACTGACAACTAGATCCTCTAAAAGAGACATATGCCAAATTTTAACAAGTGTATAGAAGAGATATTTGATGTGCTCATGGGGGGTGAATAGAGATAATACAAACTATATGTAATTTTGAACACTAAGGATGCTAGATATCAACTCACTTAAAAGATAATGAAGCGGAAATGTAAAGCAACTAATTAGACAATGAAAGAAAACCACAAGTACATTTGATGTTGAGTGGTTCTGTCAAAGACATCAATCCACTACCTGGTTGGTCTCAACTAGGATTTTTCACCTATATTCTATTCCTTTTATTCAGCTGATATGAAATACATAAAAACCAATTCATGTAAACCATCCTTTTCTAGATCAAGGAGAACCTACTCGATGGAGTAGATCTGAATTAGTCTCCCTACTTGACCACAACCTTCTCGCAAGAAGTAGTTCCAACTAGCTTCCAGACAACCTTCTCGCAAGAAGTAATTGGAAGTAACATGATGGAGTAGATTATAATCAGCCTCCCACCTTGGATGCAACCTTCTCATAAGAAGAAACTCCAGTAGGCCTCCCAGCAACATTCTCACAAGAAGTAGTTGGAAGAAACACAACAAGTAGATTGCTATCAACTTCCTCACAAGAAGTAGCACCAAGAATTTTCTTCACAACCTTCTCACAAGAAGTAGTGCAAAGTACCAAGAACAACATGATAAATAAGAGAGGAATAAATAAATCACAACTCTTCAGAAGATATACAATATGTACCTCTTCTGTGAACAAGTGTTTACAAACTCTTGACAAGGATAAACATGTGTATATTTGGTGGATAGGACACTAGTATTGAGCTATGGCTTAGCTTTGAAGATAGAAATATATAATTCCCAATTTGAAGAAAGATAATATGTAGTAGATTTTATCAAGTGATGTAGCTAAGTGTTCATAGGCACTCCTATGTATAGGAAGCACTTACTAACTATAAATATATATGTTCAAACTATTTTTAGTAATTTATATGCCAAACTAGTCATTGGAATGCCAAAAAATGAGTTTACAACAGATAGAAACTAATGCATATTTTGCATGCAGACTGAGTCTCGATTGAAATGTACTTTGACCGAGACCAATCTCGATGAAATGTTCATTTGAATGAGAATCAATATCCTCTCAAATTTTGAAATGACTATTTTCTACAACGACCCTATCTCTAGAACAGATCTTTCTCGATCAAAATGTATTTCAAACAAAAATGTGTCTGTAAAGGCACTTCTAAACTTGTAGAAAACAAATTAAATGATATTTCTAAAGACACCTTGCTATCCTAAAGACTTGAAAGCTCGGAAAAATAAGAAACCCCTTTTGGGGGGGGGGGGTTTGAGCCCGGGAAAGAAACCCTTTTAGTAGTAAAAAATGGTTTCGGATAAGATAGGGTTGTTCAAAACTTGTTGTTACATCATTCCTAGAAAGATGCACAAAAAGCACTTGTACAAAGTATATACATGGTACAACTTGTCATACAAGCATCCAAACACATATAAGATTCTATATTCTTTATTGTTGGATCTTATCACTTTTTAGTAATACAAAATAGAAACATTTACGTCATCCATTTAGAGTGTGGCATTTAAAAAAAGGCATCAATTTCCCCTTTTTTATAATGAAAAATATTTTAATAAGATAATATTAAAAGTAGATAATTTAGATCATCACACTTTTAAATTTCAGCAATTTATATCATCATACCTTCAAATTTATATAGATAGTCAAACTTATCTTCATGAATTTTTATCCCCCTTGATCAAAGTCAACAAGGGGATGTACTTACTGATTCTCTCCGTCAAAGAGACACTCCCTCTCAACAAGATAATAATTTTGGAGTGGGAATATATATACTCAAGTAAAGATAAGGGTGTATTGATTTGAAATGATATATAATTCAAAGACAAAAAGCCATATTTGATCATGGAGCAATAAAAGTTTTCTAATTACCAATGAAAGGAATGTTAAGTCTTTCATATAAAAAGATCTCATTAAGCATGAAATATCAAAAAGATAACCTAGGTCAATGGTAAGGAATGTTAAGTCCACCATGATACAAATATGCCATGAATAACACCAATTTTCTAAAGAATATCTCAATATCAATGCAAGAATTGTTAAGTCCTCTATGATATAGAGATTTGCCACACAAATCATAGAAAAAACCAAAAAGGATTTCTCACTCATTTTCAAGGGATGTTAAGCCCAGAAATGATATAGAGAATCCATTAAGCACAAAAGGAGGTCAATAAGGAATCTCTTGACCAAATATAAGAGATGTTAAGCTCATATTTTATATAGAAAATCCATTTGAGAACTCAAACGAGACACACACAAATAGAAACACACACACACACACACATATATATATATATATATCTGTGTGTGTGTCTATATATATATATATATTTATTTATTTATATATTTATATATTTATATATATAGACACACACACACATATATATATGCAAGTTTGTAACAAATATTTGAACTCCCCCTTCATCTCATACTCATAAGAATTGAGCTGACATAAAGAATTGAACCACTAAGTGAGAGATATCCATTTAAGAGCAAATACCATGTTAAATATATTTGAAATATATCATTTCATACCTAAAAGACCCAATACATTTGTACCAACTAAAAAGATTTATAACTACAAATATGAAAAACTAAAAATTTAAAGATAATCCAATTAAAGAAAATATCATGATAAAGAGTATCAGTCAAACCTCATCTAAAATGAGGCTTTAGGGATCCAAACCATGTTGATGTCACATTTTTTCTTGAAAGAACATGAGAAAACATGATGTCTAAATCTCCCACAACCATAGAAAGTAATATGATTAATAGGAATGTAAAAACTAGATATTGGTTTAACAAAAATATGTCCTCACTTTCTCTTTCTTTTAGCATCTCTTGGAGTATAACCATGTTCGATAGTGAAAACATGATTATTGTGAGAACACAAAGTATTTTTCAAAATATCTCTACTGTTTAAAAATTTATCCAAAGATCTTTTAAGATTTTCATTTTACTTGACAGGAATCAAAGACCCTTTACTAGTAATATTTAAATATTTTCTAGTACATCAAGAATATCAATTTTATCATCTAATTCATCATTTATTTCAACTAGAAGATCGTAATCAAAATGTGAGCAACAAATAAATTATTTCTAGATATTATTCAACGTGTCTAAAATAGTAAAAACATGAATTTGCAAGGAAGTATTTTGAAAAACAAGCTTATCTATTCTCTTTTTGTCACTAGAATATTGATCATTTAGCTCATTGAATTCTTCATTTAAAGAATCAACCATATATGCCAATTAATTTTTCTTTTTATTATACTTTTCAACTTTATCCAAAGTAAGTCCATCAAGTTAAACTTTTTAAAAAGTTGAGAGACATACCCTACCATAATTTTCATCGTGTTTGATAATGAATAATTTGACTGTATGATGACATATTTCTTCACCACTTACCTCTGAGTTTGAGGAATCATCCTAGGTATCATGATATGACTTCTTCTTTTTGTCCTTAGGGTTTCTATTCTTCTTCTTCTTGAGTTACAGGAAATAAAATTTTTAATGTCTTTTTACTCCATATATGTGAAATATAGTGGGAAAATATCAGCCAATTTTTACAAGAAGAAAGTATATATTTCTTACCTTTATAATTTATTTTTTCTTCACACTTGATGAGACACTAGAAGAAGGTGACTCCACAGGTCTTTATTTGAATGCCACACCTTTTTTCTCTGCTAGTTTCTCTTCTTCTTCTATTATAGCTTCTTCTTGAAGCTTCACTTCATGTGTTTCTAGTTCTAATGAGATGCTTCATCAATAATTTTGAAAGGTCGCTAAATTATTCTATAGTAGTGACCTTATCTTTAGATTTTTTTCTTATGATATAGACTATCCTAAGGCACTCAAATCATTTATTAGAGTAGAAAATCTAGCATACATTTTGAAAATTGTTTAAGTTTTAGTCATGGAGAATAACTCATATTTATGTTTCAGCATAGTGATTTTTGTACTCTTAACTTGTTGAGTTCCTACATGTGTAACTCAATGTTTTCTCCATATATCATATGAGGTTTTGCATGACGATATTTATTATATTCACTAGGAGATATATAAGAGTATAAAATACTTATTGTTTTGAAATTTAGAATCACCTTTCTTACCATATATGGATCTTGTTTATTCAATTCTGTCATCATAGGTTCGTACGGTAAGGCAACCATTTTCTATATGTCAAATCTCAAGTCTTGGAAGTAATATTTCATCATTTTCTTCCTATATATGTAATTTGTCCCATCGAATACAAACGATTGCCCTACATATGATCCTTCAAGGTTGATTTGTCCCATTATATTTTCCTCAATCTTTAAGACTCATTGCGGCTCCTTGAAAGCTTGCTATGATACCAACTGATGTGATCTAGGGGGGGTGAATAGAGTTGATACAAACTTTAAACAATTTCAAAGATTGAGGTTAGATTGCAACTTGATTAAAAGATAATGCAATGGAAACGTAAAGCAAGTAATTGGACAATGAAAGTAAACCATAAGAGACACTCAATCTACAGTGGTCCCAAAAAATATGTTAGTCCACTACCTGGTTGTTGCCAATCAGAATTTTCAACATGTATTTTATGCCTTATGTTTATCTGATACAAAATATATAAAATTAAGCAGTGTCTTTTATGGCTCAAGACAACCCTCCTTTTTAGCTCAATGAGAACTTTCTCAATAGTGTCCATCACAATTAGACTCCCTCCTTGGCCGCAATATTCTCACAAGAAGTAGCTCCAATAAGCTTCACAATAACCATCTTGTAAGAAGGAGTTAGAAGCAATACAACAAAGTAGATTGAAATCAAGCTCCCACTTTGGATGCAACCTTCTCACAAGAAGTAGCTTCAATAGGCTTCCCAACAACCTTCTTGCAAGAATTAGTTGGAAGCAACATAATAAACTAGATCACAATTAGCCTCCCCCTTAGATGCAACCTTCTCGTAAAAAGTGGCATCAAGAATCTTCTCCACAACCTTCTGGTAAGAAGTAGTGAGAAGTACCAAGAACCAACAAGATGAATAATAGAAGAAAAAGGAAATTATAACTTTTCACAAGATATACAATATTTAACTCTTCGGTGAACAAGTGATGATCAGTCCCCACAAGTATAAGTAAGGCTATATTTGGTGGAGTAGGATACCAGTATTGAGCTATGGCCTAGATCTGAAGATAGAAATATAGAATTCTAAGCTTGGAGAAAGATAACATGTAACAAACTTTCTCAATTGTGTATTCTAAGTGATCATAGGTACTCCTATATATAATAAACACTTAGAAATGACAAGTATAGTTGTTGGGAGTATTTTGACCAAGTTAAATGCTAAAGTAGTTGTTGGGATGTCAAAAATTGAGTTTTCAACAGATAGAAAATTAATGTAGAATTTGATTGCAGACCGAGTCTCGGTCGAAATATACTTCGACTGAGATCAATCTCACTCAAACTGTAGTTCAGTTGAGAGTTAGTCTCCTCTCATATTTCACAATGACTATTTTCTACAATGACTCTTTCTCCATAATGGCTCTTTCTTGGTCCAAGTATAGTTTGACCCAAAATGTGTCTATGTAGGCACTTCTGAACTTTTTGAAAATATATTATGGATGTTTCTAGTGACACCTAGCTATCTTAAAGACTTGATATAGGAGTGATGAAAGGTTTAGGGTATGATAGGACCGATCATCACTTGTTCTTACATCAATCCTAAAAATTTACTAAGAATGCACTTCTACATAGTATACACACAGTACAACTTGTATTATAAGCATCCAAAAACATACAATATTATATATTCTTTATTGTTGGTTCTTGTCTAAGTTCCTCGATCACCTAAAATACTAAATGGACATTACGATAACACAAGAAGAAAATATATGTATCATCAAAATTACTGTGTGCCATATCTAAAAAGCCATCAGTCTTATGAAGAAGTAGTTAGATTAATTAGTATGTTTCTTATCCTCATTTTGGATCATGGGAATAAGAAAGTGAGAAAAGAGAACAATTTGTAATAACTGTACTTGATGTATATTAAGCTAAAACTCTTTATCTATACAAAGTCAAACTCTGTTGCAATCTTTCATATTTTTCTTGAACAAGATATTATGTTTATAAATTCTTGATGTTGAACGAGTTTTATTAATCTAAAAAGAAAATTAATATTAAGTCTAATGTTCAATAAATAATTAAAAATGGATGGTTAATTTTATCCTTTCTTGACAGGACCTAAATCCTAGTTAGCAGTTTCATATCGCGTTAGTATTTTTCTGAATTGCGTATTGACGAAGTAATTTTTGAATTGATTGACTTCAGCCGATTGTTTGAAGACTATCATGGAAAAAATATGCGTCTAATGCAGTTTTTTGTACACATTTTGTTAAAACAGAACAATCACACGTCATTTAGTCTACACAACTTAATTCCTTTAATTAATGCATATTAAACGACGTGATTTTTGGTGTTACTTTTCTAGTCATTTTTTTAGAGTATTTTCTGGCCAAAATGTATTATTACCATTAAACTAAAATTTATTGAGTTGAGATAGGGCTTTACTACTACTATTTAAATAAAAAATAAAAAATAGAAAAGGGGCACACACCCCTCTGTGGAGTTGAGGGGGGCACTTGGTCCACTGTCCGCCTCCCTCGGCTAGTGCTTATTTGGAAATTAAAAGCTAATATATATAGGACCGTTGTTGACTACAATAAGTGTTCAATGATTTAAAGGATACAACAAAGTGAGCTATTAAATTGATTTAGATGGAAGGCAGGCGGCCAACAAGCTTTGCAACTCTGTCCGGATAGTAGCTGTAACTACTTTTGTAAAACCGCTATGGAATTTCAGCATCATATCCCAATCAAACCCAGCTCAACCGCGCGCTGTTAAGTGACAATATATAGGCTTATGTCTTTTGTCTTAGCACCCAAGCTTGCAGACGAGTTTTGATTCAAATTCCCCACAAGCAAGCACCTACGGCCAAACAACAAATCAGAGTGATTTTTCTCAAGAACATCACGGGAAGCAACCTTGTTCAATCGAGTACGCCAGAAAAAAAACAGGTATATATCCCGTTTCATGGAGTCCATACGCGGGAATATCCATTGCATCCTCTCGGTGTGCCATCTTTTTCAAGAAAGCGGTGTGGAGCAAAGGACGGAGTAGATAAGTCTCATGCATGCATGCTTGCATAAGAGGGGAGTGGATTGAGCCATCGGTGGAAAGCTGTTAACATCTCGTGGACCAGCTCTGTTAACGCCCATGATCAACGAACGGCGGACAGCAGAGCCCATGTTGGTGGAGCAACGGTGGCAACCGAGAGGCGAGTACAGTCACCAGTTCCGTTTGGAACGACGTACGCGAAGGAAAGTGAAGAACGGCCTATGCCGATTGGGTGGTGGGATAGCATTTGGAACGACGCGACGACCTCGATAACAATTGGCTTGTCTGTCATGTAGCGAACCAGCAGGAATACAACGTTTGCCGTCCATGTATGTTTCCCAACTTCCTTACACGTCTAAGTTCGTCCGGTCTCAGACACGACGCAGGCGGATCGGACGAACTGGTCGGTCGATTCGTTCGACGTTGATCGTCCCTTGCTTGCAGCTGACGCGCATGCAATTTTGTAGTTGAAGTGATTTTCAGTCTTTTTCATGAACAAATCCCATCACTTGTGCATCTTATCAACAGTATTTTGCGTCTCTTACTGTTGTTCCTCTGAAATTCAGCTATTATGAGATCAGACAAGTGAACCTCATCTTACTTGGTGGAAAGTGAAAAACGACGTAGGCATGTAGGGGGAAGTTACTGTTTATCGTGTAGCACAGTAGTAGGAATGGTGAAGTTTGGCAACTCACAACCATAGCCAAATTAAAAGTGCAGCATGACTTAGCAATTTGTCTGAAAATATAAATGCCCAAGTTTTGTGAGACGTCTTACCTGATTAGTTCTTCTCTAATCCGACCTGCGTACCACTGCCCACTAAGGCGGGACTACAAGTTTAATAACATCCGCCAAAATTTCCTATGGGACCACACCAAAATATTACAAAAAGAAATACACATGAACAATTGGCCAACCATACGTAGACAAAAAAGCTTCGATGAACGGGGGCATAATCAACTCACATCTCCACTCTTTTTGTCATGTTCAGCAAGGTTTTAGACTCACTCTTTTGTAAGCAAAATAATTCCTGACTGATTTTTTTTTTCAAACAAGAAGTTATAGAGAGAAAACCACTTTGAACTCAAAGAAATGAAGAAAGGCATGTCCACACTTTGGAGTTACCAACGTCCTAATGTCTAGGGTTTTATAAACCAACAAAGTCCAAAAAGATCATTAAAACTTATCATAGTTGTAATATAAGAGTGGTTGCTTCATGGGTATTCTTAATTCTTACAACCTTAGATGGAGTGATGTGATAAAAATGATTGTCCATGTCACCTAGAAGGGGTGATTCTGTACTACTATTTAAATACATGATTCATTTAATGGTAGGTGAGTTCTGCATGTGAGGTATGTTTAATTGGTCACACAACACCTACAAAAGTGTTATTTAAGTAACCATGAATGCAAAGTTGATGGATCAGATAGAACTTGGGGAATGCAATGGCACTGAAACCCTAATCAATTTCATTGGGTATAGTGAATTTTTATGATAATTGAGGATCTCAAGATGAATTGTGGTAATCACATACTAGCAATGAAGTATTGGAAATTAAATTTCCATATGTACATAGTTGAATGACCTAATAGTTATATTAGTAAAAATATTATTTCATCTATCCACACTTTTAAAATTTACTAAAAAGTTTTGCATGTTAATGGTAACATTGAGGAATTTTGAAAGTATTTTTGTATTTAAATATTATTCAAATAAAGATAATTATAAGCATGTTTAAGGAAATTGGTTAATAGGTTAAACAATACTACAATGAGCCCAAACTTGGTCAGTAGCCAATTGTAGTGATGTGGATATTATAATAAATTTTCATGACATTTGGTTATGGAAATGAGAGATATTAACTTTTGAAAATCATCTAATGTCATGGAATTTTACGGATAAGGTTTAGCATACCCTAAAGCGTAATAACTCATAATTCACGCATCTAGCTAGCTGTTGGATGAGGAACATATGGTTACCCATCTATTGTAATTTCAAAAATGGAGGAACAATAGAAATATCGAGGTTGAATCTACTTTAGGGAAGCCACTTTGATACGAAGGATTTTTTTTCCTATAACTTAGTTTGTCACTATGAACAGAGGTAGTGGACCTCTTGGAGGAGTATCCTAGAAGAACAGGAAGGAGAACGAGTTTCCTATGTTAGTCCCTTATCCATGGCCACATGCATTGAGGAACCACATGCTATCCACAACATTTGAGGGCTAGAGATCAGCAAAAAAAAGATGGAATCATCATTTGTTGTATTATTTGGCTAAGACGTGGTTGGTTGTGGTTGTGTGATGGAATTCTTGATCAAAATCCAACTTTTTGATGTGGAGGTGGTTAAGGCTTAAGCTAGCAATCCGATCATTCTCACCCAAGATGATATTCTCCAATATCTTCATGGGTGAAATGTGGTGCTAGGGAGGGGGTCATGAGAACCCCGACTCATGTGCATTGTTTTACTCATATTTTCAATTACAATAACAATTGAGCATCCAACAAGTGTTTCCATGTTGGGTTCATTAGTGGATATGAAGAACACACAATGCTCAGAGAAAGGGAGGATGCTATTTGAAGTTATTGACTTCTACAAAAAGAGGTAAAGATGAATTAAGTGTGTAAGATCGCTCATCAATGTACAATGGTATTATAGTGCCCTTTTCCTTGCAACCTAATGAGGTGAAGTGTAAGATGAGATACCTAGATATGAGTACTCTCTAAACTATCTAATATATTTGTTTGGATCCAATGATGATTTCCCTAAAGCCAACCTATTTTTTACCTTTCCTAGACCAGACATGGTTCATAAACAATGCGTACATGATTGAACCATATCTGTTACAACCCAAACCTTGCATCACTTAATCTTGCCTTCTTGTCCTTAACTCCATGATTTACTAGTTTTAATATCAATTTGTTTGGAATTAAATAAAACAATAAAAATCATACTTTTTCATATCAGATAATAGGTTTTAAATGTTGAGAAAATGCTAAGCTCAAATGTTGGTGGTGTAAAGTTTCTGAATTTGTGGTTTCTAAAGAGGAAAAATGTACTAGTGTCCCATCTTGCCCAAATGAAATATAATATATATTTTTTGTAGTGAAACTTGGCTTCATGCTCTCACTGAAATAAAAACCAAAATGTTCATATAACATATCGAAACTTAGCGTCTTAACTCTAGGAATCCTTACCACAATATAAGAGGTTAGTATGATTGATTCTTTAGATTTGATCAAATAAGGATGAAGTTATTTCTTAATGTACATAGGTAATGAATGTAACACTAATAGTTCAGCCTAACATGATTAGGCTTGAAATTTTATACATTGGGTTCTATAATCGACATCCCATGCCAAGATACATTCATATTCACATAATAACTTGATTATGTGCTAAATTATAAGTAAATATGTTTAACATGTCAAATATATTTCCCTTACTAATTAATACACACATAATGGATAAATATGATTAATAAGAGGTTTAATGTGCATTAGAATAACAATTGATGTTTTCTATGTCCATAAATGTAAATAATGTACCAACGTTCAAATATATATTGAATGAATGGACTTAATAACTAAAATAATAAAGATATAGAAATTTGTGCATAATAATATGATGAAAGTCTTTTGGTGATAATGTGAAGGTAATGGGACTCTAAAAAACAAACAATGATGGCAATAATATAATGTTAAAAGAATATAATGGTGATAAGTTGAAATCTCTATTTGTATTAAAACTCATAAAAGGAATCTTCAAAACCCAAATATGGTGTGAAAATTGTGTTCCTTGTGTCCCAATTACCTTGGTTTCCAAGTTTCACCATATTCGAACAATTATAACTATCGTAATTTCACTAGAAAGTTGAGATAAGGCCAACAATATCAAGTTATTTCTAAAATGACTTCAAGAGTGGAAATAGATTCTAAATTCAAATTTTACATACCAAAACTAGTCTATGTGTAGTGTTTCACATTAATTGAACAATGTTATTCAACCCAGTTTTATTTAGGAGACGATATACAACTTAAGCTCCAAAATATTAAATATAATAAACTATCCCAAAAGAAAAAAGTTAATAACATAATTGGATTTTTCATGTCCTAAATAATCTACATGCAAAATTGGGTATGATTTGAACAATGATTAGACCCTCAATGAATATGTATGTATTATTGATGTAGTAAAATGACATTCATTGTTGGTATGAAGCCAATATCAATTCATACAAGCTAAATCTTCTAATCAATAATAGGGCCAAATAATTAATTTTAATTTGATTCATTATGCGTATTTATATGAGGATAGTTATCCTAATTTATAAATTGTACACTATTATTTATGTTGTTTGCATTACCAACCGATATTGGTTGAATACCAATAATGGAAAGTTGTTTTACTGTGTCAAAAATACATGTATCCACAATTCTAAATTAACTGAATTTGGAGAGAAATATAGATTTATTTAAAATAAATGTTATTAATAGTTAGTTCCTAAAGTTCAGAGACTTAATCAAAGGTAGACCTTTACTCCATTCTTTTGAGTTTTACTCTGGGATCTGACAATCCCCTCTATACTCACACTTTTATCACCACGATGGATAGATTGGAGTATGCATGTCTCTCTCATTCACCTGATAGTTTCCTCATTCTCGCATCACAATAGAACGATCTTTCCTCACTGGTTTTCTCTCTTTTTTTCATTTCTTTCTTTGTGATTCTTTTCCATTTAGCTGTGGTTCATCAGTCCATGCTGGTTAATCCTATATTATCTAGGGTTTTTTGGTCTTCATGTCTCTACTGAACCCCACCCTCCTATGTGATGTCGATACTATTCTACAACACATATACAATGTTATATACTTGTGTCAAGGTTCATAAGTGATCATTAAGAATCTAAGAATGCATGGAGACTTCCTAAAACCACTGTCACTAATTGTGCCTACCTCCATGAGTCCCCTCTTTCTCTGAACAACAGGCAAGGTTGCTATGTCAAGTTGAGCTTTTGATAAGCATGAAAGGGACTTTGGGATCATTGAAAAAATCTCCAGGGAGACTATACCCATGCCTATTAGACCTCTCTTCAGGGTATGTAGAAGCCCTTATTTTTTCATCTTTGCTATTCTTTGGTCAGAACTCGAACTTGGAACTTTAACCTCATAACTTTTTACCGTTATTGGCTCCATTTTGATCATGGTCATCACATCCATATTTATTTGGGCCAAAGTTGTTCTCTGTATATAACTTCCTGAGCTTCATCATCTACTTTTATGTTGAGATAGTGATTTTGCCCCACAGCTATTAGGAACCCAAGTCATGGTTCAATGTAACCGTCACGGCGTAGGGAACTCGATGTTGGTGATTGCTACTAGTGAGATTCTTTGTCCTCAACCCATTATTTCATCACTTTATTGATTGCTTTTGTCTGTGATGATCAAATGATTGATTATTTTCATTTTTTTTCATGTATACTCTCGATGATGTTCTCTTTTATATTCATCTTAGGTGGCAATTTTACTCGTCTTCACTAGTCACGGTTTGGTTTTGTATTGTTGTTGGAGGGATATATTGGTAAATGAAGTATGGTCATGTGTGGTTTTGAGTAGGCCCGGGTCCACAAGTTTACATTTCATGGGTCAAACTCAGCTGGTTATTTTTTTAAAATGGATTATGTGGTCTAGCAAATTTCTGATTGGTTGTATTTCAGAAATTCATGATAAATTGTATACAACACAATAAAATAAAATAAAATATGTTTTGAAATAACAGATTTATGATCTATATAATGGTGTGGTTTTTGTCATCAAATCTGTATATAATAAATATGTGCTATTTGGGATTTATCTGACTAGTTAGAATTTATAAAAAAATAAAACTAATTATTTATGAGTTAGAAAAATAAATTAAAATATAATATGAACTCAAAAAATATAATCTACAATACGGAAAAGTTTTGGCAACCTAATTCAATAGTAATAAAAGACTAATTGTATGTTTTATATAATTAATGTGAACTTAACCCTAATTTCATATATGCATGTAGTAGTTGGCTTGTGACTTGGATGTGGAAGTAGAACTAACCCTGGATATGTCTAGAATCTACTTGGAGTATGTTGTATTCCTATTCCTCATAATGATCCATCACCTATATTTCCTCTCTCTTGGTCCCATGGACAAATTAGCCTACACAATTTCTCTCTCTTTTGAGAATTTATTTCATGTGAAAGATTGTAAGTTGGTTTTGATCTTGTGGTCCTCTTACTTTGTTGGATATTTTTATTGGAATCTTATATATATCTTGTTCATTTTATTCCATGTGGAAGCACTAATTTGAGTAATTCATATCCTAACCTTCTTGTGGTGGACTTTTATGATCTTTGATGTATCAATTGTGGAAATTGTTACAAACTTGTTGATGGGTCCTCTTTATCCACATGCAAATTGTTGTATGTTCTCATCTTGTTATATCAGATTGATTGAACTTATTCTTTCCTCTACAATGTGCATGTCTTAGAATAATTTTATTTCTTATAGTGGTACATGAGTACAACCATACATAGGCCCATGTTTTTTTTGCCCCAAGTGTGCTTTTCCACCAACATTTTGGCTGAGATCCTATGGTGTCCCATCCATACTTGAAGTAACTTTAGTTTATGTTTGTTTACATACACTACTTGTAAATAATGATATTATAATTGTGACATAATTTATGGCAAGGAAGCTCTTACTATTGATTATCATATCATTAAAATTCATATTCTCTTTTATTTCCACTTGTATAGTACTTTTCCTCTTATATGATAAGTCTTGTTATATTTGATTTCCTTTTTCCTAATATTGCTCAATTCCTATTGTGTATGCACATATAAACTTTTATGTTGGCAACTTCCACTTTGTCTTCTATTGTGGGGTATGATTCCAATCCCTAGGTTAAGTACATGCATAACTGGACTTGATGGCATGGACCTGGCATGATAGAGATGACTCTTGGGAGATACACTTGAGATAGTTAGGATATACCTCTACTTAGATCCTAAAGTTGTTATTTTCATGTAAGCCCCTAGTGGGAGAATAACATTATGTAACCTTATAAAATTGAATATAGTCGTGATTTATTATTCCACTATGAATCTTTAGACATGTATATCGATATATGAGAAATGAAAAAAAACCTAATCTAGCATACATTTTTAGTTTGCTTGGATTTTATGAGTTTATTCCTCAAGTTTAGTAGGGAGTGGATCCCCCTCGGATGCCACTCCTTACAAGATGGTATCAGAGCCATGGTAGTTGGATTCTGACTATTTCAATTTTATCTCTCTAATTACAACCCTTTAATCAAAGTATGTTCCATAATAAAGCTAATTGGAAAAGAAGGATCCATGTAGACGACCCCAATTTGGTTGGGACTGAGGCTTAGATGATGATGATGAATTAGAACCCTTTCCTTACTAGTCACCCTCTAAGAGAGATGTTTACCCTAGAATTGTCCTATGTTATTCATGAGAAGATGAAAGGTCAATTTAGAATCATATGAGGTGCACATAAGAATCCTAATCATTAAACTCTAATATGACAAGGATTTAGGTGCTCTTACCCTACAATATAGGTTAATGGTGGGATATCTATTTGGATGTTAAGATTTAACTTTAGCATAGAATTTGGAATGAGAATGAGAAATTAGTTTTTAAGGAGGTTCTCAATATTCGTAAGGATAATTAAAATTGTGACCTGGTTCTTGCATTGATTTTGAGCTCATCTTTGTTTTATGACGAATGATTTTTCGGGAGAAAAACCTAATTTTCATTATACTACTATTGGTATAAAAAAAATTATTTGATTTTATCAATGCTTTCTTGAACTAAGCCACAATTAAGAGACACATGAAGTTTTTATAAAGAGACCTTAGAATTATTAGAATAGAAATCTTGAACCCTAATTTTGAATGGAGTTGATGATCATGAAAGTAAGGCTTGTGTTGAAGGTTTATTTTACCTACCCCTTTGTTTCCCTTAAGTTGACTAAGGTTATACCCAATGACTTTGTATATGCTAATGTCAACCGTAGAGTTGTTAGTTTAGAAGCGCAAGGACCTACAATAGAATATTATGTGGATATGATGGGTTATTTGTATGTATGACCTATAAATAATACAAAATACATGAAGTGTTCACAACTAAAATGTGTACATGTAACCCTATACCTTTCAGAGATGTTTAGCTTTACCAATTATGTTAAAATCTTCTATACGGGGTGGAGTCATGTAGCCTATGCAATCTAGGTTGTTAATTCAACTTTAAGATTGTTTGAGAATAATAATGGATACATTAACCTACAATTGGGAAACATACCCAATTAATGTCAATTGGAAATAACTACTCTTGACTAATAATGGTGTAAATCCTACAAAGTTGACTAGATGAATACTAACTGCGTTATTAAAGTTTGTATATTAATTTTCAGTTATCTATAATGGTGACCATAATTAATGTGAGTTAGTAGTTATTCTAGGAGAATGTTCAAGGACTCAACTTGTTTCACCATTATCGAACTTTCTATAAAATTATGATGTGAAAAAATATACTCTAGAAACTAGATTAACATTTTAAGATTGTCAAAATGCATGAATATGTAACCTTAACCAACCTTATCCAAATAATTTTAAATGCATAAAAATGAAAAGACAATGATGATGAAATTACCACAACATGGTGTGTGACCCTAATGAGTGGGAACATTTGAAAGAAACTTAGATTTTGGGTTTATCTTTTTTAGCTTAACTTCTTGTAAGAGAGATGAGTGGTGACAAGATGCTTGGATTGACCTATTTACATATTGGTTAATGGGTGACTCCATAAGTTGAGTTTTGTGTTCTTGGATTTCTGGGAAAATTCCTCTTTAAGGGGTGGTGTGTTGTTGTAACACCCCAATTATCTGATCACATGAGAGGAAGCTAATATTTTTTTTGTATCTGGGGAGGGTCACAAACATGATATACATAACAATAATAATAGACAATAACCATTACAGATTGTGTATGAAATAAATTCTCATAAATTCTCAGGATAAGAAATAGAGTTACGTCAACTATATAAAAATCCTATATACATGATGTTGAAACATGTACTCTTTCTTAACATCTTGGATCATGTAGAGCGCCCCACTAATCAAACCTCTTAAAGATGTAGCTGCATTCCTTTGTCATGACTATCTCCTGAGGTTTAGTACATGTGGACATCTCGTCCCCAGCCATGCACAAAGGGAAACCTAGGTTAGAGTAAGTGGCATTGAATTTCTAATAAGGTAAGCATAAGTGTGATATAACTAAAATTTGAACTGATATCTAAAAAAACATAAATTTACTGAATCGATGTGTATATTAATTACATCTTTTATCTGATTTGTGACCACCATTATATGATAAGTCATCCTAAATTGGTGTATCTACACCCTGAATTGGTATTGAAGTACCCTGGATTGGCACTACATGCCTCTGAATGACATCGAGGTGTCTCTGAATTGGCATCACTAAGTCCTTCTTGGTACCAAAGTACCTCTGAATTGGAGTAAAGACTCCTCTGAATTGGAAACAAATGCCTCTGAATCATCCCAGGACTAACTGAATGAGGACTTATCATATAATGTCTTATGTGAAAGTTTCAACTTCATTATCTTAAATATAAACTTATTGAATTCTGAATCTGAACTTATCTTATACTAAAACTGAATAATGTTAAATGAGTTTTGAACATGTACTGAATCCTGAATCTGAATCTGAATATAGTCTGAATATCTCAAAAGTTTGTCTTAATTAAATGGTGCATTAAAAATCATTCTATTAGAAACTAAAATCTTAGTGAATTGAATTCTTGATCTGAATATTTGCTCTTAAATTCTGAATTAAATCTAAATATGAACTTTGAATCTAAATCTAAGTATGTATCTTGATTGCTAAATAATTGAGATTTGATCTGAGACTCGTACTAGGTATATGGATCTATGACTACTCACAATGAGTAATCTAAATATAAAATCTAAAATCTAGATTCTCGTTGTCTGAATAAGTCTTAATCTAAAATTCTTATTTAATAGATCACTTGATTCAATTCTGATATTAGATATATGACATCTGTGTCTAAAGGCTTGAGAAATAAATTGAACTGAATAAATACTAAGTATATGCAAGTAGCTTAAATACTAAAAATATATAAAATGACGTCCTTGTAGTGTAACTTGATCTGAAAACTATCTGATTTTTAAAAGCCATATAGGATTTGAACTAAAGATTAATAATTGAATGTTTGAAAGTAACTTAATTTCCAAGTTACTTTATATATGGATTGGCTGAATCATAATTATAATTAAATTCAATGGACATGGCCCACTAACCTTTCTTTGTAGAGAATTAAACATTTGCCTTGGGTTCTCCAGTCAACTCTAAATCCCGAAAAGAGAAGACGTCTTAATTATGTATCCTTACTCATTTTCTAATTAGACTTTAGTTGATCTTATAGGATTTGTCTAAATCTAGTCTTACATTTGGAAACCACGCTAAACTTATCTTGATCTCATAAGCAACCCTTATGTAATCTTATTGTATGTACACATCTAAGCAAATCCTTTTTATTACAAACATATCATAACATATTCCCCAATACCAACAACTTGAATGTGACTAGATCCATCACTTATTTCTAATAAACCTAGTAAAGTCTTATTTGATTATTTCTTTCATATCTTAATAACATTATTATTTAGAACATGCTCGATCTTAGTTACATGAACATTTCTTGAAAATATAAATACCCATGGTAACATACCTCATAGATTTATCCTAGTACTCCAATACTATTCAAACAATAATCAACTAGTTTATGTATGGCATTGACATCATGTTTACGAATACATGATATTCTAATCATTTTTATCATGACAGCATCCAGTTTATGACTAATATAACTCTTGCACTCATCTTAATTAATTTATGTAACAAAAACGCTAATATTAGTGACTAATCATAAGATGTGTTATTCAAACCATTAAAATAAATGTTCACATTACATCATACCTTCAAAACTCATGTGGTGTTGATTCCCTAGATCTCAGCAACAAGTTTCACTCCTACATCATCAATTTAATATAGCCTCAACGCATACAATCATACCTATCTTTCCATTAAGCTAATTGTATCATAAGATACTTACCATGAACTTAAACCTCTATTAATGTGTTCATCGTCTCTCAAGCTTTCCAACGAATCCTTGTATGTCCTATTCTTACGACCACATCAAATTCAATGAGCTCATAAAGTATCTGGAAAAAAAACTTGAATTGTGTTATTTATTACCTTATTTTCTGATTTTCTTTAGTCTAATTGGGCCTATTAACCCAGAGGCCCAACAAGGAGGAACCTACCCTCTCCCTCGCTCACAGGGGCATGATTAAGATTGTGATGCCCATGTTCTTCCATTAAAATAGAACACGACCGCCTGCTACTTTGTCTCCACTGATTTTGGTCATCTGAGACTGATCTAGCCCACGTTTCCGCTGATCCTTTACTTGAAGATGAGGCATGCAAACCATGAAACCCATGCACGGTCCAATTGGGATCCTCACCCACATGTCTGACTGGGAGTGCATGCTTTCTATTTTAATGGCAGGAATAGGGCTGACTGCATGTCTGGTCGTCATCGATCATCCTTGCGCCTAGACACCACCACTCGCTCAAAGGGTGAATGTGGGCATCACCACAAGATCTTCTCCTCTACTCAGGCTTCTATGTTGGTGCCAAGAGGTTCCCTCGGTGGTTTGGTCCTCTCCGAACCACCACATCCAGCCGCCATCAATTTTTCTTCCTCATCTCTGCCCTCTTCTTCTCAGCCTTCTCTTGGGCAAAACCCTAATTGACATTGCCTTCTTCCGCTATTACACATACCTCACTTTTATAACATCCATGCCTCTGAATATTGTCGGTGGATATTCCCTTTTTCGGACTCTAGTTTTCTGTAAGAGTAGGGGTCACACGACCTCTCCTTTTTAAAAAAAATTAGCATCCTCTACAAAGTTGGCCTAGATCAAATGAACCAACAGGTTGATCGTGAACCAATGGTTCAACCCTCTCTAGTTCATTACTCAAAAAGGCATTCAATGCTCTATTCCTTTTTAATTTCTCCTAAAATTTATGCAGGCTACTCCGGATTGGTCACAAAATTTTACCAAGCCTTATACAACTAAATCCTTCATGTAGAAAATTCTTAAGATTTAAATCACAACCTAAACTAGAATAATATATCTCATGTGATTTTGCTAGCCCTACAACCTAAATTAAATCATAAATTGAACTCTAAACTCCATCAAAGTTGTACTAAGTCTAGTACATATATCATAAAGAACAGAACATCACTCCTACTTTCATGACTATATGCATGTGAGATCCTAGTTCACATACATCACCAAACTATATTTAACTTAAATGAAAATAAGTGTACAAGCCAACTACATATATCATCAAATTGAATGACCAAATTAACCTCAAACTTCACCATACTTGAACCATGACCTTATTGTGTCTCAACAAGCATATATACATTCTTAGGTACAGAATCAATTATTCTTAACATCAAAATTGACCAGTTTGCATAAAAAACGCTCTCTACATACTTTTTCCTTATATCCAAACATCATGTGGAAGTATGGAACCTTGTTGTAAACATAAATCATCTTATGTTGACTTTTTTTATAACTTTATCATATACTTACTAGGTTCCAAAAATTAGGGTGGCACAATATTGCCTACCTTTTTGGGAATTTTGTCCTTGAAATTCAGTTCAACTATATGAGACGACTCACATTACAGTTTCACATATCTTACGTACACTAAATCTTGATGATTTTAATAAATTCTTGTAAGTATCTTTAAGGTATGACCTTCTCATAGATAACTAACTATGTCTAATGCCATTACCAAACTATTAGTTCTACCAAAATGAAAATCTATAGGAAAATCTTAAGCATAAATGACTATTTTCCTTTTATACTTAAGTCTTTCTTTTCACATATAGCGTTCCAGAGACTTTTCTCTCATAAATGTGTCTCATGACTTGCACTAAGTTCTAGGATCATGTCTATTGAGTTGACCTACATTAGGTCCTAGGACAAACTCCATAATCCTATTTTATTTCAATGAATTTGATTTTATATGAATCTTAATGCATTATTACCTCATGGTCTTTCCATTCTTATCTTGGAGACTTATCACATTCAAACCTTACAAAATAATTGTATATTTAATACTCAGACCTGAATCATTCTGGGAAATATTATTAACATGTATCTATTTGAGATCTTAGGCCCGATAAGGATATATCCATTAAGGAACACAAATCTTGCTTAGATGTCTCTTCTTAGTATCTTAGAACATTAGATCACATAAATCAAGATAGTCTTATATAGGAATCATGTAAATATGTTGATACTGACATATACTTATCATGAAATCTTAAAGCATACATCTTAATGAACTTACATCGTAAATTATGATCATCTTGGGAAATATAAATAGCATATCTTTACTTCATCACTAATTCACAAACACCTAAACATTCAATAATCAATCTTAACTATATTACTCAAGTCGAGGTCATAATATCAAGTAAATTATGGACATCTTTATGAGTGGTATGAATCATGAAAACATATTGTGTGTAACTATAAATGACTACTCATGGGCATGGATCAAATCCTTTGAATTGTGAAATCCCGCACTAAAGTCATTTAGACTCCCTTCTCCTCTAATTGTATACCACACTATTGGGTCAAAATGATGTTTCCTCTTCTTATCAATGTTCTCTTAGCTAGATAAGCCCAAGGTATTTATAGTCACTATCTTACCATATAACAATGATTATCACTAGAAATTACGAAAGAAACTTTAATCGATCATCTTTTCTAGGCTCCATCTGATATCAACATAAGGTAGAATTCCATATTGTTGTGATTATGGACCAACGATCCATACGATAGCATGTCTTGTATCACCATATGCTTAAAGAATCCCCAGAAATAACCTTCAAGATCTTTAGTCTTCTCTATCAATCATCACATTATAAGCTTAAACTCGGTTCATAATGTTGATCCTTGAGTATTTTCCTTAACGACAATCATGATTAGACTTGTGAATGTAGTCCCCCTTGGGATGATAGTCATAAGGACATCAAGAGTCCTATAAATCTTATCAAGTATAGTACGAAAAAGGCCTCATCTCCTTGGAATCATTTTCCACTCTACAACCAAGCTACACATCTATTTCAACATATTTACCCGCAGTTTGTATTCTAGGGTTCTAATAGATATGCAATTAGGTTTAAGTGACCATCTACCTCAAACTTTTTGTGTCAACTTTTTTTGTCACCTCCTGATGCTTGTCGTTCGGTCATACATCTAAAAGTGCCATGTCTTATGATGTTTATCACACCTGCTAGTACACATGTCCCATACCATATGCACTAGAAAGAATGAGACAAGCACAATAAGTTTATATATATGCATATAACATCCCCCCTACAAAATCCCATAAGCTTGTGTCCCATACCACAAACATGTGGGAAAAAGAGAGGGTAGGATATACAAAAATCTAAAGTTAACATAAAAATTCTAAAGTATTTAGACACTAACCCTAATACATACCTTGACTTTTATTATCTGACTAAACTATTACTTGAATTCTAATATTTTTCACTCTTGTCTTCTAAGACTGAGACTACTAAATGTCTTTCTAAAATCTACCTCTAGTTTCACTTGGCTTCTACTGAGAAATATAAACTAAGAATATGAGAATTTTTCTAATGGTCGTCTACATTATTTCTCTGATACCATATGGTAACACCCCAATTATCTGATCACATGATCGGAAGATAATATTTTTTTATGTATCTGGGGAGTGTCACAAACATGATATACATAACAAAAATAATAGACCATAAACATTATAGACTATGTATGAAATAAATTTTCATAAATTCTCAGGATAACAAACATGGTTACATCAACTATATAAAAAGCCTATATACATGATGTTGAAACTAGTACTCTTTCTTAACAGTTTGGACACATGTAGATGGTGCCCCACCTAGAAAACCACTTGAAGATGTAGTTGCATTCTTTTGTCATGACTATCTCCTAAAGTTTAGTACCTACAAACATCTTGTCCACAGCCATGCATAAAGGGAAACCTAGGTTAGAGTAAGTGGCATTGAATTTCTAATAAGGTCAGCATAAATGTGATATAACTGAAAGTTGAACTGATATCGGAAAGCTATACACTTAAACTAAATCGATGTGTATTTTAATTACATCTTTTATCTGATTTGTGGCCACCATTATATGATAAGTCCTCCTGAATTGGTGTATCTACATCCTGAATTGGTACCAAAGTACCCTGAATTGGCACTACATGCCTCTGAATGACACTGAGGTGTTTCTGAATTGGCATAACTACACCCTGCTTGGTACCAAAGTACCTATGAATTGGAGAAAACACTCCTATGAATTGGCAATAGATACCTTTGAATCATCTCAGGACTAACTAAAGGAGGACTTATCATATAATTTCTTATGTGAAAGTTTCGACTTCATTATCTTAAATCTAAACTTATTGAATTTTGAATATGAACTTATCTTATACAGAAAGTGAATAATGATAACTGAATTATTAACATGTATTGAATCTAAATCTAGTCTGAATATCTCAAAAGTGTGTCTTACTTAAATGGTGCATTAAAAATCATTCTATTGGAAACTAAATCTTAGTGAACTGAATTCTTGATCTGAATATCTACTCTTAAATTTTGAATTAAATCTAAATATGAACTTTGAATCTAAATCTGAGTATGTATCTTGATTGCTATATAATTGAGATTGGATCTGAGACTCGTGCTAGGTATATGAATATATGACTACTCATAATGAATATTCTAAATATAAAATCTAAAATCTAGATTCTTGTTGTCTGAATAAGTCTTAATCTACAACTCTTATTTAATAGATCACTTGATTCAATTCTAATATTAGATATACACCATCTGTGCCTAAAGGCTTGAGAAATAAATTGAATTGAATAAGTACTAAGTATATGAAAGTAGCTTAAATACTAAAAATCGGTAATATGACGTCATCATAGCATAACTTGATCTGAACAAAGTCTTCTTTCTAAAAGTGATATAGGATTTGAACTAAAAAATAATAACTGAATGTTTGAAAGTAACTTAATTGCCAAGTTACTTTATATATGGATTGGCTAAATCATAATTATAATGAAATTCAATGGACATGGCCCACTTACCTTTCTTTGTTGAGTATTAAACATTTGCCTTGGGTTCTCCAGTGAACTCTAAATCCTAAAAAGACATTAGAAGATGTCTTAATTATGTATTCTAACTCATTTTATTTTTAGATTTTAGTTCATCTTATAGGATTTCTCTAAATCTAGTCTTATATTTGGACACCACCCTAAATTTATCTTGATCTCATAATCGACCCTTATGTAATCTTATTGTATATACACATCTAACCAATTCCTTCTATTACAAGCTTATCATAACGTATTCCCTAATACCAACACCAACTTGTATGCAACTAGATCCATCACTTATTTCTAATAAACCTGATAAAGTCTTATGTTATGATTTCATTCCTATCTTAATAACATTCTGACTCCAAACATGCTCGATCTTAGTTACATGAACATTTCCAGAAAATATAAATATCCATGGTAACATACCTCATAGATTAAACCTTGTACTCCAATATTATTCAAACAATAATCAACAAGTTTATGTATGGCATTGAAATCATGTTTACGAATACATGATATTCTAATTATCTTTATCATGACAACATCCAGTTAATGACTAATATCACTCTTTCACTCATCTTAATTAATTTACATATCAAAACACTAATCTTAGTGACTAATCATAAGATATGTTTTTCAAGCCATTAAACTAAATGTTCACATTACATCATACCTTCAAAACTCATGTGGTGTTGATTCCCTAGAGTTTAGCAGCAAGGTTCACTCCTACATCATCAATTTAATATAACATCAACACATATAATCATATCTATATTTTCATTAACCTAATTGTATCATAAGATACTTACCATGAACTTAGACATCTATTATTGTGTTCATCTTCTCCCAAGCTTTCCAACGAACCCCTATATGTCTTATTCTGACAACACACCAATTTCTATGAACTTCTAAAGTATCTAAAAAACTTGAATTGTGTTATTTATTACCTTATTTTCTTATTTCCTTTAGTCTAACTTATGACTCAGAAGTCGAGCAAGTAGGTACCCTACCTTTCCCTCGCTCACATGGGCGTGATTCAGATCACGATGCCCCTGTTCTTCTGTTGAAACAAAATACGGCTGCCTACTGCTTTGTCTCCACCAATTTTGGTCAATTGAGACTGATCTAGCTCACGTCGCCGCTGATCCTTTACTGACAGATGAGGCGTGCAAACCATGGAACCCATGCATGGTCCAATCGAGATCCTCACCCACATGTATGAGTGGGAGTGCGGCCTCCCTATATTAGCTGCAAGAACAGGGTTGAATGCCCAACTGGTCGTCGTCGATCATCCTTGTGCCTAGACACCACCGCTCACTCAGAGGGTGACTGTGGGAGTCACCACAACCTCTCCTCCTCTGCTCTGGATTCTCTGTTGGTGCCAAGAGGTTCCCTTGGAGGTTTGGTCCTCTAAGAATCACCGTATCTAACCACCATCAATTTTTCTTCCTCATCTCTGCCATGTTCTTCTTATCATTCTCTTGGGCGAAACCCTAATTGACATTGCCTTCTGCCACTATTCCACATATGTTGCCTTTATAACATTCATGCCTCAGGATACCGCCGTCGAATATGCCCTTTTTCAGACCCTGGTTTTCTGTAAGAGCACGGGGTCACGAGACCTCCCCCTTTTTAAAAAAATAAGCGTCCTCTTCAAAGTTTTCCCAGATCAAATGAACCAGCATGTTGACCGTGAACTAATGGTGCAATCCTCTCTCTCTCTCTGGTTCCTTTCTCAAAAAGGCATTTAAAGTTATATTCCTTTTTAATTTCTCCTAAAATTTATGTAGGCTACTCATTTTCTAGATTGGTCCCAAAATTTTACCAACACCTTATACAACTAAATCCTTCATGTAGAAAATTCTTAAGATTCAAATCACAACCTAAACTAGCATAATATAGCTCATGTGATTTTTCTAGTCCTGCAACCTGAATTAAATCATAAATTGAACTCTATGCTCCACCAAAGTTGTACTACCTCTAGTACATATATCATAAAGAATAGAACATCACTCCTATCCTAGTTCACATACATCACCAAACAATTTTTAACTTAAATGGAAATAATTGTACAAGCCAACTATATATATCATCAAATTGAATGACAAAATTAACCTCAAACTTCACCATACTTGAACCATGATCTTATTGTGTCTCAACAAGCATACATACATTATTAGGTTTAGAATCAGTGATTATTAACATCAAGATTGACCAGTTTGCATAAAAGACCCTCTCTACATACTTTTTCCTTATATCCAAACATTGTGCAAAAGTATGGAACCTTATTGTAAACATAAATCATCTTATGTTGACTTTTTTGTGTAACTTTATCATATACTTACTAGTTTAAATTAGGGTGTCATAGTTGTAACACACCAAAACCTAGCATCTTGACTCTGTAAATCCTTACTACAAGGATAAGAGGTTGGTATGCTTGATTCTATAGATTTGACCAAACATGGATGAAGTTATACCTAAATGTACATATATAATGCATGTAACGTGAATAACTCACCCTTAAATGATTAAGCTGAAAAGTTTATACATTAGGTTCTATAATCAACATCCCATGTTAGAGTACATTCTTATTAATATAATAACTTTATTATGTGCTAAAATACAAGTAAATTCATTAAACATGTCGTATATTTGTCTTGTTGACTAATATAAACATAATGGATAAAATATGTTTAATAAGATGTTTAATGCAAATTGAATAACAAATGGTGTTTTCTATGTCCATATCTATAAATCATGTGCCAATATTTAAATAAATATGGAATGAATGAAATTAATAGGTCATATAATAAAGATATTGAAATTCATGTATTTGCAAGTGCAAAAATGCGAGTTGTAAGACCCCTAACCTGTCTTAATGCCTAATCATGATTAATTATCTTAATAGGTGATTATATGACTATTAAACTTTGTCTAATGCTTTGATATCAGTTAATTAATCTATGCTTCAAGTTTGGACATTGTTTGAGCAAGTTATGCAATTTTGTGCACATTTTGGACTTTTATGCAATTCACCCACATCTGATTTTTTCTTGAAATTTGTCACGTTCTTGATGTTCCTCACATGTTTTTATATCATTTTGGAGTTAGTTATGACATGGAGCTCCTAGTTGCACATTGGTTTTGTGCATGACATTTACTTAGGATTTTCCTCTCATAGATGGGCTACCTTGAGTGAATGAACCATGAGATTATTATGAGTGGGACCAATAACTATTTTGGGAGACATGTTTCTATGGATCTGTTAATTCCCACTATATATGGGATGTTGGGGAACATGGGATATATGCCCTTGATGTTGAACACTTGAAAATATTGGATAGACACCTTACCTCTTCCTTCTCTCATCCTTTTGCTTTAGCTTCATATACTTAACTCCTTGTATGTCAACAAATCCTTTACACTCCTAGCTCATCCTCTCTTCTTCCTAATTCCTGAATCTCGTCCCTCCTTCTAGCTGGAGAAGAAGGAGCTCAAGGTGGATGGAGCATTGTCAATCTACTCGCATATGATCATGGGATTCAGATTTAGACTTCTTTCAAGATTTCAAAGCTTGTTAGTTGTTATTAACTCAATTAACTAAACTATTCTCTCTTAGCTTCATTTCCTTGCTTATCCTACCCTCCTTTATCTTCTTCTTGGCCAGATCCCTGGTCCCCATGGTTGAGTTTGTGCTAGAAACATGAAAGACACTCTTCTTCTTGCTCCTTTTATCTAGAGTTTCTCATTCTTAGAGATTGAACTAGTTTGGACGAATGGAGAAGCTCAAAGCTAGGATTTTCTTCCTTCTTCCTCGATTTTTTTCTATTTTAAGTTGCAACTTCATCCTAGAGGCAAGTTATATAACTTGTTCCACGTTTATTACTTATCATTTAACTTGCAATGCTAAATCTTGCTCTAAAACCTAGTAATGATTAGAAAATTCAAATCCTTAGCTACTTGTGAATATATATGATAATTTTTTAGTAGGTGAGTTTCTAGTTTCTCTCCTTAATCTTGTGTATATTCTCTATGGTGGGAGATGATCCTATACCTTGCTTGTCCTCAAATTGATGGAGTTGTTGTGGTGGAAATCGATGGTTGTCCTTGACCTACTTGAGCAGATTTCTACCTTGCTTCATGATCCAATCACTAGTCTTTTACGTATAACTATGGTGGTGTATTGCTACTATTTTGATGACCTTATTATATTCCCAAGAACCCATGGTCATGATATTATTAGTTCTGGTTGGTTGATGGCTTCCATAATCGTAATAGTATATGGTGTTTAAATGGTTGGAACTAGCTATGATTTATTTGGTGCCTTGAAAATGTGACATGATGGGTTGGCCTATAAGAAGGAACGATTTTGGTACTTAAGTTTTTATTTTGATGAACTTCTTCATTGAATGATCAATGGCATCTCAATCCCCATTAATGATGGTTCTTCCTAAGGTTTTAAGAAAATTTTCCTTCCATGTGTTTCAATCATATAGTTGGTTTTGATGCTACTCAACCATTTTGTGTCAATTGATGGTTTGGATTTAATTCCATTTTTTGTTTTCTTATGTTTGAGAAATGATAGTCATGATTCCCTCCCAAGTAGTTCTAGACGATGGTCTTATTTCTCTCTCAAACAATGGTTCTCTCTTATGCCTTGAGTTGGTTTTTCTCTTATTTCCATAAATCGATGGTTGGGCTTCTTGTGCCAACTGATTAAGGCTACTTAGTTTTTGTTTTGGATATTCTTTTTTGTTTAAATATAATGACTTTATTTCTTCTCACAAAGAATGGTTTTGATGCTCTCGCAATGGCTGATTCGATGGTCTCACTAGGTTGGCAATCGATGGACTATCCTAATTGCTATTTTGTTGATTTCTCTAAGTGTTAAATTGATGGTATTATTTAGTGGCACAACCTATGGTCATCCTAAGAGGTCATGGAATATTTTTTATTAAGTATTAAATTGACTATTCACTTAGTTTCTTAATCGATGGTTTGCTTGGCTAAGACAAACAATGTTTTCACTAATATCTAATTTAAGGGGTTTCTTGCCCATGAAAATGATGGTGAGTATAGGTACACATCTGATGGTGATAAATGGTTTTTCTAAGTCATAGTTCAATATTTTACTAGATGAACGTCTCAAGGTTTTACATGTTCTGCATCCGATGATTATGTTTTATACAATTGTGATTCAATGGTGGTGATTCATATACATGATGCAATAGTTTTCATTGCCTTGAATCTAATGGTGTGACATGGGATCTATGATTCAACAGGTTGTCTTTATTACAAATGATGTTGGGGATTTGTAAGTTAGGATTAATGTTTTGATCCTCATGAGTTTGTAGTCTTACCTTTGCCCTCAAATGAATATAACCCTAAGATTGTTGTCAAGTACTAATTCACAATGCTATGTTAACTTGTTTTATTAACTCTAATCCTATTACAATTAAAAGTTGGTGGTAAATTATACCTAGTTCCCTTGCATATTTTTATAATAAAAGAATGCCCTTACTTCTAAGATTTGTTGGAAATAATAAGAACTAGGGATTACATAAAATTGTTGTTTTAGAAACTCAAAATTGGCTAAGTTGTTGAACCTTAATCCTAATTTAAGAACACATAGATATTGCTTAGTTTCCTTGTGCATTTAATACAATGATGTAGTGATATCTCTCTCCACACCATTGTAACCTTAATTTTATGTTATGTGCAATGTTAATATGAACATTAGATTTTACATGTATATGATGGTAGTTGAGCATTGATGAGGCATGGAAAGATAATGATGTTCTTATAGGAGATAATGTGATAGTCTCAATGATCTTTGGGAATGATTGAACCCTCATGGAGGTGTGATCCTAATCATGATGTGGTAAGGGTTTGTACCCTAGAATAATGAGATAAGGATTTATATCTTGTATTGGTGTGATTACTTATAAAGTCATGAATGGAAATGACATAATATCATGTGGTGTTATAATAAGGAATATTTCCTATACGTTTTATATTTACTGGAGTTTTTACATATCAAATGCTTGCTAGAAATCAATTAGGATCAGTATGTCCAGTTATTTGATACAACCTTAATTCACTCAATCTATTTAACTAATCAAAGTGAAACCTCAATCATGTAGTGCCATGTATCGTATATCCATTCCAATGTCAAGGCTTGTTGGATGGTGGAATGTGCAATCCTTTAATTGAATATCAAAGTAGTATATTGTTGCACATGGATGGTTGTGGTCATACCCTATCAAGAGAACAGTTGACGTCGTATCTCAGATGACGTGATTCCATATATATGATATGTTTTAAGGATGGTTGTGGTCATACCTCGGTAGGAGTGTAGAAAACTTAGTTTTCACTAGTGTTGTGACCTATATACCAAGGACGAACTAGGCTATTTTGCAGCTTGACCTTATGTGTCACTGCGGAAAACCCATGCTAATGGAGGTGGGTCTTAGGATGTTAGTACTCCTAGATCTTGTACAGAACTGATTTTAACTTAGCAGCAATCCGTTCGAGTTTGAGTGGTGTACCTCACTCTTAGCAGGGCCTGATAAAATTCATAATCAGTCGTGTAGCATATTTCATTAGGATTATACACAATGCTTCACATTGGATGATAACCTTTGTTTCTCTTCTCACATATAGATGATGTTTAGTCCACAAAAAAAGAGATACATGCTTATGCTTCAAACATGCTTATACTATAGGCTATGCTTATGTTATTAGAATTTCTTATGATGATACTCATGCCTATGTAGTTAGCTATTCCCATACTGCTAATCATGCTCATGCCAATATTTATGCTTAAGTTGTTAAATCTACTTATGAAGTAGGTATGCATGGATGTTATATTGTTAGAGATGCTTATATTGTTAGAAATTCTTATATCGTTAAAGATGCGTATATTGTTAGAAATGTTTTTATTGTTAGAGATGCCTATATTGTTAGTTTTATTTGTGACTGCAAACATTCTATAGACATGCTCTTATCATTCAAATATTCTCCTATAGTTATCGACATGCTCATAGTAATGGCTAAATCTAATAATTGAGAAAAATACTAGCTTCTAAGACTCGGAGTAGAATTGCACTTAACAAGATGTTATGATTAATAGTTTGTTATGGTGCTTTATCTATCTATCTAATAAAATATGCTTAATCTACTTAATATATTTAATTACATAACCTATTGTAATCAATAAGCACTGTTGTGAAATATATAACTTGTTAGGACACATGTATCACCTATGGGTCACGGCAATCTTTTTGGGTGATCGTCAGTAGTAGTAGAGGACCCGTAGCAACAGGGAGGATCTAATGTGATGGATCATCGATGGAAAGTTGATTAGTTTCTAGTATATCCTCGAATCATCCATGTACTCTCAGGTCCAGGCAAGAATGTTTTGAATATAATGTTTTATCAAATTGAGCTTTCTTAGTATTTTGATGTTGTACATGTGGATGCTATCTCTTATGTATATGTTGTTGTTGAGGACATAGAGCCTTTGTAAGTGATTTTTGGTATAATTTATTAAATAAATTCAGCTGATGGGATTTTCTACAAATGTTTTCCATAAATTTGTGCAAATTTAATCGATTCTAATTAACCCTCTTTTCAGTGATGTGCTTTATTAGTGATAACCTCCCATTTTGTGATGTTATCTTACTAGTTTTTCTTAATTTCCAATACATTTTCTTAGATAAATTAAATATAATCCTTAACTTTCTACGCTACTATGAATTCACCATTAAACTAACAAAAAAACCCAAAAAAAATTGCAAAAGCCCCAAACGGTCCCAAGACCGAATGAACTCAAACAGTCCCAAGACCGAATGAAGTCCAAACGGTCCCAAGACCGAATGAACTCAAACGGTCCCTAGACCGAATGAAGGCAAACGGTCCCAAGATCGAATGAAGTCCAAATAGTCCCAAGATCATATGAACTCAAACGGTCTCAAGACCAAATAAAGGAAAATGGTCTGGAGATCGAATGAAGTCCAAACGGTCCCAAGACTAAATGAACTCAAATGGTCCCGAGACCAAATAAAGGCAAACGGTCCCAAGACGGAATGAATTCCAAATGGTCCCAAGACCAAATAAACTCAAACGGTCCCAAGATCGATTAAAGTCAAACAATTTGGAAACTGAATGAAGGCAAACGGTCCCAAGACCGAATAAAAGAAAATGGTCTGGAGACTGCATGAAGTCAAATAGTCCCAAGACCGTATGAAGCCAAATGGTCCTGAGACCATTTGAAGCCAAATGATCCTAAGACTGTATGACGCCAAACGGTCCACAAACCGTTAAAGACCCAAACGGTCCCAAGACCGTTTGGGACTCCTTGGAAGCCTATAAATAGAACCGAAGTAGTTCTCATTAGGCATTGAATTATTGGATGCCCAAAGGCTGTCCCAAGCATTCTAGAGTAGTTTCGTCTTCCATCCTCCACCCCAAGGCTGTTGGTCCAAGATCCACACTTCATCCTCAAGCTACTTTCTCTCTCATCAACATAGAAGGTGGGAAGTGAAGACGTCTTCATCAAGTCAACCAAGTGGTGTGAATATAGTTGCTCTCTACTCGAAGGGATCGACCTTCCTCCCTCCTATGTGGAGATGATGCTCTCACTCTCTCTTCTCACCTCCTTCTTTGTTCTTGCCTTGAGCGAGTAGTCCCATACACTAGGGTGCAGGGTGTAGCCCCACTACCCATGTTTTCATTTCATGCATTGTAAATCATGAGTTTGCAATAGAAAAATACTATCTTTTCAGTTCAACATCAATCATTTAATGAATGTCAATTGCTTGATCACCAACTTGTGTTATCTATTATCTACTAGTGTGAATTGTCAACGTTTGTACTTCTGGATTTGAATATCGACTGCATGTTGGTTCTTGATGTATGTAATTACCTTACATCCATTCAATATCCATGAACGTTTCTCAAGGAGTGGAGTAAACTCACCTCCAATGTTGTAGTTTCATACTATGAAATGGAACCAGTTGACGTATGAAAGTACAACCTTGACAGGTCGAGGAACACACTTTGTGAGGGGAGCGATACAAACTAAGTGACCATTCGTTTGGGGATGGATGGCATTGCAACACTCCCACGTTTCTCATAGTTATCTATCTAAAAGGAAGCTAAGTTTACAAAGATACTAACTGTTTAGACCCCTTTTCTTTGCAAGCAATGTTATTATGATGTATGTTTTGATCCATGTGTAGTGGGGGTGAAACTCGATCACATCCTAGTGGTTTCTAAATATCATTTACAACTTTAAGTTTACTTTCTTATTATTTACTTTCTCCACACATTAGTTTAATCATCAAACTAATTCTTTGAGCTAAATATCAACTTTTAAGTGGATAAGTAGGATTATTACGTTTTCCATCTTGTTAAACTCTTAACAAGACTGTTGTCTCATGGATTCGACCCTTAACTATACTACGATAAGACTTCCACGTACCTTAGCATATGTGGGTGGAGATCTTATTATAGCATATGCAAGGCTAAACTTAGAGACTTACTATCTCTAGGATTTTTAGTGGTGCACGCAACTCCACGTAAGTGGAGGCTCCATCAATTAGCAGTTGATCGTGTTTAATTTTTTAGTAATCCCACTTTGTGTGATAGGTTATCACATTTGGGGGTATCAGAGCTATAGGTTCACTGAATTTATAGGGACACTAGGACTTAGGATTAGGATGATAATAAAGAAATGAAAATGACATGAACCTAATGCATACTTCTTGAATTTAGTACTTGGATGCCCTAGCCAGGTATTCGTATACCGAAGGAAAGGAAAGTGTGTAACTCTTTGATTTTTATCTCTATGATTACCCTGATCAAGTAATCAGTTGGAGCTAATCCAAAGAGCATAGTAATTAAAAAATTACGGTGAAGATATTTTAAGCATACCTAAGGAAATGTGAAAAATCATATTGTAACTCATTAAAATATTGAAAGTTTGAGGATTAAAGAATGGGATATGACACTAAGAAGTTTAAAATCAAATGAAATAAGCTATGAAGGAGCTTCCAAAACCATGACTCTGGAGCACAATAGAGTAAAAGAAAGATGAATCTGTGTTAATGTAATAACCTAAGGTGTAAAATTCATGTAATAATATGAGAACTCTAATGATAATCATGATATGAGATAATAAAAGTGGACACAGATGGATGGACAAAGAGGAAATTGAGTTAATATCAAACCCACAGCTATGTGCAAAAGATGCTGATGTAAAATTATCATGATATATAAAAGAAATTAAAGGGAATGATCCTTGCAGAACATATAAGAATGAGGAATGTGATGAACTAACCCCTAAAAGAGCGAATAAGAAACATGATAAATGAGAAGATACACTTGAGTATGATAAATTACTAGAATGAAAGAGTAATGAGGTATGATAATCATGATAATTCCTATGTAATTGGCAAGGAATTCAAGTGAAAAATTGAATAGAAAATAAAAGGTTGTAACTTGTTTGCTAATGGTAGGACCATTAACCCCTTTGTTAGAAACTCTTGAGATGGATCATTGTATGGTGAGAGGTATACCTTTCCCCTTGTGGTCATTCTTCATAGGGTGATGCATTCAGGTGGATCTCATGCCACTCGGTATGCGAGGATTCAATGTAATCCTAGGGATGGATATCTTGGTGTAACATGTGGTTGTTTTTGGACTATAGTTCTAAGATTGTGATGTTTGTGCTAGGGACACCTTTTGAGTTTTCTAGGAAGCTAGCAAGATGCTTCCAATCTGTTGGTGTCGACTGTAATGATAGAGAAGCTACAAGTATGTGAGGTTTTGTTGACACGTGTAATGGATATCAAGGTTATGAGTTCTAGTATCTAGGGTGTATCAGCGATACGTGAGTTGGCGATGTTCAGATGAGTTCTTGATGTTTATTTTCCCTAGAGAGAGTTAGATCTTCAGGTGCTCTAGTGACTTTTTTATAATAAGAAGAAGAATGATTCTATGATAACATAGCTAAAGATAGTGGGACAAGGTGTATAGACAGATGACATCATGACACGGGACATCTGATCAAAGTGGCTTAACAAAAGCGTGATGGGACCATAGACCATAGATTGAGGAGTAATGTCATAGATTTGGTGGATACGTTGTGACATCACCATGAGGTGGAATAACTTTGGGGTAGGTAGAAGATGAGATGCATGGAAGGTAACCATCCTTGTTTGCTTCATATTTTAGTGGGCAAAATCCCTATTAGAGGTTTATAGTTGTAAGACCCTAACATGACTTAATGCCTAATCATGCTTTATTATCTTAAATAGGTTCTTAGATTCCTAACTAAATTTTTTAGGATGCTTTGATATCAGTTAATTAATCTATGTTTCAAGTTCAGTCCAGTTTGGACATTGTTTGAGCAAGTTATGCAATTTTGTGCACATTTTGGACTTTTATGCAATTTATCCGCATCTGATTTTTTCTTGCAATTTTTCACATGCTTGTTGTACCTAACATGTTTTATATCATTCTAGAGTTATTTGTGACATGGGACTCCTAGTTGCACCATGGTTTTGTGCATGACATTTAATTAGGATTTTCTTCTCATGGATGGGCTACCTTACGTGCATTAACAATGGGTTTATTATGGGTGAGGCCAACATCTATTTTGGGAGACAAGTTTCAGTGGCCCTGTTGATTCCCACTATATATGGGTTGTTGGGTTGCATGGGATATATGCCCTTGACCTTGGACTCTTGCAATATTCACTAGACACCTTACATCTTCCTTCTCTCACTCTTTTAGCTTCTTATACTTTCCTCCTCGCATGCCAATGAATCCTTTACACTCCTAGCTCATCGTCACTTCTTCCCTACTTCGTGGAGCTCATCCCCCCTGCTTGTTGGAGAAGAAGGAGACCAAGGTTGATTGAGAATGGTCAATTTACTTGCATATGATCATGGGATTCATATTAAGTCCTCTGTAAAATTTTCAAAGATTCCTTAGTTGTTCTTGACTCAATCAAGTAAGCTCTTCTCTCTTAGCTTCAATTCCTACTGATCCTACCCTCCTTTATCTTCCTCTTGGCTGGATCCCAGGTCCCCATTGTTGAGTTTGTGCTAGAAACACGAAAGACACTCTTCTTCTTGCTCCTTTGATCTAGGGTTTCTCATTCTTGGAGATGGAACTAGTTTGGACATATGGAGAAGCTCAAACCTAGGATTTTCTTCCTTCTTCCTCAAGTTTCTTGTTGTTTCCAGCAGAAACTTCATCCTAGAGGCAAGTTATATAACTTTCTCCACGTTTATTGCTTACCATTTAACTTTCTCTACTAAATCTTGCTCTAAAACCTAGAAATGAGTAGAAAATGTGAATCCTTAGCTAAGTTATTAATATATATGATGAGTTTTAATTATATGAATTTTTAGTTGATCTCATTAATCTTGTGCACGTTCTCTATGTTGGGATATGAGCTTATACCTTGTTTGCCCACGAATTGATGGAGTTTTTGTGGTGGAAATTGATGGTTGTCCTTGACCTAATTAAGCTCATTTCTACCTTGCTTCACGATCTGATGACTAGTCTTTTGTGTAGAACTATGGTGGTATATTGCTACTATTTTGATGAACTTATTAGATTTCCAAGAACCCATGGTCATAATATTCTAAATTCTGGTTGGTTGATGGCTTCCATAATCGCAATAGTCTATGGTGTTTTAATGGTTGAAACTAGCTACGATTTATTTGGTACCTTGAAAATGTGACCTGATAGGTTGGCCTATAGCAAGGGACAATTTTGGTACTTTAGTTACTTTTTTATGACTTTAGTGAGCTCAAGAAATGATTATTATCTTTACTTCTTCACTGAATGATCATTTGTTATCTTAAGCCCCATGAACGATGGTTCTTCCTAGAATTTTGAGCAGATCTTCCCTCCTTGTGTTTCAATCCAATAGTTGGTTTTGATGCTATTTGGTTCAACCAATTTATGGTTTGAATTTACTTCTGTTTTTATTATTATTTTAGTTTTGAAAAATTATGGTCATGATGCTCTCCCAGTAGTTCCAGTCCATGGTCTTATTTATCTCTCAAACAACGGTTTCACACTAATGCTTTGAGCTGCTTTTTCTCCACTGCGTTTGATGATGTCAAAGTGTGGCCAACGACATGTGTTGAGTGTAGAGATTTCAGGTCAAAGAATCACACTCACCACCATCATTGTGAGTACTGACTGTGAATACCATCTCATGGTTCCATGTGTCAAACTCATGGTAGGTCTGTCCGATACACGTGTTCTCTAACAAGTACCTATGTGTTTGGTTTGATATCTCTATATCATGACTAATGAGATTCTGTCATCAACCAACACCACAATCTAGTCTTGTGTGTCATTGTTGTCTATCTACCTTCTACAATGACATCCGACTAGGGACATAACAAGAATGTACAAACTCTTAGCATCCGTATGATCTCATCATTCAGGTCCTCAACCTGAAAGCATATGTCATTGAGTACTGTCATTCTCTAGACATTTAATTTGTTCTATCACTATCTCATATGACTGAACCAGAAAGAATTGGAAGCTTGCTATTGATATTTATTAAATCAATCTTAATGTATCCCACCAATCATCCCATGATTGGCTCTCAGGGCATACATACCAACAGACTCCCACTTGAACTACGATCCAATCACCCTTGAATCATATTCATCGTGATCTTAAAACATGTCCCACATGTTACTGTGCTCTTGTGCCAACATAGTGAGTTATGGAAACACCTTGCCAAAGTCTGTATGAATTGCATGTCTCACATCTCTTCACTGTACGTCACACGTATGAGATGGAGTTGTCGTAATATGCGATCTAGTATTCCTTTGCTAACCTTTAGCCACATTGCATGATCAAGGATTCCATACTTGTCATCAATGAGCAAAATATCTATATCATCTCATGAACTTACAAATCCATATAGTATCCACTGTTGTTCTCTAACACACGGATACTCTGCATTTCCTTTTAAATGGTTTCATTGGAACACTTCCAATTATCAACAAACTTTCACTTTTATATATCCTATATATATTTTGCGATTAATTTTCTGTCCTTTCGAAAGTTCGCATCAATGTAACTCTTTGCATTGAACTCTTCCTTATCTCCATAGAACTAGTACTTCACAAGTACTTATCAAGTTCTCATGGTATTCCAGTAACCTTTACTGGAAGCAGACAGACATCCACTCGTCATGTCCCACATACGAGTTATCAGGATGAGCACATCATATTGCCATGTCCCACATACAAGATTATGAATGCATTTTGTTCTTAACATGTCGATACATGCAAGATAATGGGATGATTACATACATGATAGATCCATATCTATTCTTAGTGTTCCCATTCTTCATAAGAATTGGACACTTGGCCTTGGGATACTAACTCCATGTAGCATGGACAAGTTTTCTCCCACTGAATCTGTGCATACTGAACACTTCAGTACAGATTGCCAATGTATGCTTTCTCTTTTCAGGTCAAGAGGTTTTTGAGAACTATATCTATAGATCTCCATTCCTATCACAAAGGAAACATCTCTTTCTTCCTTAAAGATAATTTCCACTTTTGGATTTCCATTCTAGAACATTTCCATTTCACATCAACATGTGGAATGTGGATACGCTCCCACTAAATCACAGATCCCTTCTTTATCTTTGACATATCATTCAAACCCTTTGACTATATTATCAAAATAAAGATCCAATTTTGAGTTGCTTGTACTCAATCAATCACATTGATTAGTCCATTGTAACTTATAGACTTCATTTGCATTAGTGGATTCATAAACCTTATAGGTTGTGTCACATTTACATCCTTGTTTTATTCCTCATAGGAATGTGATTTTAGTATCCATATGCCAAATGTCTTAGTCATTAAGTTGCAATCAACAAGCATCATCCTTCTCAAAATGTTATCCATGTATCTTAACCTTTAAGATTCATTTGCACTTATGGATTTCATCCAATGGGTGCTACCATCAAGGTCATACCTTATGGTTCACATGGATGTCATTTAGGATGTAATGGTCATAAACCATAACTCCAAATTTGGTTCCTCATATTCATCTAGATAGTTGACTCATCACATGACCAACTCATCACATGGATAATCGAGGTGTATCTTTCAAGGATATAAGAACTCACAACTCCTTGTGATTCTTAATGTCCTTTATTAGTGTGGGGTATTCTTTTATTAAGAAAAATTCAGTTATTCGATAATCATTCTCTAACTGTTTAGAGTATGATTCCTTCTTGATTTAGACATCATCATGCCTTAATCATGAGTTCACTGTGATACACTATCATAATCACTCATAAGGATCTCAAACATTTGGTCCAAGTATTTCATTCATTGAACACTTTACCAAATTTGAACTTCATTTATGATATTCTTGAACACTTCAAGATATTCATATTGGTATTTCTCTAAACACCATTTGAAGTATTAGCATTTGTTCCAATAGGTATGTAAATACATAACATGTATTATACCTAATAGGATAATCATTCTCCCACTACCATTAGTGAAGATTGATGAATCATGTCCAAGACATTCATGTCTCTTACTGGTTCTCTAACCAAAAGAGTCTAGATTTATCCATCATATGGAAACTAGAAATGAATTTCTCATGATTAATGATAATTTGATTGTTTGAGTTATCTATAACTTTAGGTATCATTTTTATCTTATGCATACCATGTATCACAAGATAAACAAGGCATTGCCACAAAGATCATATCTTCAAGATTGAAACATCAACTTTATTAATTGCCATCATTGTCATACAATATGCAAAAATAAAGTGTTTCTATCTATTGGCAATATATGAAATATCAGTTCTCAACTCTATTTCGTGCCCTTTAGGCTGAAATAAACTGAAAGATACTCCTATCTATGGCAGCAACACTTTCTCCAATGACGAGTATTTCTTTCTTGGTCCTTTCACAAAGGCCATCACTTCTTTGCGGATCTTGCATATCATATATGATAGATCCATACCTTGGTATCATATACCTCAGATAAAGAAGTAGTTCATTTCATGATACCTTAGGTGGAGATCTCCATCCCTTATTGCATCTTCTTTTGTTCTTCTAGATATAGAGGGAAATACCTCATACACCCTTTCCCTATGTGCCTTGAGGCTGAAGACGGCTTGGATTGTTGGCTAGCATCAGAACACTTTTTTGCTTTGCCCTTATCCTTGCCCTTAAGAATTACCTTTCTCTTTGATCACATCAAAGATTATGGTTTGTCTTTCTTCATTTTTGCCTCTACTATCCTCAACATGTCCAACAACTCTGTCAACGCTTGTCAAAGTTGTTCATGTTGTAGTTTATCATGAATTTTATGATTCTCACAACATTTGCAGTATCATACCAATAGCCAACTCTTGGCTCAGAGGGAATCCTTCTTAGTTAGGTTTTCCACATACCCAATCACATTGAGTGTGTGAATACCTTATTGGATCTCCTTCTATCATGACATACTAGGAAAATGTTATGGAGACATCATATGTCTCATGTTGTCTCTGCAACTCATAGTTCGTAGAACACAACATCAAGCACTCCTCATCAATGTCATCCTCGGTATGTTTCCATAAGCATACTTTCAGCCATTGATGTGGTGGGATCAATTCATTTGGTTCTGGTATAACTAGGACTTAGAGCTTTCTCTCTCTGATTGAGAACAGTTCTCATCATCCTAACTAGTCGTGGAATTATTCCCATTTAATTTGTTGGTCTCAAAGACTGATCGCAAATAAAGTGATTTGTTGATTAACCATTTATTTTAACAAAAAGGAAATATATGCAATTTTAGTCCAAAACTCTTTTGACTTGTTTGATTGATTTGAAAAGTTTGACGATATAATTAGGCCTTTAATTGATTATCGCTCCCACTATTTTAGTTCAAATTGATAGCCCTCACCATCACTTCGGAAGATTGCAGCGTACAACCTTCTAGTGGGAAAGATCCTAAAATCCTCTAAGTCATGGACAAGCTTGGGCTGTCACCCACAACATAGATCTCTCAGGTAGGCAACTCTTGCCAATTGCATCATTTGGAACTCTTGATAAGATGTCATATGAAACTCCTTGCCATGATTTTCTCCATGCCTCAAGGTACTAGATCCTATCTAGGTCACCTTGTTAAGTCCGACCAAAGAAAACACGATGAATATGCACCCTGCTTGGGCAGACCCACACATTCATCCTTCACGCTTCCACGGGATAGATGATGCACCACGCTTGGGCGTGCCCACACTTGGTCGATCAAGCTTTTCATGTGTGTCGCATTTGGAAGGCATCTAAAACTTAATATTTTAATGAGGGATTTGGTTTTTATATACATATACATATCCAATCACCACAATACATAGTACGTATCATATACATGCTATATCCCACAGAAAACATGAAAAATGATAAAAGCAATGATTATGGCCATCCTAATGTGATTCCTTGGGCCAAGAGGAATCACGGTCATCTAGGTCTACATCACATGCAACCTGTACAAGATGAACTATGTGCCTTGCCATCTGAGTAGATCAACTCATCTCATGAATGACTTGCTCGTTCTGGCCCGGTCGTCTGGGTGCCACCAGCCGATCAGTTGGCTCCTCCAACCGATCGGTTCACCTGGTCGTCGTACATCTCTTCATGGCTGCCACCTGCTCGTCTTGCTCCTCGAACTGGGCATGAACTAATCGGTTCACTCCTTGAACTGATCGTCTGGAATGTCAACTGATCGGTTCATGCCTTGAACTGATCGTCTCAGCTATCGTCAGATGTCTGCCGGTCTTCGACATTACAGAAAATAAAATCTATCCTAATTTTACATTTCTTAAAAGGGAAACCCCAAGTTACATTCAGGGGGAGCAAAGGTAGGAAAGAATCTCGAATTATTTCGAGTTACATCAGGAATAGGAGAAAGTGAAGATCGGTGCGCAGACCGAGATGCAAGCAACCACAAACAACCACACACAGATTTAGGGGTTTATAGGCCATAATCATGCTACACATCCACCACAAAAACTCGTTTAAGGGCGACGCGTATCGAGTGCATTAATAATACATATCATATATGTAATTGGGATTTGTGGATTTAGGATTGGACATGCATAAAGCCAATTTTTATTTGCATCATATGCAATAAATAAAGGGGACAAACCAAAATCGATCATATCAATATTCCTAAAATATAGAGCAGTTGACGTGGCTCTGATACCACTGTTGGGTTTTAGGGGAGGCAGAGAAGGCAGTGGAAACAAAAATTTTCTCCCCCAAACCCAAAACAAGGAAACACGTCAACATCTATATAATAGGAAAGGATGGTTTGTGGAATCATACCTTGTCCCGAGGCTTGCTTGGTGACAATACCTCGCGCCTTGCACGGTCTTCAAATCTGATCTTCGACAGTGTCTGTGCAGCTCCTGGTCGCATCAGGACTGACGACTCCTGATCTCACAGGACAGTCGAATGACTGTTGTCCTCCTGAGCGGAAGTAACCTCCCACCTCTGAAGTAGTCCACACAGACCACCTGGAACTCCACACTCCTTGTCCCATAAGGAAGTGGAAGGAGTCACACCCTCCTGTTGACGTACTAGTCGCCAACACGCTCTCCTGCCTCCAGTTGCAACTGTAGTTGTCTTTCCCTTGTTGTGCCTCCCTTTGCGGGTAGCACTTTCTCGGGCTCTCTCGGTTACCAAAACCAGAGAACGACAACTTTGCAGAGCAACTGGTTGCACTGAGCTGTACTTTGAGAAGCCCCCAATACCCCTATATATAGGAGGGTCATGGGACAGGGTTCTCCATCCTGGGCAATGCGGGACTAAAAGCAAGAGTAGAAGGGTTCGAGATTTTCCACAAAAGCAACCAACTGGCAGCCTGAACCGATCGGTTCACAAGTGAACCAGTCGGTTGGGGACCTGAACCGATCGGTTCACAAATGAACCGGTCGGTTGGGACACCTCAACCGGTCGGTTCACATGTGAACCGGTTGGTTGGTGGTCCCGATCGGTTCCCGATTGACTTTCCTTCTTTTGTTTCTAATTGGTATCGAATACCAATCCTATTTCCCAATCAAATTGGGCAATTGAAACGAAAGGAAAATTCCGATCAATCCTACTTTCCCAAGTTGCTCAGTTGCACCAGTTGAATCGATCATTTCAACACTTGAAGCAATCGGTTCACCCTGGACTTGAGTCAATCGGTTCAACACTTGAGCCTACCAGTTCAGCAACCTCAGCCGACTGGTTCATCACATGATCCGATCGGTTGGGAGTGCAAGTTCTGCAGAATCAGTCAATTGTGATTTCAATCAATCTGATACTCCAATCAATATGTCCAACACCTTGAACATTATGATATTGAGATATCAATTAATTGAGTGTTTAATTGAACTACTAAACTCCTTTAGTAATCAATCTAAATATTTCTTATGGAAAAACACCTCTTCCAGGTTAAATCCTATGTGTGTGACCCTGCAGGTCCATTTCCCGTTGGCAGTGAATGTTCATAACACTTATGACTTCACAAGCAAAGAGCGGTGCCTAGTCACACATCAGTGCTACCCAAGTGAAACTAGAAAGTTGGAGAACAACTTTCAACCCTACAATCCGTGAATGGTGTTACAGCGAATGTATAATTCCATTGTCACTGATATCCCAAATGAACTCGAGGCATGGAACAGTCATCTTGTCAACGTTCATTCACTTTCTTGATCTCAGAGCAGATTGAACGAGATATGTATGACATCAATATCACATAATGATTCACACATGCGTGCACATGCCTATCTCAATCCTACTCATCAAGTGGCCTTGGATATCAAACTCCCTCAGGAGGGACAAATCCCATATCTATCACTCACCCCTTAAAATCCCCATGTGTCAAAGCCACCCAATCATCACCTTTATAACAACCCATGTTTCAGGATTGCGTTTGATGATGTCAAAGTGTGCCCAATGACATGTGTTGAGTGTAGTGATTTCAGGTCAAAGAATCACACTCACCACCATCACTGTGAGTATTGACTGTGACTGCCATCTCATGGTTCCCAGTGTCAAACTCATGGTGGGTCTGTTCGGTACACTTGTTCTCTAACAAGTACCTATGTGTTTGGTTTGAGATCTCTATATCATGACTAATGAGATTATGTCATCAACCAACATCACAATCTAGTCTTGTGTGTCATTGTTGTCTATCCACCTTCCACAATGACATCCGACTAGGGACATAACAAGAATGTACAAACTCCTAGCATCTGTATGATCTCATCTTTCAGGTCCTCAACCTGAAAGCATACGTCATTGAGTACTGTCATTCTCTAGACATTCAATCTGTTCTATCACTATCTCATATGACTGAACCAGAAAGAATTGGAAGCTTGCCTTTGATATTTATGAAATCAATCTTAATGTATCCCACCAATCATCCCATGATTGGATCTCAGGGCATACATACCAACACGTCTATCTGTGGGTGAAAGGCTATACTAAACCTTAATTGTGTACCCAAATCTTTATGGAGTCACTCCCAAAAACGACTGGTGAACTGGGGACCTCTATCAAAAACAATTGTAGTTGGAACCCCGTGCAACCGCACTATCTCATCTATATAGATCTGTGAAAGCTTCTCAGCAGTGTAGGTTGTTTTAACAGGTAAGAAATGTGTTGTATTTGTCAACCTATCAACTATCACCCAAACGGAATCATGACTTTTGGCTGTTCTAGGCAAACCAACCACAAAGTCCATGGTTACATGATCCCATTTCCACTGCGGTATAGGCAGAGGTTGCATTGTTCCTGCGGGCTTTTGATGTTCAACTTTAACCTGCTGACACACTGAACACTGCATAACAAACTCAGCTACATCTTTCTTCAATCTAGGCCACCAATACATATCTTGTAAGTTATAATACATCTTGGTGCTCCCTGGATGCATAGCATACATTGAAGAATGAGCTTCTTTCAGAACTAACTTTCTTAAGTTATCAGCATCAGGTACTACCATCCTATCATGGTAACAGACTACCTAATCATCTGAATCATGGAGACCATCTCGTTTCTCACTACCATTCTTTGATCTAACCTTTTGAATCACAGTAGAATTCTACTTTGCTTCTTTAATCTGTTGTCTCATAGTAGGTTTCACTTGCATCTCAGCTAACATCCCGGCTAACAACGATACTTTAAGTTGTATATTTTTTTGCCTCATAGAGATAAGCATATCTCTCTTAGAGAAAACTAAGGAGTCCAATTGTGCTTTATCTTGGGCTGGTGAGGATGATTTTCTACTTAAAGCATCACCCACTACATTGGCTTTCCCTGGATGATAATCAATTGTACAATCATAGTCCTTGATTAACTCCATCCAGCGGGGTTGCCTCATGTTTAGCTCATGTTGTGAGAAGATATACTTTAGGTTCTTATGGTCTGTGAAAATCTGGAATGTCTCTCAATAGAGATAATGTCTCCAGATCTTCAAAGCATGGACCACAGTATCTAGCTCTAGATCATGTGTCGAATAATTCTCCTTGTGTTTCTTAAGATGTTAAAAGGCAAAAGAAATCACTTGCTTTTCCTCCATCAACACACATCCTAAGCCATTCTTAGATGCATCATAGAAAACTATGTACCCCTTCCCTTGTCAGGTAAGACCAGCATAGGTGCACTTATCAACCTTTCTTTCAGTAGATGAAAAGAATGTTGACACTTGTCATTCCAGACAAAAGGAATCTCCTTCCTTGTCAATTTAGTTAGGGGTAAGGTTATAGAACTGAAGTTCTTAATGAACCTCCTGTAATAGCCTGCCAGTCCTAGGAAACTGCATATCTTTGTCAGTGTCTTAGGTTGTTCCCATTGTAGGATAGATTCTACCTTCTTAGGATCAACACGAATACCTGAGGCAGATATTACATGCCCTAGGAAAGAAACTTCTGGTAACCATAACTCACATTTTCTCAACTTAGCATATAGCCTATGCTCTCTTTGCAAAGTCAAAGCCTGACGGAGGTGCTGCTCATGTTGTTGAGCATCTCTACTATATATTAAAATGTCATCTATGAAGACGATTATAAACTGATCAAGAAAAGGTCAAAATTTTCTATTCATGAGTTCCATGAATGCAGCCAGTGCAATAGTTAGTCCAAATGACATAACTATGAACTCATAGTGACCATATCTTGTTCTAAAAGCAGTTTTAGATATGTCACTCTCCTTAATATGCAACTGATGGTATCCCGACATCAGATCTATCTTAGAAAAGATAGTTGCACCACACAACTGATCAAACAAGTCATCAATCCTTGGCAGAGGATACTTGTTCTTTATAGTTACTATATTCAACTGCCAATAGTTGATGCATAATCGCATAGACCCATCCTTCTTCTTAACAAAAAAAATCGGAGCACCCCAGGGTGAAGTGCTCGGTCAGATAAAACCCTTCTCAAGCAACTCCTGTAGTTGTTTCTTGAGTTCTGCCATCTCAACAGGTGCCATTCTATATGACATTTGTGCTATTGATTGTGTACCCCAGATTAGGTTAATCTCAAAATCAATCTCTCAAGATGGAGGAACACCTGGAAGTTTTTCAGGAAATATATATTCAAATTCCCTAACTACTGGAAATTCAGAAGGATGAGGGCTCTTCATTGTGTTATCTACCACATGTGCCAAGAATGCAAGGCATCCCTGTCTCATCAACTTCTTAGCTACCATAGATGACACAAGACAAGTTGGAAGAAACTTTATGTCTCCCTGAAAGATCCATGTGTCACCGTTGTCTGTGAACACAACCTGCTTGGAACCACAATCCAAGACAACCTTATACTTCTCTAAGGTGTCCATCCCTAGGATTATATTGAACCCATGCATTTCAAGTGGTATAAGATCCACCTGAATGTGATGATCAAAAAAGGAAAGATTGCAGGGAGAACACACCTCCCGCAACACTGTAGATGCCAACAAAGGGGTTTCTAGCATCAAAGTATCTGCTCTATGGCTGACAATCATGTTGCAGCCATGGATCACTTCTCGAGTGATAAAAGAATGTGTAGCAACTGGATCAATTAAAACAAATATGAAGCAGGATGAAGACATATCAGAATAAAATAGTTCCATCTGACCTGTCACAACCTGAGGGTTGACTACTGCTTTAGGCTAATTCATAACATAGAATCTAGGCATTGCTTGTTGTTGACCCTGTGCTCGAGTGTTGGGTGCCGACAGTCCAGCTTGTGATGCCTGTCCACATCCTCTAGCGCCATTAGAAAACTGTCTCCTCTGTGAGCCTTGCTAACTCTGCCTCTGGGGTTGAGTTACAGTCCTGACTTTCTCAGGACAATCTCTCATCAAGTGTCCTGACCTCCCACCTTGGAAGTTGGGTGGTCCTGTCACTGATGCTGATGCTGTACTGGGGGCTCTACTTGGAGGAAAACTATGACCCCTACCCCTACTTGATGTCCACTACGTCGGGGTATTAAACCTTGGTGGTGGTGGTTCAAAGAACCTCAGCTTCTTAAAGCTCTCGGACCTTTATCCTTGAAAATGTGTGTACTCTTTCTTACCACTGGTCTCCCACTTCTCGATCACATACATCGGAGTGGTCAATTCAACTTTCAGCCCTTTCTCGAAATGCTGAATCCTCTCCTCATCCGTAGATGCCATATGCAGACAGAACTACAAAAGCTCCATGAACCTAGCTTCATACTCGCTAATGTTCATCTGTCCTTACCTCAACCTCTCAAATTGAGTGATCTTCTCATCTAGATACATCTTGGGAAAGTATCTAGCAACAATTTCACATCAGAATTCATCCAATCCAACTTCAACACCGGGTCTTTTGCCTTCCTCAATGGTCCACCAATGACCAACACTCCCTTTCAATAGGTAAACAACATGTCTCACCTTCTCATCTTCAGGGATGTTGTGGATTCTAAAAGCTTTCTCCAGCTCCATCAACAATAAATCGGCATCAGTTGGGTCAGGTGTACCAGCATAGTCTGTGGCTCCTACCTGTCGAAGTCGTTCAAAGGTCTTGCCAGCTCCTTGTCCTTCATTGTGGGCTGGTGCCCTCGGTGCAGGTGGTGGCATCCTATCCGCCATATGCATCATAGTCGCCATAAACTGGCCGAACAGAGCATGGAAAGCTGGATTCTCTAATGCAGCTTGATCAAATTGAGGAATCCCAGGTATGGGTTCCTCCCTATCTTGATCCCTTGCACCTTTTTCTGGTGTAGAAACATTGCTCTCAGGAACATGTTCATCATTTGATCCAGACATCTTCAAGTTCTTCTTCTCCTATATGAGTAGAAGACACTATCAGATAAACTAGAAAACACTAGAACATACTCAACAACCTTAATCCTATATCTCTGTAGACTCAGTGAACCTAGAGCTCTGATACCACTTAGGTTGTGGCATCCAACTCATGAAAACACCATTAACTAAGAGGAAGTGTTCGTTAGTAGCGGATTACTGAAAGTTACTAAAAATTAAAACCATTTACAAAGAGATCCATTCTCAGGAAATCTCTTTAAAAAATGACAATATTGTATATACATATTGGTTCACAAAGTACATTCACTGTACTATCTCTTCTCGAGGAATATATATACATCTTTGCTTTCCTAAAAGCACGAATAACAAAATCCCCGAGGCATTCAAACCAAAATCTTAGATCGATTATAAAAACACTATCCATGGGCTCCTAGGACCTGAGAGTACAGAGACGACACATAGGACTTTATATACAAAGCTTGACAACCAGTATTTCCACCTAAAGGATTACTACTGTCCCTATTGTCGTTGTTGCTCTTGCTCAGCTGTAGGGTTCCTAAATCTTTGTCGGCATCTACCTAAAAATGTTGGATCCCACAGGGGTGAGACATTTTATAAATTTCCCCAATGAGAGATATAACTCTCCACCGAAAACATTATTATTGTAGTTTAATAGAAATAAACTGAACAATGGAATCATATAATTCAATGACAGATAAATCAATATCTATGCAGATTAGAGCAACATTCCTATTCAATTATTTCAGCTATAACTTGATAAGGCAACATGTCTCTTATTCAATACAGAATTAAAGATTATAAATAACATTTATGTATCAAGGACATGCTAAGAAAGATAATATCAACCAATGGTTCTCGTATTTCAATCTTATGTAAATACGCTACACAGCTGATTACATTTTACAAACCTACTTAAGCTCTGAGGAGATGAGATATACCACTCATATTCCAACCAACTATTGTGAAGTCGAAATCGGTACCATACAAAGTCAATGGAAGATTCAGATTCCATGACCTCCCACATCTCGGTCAGTGCGAGATCACATGCAGGACATCTTATGTCTCTGCTATTGGTATGTATGCCCTGAGAGCCAATCATGGGATGATTGGTGGGATACATTAAGATTGATTTGATAAAAATCAAAGGCAAGCTTCCAATTCTTTCTGGTTCAGTCATATGAGATAGTGATAGAACATATTGAATGTCTAGAGAATGACAGTACTCAATGACGTATGCCTTCAAGTTCAGGATTTGAACGATGAGATCATACGGATGCTAAGAGTTGGTACATTCTTTTTTTGTCCCTAGTCGGATGTCATTGTGGAAGGTAGATAGACAACAATGACACAAAAGACTAGATTGTGCTGTTGGTTGATGAAGAAATCTCATTATTAATGATATAATCAAACCAGACACATAGGTACTTGTTAAAGAACAAGTGTACCGGACATACCCACTGTGAGTTTGACACATGGAACCATGACATGGTAGTCACAGTTAGTACTCACGGTGATGGTGGTGAGTGTGATTCTTTTACCTGAAATCACTACACTCAACACATGTCGTTGGGCACACTTTGACATCATCAAACGTAGTCCTGAAACATGGGTTGTTATAAAGGTGATGATTGGGTGGCTTTAACACATGGGGCTTTTGAGGGCTGAGTGATAGATATGAGATTTGTCCCTCCTGAGGGAGTTTGATATCCATGGCTGCTTGATGAGTAGGATTGAGAAAGGCGTGCACGCATGTGTGAATCAATATGTGATATTGATGTCATACATATCTCTTACAATCTACTCTGAGATAAAGAAAGTGAATGAATGTTGACAGGATGACTGTTCCATGCCTCGAGTTCATTTGAAATATCAGTGACAAAGGAATTATACATTCACAGTAACACCATTCACGGATTGCAGGATTGAAAGTTGTTCTCCAACTTTCTATTTCACTTGGGTAGCACTGATGTGTGACTAGGATCCACTCTTTGCTTGTGAAGTCATAAGTGTTATTGACTTTCACTGCCAATGTGAAATGGACCTGCAGGGTCACACACATAGGATTTAACATGGAAAAGGAGTTTTGTCCACAAGCAATGTTTAGATTGATTATTAAAGGAGTTTAGTAGTTCAATTAAACACTCAATTAATTGATAACTCAATGTCATAATGTTCAAGGTGTTGGACACATTGATTGGAGTATCAGTGATGCGATGATTTTGAGTCGCATTTATAGACCTATTTGATATGTGTTTTATGATTTTATTAGTCATTTTTATGGTTAATGTTGCATAATTCATCCATTTTGGTCTTTTCCATTATTTGATGCCAAATTCCCTTTATTTCATTGTTTTGAGCATTAATTATCACATTATTATTATTTGTATGGATTTATGTGATCCTGTCTTTAAATTTTAGGAAAAATGAGTATTTGCTTCTGTTGATACCATCGACGGAAGTCGATGCCATCGACAAGGCCACAGGTTGCCAGCCGAAAGGAGCAGCAAAGAGTCGATACCATCAATGCTCAAGTCGATGGTATCGAGACACCTTCAGGTTGCTGGTGAAGAAGCTGTCGATAGTATCGACGCCAAGTCGATACCATCGACGCATGGAGGCTACAGCGACACAAAACGAAAAAACCGTCACTACAGGGTAGTCGATACCATCGACCCAAGTCGATGGTATCGAGATGGCTTCAGGCACTCGAATGAAAAGAAAGAAAGGATGTCGCTACTACACTGGGTCGATACCATCGACCCGTGTCGATGGTATCGACACCGTCAGTTATGCGTTGAGTTAGATTGATCTCAATCGGACGACTAGAGTTAATTAACGACCTAATTAGGGACTTATACCTAATGACGGCCGCCCAGACGAGGGGATCATCTCAGGAGCCATTGCACAAGTGCCGAGGAGCAGGAGAAAGGAGGACGGAGGCCAGATGTTCATACCAGTCGATCCGGACGCTGCCGAAGACGGATTTCACCACCGAGAGGCGGGAAAGCATGTGTTCTACACAAAGGATCAACCGGTTCTTCTCCGTTCAGGGGTTTTCCCATTCAATTCACGTTTTTCATATGATTTCCCCTATTTCTACCATGTACTTGTGTGAGATGAACATGCGGGGCTAATCCCCTCCATCTTTAGGACCGGGAGTAGCCTGGGAATTCATTGTATGACATTTTTATAATAGTAATTTATATTTTCTCTCTTAAATACGTGGTATAGTTTCATTTTCTCCATATATTGTTATGCTTGATCACCATAATAATAACCTAATGCCCTTAATTACTTTGAAAGAAGGATTAACGGCTGAAAAGAGGTGAAACCTACGTTAATCGATAAATCCCTTGACCAAGGTGGTGTAAAATTAATGGTGGATACTGAGAGATCGTTCGTAATGCACTTAGTTTAGGGTATAGGTTACTACGACGGTGGAACCGACCTAAACCTAAGTAGGGAATTGCACCACGACAGTGGGCAATTCTGTTTTCAGGCCACTACCCAGATAGAGAGAGAAGATTGAGGCATTATATAAAATCTAATACAATGAAAACCCGCGGTGAAACCGCAACCCTAAAGATATCTTTTTGAATTGATTAAATTAACCTTTAATCGATTGTTTGCTTGTTTTATTTTAATTTCCTTTTAAATTTTACAACAAACTCCAATTTGTTATTCGGTTTAGCTGATCGCGAATAGTTAGTAGGAGTCTCCGACAATTCTGAGTATCCATGTGTTCGACTCGGGCCTCACAAAGGCCTATACTACTCGACGCGTATACTTGTGTTTTTAGCGCGTAGTAAAATACACGTCAAGTTTTTGGCGCCGTTGTCGGGGATACGGTGAATTGTTGGCACTTCGAGTGCTACGAGCGGCCACTCTAGGCCATATTTTTTTTATTTTTGAAACAACTTCAAATATTTCTAAATTTTTCTATAATTGTTTACACTCGTCTAAGCATAGTACTGAACTCGAACTTTCTCATTTTAGGTACGTTGCATGGTGCAGACACGTAGTACGGACTACGATAATCGCACACCCGGGGTTCCACTTCTGGGACCTAAGGACGAGGAGTATTACGATCAAGAGCACCAAGAAGAAATAGATTCTGATTCGGAATAAGAAGACATGGCCGAGCCACAGACCATATGGGAGAAGATCAAAGCTTCTTCCTCATCAGCTTCAAAGGGGCCTATAAAGAAGCACGCGATCAACATACTGACATATAAGATCGATCCAGCGTTGATAGATTTGGTGAAATCAAATGCGTTTCATGGGCTGAAGAATGAGGATCCTGTTGCACACATCAGCCAGTTTGTTGAGAACTGCGACATGGTAAAAATTGACAGGTTTCCACAAGATGCATTATATCTCAAGCTTTTCCCAAGTTCACTGGCGGGAGCAGCACGAGAGTGGTTACATAATCTAGACGATGAGTTCGTGGAGTCCTGGGACCACATGGTGGAGGTCTTCTTTGAGAGGTTCTTCCCTCCTGAGAAGACTAACGACATGATCTGAAAGATTCATAATTTCACCCAACAGGCTGGTGAAACATATTCTGAGACCTGGGAGCGATTTCAGGTTATGTTGAGGTGTCCGCATCATGGGCTGGACAAAGAGACGCAGGTGAAAATCTTCAATTTTGCTCTCTCCGAGCATGATAGGAGTAATCTGGATTCAGCCGGGTCGGGATTTTTTCTGAACAATACTGACAAAAGATGCTGGGAAATACTCAAGAACATGGCTAGAAAGCAGTCATGGGGTGAAAGAGAAAGAGGCCTGGTTGAGCAAGCATGAGTCATCAGTGAATCCAAGGCAATGAGACAGCTGAATGAGAAGATGGATCTTCTCGCAAAGAAGTTACTACAAAAGGAGGATAATGAGTCCGAGGATGAGGCTCAAGTCAAATACATGAGACAACAGCAAGGGTATAGGAACAATGACTACTCATGGAGAAAAGACAAAAAGTTCTCGTGGAAGGATCCAAACAATTTTCTATAGGATCCGGAAGCTAAAACCGCACCAGCTACAGAAGATAAGAGCACGGAGTTGCTCAATCAGGTCATCAAGCAAAATCAAGAGTTAATGAATACATTCGGGCAGCAAATCAAGCAGCAAGGAGAATACATGAATCAATTTGGGCAGATATTGCAGAGCCATGGGGCTCAAATGAGGACCATTGAGACATCAATGGCACAGATGGCAACCGAGATAGCTAGTTTGAAGAAACCGGCACATCCGGGTTTTCCGGGGAATACCAATGTCCCCGGGGGAAACCAGCAAGCTAAGGCTATCCTGCTTAGAAGCGGTAAGAAAGTGTTGAATCCAAGAACTGATGAAACAAGCACACCGCGAGATGAAGTTGAAGGTGAACCCACTACAGAGCAGCCCACACCAGTCACAGGGAAAGTTGAAGACATAGCCGTGGATGGTACTGAAGAACAGGTTGTAGAGGAGGAACCACATAAAAAGACGCCTTATGTGCCACCTCATCAAAGGGCACAAGTTGTTCCGGTCCCGTATCCAAATAGAGTGAAGGCAAGGAAGGTAGATGCACAGTTCAAGAAGTTCTTGGACAGTTTTAGGAAGCTTTCAGTCAATATTCCTTTACTGGAGGCCATTGAGCAAATTCCTTCATACGGGAAGTTTCTAAAATATTTCATTACAAAGAAAAGAAAAATTCCGGATACAGAGGTCGTCATGCTAAAGGAGCAAGTGAGTGCCTTCATCATGGGCACTTTGCCACCAAAGAGATAGGATCCAGGGTGTTTCAACATTTCTTGCTATATCGGGAAGGTTAAATTTGGCGAAGCATTGTGTGACTCAGGGGCAAGCATCAACTTGATGCCCCTTTCGACATTTAAAAAGCTGGGATTGAAGGAGTCACGGCCGAGAAATATGACGATTCAATTGGCAGACAACTCTGTGGTGAAGCCTTATGGAATCTTTGAAGATGTCTTAGTAAAGGTGGATAGATTTGTCTTTCCGGTTGATTTTGTGGTTCTGGAGATGCAGGATGAGCATGGCAACGAGTTGTTACTTGGACGTCCCTTCCAAGCTACAGCCGACATGATCTTAGAGATGGGGAGAGGTCGCTTGACCTTGGGCATAGCGGATGACCGCTTTGAGATGGTCATGCCCTCTAGCACTGCGTCATCTAAAGCAAAGGAATAATGCAATATGGTGAAACGTCTGGACTGCAATATTTCACTCTGCCTTGGAAAACCATTTTTGGACATGGCTCATGTGATGAGCAAGGTGGATAATGGAACCTTAGCTGTGGATATTATGGAGCAGACTAAGGTAGTTTCTTTGTGTAAAGCTGTGGGATTTCCAAATGATGAGAATGAGGACATTCCGCCTTCTTTGGAGGATGATGTGATTGCTATTTCTATTTTTGATGCATATCCGGAATTACCGTTGGAGGCTTGTTTGTTGAACATTACATATGATTGGATGCGGAGTAAATCACTCAAGGAGTGTGCTAAAATGCTTCAGATGCTTCCATGCTTCTATGTGAGGCATTATGAAGATTTAGGTGCTCTTCCCCCGCCACTTCAATCATCTCTTCTCAGCCCGCCGGAATTGGAATTAAAGCCGCTGCCCCCGCATCTCAAATATGTCTTTCTAGCTGAGGAAGACAAGTTATCGGTGATCGTATCTGCTTATTTGAGCACGGACGAGGAGGAGCAATTGTTGATAGTGCTGAAGAACCATCGAGGAGCTTTTGGGAGGTCCGTTGCAGACATCAAGGGGATCTCCCCTACTCTATGTCAGCACAAGATTCGGCTCGAGGAGGGAACCAAGCCGGTGATTCAGCCTCAAAGACGTCTAAATCCGAGCATGATGGAGGTTGTGAAGAAGGAGGTCATTAAAATTCTTGCTGCAGGGATTATCTATGCCATATCAGACTCGACATGGGTGAGTCCCACACAGGTAGTCCCTAAGAAGGGGGGAATTACTGTCACTCAAAATTTATTGAATCAACCTGTCACCACCCGATTGATAACCGGGTGGTGAGTTTGTATTGACTACCGTCGTTTGAACGCTGCCACACTTAAGGATCACTTTCCTTTACCGTTCATAGATCAAATTCTAGAGCGTCTTGCCGGGCGATCGCATTTTTGTTTTCTAGACGGGTACTCGGGGTACAACCAGATCTCAATTGATCCTTTGGATCAAGAGAAATCTACGTTCACTTGTCCCTATGGGACTTTTGCTTACCGTCAAATGTCGTTTGGTTTATGTAATGCACCGGCGACGTTTCAACGTTGTATGCTCGCCATATTTTCTGACATGGTAGAGTGTTGTCTCAAGGTTTTATGGACGACTTCTCGGTGTATGGTGCATCGTTTGATGAATGTCTCTATAACCTAGACAAAGTGTTACAGCGTTGTGAGGACACACACTTGGTCCTAAACTTGGAGAAATGTCACATGATGGTGATTGAGGGAATAGTTCTAGGACACAAGGTGTCTAGCAAAGGTCTAGAGGTGGACCCTGTGAAAATTGAGGTCATTTCCAAGTTGCCCCCACCAAATTCTGTAAAAGGGGTGAGAAGTTTTCTGGGACATGCCGGGTTCTATCGGCAATTCATAAAGGATTTTTCTAAAATTGCAAAACCTTTATCCGAGCTTTTGGAGAAAGATGCGGTTTTCGATTTCAATGATAAGTGCCTACATGCATTCGATGTTTTAAAAGAAAAACCAATTTATGCACCGGTTGTTCAAATGTAGGATTGGACAAAACCTTTCGAATTAATGTGTGACGCTTCGGATTTTGCGGTAGGAGCCGTATTGGGGCAGCGGTTAGACAATAAGCCCGCCGTAATTTTCTACGCTTCAAAAACTTTGAATGATGCCCAATTGAATTATACAACTACTGAAAAAGAATTACTTGTCGTTGTGTTTGCTTTCGAAAAATTCTGGCAGTATTTAGTTGGATCTAAAGTAGTTGTATGGACTGACCATGCTGCAATAAAATACTTGATAGAAAAAAAAGACGCAAAGCCTAGACTCATTAGGTGGATTTTGCTCTTACAGGAATTTGACATTGAAATTAAGGATAAATCTGGGATTGAAAATGTAGTGGCTGATCATTTGTCTAGGTTAGATAGGGTGGATGAAAAAGATTTACATATACCCATAACCGAGACATTTTTGGATGAACAACTTTTGAAAATTAACTCTAAAGAGCCTTGGTTCGCTGAAATTGTAAATTACTTAGCTTGCGGGATCATCCCGGAAGATTGGTCATATCAGGAGAAGAAGAGATTTTTTCATTTTTTGAGATACTATTTTTGGGATGATCCAATTCTTCTTAAGCAATGCAGGGACGGTATTTTACGCAGGTGTGTGCCTGAAGTGGAGTACGAGAGTGTTCTCCATCATTGCCATGCATCACCAACGGGAGGACACCACGCCAGCTCACGAACGGCAGCGAAGGTTTTGGAAAGCGGCCTTTTTTGGCCAACTTTGTTTCAGGATGCCTACGATTTTGTGAGGCAATGTGACCCTTGTCAGCGAGCAGGTAATATCTCAAAGCGACAGGAGATGCCCCTGAATCTATTTCAGGAAGTTGAGGTATTTTATTTGTGGGGCATATATTTCATGGGACCCTTTGTGTGCTCAAACTCCAATTTATACATCTTGTTAGCAGTTGATTATGTGTCGAAGTGGGTGGAAGCAATCCCCACAAGGACTAATGATTCCACTGTAGTATGCAGGTTCGTGAAGGAGAATATTTTCTGCAGGTTTGGGATACCCCGAATGATAATCAGTGATGGGGGTACACATTTTAGGAATCAGAAGTTCTTGACATTATTGAAGAAATATGGGGTCAAGCATAACATTGGCACCCCATATCATCCGCAGACTCAAGGCCAAGTGGAGGTCTCAAACCGTGAAATTAAGAAGATTCTAGAGCGAACGGTGGCATCCACGAGGAAGAACTGGAGTGCCCTACTACCAGATGCACTGTGGGCGTACAGAACGGCTTACAAAACACCTATAGGCACCACACCTTTTAGGTTGGCGTATGGCCGGGCTTGCCACCTACCGGTGGAGTTGGAGCACAAGGCCCATTGGGTGCTTAGAAGGCTAAACCTGAGTTATGATGAAGCTGGGAGAAAGCGAATGTTTGAATTGAATGAGCTGGACGAGTTACGGATGACGGCATATGAGAATGCCCGGATATACAAGGAGCGCACGAAACTGATCCACGATTGCCACATTGAGTTGTGAACGTTCAAGAAAGGAGATAGTGTTTTTTTGTTCAACTCCCGACTCAAGTTGCATCCCGGGAAGCTAAAATCCCAGTGGAGTGGACCGTTTGTGGTGGAAGAGGTCAAACCACACGGTGCGATTCTAGTGTGTGATGGTGATACCACGTTCTTGGTAAATGGACAGAGGCTGAAGCTCTATTTTGGTGAGAATTACAAGAGGAAGGTGAATGAGGTTAAACTCATTGCACTTTCGGATGAATGAGATGCCCGGAAGCTGTCGAGCCTAAGACGTTAAATAAGGGCGCTTGTTGGGAGGCAACCCAACCATCGGTACATTAGGATAGTTTAAATATAGTCGTAGGTTGCTTTATTTTTGTTCAATTTTTAGTGTAAAGAAGATACCTTGATCCGTTTGTTCATTGTACAGGCTGAGGAAGAGTCGATACCATCGACATACTGGTCGATGGTATCGACAAGGGTACAGGTTGACGACTACATATTTCATTCTGAGTCGATACCATCGACGATCAAGTCGATGGTGTTGACACACCTACAGGCAGGTCACCAAGCAACAGTCGATAGTATCGACATGGCCGTCGATACCATCGAGATCTCTGGAGAAGTTTAGAACGATTTGTCTCAGTCAACTCGATACCATCGAAGGCCTCGTCGATGGTATCGACATGGTTACAGGTTAAAATGCAAAGTGGCAGTGTCGCAATGAAGCCAAGTCGATACTATCGACATCTGTCGATGGTATCGACCATCCACATCACCGATCCACGCAAACAAATCAACGGCAATCGCGGCTTCCACGTCATCGATCCGGGTGCAGCATCGATACCATCGAAACAAGTCGATGGTATCGACACGACAGCGATCCGGGTTACAAGATCAAGCAATCGTCAGCCGTCGATACTCGCGAGGGGGGCGGATAGCATCGACCCAAGTCGATACCATCGACTCGCGTCGATGGTATCGATGGGCCAGCAGTAGTGCCGACCAAGTCTATTTAAGGAGATCCAATACGTCATTTGACGTCACACCTTCAGAGTGATCTCCTCCCTTTGCACCGAGCACTCCCCCGAGCCATCCAAGAGCGAAGAGCACCGTCACCGAGCGACGATCTTCCCCGAGCGGAGATTCATATCTCCATTCTTCTCCGAGCTCTCGTCTTCTAATTCCTTTCTCTTCGCCATCATGGTGCGCACCGCTGGAGCTTCTTCCTCGCGTATTTGTCAGGATGACATCCCCGAGTTCGTGCCACCACTGCCATCATCGGTGGCACGTCCTCGACTCGTCCACCCTTCTGCAAAGGTGAAGAAGATCTTCGACGAATTCATGAAGCACAAGATCGAGCCAACCCGATATGTGGACCCGGAGATGCTCAGTGATCTTGGCTTCAAGGCGAATCTGGACTATGTGCTGAAAGGACAAGCACACCAAACGGGACGTGGCCACGACGAGCTTGAGTGCCACGAGGACGGTCAACCTTTCTTCGGTGAGTGGCCGACGTATAAGGAACTGGTGGCAGAATTCATGGCGTCCCTTGACGTCAATGTCGTGCCCAACGAGATGTCCGCCTGCGACCGTGAGTGGGAGAAGGGTCGGGTGTCTTTCCGGCTCTACAACCACGACTACACCATCACCCTGGAGCAGTTCAATGACATTTTCAACTGGAACAGCTCCCGGTACGACTACCGGCGGCCGGACAACCGCACTGACTACGCCGCCATCTTCGCCGAGTTGGTGACGGTTCCGCATGGGAGGTCGGTGAGCTACCACAACGCCGCGGTAGCCGACTTCAAGCACCTGTTTGCGCGGGTCTTGCACAGGATGCTGAGCTCAACCATCTTTGCTCGAAGCGATCTTGCTTTAAGCAAATTCCAAGAGCCTGATCTTTTCTTTCTTTACAAGCTTCTGACGAGGCAAGAATGCAACTGGGGTGCATTCTTTCTACACCAAGTGTTGGCGGTGAAGAGGAGCACGAGGAGAGCCCCGATTCATTTCGGCGGGCTTGTCACCGGGATAGCCCTCTACTTGGGCTTGAATCGCGATCAGCTGACTCCTCTTTCCACGAGAAGCAAGGTCAACTTGCAACATCTTCACTGGGCCAACCTCATTCTGCTTCGAGATGGCGTGGCATTTGCGCATTTCCACGTAAATCAAGCGTACCAGGAGTGTGCGTTGTTGGATCCCATCTTCAACATCGAGGGCGCACAATATTTCAGATGGCCGATCATAGCCATCGACTCTGATGATGAAGAAGGTGGAAATGATGGCGGCGACGACGGACAAGGCGACGAGGCTGAGGAAGAAGAGGCTTTTACACCTCTTCGAGCACGAGTAGCGCCCCGGAAGCATCCTCGGATGCATCCAGGTGCGTCATCTTCATCACAGCCAACGCCGCCTCCACCACAGCCCTCCCAGCAAAGCGGGGATGCCTACTCTATGCAAGGCATGTATACGATGCTGCAGGACATTCATGAGACGCAGTAGCAGCATATGGCGATGTATACCGGTATTCACGACACGACGAACCGGATACTTGACAAGCAAAGGGAGATGTTCGAGAATGAACGTCTTCTCCTCGACAACCAACAAAAGATACACAATCGGTTGCAGCGGATGGAGATGCAGCAGGATCCCTTCTATGACCACTACTGGAGTCACAGTTACTTTGGAGGCTATCCACAACCTCCGTCGAGGACCCATTATGATCCAAGCTTCCAGGGGGAGTATCCTTCTTGGGATCCTATGGCTCCACAGTACCCACTTCCACCTCCACAAGAGTGATCTGGTATCCCTATTCCAATCTTTAAGTTTGTTTTTGACTATGAGGCCATAGCCGAATAAAAGCTTAGGGGGGTAGTTGGAACAGCTCTATCTTTTATTGTTTTCAGTTTTTAGCATTATTGTTTTTGTTCTCTTGTTATTTGTTTCTTGCAATTTTAGTTTTTGTAGGATCCACGTGCTATCTAGTGTAATTGTGGATGTCATAAAAGTGTGTCATCTTGTTTTTGTTCTCTTGTTATTTGTTTCTTGCAATTTTAGTTTTTGTAGGATCCACGTGCTATCTAGTGTAATTGTGGATGTCATAAAAGTGTGTCATCTTGTTGTTAGTGCATGGGAAATTCAAGGGAAATTTGAAAATTTTTGTGTCTTTGGACAGCTTGTTCTGTTTGACCTTGGGTACACATCCTACGAAAATGATTGGTTATGTCCACTTTAAAACAACATTTCATATCTGTACTCCTAATGATTCATGAAAGTGGACAGTAGTGGTTGTTTGAGCCTAGCCTAACCAAATGGTAATGAGACCTTAATTGGATGTAAGAGAGAGAACCCTCTAAACTACTACACAGGTCAGTAAGGAGGGACGCATAATATCTTTCTAAGGTTCAGTCATCTAGTCTTGTGATCGTTCCACTTCATTTGTTTTTCATAACCCACCTAAGAATTGGAAGTAAAGTGCAGTTTTAATTCCTTTTGTGTGCATAGCATTTAGATAGGACTTTCATTGTTATTTTCCATATGTTTGCATAAAAAGAAAAAATATAGTGATTCATGCACATTACCTTTAGGTGCATGCCATGTAGTTGCATTCATGATTTTCAGGCATAAAGTATATCATGTATCTCAATTTTTCCCTAATGGTGAATTAAATTGTTCCATACCTTCTAAATAGTGCAAAAATTTCTGAGTATGAAGAAAATAGCCCAATAAAATTATCTTTAAGCAATTATGGTTATGTGGGCTGAAAAAAAAAAAGAGTTGAAAATCTGCAAAAAAAAAGAATTTAGAAGAAAGTGAAATAAGAAGGATAAAGGAACGTAATATCACTTGCATTTCAGGATAATTGAGTACATGATGTAGCTTGACTAGATATCCATCTTATAATGAGGTGGATGGTTGGTTCATGCATCATTCCACCCAATTTTAGGCATTAGGGCATTTCTAATGTGCATTTGCATCATATAAGACATTTTTGTATTATGCATGTTGAAACTGTGCAATACTTCCACTTTCTTCCATGAGCCACCCATTTTCATCCACCTGTTGCTCGGATTGGTAGGCCACCATGAATTTCTCCTCACTAATGAATATCAGGAGAACTACTTCCATGTAGATGGTAGTTAGGGCGAGCAACGTAGTATAGGCGATCACAAGATGCACCAAGTCTGAACCGGCGAGTTTTATTATGTTAACTGCCTTATGTGATAGTGTTCATCGGTTTGGAGGTTAATGTCTTTTATTGATGATTACTGTCGCCTTTAGGGTAATTACCGTTCTGTGGTTAGAGAAGGCCGGTTTGTGAATGTTCAGTGGGAGTCATATGGGATGTTGGGTTGGTGTGTTGTTTTTCAGTTGACATTTGCAATTCTATTCTAAGGATTAGTTGCTCGAGGGCGAGCAATGTTCAAGCTTAGGAGAGTTTGATGCGATGATTTTGAGTCGCATTTATAGACCTGTTTGATATGTGTTTTATGCTTTTATTAGTCATTTTTATGGTTAATGTTGCATAATTCATCCATTTTGGTATTTTCCATTATTTGATGCCAAATCCCCTTTATTTCATTGTTTTGAGCATTAATTATCACATTATTATTATTTGTGTGGATTTATGTGATCCTGTCTTTAAATTTCAAGAAAAAAGAGTATTTGCTTCCGTCGATACCATCGACTGAAGTCGATACCATCGACAAGGCCACAGGTTGCCAACCGAAAGGAGCAGCAAAGAGTCGATACCATCGACGCTCAAGTTGATGGTATCGAGACACCTTCAGGTTGCTGGCGAAGAAGCTATCGATAGTATCGACGCCAAGTCGATACCATCGACGCATGGAGGCTACAGCGACACAAAACGACAAAACTGTCGCTACAGGGTAGTCGATACCATCAACCCAAGTCGATGGTATCGAGATGGCTTCAGGCACTCGGACGAAAAGAAAGAAAGGCTATCGCTACTACACTGGGTCGATACCATTGACCCGTGTCGATGGTATCGACGCCGTGAGATATGCGTTGGAGTTAGATTGATCTCAATCGGATGGCTGGAGTTGATTAACGACCTAATTAGGGACTTATACCTAATGATGGCCGCCCAGATGAGGGGATCATCTCAGGAGCCATTGCACAAGTGCCGAGGAGCAGGAGAAAGGAGGACGGAGGCCAGAAGTTCATACCAGTCGATCCGGATGCTGCCGAAGACGGATTTCACCACCGAGAGGCGGGAAAGCACATGTTCTACGCAAAGGATCAATCAGTTCTTCTCTGTTTAGGGGCTTTCCCATTCAATTCACGTTTTTCATATGATTTCCCCTATTTCTACCATGTACTTGTGTGAGATGAACATGCGGGGCTAATCCCCTCCATCTTTAGGACCGGGAGTAGCCCGGGAATTCATTGTATGACAGTTTTATAATAGTAATTTATATTTTCTCTCTTAAATCTGTGGTATAGTTTCGTTTTCTCCATATATTGTTATGCTTGATCACCATAATAATAACCTAATGCCCTTAATTACTTTGAAAGAAGGATTAACGGCTGAAAAGAGGCGAAACATACGTTAATTGATAAATCCCTTGGCCAAGGTGGTGTAAAATTAATGGTGGATACTGAGAGATCGTTCATAATGCACTTAATTTAGTGTATAGGTTACTACGACGGTGGAACCGACCTAAACCTAAGTAGGGAATTGCACCACGACACTGGGCAATTCTGTTTTCAGGCCACTACCCGGATAGAGAGAGAAGATTGAGGCATTATATAAAATCTAATACAATGAAAACCCGCGGTGAAACTGCAACCCTAAAGATATCTTTTTGAATTGATTAAATTAACCTTTATTCGATTGTTTGCTTGTTTTATTTTAATTTCCTTTTAATTTTTACAAAAAACTCCAATTTGTTATTTGGTTTAGCTGATCGCAAATAGTTAGTAGGAGTCTCAGACAATTCTGAGTATCCCTGTGTTTGACTCGGGCCTCACAAAGGCCTATACTACTCGACGCGTATACTTGCATTTTTAGCGTGTAGTAAAATACATGTCAATCAGATTGATTGAAACTACAATTGATTGATTCTGCACAATATGCACTCCCAACTGATCGGCTCATGTGATGAACCAATCGGCTCAGCTTGGTGAACCGGTCGGCTTAGGTGGTGATTCGATCGGCTCATGGACAGGGTGAAACGATTGCTTCAAGTGTTGAAATGATCGGTTCAACTGATGCAACCGAGCAAGTTGGGAAAGTAGGATTGGGGAGAAATTTCTTTTCATTTCACTTTCCCAATTTGATTGGAACAAGGATTGGTATTTGGTATCAATTAGAAACAAAAGAAGAAAAGTCAATCGGGAACTAATCAGTACCATGAACCGACCGGTTCAGAAGTGAATCAATCGTTTCATGGGTCTTAACCGATCGGTTGAGGTGTCAACCGACCGGCTCAGGTCCCCAATCGACTATTTCAAAAATGAAATGATCGGTTCAAGTTGCACAGTTGGTTGTTTTTGTGGAAAATCTCGAACCCTTGTACTCCTACTTTAGTCCCACATTGCTCGGGATAGAGAACCATATCCCATGACCCTCCTATATATAGGGGTATTGGGGGCTTCTCAAAGTACAAATCAGTGCAACCAGTTGCTCGGTAAAGTTGTCATTATGGTTTTGGTAACTGAGAGAGCCTGAGAAAGTGCAACCCGATAATGGAGGCACAACAAGGGAAAGACAACTTCATAAAGCTACTAGTGGCAGGAGAGTGTGTCGGTGACTAGTACACTGACAGGAGGGTGCAACTCCTTCCAATTCCTTGTGAGACAAGGAGATTGGAGTTCCAGGTGGTTCGTGTGGACTACTTCATAGGCGGGAGATTTCTGCCGCTCGGAGGACAATTGTCAATCCTGACAGTCCCGATGAGACCAAGATTCGGAAGTCCCAGTGCGACCAGGAGCTGCACAGACACCGTCCAAGACCGAAGGTGAAGACCGCGCAAGCCGCGAGGTATTGTCACCGAGCAAGCCTCGAGACAAGGTATGATTCTACAAACCATCCTTTCCTATTGTATAGACATTGACGTGTTTCCTTATTCTGGGTTTGGGGAGGAGAAATGTTTTGTTTCCGCTGCCTTCTCTGCCTCCCCTAAAACCCAATAGTGGTATCAGATCCACGTCAACTGCTCTATACTTTAGAATTTTTGATATGATCAATTTTGGTTTGTCACCTTTATTTTTTGCATACGATGCAAATAAAATTGGCTTTATGTATGTCCAATCCTAAATCCACAAATCCCAATATACATATATTATATGTAATATGAATGCACTCGATACGCGTCACCCTTAAACGAGTTTTGTGGTGGATGTATAGCATGGTTATGGCCAATAAACCCTATCTGTGTATGGTTGTATGTGGTTGCTTGCATCTCGGTCTGTGCACTGATTCCCTTTCTCCTATTCCTGATGTAACTTGAAATAATTCGAGATTTCTTTCTAACCTTTGATCCCCTCGAATGTAACTCGAGGTTTCTCTTTTTACAATGTAAAATAGGATAGAATTATATTTCATGTTATGTCAAAGAACAGAGGACATCCTGACGATAGTTGAGAGGACCGGTTCAAGGCGCGAACCGATCGGTTGACATTCGAGATGATCAGTTCAAGGAGTGAGCCAATCAGTTGATGATCGGTTCGAGGGGTGAGACGAGCAGGTGGCGGCCATGATGAGATGAACGATGACCAGGCAAACCGATCGGTTGGAGGAGCTAACCGATCGGATGGTGGCACCCAAGCGATCGTCCTGATGGCAAGCCGATCAGTCATGTGATGAGTTGATCAAACCCAGAAAGGCAAAGCACATAGTTCATCTTGTACAAGTTGCATGTGATGTAGACCTATTTTACCGTGATTCCTCTTGGCTCGAGAAATCACATTAGGATGGCCATAATCATCGCTTTTATCGTTTTGCATGTTTTCTGTGGGATATAGCATGTATATGATACGTACTATGTATTGTGTTGATTGGATATGTATATGTATATAAAACCAAATCCCTCATTAAATATTAAGTTTTATGTCTTCCAAATGCGACACACGTGAAAAGCTTGATCGACCAAGTGTGGGCACGCCCTAGCGTGTTGCACCGTCTATCTCGTGGAAGCGTGAAGGATGGATATGTGGGTCTGCCCTAACAGGGTGCATACTCATCGTGTTTGCTTTGGGTCGGATTTAACAAGGTGACCTAGATAGGATCTAGCACCTTGAGGCATGGAGATGATCATGGCAAGGAGTTGCATATGACATCTTATCAAGAGTTGCATATGATGCAATTGGCAAGAGTCACCTACCTGAGAGATCTAAGTTGTGGGTGACAACCCTAGCTGGTCCATGATTTAGAGGATTTCAAGATCTTGCCCACTAGAAGGTTGTACGCTGCAATCTTCCAAATTGATGGTGAGGGCTATCAATTTGAACTAAAATAGTGGGAGTGATAATTAATTAAAGGCCTAATTATATCGTTATCTTTTCAAATCAATCAAATAAGTCAAAAATGAGTTTTTGGACTAAAATTGCATATTTCCTATTGTAGTAAAAATGGCAACAAACAACAATCACTTTTCTTTGCGATCAGTCCTTGAAAAGGACAAGCTAAATGGGACAAACTTCCATGACTGGTATAGGACATTGAGAATTGTTCTCACTCAAGAGCGAAAGCTCTATGTCTTGGATGCTCCAATTCCAAAGGAACCTGCTCCTAATGCACCAAAGCCAGAAAGGGATGCTTACAAGAAGCATTCTGATGATGCCATTGATGCAAAGTGCTTGATGTTGTGCTCTATGAACCATGAGTTGTAGAGACAACATGAGAACATGGGTGTCATTGAGATGATTCAACATCTCAGGAACATGTATGAAGATCAAGCACGGCAAGAGAGATACAATATCTTAAGGGCACTGTTCAAGTGCGTCATGACAGAAGGAGATCCAGTTGGTCCTCACATACTCAAGATGATTGGGTATGTGGAGAACCTGAAAAGACTGGGATTTCCACTGAGCCAAGAGTTGGCTACTGACGTGATACTTCAATCATTGCCAGAATCCTACAGTCAGTTTGTGATGAACTACAACATGAACAACTTTGATAGGCCACTGTCAGAGTTGTTGGGCATGTTGAGGACAGCCGAGACACAGATGAATAAAGACAAGCCTAAGTCTGTGATGGTGATCACGAGCAAGAATGGCAAGTCCAAGAGCAAGGGTAAGGGCAAAGCTAAGAAAGGTTCTGATGCTAGCCAGGAGCCCAAGTCATCTTCATCTCTCAAGGCCAAGGGAAGTGTGACCAAGAAAGGCAATTCCCACCATTGTCAAAAGCCAGGACATTGGAAAAGGAATTGTCCTCTCTATCTGGAAGAACAAAAGAAGAAGGAGGCGACTGATGTATCCACTTAAAGGTGTCATGAAAGTAAACTTGTAACACTTTTGAGGTATATGATACCAAGATGTAAAGTATAAAGCACTTAATAATTGGGGCAAGTTTTTCCGCCATAGATAGGAGTACTTTAGTTTATTTTCATCCTATAAGGCATGTAATACAATTATGAACTGATATTTCATATTTTCCAATAGATATAAACACTTTATTTTTAAATATTGTAAGACAATGATGGCAATCAATAAAGAGATGTTTCAATTTCTTAAGATATGATCTTTGTGGCACTGCCTTGTTTATCTTGAGGTATTTGATATGCATAAGATAAAATGATACCTAAAAGTTATAGATAACTCAAACAATCAAATTAGCATCAATCATGAGAAATTGATTTATAGTTTCCATGTGATGGATAAATCTAGACTCTTTTGGTTAGAGAACCAGTAAGAGACATGAATATCTTGGACATGATTAATCAATCTTCACTAAAGTTAGTGGGAGAATGATTAGCCTATTAGGTACGATACATGTGATGTAGTTACATACCTATTGGAACAAATGCTAATACTTCAAATGGTGTTTAGATAAATACCAATATGAATATCTTGAAGTGTTCAAAATTATCATAGATGAAGTGCAAATTTGGTAAAGTGTTAATTCTTGATAAGATCAATTAATGAAATACTTGGACCAAATGTTTGAGATCCTTATGAGTGATTATGATAGTGTATCATAGTGAACTCATGATTAAGGCATGGTGATGTCTAAATCAAGAAGGAATCATACTCTAAGGAGTTAGAGAATGATTATCAAATAACTGAATTCTTCTTAATAAAAGAATACCCCACACTAATAAAGGACATTAAGAATCACAAAGAGTTGTAAGTTACTTATATCCTTGACGGATACACCTCGTTTATCTATGTGATGAGTTGTTCATGTGGTGAGTCAACTATCTAGATGAATATGAGGAACTGAATTTTGAGTTATGGTTTATGACCATTACATCCTAAATGACATCCATGTGAACCATAAGGTATGACCTTGATGGTAGCACCCGTTGGATGAAATCCATAAGTGCAAATGAATCTTAAGTGTTAAGACACATGGATAACATTTTGAAAAGGATGATGCTTGTTGATTGCAACTTAATGACTAAGAAATTTGGCATATGAATACTAAAACCACATTCCTATGAGGAATAGAACAAGGATGTGTACGTGACACAACCTATAAGGTTTTTTTAATCCACTAATGCAAATGAAGTCTATAAGTTACAATGGACTAATCAATGTGATTGATTGAGTACAAGAAACTCAGAATTGGATCTTTACTTTGATGATATAGTCAAAGGGTTTGACTCATATGTCAAAGATAAAGAAGGGATCTGTGATTTAGTGGGAGCGTGTTCACACTCCACATGTTGATGTGAAATGGAAATGTTCTAGAATGGAAATCCAAAAGTGGAAATTATCTTTAAGGAAGCTAGAGATGTTTTCTATTTGATAGGAATAGATATCTATAGAAATAGTTCTCGAAAACCTCTTGACCTGAAAAGAGAAAGCATACATTTTCAATCTATACTGAAGGGTTCAGTATGCCAAGATTCAGTGGGAGAAAACTTGTCCATGTTACATGGAGTTAGTATCCCAAGGCCAAGTGTCCAATTCTTATAAAGAATGGGAACACTAAGAATAGATATGGATCTATCATGTATGTAATCATCCCATTATCTTGCATGTATCGACATGGCAAGAACAATATGCATTTATCATCTTGTATGTAGGACATGGCAATATGATGTGCTCATCCTGATAACTCGTATGTGAGACATGACAAGTGGATGTCTGTCAACTTCCAATAAGGGTTACTGGAATACCATGAGAGCTTGATAAGTACTTGAGAAGTGCTAGTTCTATGGAGATAAGGAAGAGTTCAATGTAAAGAGTTACATTGATGCGAACATCCAAAAGGATAGAAAATTAATCGCAAAATAAATATAGGATATATAAAAGTGAAAGTTTGTTGATAATTGGAAGTGTTCCAATAAACCATTTAAAAGGAAATGCTGAGTATCTCTGTGTTAGAGAACAACAGTGGATACTATATGTATTTGGAAGTTCATGAGATGAACTTATAGATATTCCACTCATTGATGACAAGTATGGAATCCTTAATCATGCAATGTGCCTAAAGGTTAGCAAAGGAATACTAGATTGCATATTATGGCAACTCCATCTCATACGTGTGACATAAAATGAAGAGAAGAGAGACATGCAGTTAAAAACTGACTTTAGAAAGGTGTTTCCATTACTCACTATGTTCGCACTAGAGCACAGTAACATGTGGGACATGTTTGAAGATCACTATGAATATGATTCAACGGTGATTGGCTCGCAGTGCAAGTGGGAGTCTGTTGGTATGTATGCCCTGAAAGCCAATCATGGGATGATTGGTGGGATACATTAAGATTGATTTGATAAACATCAAAGGCAAGCTTCCAATTCTTTCTGGTTCAGTCATGTATGAGATAGTGATAGAACAGATTGAACGTCTAGAGAATGACAGTACTCAATGACGTATGCCTTCAGGTTCAGGACCTGAACGATGAGATCATACGGATGCTAAAAGTTTGTATATTCTTGTTATGTCCCTAGTCAGATGATATTGTGGAAGGTAGATAGACAACAATGACACACAATACTAGATTGTGGTGTTGGCTGATGACAGAATCTCATTAGTCATGATATAGAGATATCAAACCAAACACATAGGTACTTGTTAGAGAACAAGTGTACCAGACAGACCCACCGTGAGTTTGACACATGGAACCATGACATGGTAGTCACAGTCAGTACTCACAGTGATGGTGGTGAGTGTGATTCTTTCACCTGAAATCACTACATTCAACACATGTCGTTGGCACACTTTGGCATCATCAAACGCAGTCCTGAAACATGGGTTGTTATAAATGTGATGATCGGGTGGCTTTGACACATGGGGCTTTTGACGAGTGAGTGATAGATACGGGATTTGTCCCTCCTGAGGGAGTTTGATATCCATGGCCGCTTGATGAGTAGGATTGAGAAAGGCATGCATGCATGTGTGAATCAATATGTGATATTGATGTCATACATATCTCTTCCAATCTACTCTGAGATCAAGAAAGTGAATGAACGTTGATAGGATGACTGTTCCATGCCTCGAGTTCATTCAAGATATTAGTGACAAAGGAATTATACATTCACTGTAACACCATTCACGGATGGTAGGATTGAAAGTTGTTCTCCAACTTTATATTTCACTTGGGTAGCACTGATGTGTGACTAGGCACCACTCTTTTCTTGTCAAGTCATAACTGTTATGGACTTTTACTGCCAATGTGAAATGGACCTGCAGGGTCACACACATAGGATTTAACCTGGAAAAGGAGTTTTGTCCACAAATAATGTTTAGTTTGATTACTAAAGGAGTTTAGTAGTTCAATTAAACACTCAATTAGTTGATATCTCAATGTCATAATGTTCAAGGTGTTGGACACATTGATTGGAGTATCAGATTGATTGAAACTGCAATTGACTGATTCTGCACAATCTGCACTCCCAACCAATCAGCTCATGTGATGAACCGATCGACTCAATTTGATGAACCGATCGACTCAACTTGGTGAACCGATCGGCTCAGGTGGTGAGTCGACCGGCTCATGGACAAGGTGAAACAATTGCTTCAAGTGTTGAAACGATCAGTTCAACTGATGCAACCGAGCAAGTTGGGAAAGTAGGATTGGTGAGAAATTTCTTTTCGTTTCACTTGCCCAATTTGATTGGAACAAGGATCGATATTTGGTACCAATTAGAAACAAAAGAAGAAAAGTCAATCAGGAACTAATCAGGACCACGAACCGACCGGTTCAGAAGTGAACTGATCATTTCATGGGTCCCAACTGATCGGTTGGGGTGTCAACCGACCGGCTCAGGTCCCCAACCAACTGTTTCAAAAATGAAATGATCGTTTCAGGTTGCACAGTTGGTTGTTTTTGTGAAAAATCTCGAACCCTCCTACTCCTGCTTTAGTCCCACATTTCCCGAGATAGAGAACCCTGTCTCATGACCCTCCTATCTATATAGGGGTATTGAGGGCTTCTCAAAGTACAACTCAGTGCAACCAGTTGCTTAGTGAAGTTTTCATTCTCTCTAGTTTTGGTAACCGAGAGAGCCCGAGCAAGTGCTACCCAATAAGGGAGGCACAACAAGGGAAAGACAACTGCAAAAAGAAAATGATGGCAGAAGAGTGTGTCGGTGACTAGTACGCTGACAAGAGGGTGTGACTCCTTCTAATTCCTTGTGAGACAAGGAGATTGGAGTTCCAGGTGGTCCGTGTAGACTACTTGAGAGGCAGGAGATTTCTGCTTCTCGAAGGACAACTGTCAATCCCGACAGTCTAAGTAGACCAGGAGCCGTTAGTCTCAGTGCGACCAGGAGCTGCACAGACACCGTCGAAGACCGGAGGTGAAGACCATGCAAGCCGTGAGGTATTGTCGCCGAGAAATCCTTGGGACAATGTACGATTCCACAAACCATCCTTTCCTATTGTATAGACGTTGACGCGTTTCCTTGTTCTAGGTTTGGGGAGGATAATTTTTTTGTTTTCCGTTGCCTTCTTTGCCTCCCCTAAAACCCAACTTCTGCTACGTATCTTGCCTGGGTATAGAGGCATCTTTGCTATAGAGCTACAATGGTGGCTGCACACTCTTTGCAATCGAGAGATTTCGTGTTTACCTCCATCGATCTGGCATTAACATCATCGGGAGATTCGTGATACATCCATCCGGACACATATAATGAAGGAATGAGAGGTTTAATGTTTACCTTCCATCAATTCCCCCATTAGGACATACAGATATTTTCGCCCATCGACCCCCACATATTTAAAAATATGTGAACTCCAGGAGATCTGTAGGAAACCTATATCACCATCACCCACTACTGATGATGATGGATCTATGGTCAGTGCACTACATGAAAAGATTTCACTTGATTAATTAAGTACATTATCATATTCTTTTAGCATAAGTCAAGTTTTAAACATAACTTATTAGGACAAATGCTACAAAGAATCATGTGCTATTTTCATCAGTTACTTCTCAGTCTTTATAAGACATTGGGATCTCAGTCCCTTATTTCAATACTGGGAATACTCATCCCTTTACAAACTCAATACCATAATCATATGGTTCTGGGTATTCAAACCCTTAACTCATCACTGAGCATTGTTACCACTTTTTCAGGTAATTATCACCTTCAGTTCATCTGACCAAGGTAAACATGACACTTGCTACACAAGCATCTCTTATGGCACTTGGTGTGTTTCCGCTAGAGGAGCAACACACTAGCCGATTTGACTCGACTAGATGCGCCCCACGAGGTTAGAACACACGTGATGGGTTTTTGCATTTGAAATTTATAAACCTAAACTAACACACCTACGTCTACTAAAACAACTACACCCACAAGTGCACGAGGTCGTGTCGTTGTATAGGAAGGTGGCAAGTATAGGGTCGATCCACAGGGAAAAGAGGGGGCGCTAGAGATAGGTTAATTTTGCTGGGTTCCTACTGCGGAGACTAGGGTTAAGGGTTTAAAGGTGGTTTTGATTGTTAACTAAGGATGAACAAGCAAGCAATTAAAGGTGAGAATGAAATATATGTTGACCCTAGGTTAGATTAAGACTAAGCAAGCAAGGAAAAGCTAGGTATGGAAAGGAAAATTACACTAGGACAAGCAAGAGAGAAGAAAAAAGAGAAATTAAAGAGCTACACTAGCATGAACAAGACAAGCACAAAGCAAGAAGCTAACTAAGCAAGGAAAGAACTAATTAAGCTAAGCAAGCACGAAACTAGAGTTTTAAGCAGTAAAGAGATGTGTGGGCTATTTAGGGGTATGAACTTATCACTTAAGTTGGGGGGTGACATATGAACATTATGATTCCATTTAGATTATCCAAACCAAACAATAAGTTAGAGTCTAAATGAATTAACCTAAGCAACTAACTGGACATGGATATGCTAGGTTGTGTATAGGGGAACTAGTCCCTAACACCCCCTACTACCCTTACGAGGCTCAATTGGGATAGGGGTTAGGATCAATTCAATTAGAGTCTAATCAAGTCTAGGTTTCTAGATTGGGCATTCCTAGGGAAATTAGGGGCTGAGGGTAGTAATGGGGAGGTGAGATTAGGGTTTTGGACCCCAATTCCCCCACATTCTAGCCTTGAGAAGGCTCCATGCTAATGGCACTAGAATTACCTAATATAGCTACTTATATCTCTTACTTAGGTTTAGAGAGATTGATTATGATGGAGGAAGATGGGAGGCAACCTAGGGATCTAAGAATTGGACCTAGGGGCAAATCCCAAAATTCACACATATAAGCAATTTGCCTAAATTCCTAAGTGATTTCACACACAAACCAACAAGCAATCCATGGAGAATGAGATGCAAACAGAAAATAATCATTAACAATGGAATTACAATGTTTACATGTCATACCAACATGGTATCAAAGTAACATAATTAACCCCAAACAGCCCACCCACAGGGACCTAGCTACTCATAGAAATGGAAAATACAATAAGAAAGGAGAAAGAGGTAGAAGAAGCCATGGAGCTCAGTGTAGATGAAGAAGTCCTCCTCTCCAGCAGCTGCAGGGGCGTCCTCCTTCTTCTCCTTGGATGAAATGGTGTGGAATGATGGAGGGAAGTGGATGGAAGGCTTAGATATGGAGGGTTATATGGTGGAAATGGTAAAATGGAGTGGATTTGAGGTGGATATGGAGTGGAATGGAGTGGGTGGCGATTTGGGGAGCTAGGAAGGGGTAGAAGGTAGCTAACCTCATGCCCTAGTTGCCACCTTGGTATATATAGGTGTCTAGGGGGTCTAGGGTTAAGTTAGGGGTAAAATAGGTAAAAAGGTGAAAACTAGGTGGGTTTTGTGAGTAGCACGACCGTGGTAGGTTACCACGGTCGTGGTGGGTAGGGTAGACCACGGCCGTGGTGGATGGGAATGGTCGTGGGAATTAAAATTTGGAGATCACATGGATATTTACATGGATGGCCACGACCGTGGGGGCTCACCATGGTCGTGGTGGGGACCTATGGCCACAGGCATCTTGATCACCATGGTCATTTTGGCCATTTTCATCAATTTCTGGGAGTTTAGTGATTTTTTGTGCTTGGGGCATGTCCACCACAGCTGTGGTGGGGTACCACGGTCATGGTGGTGTCTCTCCCATGCATTTGAGCTTTAATCTTGATCATCCATGTAGGGTATTTCTTCAAAACATTCTTTGACCACTTGGGGTAGGTTGGAAGTCGTTTTGGCCTCATTTTGGGCTCCTCTAAGCCTGAGGAAACCCGATATTGAACCATCCTCTTTCCATGCCATCAGGTAGTGGACAAAGTACCTATAAAACATGCAAAAAGCCTCCATAAGTGCATTTGATAGAAATAAGCATATTGGGGGAAATAACATGTAATCTAACAAATATAGATGTCGCTGAAATGCAAAATGACACATGATAAAGCCCTAAAATAGGGTTGAATCACCTCCCCAAACTTGAAACATACTTGTCCTCAAGTATGCTCCAACTCAATCTCTCTACAAACTTTTCACAATCAAGACATGACAAATGCAATGTAAAAGATGATTATCAGTAAATGGGATCAAATATGACTAAGTGTGTGCATTTCACCTCTCTCCTCTCCTACTTTCACAAACCAATCATGAAAATAGCACAAAGTATATGCACTTCAAATATAGCGCATAGAATACACAAGTTATCCATATTTCTTCCATAAAGTTCTAGGTAAACCGTTTCATGGTGGCGTTAATGAAGAATGACTAGGAGTGTTGTTTCACATTCATGCATTCAATCTTATATTTCAAATCACACCAAATGACCCACGTGGCTGTGGAAAAAGGGCAAAATGAGCTAAGTTTGATTCTTCTTATCACAATGGGTATGAAAATGGAAGAAAGGGTTGCGGTAAAATTTTTGGAGTGTTTTTACAAACTCATCTTTTCTTTATTTGAATGCTCTGAAACATGAGCATCCTTTTATTTTGTTTTTGCTTTTCTTTTTCTTTCTTTTTTTTTCTTGCCCTTGGTGTAGATAGGGCATATGGTGGATAGAGTGATGCAGAGAGATGGAGATGTGGCCACCCAAAACTTTTAGATATGGCCACGACTGAGATGTGCACTTTGGCATCCTTTCAAAAGGCGCAGGAGTAAGAAGATGGTGAGTGAAAAATCGGGTCCGAGAGGGGTCATACGTATGATTCTCCACATAAGACATCATGCATGAAAAATAATCCAATACTTAATCCTAGATATCACACCACATGAATGAACAAGATGAAATTTATATATCAATCAAGTGATTCTACAATCACTAAGCGTTCAAAGCTTGCTCAACTTCACAATTAATCCAAATCAATCACAACCATAAGAGAGGTGATGCACGTGTAAAAAGTCAAACATTGATACCACTTAGAAATAAACAATGATAAGTCACTTGCATTTGTCAAAGGTCATCATTTTTAATCCAAAAAGTATAGATTGGGTTGAAACACACTTTTAGAGAAGAAATCTAAAATTTGGGCAAAATTGGCCAAAATGGTGCCAAGTTGCCTCCAATCACATTTAAACCTATATTATTGAACTTAAAGCATTAAACAAGAAAATACTAGCTATGACATGCAAGAATTACCAAAAATCTACATGATATGTGATGCATGGCAAGAAGAGAAATTATTTTTGAAAAATATGCAAAAATGGCAGGAATGTAAACTACATGGCATGCAAGGATGCAAAGCAATAAAGAAAATCCACACTAGATAGATCAAAGGCAAACAAAAATCATGTCAGACAAGTAATCAAAATGAGAGAATGAGATAGGTGGTGCATACCGCCCTACCACCCCAAGCTTTTGAATCATGCTTTCCTCAGCATGAAACTAGAGCTTAGGGATAGTAGGGTGAAGATCATGACTGGTGCGGAGCGTCAAAATGTAGGTCACCCTATTGTGGCTGGTGGTCGACTCTCGCCACGGTCGTGGTTGATCGTCACGGTCGTGGCTACTCCTCTTCAACACGGTCGTGGCCAATCTTCTAAAAACACTGTAACTTCAGCCAACTTGATGCTATAATTCCCACGACTGTGGTTGTGTGCCACGGTCATGCTTGGCCACAGGTACCACAATCATGGTCAAACTCCACATCTGTGGTCAGGGTGTTCCTTTAATTTTCTCACTTCAAGAACGTGAACTTCACTTTTATTTGTTATTCGGCCGCATATTTGATTTAAAGACCATGACCTACTTCTATACCCTATCTCTCTATTGTCTAGAACCTACCTCATCATTAAAACTCAAAAGAAAACTATCAAGCACAAGCATGTGTGTGTGTGTTTTCTTGGAAAGTGTAGAAGCAAAGCAAAAGTATCAAAAATTGAAGTTTGGGTGAAAAAATCCCAAACCTAGGTGGGTTGCCTCCCACAAGCGCTAAGTTTCATGCCTTCAGCTGGGCTTGTTGTTCTTTCACCATCAACCATGGTCCAAAAATAAAATGTTTTCAGCCCCATCATAAGCAATCATCTCAAATGCTTTCCTTGATTGATCTTCCTCCCAAGGGTCCTGCGAGCTTCGTAAGTCTTTTTTAGAAATTCTCTCTCCTTGGGGATCATCATCATAGATCTTAATCAGCCTTAAGACCCTCAGAAATGTCATGCCATAGGTTTTCTCTCTCTTGAGGAATGGGTGTTCATAGGGAACCAAAGAGAGGGGTCTAAATCATATCCATTTTCTCATGGGAAGTAGGGGGGCATGTGATAGTTGTGGTGGTGGCATCAGTGTTGATGGCCGTTGGACTTTAGGTGGAGGAGGGCATTGAGGTTGGAAGGTGAACTGGTAGGAGGGTTGTGGCAATGGAGGTGGTGGTAGTGTGTAAGGCTTAGGATAGCCTTGGAGGTAGGGTAATGGAGGAAGGAATTGAGGTTGGAAAGTGAAGTGGTGGGAAGGTTGCGACAATGGAGGTGGTGGAGGTGTGTAAGGCTTAGGATAGCCTTGGAGGTAGGGTGGTGGAGGAAATGGATGGGTTTGTGCATTTTGGCCTTCCATCTTGTCTTCTCTGAGTGGCTTCTCACATGCACAAGGCACAACCAAACAAAAGAAAGCAAGTTAGCAAACCAATATACACAAATAATGCAAAGAGTAATGAATAAAGAATAGCAATGATGAGGGCAGTAGGAAAAGTCAAAGCAAAACTAACTCGCTAGGCTGAGTGCCTCTATCCCCGACAACGGTGCCAGAAAGCTTGGTGCGATTCCACTAGAGGTGCAACACACTAGCCGATTTGACTAGACTAGATGCAACCCATGAGGTTGGAACACACGTGATGGGTTTTTGCTTTCGAAATTTATAAACCTAAACTAACACACCTACGTCTACTAAAACAACTACACCCGCAAGCGCACAAGGTCGTGTCGTAGTATAGGAAGGTGGCAAGTACATGGTCGATCCATAGGGAAAAGAGGGGGCGCTAGAGATAGGTTAGTTTTTCTGGGTTCCTACTGTGGAGACTAGGGTTAAGGGTTTAAAGGTGGTTTTAATTGTTAACTAAGGATGAACAAGCAAGAAATTAAATGTGAGAATGAAATCTATGTTAACCCTAGGTTAGATTAAGACTAAGCAATCAAGGAAAGACTAAGATAGGTATGGAAAGGTAAGTTACACTAGGACAAGCAATAGAGAAGTAAAAGATCAATTAAAGAGCTACACTATCATGAACAAGACAAGAACAAAGCAAGAAGCTAACTAAGCAAGTAAAGAACTAATTAAGCTAAGCAAGCATGAAACTAGGGTTTTAAGGAGTAAAGAGATGTGTGGGCTATTTAGGGGTATGAACTTATCACTTAAGTTGGGGGGTGACGTATGAACATTATGATTCCATTTAGATTATCCAAACCATACAACAAGTTAGAGTCTAATGAATTAACCTAAGCTACTAACTGGCCATGGATATGCTAGGTTGTGTATAGGGGAACTAGTCCCTAACACCCCTACTACCCTTACGAGGCTCAATTGGGTTAGGGGTTAGGTTCAATTCAATTAGAGTCTAATCAAGTCTAGGTTTCTAGATTTGGCATTCCTAGGGAAATTAGGGGACGAGGGTATTAATGGGGAGGTGAGATTAGGGTTTTGGACCCTAATTCCCCCACATTCTAGCCTGGAGAAGGCTCCATGCTAATTGCACTAGAATTACCTAATCTAGCTACTTAAATCTCTCACTTAGGTTTAGGGAGATTGATTAGGATGTAGGAAGATGGGAGGGAACCTAGGGATCTAAGAATTGGACCTAGGGGCAAATCCCAAAATTCACACATATAAGCAATATATTTGCCTAAATTCCTAAGTGATTTCACACACAAACCAACAAGCAATCCCTGGAGAATGAGATGCAAATAGAAAATAATCTTTAACAATGGAATGTTTACATTATATTTTCCCCCAAAATGGTATCAAAGTAACATAATTCTCCCCAAACATCCCACCCACAGGGACCTAGCTACTCATAGAAATGGAAAATACAAAAAGAAAGGAGAAAGAGGTAGAAGAAGCCATGGATCTCGGTGTAGATGAAGAAGTCCTCCTCTCTAGCAGCTGCAGGGGCGTCCTCATTCTTCTACTTGGATGAAATGGTGTGGAATGATGGAGGGAAGTGGATGGAAGGCTTAGATATGGGGGGTTATGTGGTGGAAATGGTGAAATGGAGTGAATTTGAGGTGGATATGGAGTGGAATGGAGTGGGTGGAGATTTGGGGAGCTAGGAAGGGGTAGAAGGTAGCTAATCTCGTGCCCCAACTGCCACCTAGGTATATATAGGTGTCTAGGGGGTCTAAGGTTAAGTTAGGGGTAAAATAGGTAAAGCAGTGAAAACTAGGTGGGTTTTGTGAGTAGCACGACCGTGGTAGGTTACCACGGTTGTGGTGGGTAGGGTAGACCACGATCATGGTGGATGGGGATGGTCGTGGGAATTAAAATGTGGAGATCACATGGATATATACATGGATGGTCACGACCGTGGGGCTCATCACGGTTGTGGTGGGGACCTATGGCCACGGGCATGTTGATCACCACGGTCGTTTTGGCCATTTTCATCAATTTCTGGGAGAGATTTTTTGTGCTTAGGGGATGTCCACCACGACCGTGGTGGGGTACCAGGTCGTGGTGGTGTCTCTCCCATGAATTTGAGCTTTATGATCATGCATGGAGGGTATTGCTTCAAAACATTCTTTGACCACTTGGGATAGGTTGGAAGTCATTTTGGCATCATTTTGGGCTCCTCCAAGCCTGAGGAAACCCTATATTGAACCATCCTCTTTCCATGCCATCAAGTAGTGGATGAAGTACCTATAAAACATGAAAAAAGCCTCCATAAGTACATTTGATAGAAATAAGCATATTGGGGAAAATAACATGTAATCTAACAAGTATAGATGTTGCTGAAATGCAAAATGACACAAGATAAAGCCCTAAAATAGGCCTGAATCAGCATTTAAGGCCCATTAATTCTCTTATTACCTCTTACTAGGCAACAAGGCATATTATGGAACACAAGGCCCAATAACAATTTTAATAAATAAAACATCATAGCTAATACCTGGCTATGTTCATCATCTCATGATACCTGCGTGGTTAGTACAGATGATAACAGTTACATCAATTTCATATCAGCACCATGCAAAAGAAATATAGCATCACTATTCAAGGGCAACACCACTATTCCCTCACTAGGGTTAGGGTTTCCCATTTCAGGTCAATTGGGGATATCCCATTTCCCAGATCAAGGTTATGGTTTATCACCATATTACCCAAGATTAGGGTTTCATATAGCATTACATAGCATCACCCTGGATTTGAGTTCCACATCACATTAATATACCAGGGTTTTACATAATATCACCCTAAATTAGGGTTCCACATAATATCACCCTAGATTAGGGTTTACATTCAATATCCCATAATTAGGGTTTACTATTCATCCCAATTAGGGTTTCATATTCAATTACCCATAATTAGGGTTTACTATTCATCTAAATTAGGGTTTTACAATTCATAACCCTAACTTAGGATTACTCATGTCATCACCCTCAATTAAAGTTTCACTATTACCCTAGACTAGGGTTTCACTCATAATTGCCCTGAATTAGGGTTAGGGTTCACTAACCTTCTTGATTAGGATTTTCTTCACTAAGGATCATACCCTAATCACCACATGATTAATACTCATGTATGAACTCTTATCTCTCATCCTTTCAACTTGATTATGTTACATCAACCTTTCCATCAAGTACAAAGAACTATGGTTAACATAGTGAATGATTACTTTCATAAACTTTTAGGGTTAATCATTTTTAAGGTACTGACCATCTAGGTACTTTAGGGTTTCAACCTTTGTACCTATCCTTGATAATCATTATTATCAACCATTAGATCAATCGATCAATCATCACCTTAAATCTCCAAATGATTTGATCACTTTAGACCTCCATTCGGTTTTGATCATGACCTTCAAACGGTCTTAAGTTCACACCCTCAAACGGTCTTGGGGTTAGACCTTCAAACGGTCTTGGGTTCATACCTTCAAACGGTCTTGCCCTTAGCCCCTTAAACGGTTTTGAAACCGTTTCCTTTCAAACGGTCTTGAAGACCTTTCCCTTCTCAAACAGTTTGAAATTGGTTTATCTCAAACGGTCAACCTTTACCAAATGGTCAACCCCATAAAATAGTTTTGAAACCATTTCCTACAAACGGTCAACCTTTCTCAAACGGTCAACCCTTGACCCACAAATGGTTTGAAAACTATTTGAGCACAAAATCGTTTGATGAAACCATTTACTCAACCAACATGAATTGAATCAAATCAATTATGGTTTAAAAGCTTCAATCCGATTAGGGTTTGCAATTGGTAGTTTATCCAATAATGGAACCTTTAGAAGCCAATCAATTAAATCTATTAGATCATTATTCAACACATCAACAACCCCCCTCAAACGGTCAACCCCCTCCATTCGGTCAACTACTCCAAACGGTTTGGAACCCAAACCTCCAAACGGTTTGCAAATCATTTGGTTACCAAACGGTTTGGTCAAACTGATTGGACCATATTGTTGAAATTGTTTGCACCCAATTTTCTTTTGAGATGTGTGCTTAAGATGATGTCATCATCATCGAGCTTCAACCCCTCAAATTCTACTGCCATTTCCATGGTAGTTTCATCAATTAATCAAAGGAATGTCAAGAAGAACAATTCAAACATATTGAATTGAGGAATTGAATTCAATAACAATGAATTAGGGTTCAAGTTATATAACCCGCCTTCAATTGAGCTTCAAAGCTTGGAGCTTCACGTCAACAATGGTGGATGAAGCTTCTTCAACTATCCCAAGGCTTATCCTCAAGCTTTTGAGTGAAAAGATTGGCTAGAGTTGTAGATTGAGTGAAGAAAAGAAGAAATCAAGCATTGATTTGTGATGTCCACCATGAAATCAAGGTGAAAGAAGGTCAAGAAGCTTACCAATAGGTTGGGGGTCGTTTTCCAAGCAAGAAGTGAAAGTGGAATCGAAATTACTGATAAATGTATATTTATACCTTTTATTTTATATTTTTGATATTTGTTTAGGATTATTTTGTTATTTATTCTCTTTGTTTCATAATTAATTGTGTTATTTTAGATTTTTCTCTTTAATTGGAGTTTTAATTCTATTTTCTTGGGTTTTGTAGGAAAATTACACAATTTGCAGCAGTCCTGAAATTCATATATACCCTCCACTAAAGTGACATAACTCTTGCATTCGAACTCCAAATTAAATGCACAAGTATTCATTGGAAAGGGAATTGAATTTCCTAAAATAAAATCCTATTATTTGGGCCGCTTTTGTGCTTTTAACAGGAGAAAAATACGTTTGAAATTGCAGCTGCGGGAATCTATATTAAAGGGAGTTACATGGTCAAGATAATTAAAGACAACAAATTTTCAATTTGACCAGATCCAGAAAATTCAAAAACTGGTCTCCCTCTCTTTTTCCCCCTCTTTTAAGGGCAGCCTACCCCCTCTCCCTCCTATAAAAGGAGAGACTCTTCACTTGTAAAAGCATTCCATTCTTCATTCTATTTCATCCAATTTTTAGTTATAGACCACATCTTGTATAATGTTAGATCTCATTTTAGTTTGTGTGTCTTCTGGTCTTGTTATGTCTGAGTAAATTTCTCTGGGGCATGGGAGTAGCCCCTTAGTCCGGTTCTATTCAATATAATCAGTCATATTCCTCTATCAAACAAATGTCTTCTCTCTGTTTCTTTGTAGTTATTTGGACGATCTGATATATTCTTATGGAGTGATATGACCGTGGATCTCTGTAAGAACGAAATGATAGTCCCTTAATTGGGATTATCATCTTTTCATCTATTTAATCTTATTCTTGTTATAATCCTTGGTGACACGACCACCTGAGCCTTTAGTTTGAACACCAGTTTGAATTCACATGCTTTTTGATATGACCGTGGATAATTGCATGTTAGACGGTTGGAAAATGATCCGTGAATGTCGGGACCAATGGGTTCACGGGAAGTCCGACCCTTGTGAATTTGTCCGTAAGGACATGTAAACACAAGGTCCTGAGTTGATCCTTGGAGTTTAAAATTTGATTAGTTGAATAGGAACATGGTTTTGGTGGTAATCTTCCGGACCCCAGATCTTTATTTCTTGATTAGTTAAATTTTACTTCAACACTATTATTTTTGTTCTTAGTATTAACAACTCTCTCAAATCGGGATTTAATTCTTGTACATGTAATCGGATTTGGATTTCAACTTTTCTTTTCTGTCGTCCCTTGGATTGATACCTATCTATACTAAGTAGACTTGTTGTTCACAACAAGTTGACAACCGGGTTAGAAGGTTAAACTCTAGGACTTTTTCTAGTGATTGTTGCATGTACAACAATGTGCATCAATTACCCTTTCAACTCATGGATAAAGGAGCATATATATGAATTTTATTGAAAATTCATTTAAGAGAGAGAAAGTAGGGATTATCTCCTCCATTTCCTTACCGCTTGCCCCCTTCCCTTCCTTGGTTACGAGGCTATCTCCTTTGCCTCTTATTCCTCTCAATTATCCATGATTTAAGGAAAAGAAAATTAAGCACCTTAACCCTGATCATAATAATATCCATAAGTTTGTGGATATTTCTTTTTATTTTCTTAATGTGAGTGGGTTCTCCACTCACGTAGATATTTCCATTGCCTTTGAAAGGTACAAGGACGTTCATATATGTGGATTTCAACCACTACAATTTTGTTTGAAGGGAAATCCATTTAATATAATTATTTTTGCATTAAATTGAATTAGGGTTTCAATTATGCTTAAATCTTGATTATTTTAATATCAAGATTCTCTCTCCTTCAAAGAGGTACAAATGAGATGCCCCTCTCATTTTCTTTACTCTACATGATGCTAAGAAACATTAGGGACTAATTTGAAGTGGTAATTTGCATATTGAACCGTGGGTTTTGGGTAAATGGCACATTACACCAAAACTAGGTTTTAATGCACAACCATTGCTTTATCAGTTCTTTCTTGGTACTCATGCTACCACAAGTCATACATCTGCATCATATTCATTCTCATGATGCTTCAACACATGAGGAGCATCTTATCATGTAACTTTTGCAATTTAACCCCTCAACTTGGGTAATTTGCACTTTAGTCTAACACAAGCAAAACATTATTTTCAACATCATTCAAAAAGGACTAAAATTGAAATATAAGTTCCTCTAGAGCCTTAATTACTTTTCAAAAGATAATGGCAAACATATAATTATCTTTCTTAAACAAAACACCTAGGGTTAAAGCATAACCCAAGTCAGGGATGTTACAAATTATCCTCCCCTTACAAGGTTTCGTCCCTGAAATCATCAAGAGAAAAGAGAAGGGTACTTCCTCTTCATCTCTTCTTTTAGCTCCCACATAGATTCTTCAATGCCACGATGATGCCATAGAACTTTTACAAGACATATGTCTTTCTTTTTTAGCTTTTTAATTCTTCTATCAAGAACCAACATTGGTCCTTCAACATAAGATATATCATCATTTAGATCTACCTCCACAGGTTGCAGAACTAACTCTGTGTCAGGATGACACTTTCTCAGCATAGAGATATGAAACACTGGATGCAATCTATGCAACTCAGGTGGTAACTCCAACTTATAGGCTACCTTTCCCATCCTTTCAATGATCGGATAAGGCCCCATAAATCTAGGAGCTAACTTCCCCTTCTTTCTAAATCTGAGGATACCTTTCCAAGGTGAGACCTTGAGGTATACTCTATCTCCAACTGGGAATTCTAAGGGTCTATGACGCTTATCAACATAAGATTTCTGTCTATCCTGGGCAACTTTCAACTGTTGTTGTATGACTTTAATCTTCTCAGCTGTTTGCTGTACTAGCTCAAGACCCAAAAGTTGGTACTCCCCTGTTTCATACCAACATAAAGGAGATATACAACATCTACCATACAATACTTCATATGGTTCCATCTCAATACTGTGATGATAGCTATTATTATAAGAAAATTCTATCAAGCTTAGGTGTAGATCCCAACTTCCTACAAGCTGAAGGACACATGCTATAAGCAAATCCTCCAAAGTTTATATGGTTCTCTCAGATTGTCTGTCTGTCTGTGGGTGAAAGGATGTACTAAAACTTAATTGCATACCCAAAGCTTTAAGGAGTCACTCCCAAAAATGACTGGTGAACTGGGGACCTCTATCAGAAACAATTGTAGTTGGAACCCCATGCAACCGCACTATCACATCTATAAAGTTCTGTGCAAGCTTCTCAGCAGTGTAGGTTGTTTTGACAGGTAAGAAATGTGATGTCTTTGTCAACCTATCAACTATCACCCAAATGGAATCATGACTTTTGGCTATTCTAGTCAAACCAACCACAAAGTCCATGGTTACATAATCCCATTTCCTACAGTATAGGCAGATGTTGCATTATTCCTGCGGGCTTTTGATGTTCAACTTTAACCTGCTGACACACCAAACACCGCATAACAAACTCAGCTACATCTTTCTACAATCCAGGCCACCAATACATATCTTTTAAGTTATGATACATCTTGGTGCTCCCTGGGTGCATAACATACATTGAAGAATGAGCTTCTTCCAGAACTAACTTTCTTAAGTTATCAGCATCAGGTACCACCATCCTACCATTGTAACAGACTACCTGATCATCTGAATCATGGAAACCATCTCATTTCTCACTACCATACTCTGATCTAATATGTTAAATCACAGTAGCATTCTACTGTGCTTCTTTAATCTGCTATCTCAGAGTAGGTTTCACTTGCATCTCAGCTAACAACCCGGCTAAAATGATACTTTAAGCTGTATAATGTTTTTCCTCATAGAGATAAGCATATCTCTCTCAGAGCAAACTAAGGAGTTCAATTGTGCTTTATCTTGGGCTGGTGAGGATGATTTTCTACTTAAAGTATCTGCCACTACATTGGCTTTCCCTAGATGATAATCAATTGTACCATCGTAGTCCTTGATTAACTCCATCCAGCGGTGTTGCCTCATGTTCAACTCATGCTGTGAGAAGATATACTTTAGGTTCTTATGGTCTGTGAAAATCTGGGATGTCTCTCCATAGAGATAATGTCTCCAGATCTTCAAAGTATGGACCATAACAGCTAGCTCTAGATCATGTGTCAGATAATTGTCCTCGTGTTTCTTAAGATGTCGAGAGGCAAAAGAAATCACTTGCTTATCCTGCATCAACACACATCCTAAGCCATTTTTAGATGCATCACAGAAAACTATGTACCCCTTCCCTTGCTCAGGTAACACCAGCACAGGTGCACTTGTCAACCTTTCTTTTAGTAGATGAAAAGAATGTTGACACTTGTCATTCTAGACAAAAGGAATCTCCTTCCTTGTCAACTTAGTTAGGGGTAAGGCTATAGAACTAAAGTTCTTAATGAACCTCTTGTAATAGCCTTCCAGTCCTAGGAAACTGCATATCTCCGTCAGTGTCTTAGGTTGTTCCCATTGTAGGATAGATTCTACCTTCTTAGGATCAACATGAAAACCTGAGGCAGATATTATGTGCCCTAGAAAAGAAACTTCTGGTAACCAGAACTCACATTTGCTAAACTTAGCATATAGCCTTTGCCCTCTTAGGAAAGTCAAAGCCTGACAGAGGTGTTGCTCATGCTGTTGAGCATCTCTACTACATATCAAAATGTCATCTATGAAGACGACTATAAACTAATCAAGAAAAGGTCAAAAAATTCTATTCATGAGTTCCATGAATGAAGTTGGTGCATTAGTTAGTCCAAATGACATAACTATAAACTCATAGTGAGATTATCTTGTTCTAAAAGCAAATTTAGATATGTCACTCTCCTTAATACACAATTGATGGTATCCCGACCTCAGATCTATCTTAGAAAAGATAGTTGCACCACGCATCTGATCAAACAAGTCATCGATCCTTGGCAGAGGATACTTGTTCTTTATAGTTACTTTATTCAACTGCCTATAGTCGATGCATAATCACATAGACCCATCCTTCTTCTTAAAAAAAAGAACCGGAGAACCCCAAGGTGAAGTGCTCGGTCGGATAAAACCCTTCTCAAGCAACTCCTATAGTCGTTTCTTGAGTTCTAACATCTCAGCAGATGCCATTCTATACGACATTTGTGCTATTGGTTGTGTACCCAAGATTAGATTAATCTCAAAATCAATCTCTCGGGATGGAGGAACACCTGGAAGTTTTTCATAAAATACATCTTCAAATTCCCTAACTACCGGAACTTCAGAAGGATGAGGGCTCTCCATTATGGTATCTACCGCATGTGCCAAGAATGCAAGGCATCCCTGTCTCATCAACTTCTCAGCTACCATAGATGATACAAGACAAGTTGGAATAATCTTTCTGTGTCCCTAAAAGATTCATGTGTCACTGTTGTCTCTGAACACAGCCGGCTTGGAACCACAATCCAAGACAACCTTATACTTCTCTAAGGTGTCCATGCCTAGGATTATATCGAACTCGTGCATTTCAAGTGGTATAAGATCCACCTGAATGCGATAATCAGAAAAGGAAAGATTGCAGGGAGAACACACTTCCCGCAACACTACAGATCCCAGCAAAGGGGTTTCCAGCATCAAACTATCTGCTCTACGACTGACAATCATGTTGCAGTCATGGATCACTTCTCAAGTGATAAAGGAATGCGTAGCACCCGGATCAATTAAAACAGATACGAAGTAGGATAAAGACATATCAGAATAAAATAGTTACATCTAACCTATCACAACCCGAGGGTTGACTACTGCTTTGGGCTGATTCATAGCATAGAATATAGTTGTTGCTTGTTGTTGGCCCTGTACTCCAGTGTTGGGTGCTGACGATCCAGCTTGTGATGCTTGTCCATGTCCTATGGAGCCACTAGAAAACTGTGTCCTCTGTGAGCCTTGGTGACTCTGCCTCTGGGGTTGAGTTACATTCCTGACTTTCTCAGGACAATCTCTCATCAAGTGTCCTGACCTCCCACACTGGAACCAGTTGTAGATTCCCAAACTCAGCGGCATGTTCATCATGTGATCCAGACATCTTCAAGTTCTTCTTCTCCTATATGAGTAGAAGAAACTATCAAATAAACTAGAAAACACTAGAATAGACTCAACAACCTTAATCCTATGTCTCTGTAGACTCAGCGAACCTAGAGCTCTGATACCACTTAGCTTGTGGCATCCAACTCACAAAAACACCATTAACTAAGCAAAAGTGTTCTTTAGCAGTGGATTACTGAAAATCACTAAAAAATAAAACTATTTACAAATAGATCCATTCTCAGGAAAGCTCTTTAAAAAAACCACAATATTATATTTACATACTAGTTCACAAAGTACATTCACTGTACTATCTCTTCTCGAGGAATATATATACATCTTTTCTTTGCTAAAAGCACAAGTAACAAAATCCTCAAGGCATTCAAACCAAAATCTCAGATCGATTATAAAAACACTATCCATGGACTCCTAGGACCTGAGAGTACAAAGACGACACATAGGACTTTATATACAAATCTTGACAGCCAATATTTCCACCTGAAGGATTACTGTTGTCCCTGTTGTTGCTGCTGCTCTTTCTTGGATGTAGGGTTCCTACCTCTTTGTCGGTGTCTACCTAAAAATGGTGGACCCCACAGGGGTGAGACAATCTATAAACTGCCCTAGCGAGAGATATAACTCTCTGCCGAAAACATTATTATTGCAGTTTAATAGAAATAAACTGAACAATGGAATCATATACTTCAATAACAGATAAATCAATATTTATGCAGATTAGAGCAACATTCCTATTCAAGTATTTCAGTTATAACTTGATAAGGTAGCATATCTCTTATTCAATACAGAATTAAAGATCATAAGTAACATTTATGTATCAAGGACATGCTAAGAAGGATAACATCAACCGGTGGTTCTCGTATTTCAATCTTATGTAAATACACTACACGGATGATTACATTTTACAAACAAACTTAAGCTCTGAGGAGATGAGATATACCGCTCATACTCCAATTAACCATTGTGAAGTTAAAATTGGTACCATACAAAGTCAATGGAAGAGACGACTTCCATGACCTCCCACATCTCGGTCAGTGTGACATCACATGCAGGACATCTCATGTCTCTGCTACGTAGCTTGCCTGGGTATAGAGGCATCTCTGCTATAGAGCTACAACGGCGGCGGCACTCTCTTCACAATCAAGAGATTTCATGTTTACCTCCATCGATCCAGCATTAAAATCATCGGGATATTTGTGATACATCCATCTCGACACATATAATGAAGGATTGAGAGGTTTAATGTTTACCTTCCATCAATTCCCTCATTAGGATATACAAATATTTTCGCCCATCGACCCCACATATTCAAAAATATGCGAACTCCAGGAGATCCCGTAGGAAAACCTATTTCACCATCATCAGCTACTGACGATGATGGATCTATGGTCAAAGCACTAAATGTAAAGATTTCACTTGATTAATTAAGTACATTATCATATTCTATTAGCATCATTCAAGTTTTCAAACATAACTTATTAGGACAAATGCTACAATGAATCATGTACTATTTTTATCAGTTACTTCTCAGTCTTTATAAGACATTGGGATCTCAGTCCCTATATCAATACTGGGAATACTCATCCCTTCACAAACTCAATACCATAATCATATGGTTTCGGGTATTCAAACCCTTAACTCATCACTGAGCATTGTTACCACTTTTTCAGGTAATTATCACCTTCAGGTCATCTGACCAAGGTAAACATGACACTCTCTACACAAGCATCTCTTATGGCACTTAAGTCCCATTAATTCTCTTATTACCTCTTACTATGCAACAAGGCATATTATGGCACATAAGGCCCAATAACAATTTTAATAAATAAAACATCATAGCTCATACCTGGCTATGTTCATCATCTCATGATACCTGCATGGTCAGTATAGATGATAACAATATCAACACCTTGCAAAAGAAATATAGCATTACTATTCAAGGGCAACACCACTATTCCCTCACTAGGGTTAGGGTTTGCCATTTCAGGTCAATTGGGGATACTCATCCCATTTCCTAGATCAGGGTTATGGTTTATCACCATATTGCCCAAGATTTGGGTTTCATATAGCATTACATAGTATCATCCTGGATTTGAGTTCCACATCACATTAATATATCAGGGTTTTACATAATATCACCCTAAATTAGGGTTCCACATAATATCACCCTAGATTAGGGTTTACATTCAATATCCCACAATTAGGGTTTACTATTCATCCCAATCAGGGTTTCATATTCAATTACCCATAATTAGGGTTTACTATTCATCTAAATTAGGGTTTTACATTTCATAACCCAAACATAGGATTACTCATGTCATCACCCTCAATTAAGGTTTCACTATTACCCTAGATTAGGGTTTCACTCAGAATTGCCCTGAATTAGGGTTAGGGTTCACTAACCTTCTCGATTAGGGTTTTCATGTTATCTTCACTAAGGATCATACCCTAATTACCACATGATTAATACTCATGTATGAACTCTTCTCTCTCATCCTTTCAACTTGATTAGGTTACATCATCCTTTCCATCAAGTACAAAGAATTATGGTTAACATAGTGAATGATTACTTTCATAAACTTTTAGGGTTAGTCATTTTATAGGTACTAACCATCTAGGTACTTTAGGGTTTCAACCTTTGTACCTATCCTTGATAATCATTATTATCAACCATTAGATCAATCATCACCTTAAATCTCCAAACAATTTGATCAATTTAGACCTCCATTCAATTTTGATCATGACCTTCAAATGGTCTTGAGGTCACACCCTCAAACGGTCTTGGGGTTAGACCTTCAAACGGTCTTGGGTTCAGACCTTCAAACGGTCTTGTCCCTTAGCCCCTTAAACGGTTTTGAAACCATTTCCTTTCAAACGGTCTTGAAGACCTTTCCCTTCTCAAACGATTTGAAACTCCTTTATCTCAAACGGTCAACCTTTACCAAACGATCAACTCCATCAAACGGTTTTGAAACCATTTCCTGCAAATGGTCAACCTTTCTCAAATGGTCAACCCTTGATCCTCAAAATGGTTTGAAAACTGTTTGAGCACCAAACGGTTTGATGAAACCGTTTACTCATCCAACATGAATTGAATAAAATCAATTAGGGTTTAAAAGCTTCAATCTGATTAGGGTTTGCAATTGGTAGTTTATCCAATCATGGAACCTTTAGAAGCCAATCAATTAAATCTATTAGATCATTATTAAACACATCAGAAACCCCCCTCAAAATGTCAACCCCCTCCATTCGGTCAACCACTCCAAACGGTTTGGAACCCAAACCTCCAAATGGTTTGCAAACTGTTTGGTTACCAAATGGTTTGGTGAAACTGATTGGACCATATTGTTGAAAGCATTTGCACCCAATTTTATTTTGAGATGTGTGATTAAAATGATTTCATCATCATCAAGCTTCAACCCCTCGAATTATACTTCCATTTCCATGGTAGTTTCATCAATTAATCAAAGGAATTTCAAGAAGAACAATTGAACATATCAAATTGAGGAATTGAATTCAATAACAATGAATAAGGGTTCAAGTTATATAACCCACCTTCAATTGAGCTTCAAAGCTTGGATCTTCACGTCAAAAATGGTGGATGAAGCTTCTTCAACTATCCCAAGGCTTATCCTCATGCTTTTGAGTGAAAAGATTGGCTACATTTGTAGATTGAGTTAAGAAAAAAAGAAATCAAGCATTGATTTGTGATTTCCACCATGAAATCAAGGTGAAAGAAGGTCAAGAAGATTACCAACAGGTTGGGGGTCGTCCTCCTATTTCTCCTAAGCTCCCTTGGTCTTTTGTCAAGCAATAAGTAAAAGTGGATTCGATATTACCCTTTCAACTCATGGATAAAGGAGCATATATATGAATTTTATTGAAAATTCATTTAAGAGAGAGAAAGTAGGGATTATCTCCTCCATTTCCTTTACAATTTCCCCCTTCCCTTCCTTAGTTATGAGGCTATCTCCTTTTCCTCTTATTCCTCTCAATTATGTTGGCTAAATGGACATCTATAAATCCCTTTGTTTTGATTATGACAAACATTTCATTCTTACTGATCTAACGAGCTACTTGAGTGTGCAGGATTAAGGTGGATGACAAAGCAACTAGGGAAATCCATATGCTTACATGTTTATGTTTTCATGCAATGTAATCGCTTTGTAAAAACTTGTACAAATATATAATGTACAAGTACTTAGATTGCATGTAAATCAAGTGTTAGATTCTCCCTAGCTAAACACCACATTTAGATAAGTCATTCCCTTCAAATAGGATCACATATACACACTCATACATATAATTAGTGCCTAAATTGAAACATTGAAACAGGATCAATCTCGGTCGACAAACTCCTCGACCGAGACACTCTCGGTCGACAATCTTCTCGACCGAGAAAGATCCAAAGTAGCCGTTAGACACAACTGACAAGGTAGTTGGCAGTTGGAGATAGACGTTGCAAATCACTTGTTCCAGAGAGCCTATCGGTCGACAAAAGTTTGACCGAGTAGGTGTCTCGGTCGACCATTCCTCGACCGAGATGGTCTCTGACAGCAACTGCAGAATTAATTAATTAGCCATTGTTAAAGCAACAAACTTGTACCTAACGGCTAGTTAAGCACTTAGAAACCCCTAGAAGTTGTCTAGAACGTCCTTAAGCATCCTTAGGCCATTCCTATAAATAGGACAAGCCATAGGACACTCAAACTCACTTGTTACACTTGAGAAATCCTTGAGCATACTTTGAGCAATCTGTTTGTGAGCAATTTGAGCATTGTGACAATTGGCCATTTCCTTCCTTAGCTCAAAATTTGTGTCCTATAGGCTAGTATCTCCTACCCACTGCAATCACAAGTTCATACACTTGGTTAGGAGATCTATACGCTTGATCTAGGCAAATCAAGCCTTGGGCTACAAAGGATAAGTTGTAATTTCCTTTTTCCTTTCTTGTTCTCTATTACCGTTTGTACTCTCCTTGCTACTCCTAGGTTGGAGGCTGCTGATTGGAGAGGGTGGAGATCTTCTTGGTGAAGAAGGTGACTTTGAGCTACTTCAGAAGGCTGGTGCAACGGGAGGTTACTTCTAGAGAGGAAGGCTACTTCAAGGGGGAGCTTGGAGTTACTTCAAGAAGGCTACCTCAAAGTTGGTGCACCTACTTCAAGAGAAGGCTGTTCAAAGGGTGTAAAGGAAAGTATTGTATTTTGTATAAATCCTTGAGAAGGTAATAAAATAAATACTTTCAAAATCCCGGTTGGGTAAGCAACCGGGTAGTGGACTGACAACTTTAGTATTTGCTAAAGTTGGAACCACTCTAAACACATGTCTCCTTCTTCCAATTTTCAATTTTGGTTGTTTGAGTTCAATAAATTGTTAAAATTAATTTAAAACTCTATTCACCCCCCCCTCTAGTGTTTTTTCAATTGGTATCAGAGCGGGCTTCAAGGAACCCTAACCAGGTCTTGAAGAATGGAGGGTAATGGTGATTACAATCACAACAAAAGGTGTTGCTTGGACAAAACTACAATATGTTGCAATTGGTGCTTAGGAACAAGCCACACAACAACCAGATGCCCATGGAGATCAAAGAAGGAAGATGAGAACAAAGATTGTCTCATTGCTACAACTAGTGAGGAAGAAGAAGAAGAGGTAAGTCTTTTTTATTTATCTAAAGAAGAACTAGTTGCTAGCCTTGAAGAAACACATATTAAATATGTTGAATGCAAGAAGAAATTAAAGAAATCCAATAAAGCAAATGATGAATTACATGCTAAGCTTCTTGCTATTACATCTGAAAACGAAGATCTTAAAAAGATCATTGAAGATCATGATATTGAGATAAAATCTATAGAGGCAAATTGTAATCTACTTTCTTTAGAGAAAAATAATTTGCAAAGTCAAGTGAATGATCTTCAAAAACAACCCATCTTATGCAACCATCTAGATTATGATTCTATTGTCAAAGAAAGAAATTCATTGTCTTCTAATCTAGATCAAGCAAAACTAGATATCAAGAAGAGAATGGAAGAGATTGCCAAGCTACAACAAAAAGTTAGTAATTTGAATAGTAATGGCATTCTTGATAAAATCTTAGATAATCCCTATCATCAAATCGGGAGAAGAGGACTAGGTTACAAGCCTAAAGGGAAATCCTATCAACAACCTAGTTGGAGAAAGTCACAAACACATCAATCTATATATGTACCTAAAAGAACATCATCACCCAAGAACAACACTGAACACAACCATAGAAAAAGATATGAGGTTGACTCGATATGCTGTCATTATTGTTTGCGCCTTGGTCATTATTCCTTTTCATGTCCTTACAAGAGAAAAGATGTCGAGTTAGTTTGGGTTCCAAGACCTCCAAACTAAATAAACGCAATTAAGTTGAGATATGACCAAGAACCTTAGTTGCATATTTCTACGTCTATCTCAACTCAACATAATGGGATAACAAACAAATTTAAGTATCTAAATATTTAACTTGCATACATATGTTTTATTTGGAAGCAATTAAACAGTTCCAGAAATATTGTCGGTCGAGAGACTGTCGACCGAGACACTGTCGGTCGAGAAATTGTCGACCGAGCATGTCACTGATTTCCAGTCTGTTGCAAAATTTCTGAATTTCTTTGAAATTGATGAAATTGCTATCTATTTGTGATTGATGAATGGATATATATTTTGAAAATCATCCCTATAAACTTAAATGAGATTAATATTAGTGATTTAAGTTTAAACTGAAATTATGCTTAGCCCAAAATAAAAAGAAAATTTCTATTTTCACATGATCATGTGATGGAATTATATGTTGTTATCATTACATCATGGATATGCTTTCAATATTTGGTACGCATAGATAATGATAAATTGTATGCATAGGATCCGTGATGATATTCGGCAAGCAAAATGATGTATTGGTTATATGCTATTGCTTGCAATACATAAGACAAAATCTCTAAAATTAGTATCTTTGAAGAATTGAGATATTAATTGTGCCTTCATTTAAGAATTATATCAAGTAGTATGCTTCAACTTGATACTTAATCAAATTTTATGTAGATATTATACTCGATATGTTCAATTTGAAAATCTGCAAATTTGCCTCTTGGTTAAAATGAAATTTGACCAAGGGGCGCTATGGTCGTAGTCAAATTCGACCTAAAATAAGTTTGACACAATAACTATTTGAATATCATTTTATTATGATTAAAAGCAAAATCAATTTATGATCACAAAATTGTCCCAATATTGTTAATAAATACAAATAAATCAAAAAGGATGAAAATCTTTGCAAATACCTAAAAGTTAAAGTTATGGCTAAATTGACATCTATTGCAAAGCACTTATGCCTTGGGATATCTATCTAAAGGAGAGCATAGTATAAAATTAAGGGGGAGAAGTAATATCAAATATTCAACATGGATATCTTTTTGAAATGACAAAGGGGGAGAAGAAAATATCAAAATAAAATAAAGATCAAAACTATAATAACTGAGTTTCATAATGAAAAAGGCCAAGCACTTACTTGCAAAACAAGAATGGCTACAAAAGGTAATCTTCAGGTATGAAACTCATATGTTTTATATTTCTTTCATTTATATTTTGGAAATGTTTGTCATCTTCAAAAAGGGGGAGATTGTTGGCTAAATGGACATCTATAAATCCCTTTGTTTTGATTATGACAAACATTTCATTCTTATTGATCTAACGAGCTACTTGAGTGTGCAGGATTAAGGTGGATGACAAAGCAACTAGGGAAATCCATATGCTTACATGTTTATGTTTTCATGCAATGTAATCGCTTTGTAAAAACTTGTACAAATATATAATGTACAAGTACTTAGATTGCATGTAAATCAAGCGTTAGATTCTCCCTAGCTAAACACCACATTTAGATAAGTCATTCCCTTCAAATAGGATCACATATGCACACTCATACATATAATTAGTGCCTAAATTGAAACATTGAAACAGGATCAATCTCGGTCGACAAACTCCTCGACCGAGACACTCTCGGTCGACAATCTTCTCGACCGAGAAAGATCCAAAGTAGCCGTTAGACACAGCTGACAAGGTAGTTGGCAGTTGGAGATAGACGTTGCAAATCACTTGTTCCAGAGAGCCTGTCGGTCGACAAAAGTTCGACCGAGTAGGTGTCTCGGTCGACCATTCCTCGACCGAGATGGTCTCTGACAACAACTGCAGAATTAATGAATTAGTCATTGTTAAAGCAACAAACTTGTACCTAACGGCTAGTTAAGCACTTAGAAACCCCTAGAAGTTGTCTAGAACGTCCTTAAGCATCCTTAGGCCATTCCTATAAATAGGACAAGCCATAGGACACTCAAACTCACTTGTTACACTTGAGAAATCCTTGAGCATACTTTGAGCAACCTGTTTGTGAGCAATTTGAGCATTGTGACAATTGGCCATTTCCTTCCTTAGCTCAAAATTCGTGTCCTATAGGCTAGTATCTCCTACCCACTGCAATCACAAGTTCATACACTTGGTTAGGAGATCTATACGCTTGATCTAGGCAAATCAAGCCTTGGGCTACAAAGGATAAGTTGTAATTTCCTTTTTCCTTTCTTGTTCTCTATTACCGTTTGTACTCTCCTTGCTACTCCTAGGTTGGAGGCTGATGATTGGAGATGGTGGAGATCTTCTTGGTGAAGAAGGTGACTTTGAGCTACTTCAGAAGGCTGGTGCAACGGGAGGTTACTTCTAGAGAGGAAGGCTACTTCAAGGGGGAGCTTGGAGTTACTTCAAGAAGGCTACCTCAAAGTTGGTGCACCTACTTCAAGAGAAGGCTGTTCAAAGGGTGTAAAGGAAAGTATTGTATTTTGTATAAATCCTTGAGAAGGTAATAAAATAAATACTTTCAAAATCCCGGTTGGGTAAGCAACCGGATAGTGGACTGACAACTTTAGTATTTGCTAAAGTTGGAACCACTCTAAACACCTGTCTCCTTCTTCCAATTTTCAATTGTGGTTGTTTGAGTTCAATAAATTGTTAAAATTAATTTAAAACTCTATTCACTCCCCCTCTAGTGTTTTTCAAATTATCCATGATTTATTGAAAAGAAAATTAAGCACCATAACCCTTATAATAATAATATCCATAAGTTAGTGGATATTTCTTTTTATTTTCTTAATGTGAGTGGGTTCTCCACTCACGTAGATATTTCCATTGCCTTTTCAAGGCACAAGGACGTCCATATATGTGTATTTCAACCTCTACAATTTTGGTTGAAGGGCAGTCCATTTAACATAATTATGTTTGCATTAAATTGAATTAGGGTTTCAATTATGCTTAAATCTTGATTATTTTAATATCAAGATTCTCTCTCCTTCAACGAGGTACAAATGAGATGACCCTATCATTGTCTTTGCTCTAAATGATGCCAAGAAACATTAGGGACAATTTAAAGTGGTACTTTGCATATTGAACCCTAGGTTTTGGGTAAATTGCATATTACACCAAAACTAGGTTTTAATGCACAAACATTGCTTTATGAGATCTTTCTTGGTACTCAGGCTACCACAAGCCAGGCCTCTACATCATCTTCATTCTCATGATGCTTCAAAACATGAGGAACATATTATCATGTAGCATTTGCAATTTAAACCCGCAACTTGGGTAATTTGCACTTTAGTCCAACACAAGCAAAACATTATTTTTAACGTCATTCAAAAAGGACTAAAATTGAAATATAAGTTCCTCTTGAGCCTTAATTACTTTTCAAAAGATAATTTCAAGCATATAATTATTTTTCTTAAACAAAACACTTAGGGTTATAGCATAACCCAGGCCAGGGATGTTACAGTATGTGACTTCTCGCTCATGGCAAGAATAAAGGAGGCAGGAAGAGAGAGAGAGCATCATCTCCATGTAGGAGGGAGGAAGGTTGACCCCTTGGAGTAGAGAGAAACTATCTTCACACTAGTTGGTTGACTTGATGAAGATGTCTTCACTTCCCTCCTTCTATGTTGATGAGAGAGAAAGCAACTTGAGGATGAAGTGTGGATCTTGGATCGACAGCCTTGGGACCAAGGATGGAAGATGAAATAACTCTTAATGGTTGGGGCAGCCTTTGGGCATCCAAGAATTCAATGCCTAATGAGAACTCCTTCGATTCTATTTATAGGCTTCCAAGGAGTCCCAAATGGCCTTGGGACCATTTGGGTCTTTAGTGGTTTGGGGACTATTTGGCGTCATGCAGTCTCGGGACTGTTTGGCTTCAAACGGTCTCGGGACCATTTGGCTTCATACGGTCTTGGGACCGTTTGACTTCATGCGGTCTCCAGACCGTTTGCTTTTGTTCAGTCTTGGGACCGTTTGAGTTCATACGGTCTTGGGACCATTTTCCTTCATTTGGTTTCCAAATCATTTGCCTTTATTCAGTCTTGGGACCGTTTGAGTTCATTTGGTCTTGGGACCGTTTAAACTTCATTCGGTCTTGGGACTGTTTGCCTTTATTCGGTCTCTAGACCATTTGAGTTCATTCAGTCTTGGGATCGTTTGGACTTCATTCGGTCTCCAGACCGTTTGCCTTTATTTGTTCTTGGGACCGTTTGAGTTCATATGATCTTGGGACCGTTTGGGCTTCATTCGATCTTGGGACCGTTTGCCTTTATTCGGTCTTGGGACCGTTTGATTTCATTCGGTCTTGGGACCGTTTGGACTTCATTCGGTCTTGGGACCGTTTGAGTTCATTCGGTCTTGGGACCGTTTGGGGCTTTTGCACTTTTTTGGGTTTTTTTGTAAGAAGAAAAAGATAAATGCTAATTTAATGGTGAATTCATAGTAACATAGAAAGTTAAGGACTATATCTAATTTATCTAAGAAAAAGTATGGAAAATTAAGAAAAACTAGTAAGATAACATCACAAAATGGGAGGTTATCACACCCCCTAACTTAGAGTTTAGCTTGTCCTCAAGCTGGATAGATTTCTATAGTCTTGCTTCAATTCTAAACTAGAGATCTCCTAGAGAATTATCGGGGTTTCTGCTTGTACTAACTCTTTCAGGTATCGAGAGTTGCGTGGATCTCAAGTTTCTTCCATAGCGCGTAACTCGCATTTGGACCACCTTTTCCTTTATCGTATTCTATGCATGTCTTCGACTCTAAGCAGTTTTATACTTCTTTGAATTTCCTACCAAATGCTAAGATAGGTATGAGGGTTGGCTAAATGTTATTGTGTAACTCCCCCTTTTTAGTGGGGGAGGTTTTATCTAAACTTTTGGGATCTCACTATCGGGCGCGACACATCTGCCTTTGTGTGGGAAGCTAAATGTACCGACCTGGCAAGTCCTTTATCATCTTTTTCATATACTTGGAGACCTTAGGATCTCACTACTGGGTGCGACACATCTGCCTTTGTGAGGGCAGCTAAATATACCGGATGGGAAAGACCTTTATTAGTTCTTTGTATAAGTCCTTATGCATGACACAACTCTCATGTTTTTATTCAACGCTCAGGTTTTTATTCATATTCTCACAGGTTTAGGAATTGGGTATTTGGGATTTTATTTGGGACGCCAAGCCTCTTTTTGAAAGGAAGAAAACTATTTCTTAGGGTTTCTTGACATGCACTTATTACGGTTTCGTACTTGGTGGTTCACTTAAGAGGTTCCTTGATTTGGATTTCGCCTGGTTTCCTCCTATCCTTGAAAGTGTTTAGCTTGTTTCGGCCAAGATGTTAACATGTGGAGAGTCTGATGCAGAATTGAAGCACAAGCATAGGAATCGGGTATGAAAGTGATTTATTAATTCACCATTACATGCCTAAATGATACTTAAGTAGTTTCTTTTGAGGATTACTTTGTCTCTAATTTAGCTAGGGGTGATTTTTTTTTCGAAGCCAAAGTTGTTTTGTATGTAAGAGTTATTCTACCAAAGAAATTATTGAAAAATATAAGTGTCATAGGAAAGGAAAAATATGTACAGAAGAACAGAGGTGAAAGAAAGAGTAAAGAGAAAAGGGTTTGAATATGATACCTCACCCTTGCCCATGTACCCCCCTAACTTATCACTCACTCTGTCCTCAGGGTGTCAAAGTGATAGGTTGAGAAGTACATGGGCAAGGGTATTAAGGTTATGTTAATCCCTTGTTTTCTTCATGAGATCATAAGAGATTAGCTGTGAATTTTCCATGTAGAGTGTGGTAATCCACATCCTTCATGTCCTCCACTTGTTTTCCAAGAACACTGATGGTATACATCCAATACAGGACATGGAAACCGCAGTCATTCGATTCTCTGATCTACTGGGGACATCTGTGGCTGAAGGTTGGGTAATGGAAATGTTCATTGTCATATGCCTATGTGTGTTTGCCAAGGAGAATGTGTAGTGGTTCAGAACAATCCTTCGCCACTTCCTCTGTGGGCGTCATTGTTGTAACAACATACTATTTTTGGTCTGGATCAAACTGGCTGTCGGAACTATTGTATATTATTGTGGTTCCTTCATGTAGGTTTGTTGCCAGTAGCATCCAGTGTTTGGAATGAAGAAAGAGAAGCATAATGAACTTCAGAGTTGTGTGTTGAAGATATGAGATAAGTGCATCCATGGTTCCGAAGTTCTTCAACCCTAATAGATGATCCTTCATGTATGTTGACGCCCTATAAACCGTAGGGTAGTCCCGTGCTAGAAGAAATTGGTACGCAGTCATCATGCTCATGGATAAAGAACCTTTAATTTATATAGTTTCACGGAGAGAATCTTTCATTCTAGAATATCTCCTTGTAAGAAAACTAGCTCATCATTTTCTGTGTATAGCCTAGACATGATGAGTCAGAGTTCGTTGTCGGAAAGGCTCTTGCATGCATTAAGGTCAAAATTTGGAAACGTTGGTTCTATGGCAGATAGGGGCACCATTGGTTGGAATGCTCTATTGATGGTGACCCCTATTATCAAGTCGATGTCCCCCTTGTCCTCCGCCACATCGAAAGCATAAGGGTCCCACTGGCATTGTTCTGGGACCTTGGCGGTTTGTTGTTGCTTTTTCTCCAACTCCTTTAGAATTGTCCTATATGGACGCTTTTGCATACGTTGGATAGTAGAGAAAAGATACTGAGGTACGTCGTCTTGTGCCATTGTCAGATCCTTAAAGAATCGTCTATTGTAGATGAGCTCCATGGCATAAAATCCTCATAAGGAGTGCATATCTTCTGTTGCAATCTTGGTAAAGGGGATTTGTCTATTGAGTGCTTCTATGAATCGTATTGTACAAAAAGTGCAATCCCCTGAACCAGGTAAAGTTTGGATTGTTGGGTTGATGATTTGGAACTAGGGTTGGCTCCAACCATGTAGCAGAGATGGGCAAGCAACCCATATTATTTTGAGAAGCCGGAAAGGTATGCATCATGCTTCCCTAGCTTCCAATCCAGCAAAATTTATTTGTCCAACCTTTAGCTTGCTGACACAGAAGTTGTACACCTTGGCATCGCGGGCTGCGGTGTCAACAATCATGTGTAGCCAGTGGTCAGAAACTCTGAAGGGCACGGAAATGTAGCATGTATTTCATGCAAGGACAATTTGTAGCCACTCAATGGACTTTTCACATAAGTCCTTATGTAATAAGCCGAAGGATAGAGCAGGTGAAGCGTTGAAGATAGGCTGCAACCTTTTTGGGCTCTAGAATTCCTCAATAGCGTTGGCAAGGAAAACACAGAAGATAACCATCTTCACTGTCGATTGTGGTCAAAGGATGATACAAAAGTCTTCTCGTGTCAACTTGTACTTTGTCTTTGTATTGTTGTAGATGATGTCCCCCTTGTCTTTGGCATCATCTATGATAGTGTTCAGGATGAAGATGTCCTGAACATCTAATGTAGAGATGGTTGCCATGTCCAAGTCATGCATTTTGTAAGGTAGCAATGGCGGTGGGGGAAGGTCTTGTGGTGGAGGAATTGAAGTCTGCTTGTTGTCATCCCAAAAAAGTGGCAGATCTTCATCTTTATCGGAGTCAGAGTCAAAGTCGAGTTTATCATCTGTGTCTAGACTCACTCTATCAAATTCTTCCTGCTCTGGGTGGAAAGGCACAGGCTGCTCTGGAGCAGAGTATTGATGGATGACTATTGTGGGTGGGTTAATGCTAGTTCCTAGTATGCATTGTTGGAACTTAGCAAAAGTTGCATCTTTGGCAGTGTCCCCCAGGGATCTCATAGCTGAAAAGTTAAAGAACTGGTCCCCATATGACATTGTGACATTGTCATTGTTATCGGGGGACTTGGGATCTGTGGTTCCACCCTCTTGGTGGCCTCTGTCCTTTCCTATTTTTGTGGGGTCTGCCCCTTGACTGGTGCCCTCCCCAGCATTACCTGGGTCGTCGGGTTGATCATCTGAGGAGGATCTGTCATCATTGGAGTCAGCCAAGGAATCCAAGTCCTCATCATCATCTTCACTATTGTCATCATCATTATTCGCTGCCTTTTCTTCTGCCTTCGTAATCAAATTCTTCTTGCACTGCCGATGGATTGCTTGCAGCTCTTTGAGTGCCACTTGCACATGCTCGTGAGTTTCGAGCAGTGTGGCGTGGCTATCTTTAAGATCCGCATATCTTGCTTCGGCAGAGCAGAGTCGTGCAGATAGATCGATTATTTGTGTGTGAAGGTCATTGAGTTCTTTGTTGGAGTCTACTTGGCGGCGGATGAGTTGTACTAGGTTGTTGTTGATGTTGTCCAAGAACGTGTTTTGAGTAGTTTGCTACTGTTGAAGCTCGTGGAGGGTCTCAGTTAAAGGTTGAGTTTGCGTAGAGATCCTGTCAACTTGCTGGGCCAACGCCTCTTGCTGTCCTTTCATCTCAAGTACCAACTCTGGCAGGTTTTTTAAGCGGTTGTCGATGCGGTCGACTTGCTGGGCCGCTACTTCCTACTGTTGTTGGATGCTTACGATGATGCCTGGTAAGGCGTTGTTCGACTTGTCGGTCTTGGAGACCTGTGAAGCGATATCCTACACACACAAAAAATAGATAATAATATGTTAGAAGGGTCGGTGTGGACGTTTCGAATGGCGTCAAATTGTCGTCTGAATTCCTCACCGACTTATGAAAAGGGGACCCTAGAGATGGAAGGGTGAGGTGGCTGGGGTCGGGGTGGAAGGGTGGTAGTTCCTTGTGAAAGAGACACTATTGATGGATGCACAAATTTCATGGTGACTGTTGATGGAGTCACTAGAGGTATCAGGATGGTGGTGGTAGATGAGGTGGTGGATGGGAATGGTGGTGACATCCCGGGTGATAAGGGTTGAAATGGGAATGTTGAGGAGAATGTGGTTGAAGTGAAGATGAGATTGGGTGTTGAGGTGGAGAATGGAAAGCCCAAAAAGAAAAAAAGTGGGGCAAAGTATGCAGGTGAAGTTGTGGATGTGGATGAAGAAATTATGGTGGGCGTTGTTGTGGGGAATGGGGGAAGAGTGATTGATGGTGGAATGGTGGAAGGTGGTGGTGTGGTGGCGGAGTGGTGGAAGGTGGTAGTAGTGCTGGTGGTTGTAGAGGTGAACCCAACATCCAGATCAAAGATGAAAGGTTCTGGTGTTGAGGTTACTATGTTTTCGGCGCTGTGTGGTGGCTCCACCTATGGGTTGATCATTGATGTGGGCATCTCTGATTGCTATTGTTTTTGTATGCGCATCTTTGAAGACCGTGATACTGGAATTTTCTTTGGCCTTGCTGCGGGGGAAGTGACGATGTGCTCTGTCTGCCATGCCTTTGCTTTAACTGAGGCTATAAGGTTGGCAAGCTCCTCTTCAGTGAAGAGAAGCTTATCTTTGTCGTAATCTGCCAATTTTGGAAGCCGCAACAATGTCCTAGATGCTTTGACAGTGGGGCAGAAGATGTAGTGGAGTTTTGTATCCTTCTCCTTTATGATGTATGAGTTCTTTAAACTCTTCTCATTTGTAAGGATGTCACCCTTTATCACCATGCACTTGGGTAGTGGTATGTCCATCTTGAGAAATTACAAAATTGATGTTATGTGACCTCCCATGCAGATTTATTTTCCAAGGGCGTAAGCTGAGTGCTTTTGTATCAGATGTCATTTGATGTTGACTGACAACCCTTTGAGGATGGAATACAGAATAAAGAGTCCAGAAATACTAAGGTTTCCACCCTCTGTCTTGGGGAAAAGAGCACCTGTAATAATTTTGTGCACTGTGCGCACCAGGCCAGAATGTATGTTAGAGGCCTTGCAAGTCTTCACCTTGTAGTTTGGAATCCTTATCAGAGCTTTCCAGAAGGTATGTCTGTTAAACTGGGGATGGTCCAGGCTTACCTCCTTAGCCTTTTTTATCTGATCTTGGTCGATGAATATCTCATTCAGCATTTTCTCATTCAAGACAACCTTGTTACCAAAAAGTGAGGTTACCAGCCTACGGACACCTCCGTCTTTCCATTTATCCTTTACGTCCACAGTTTCTTTGTTGAGGTGTGTGAAGAACTCTATCGTGGGTTCGACATAAGAATTCTCTAAAACAAATTAGAGTTTTGAGAGGTTCACACTATCGAGCGGGGTGAGGACTCTGTCATAAATCCCCATCTTCTTCAGTATGTAGGGGCAGACGTACTTTGTCGGTCGCAACACCTTGTCACCAGCTGGGAGGTGTTAGATGTATAGGTCAGCTGGTGTAGGTTCTGTGGTGGTGGTGGCAGGATTTGCAATAGTAGGAATGACGTGTCTTGCCAAGATCTGTTCCCTTGCGGTAGAGAGTCAGACTTGCTTCCTTGCCCTTTTCTTTGATGGTTGTCCCTTGGCGGCTTCTTCAGTCTTCCTCTTTCCTTTAGACTTTGGGACCGGGGATTCATCCTCGAAGTTTGGTGCGTACTCTGAACCTTCATCACGGGAGGAAATTTCTTCCACTTCTTCAACATGGTCATCAGTTAGGCACATGTTGACTCACTCAAGGTCTTTCATGACCTTGATCAAGTCAACCTTTGGTGGGACCCATCCTGCCTTTTCGTAGGTGTCCACAATTTGTTGGAGCTCTGCGCGGTCCTCCAGTAGTTGCTCCCTTGTCCAGAAGGGAGCGTCAGCAGTTCCTGTGGCTTCATTTGCAGGTGAGGCCATTATGTAATCCGAAGATTATATATGTTAAATAGGAAAAATGTTGAAAGAATTGCAATATATGTAGGGATGAAATCATTTTAAGGGAGAAATTATGTTTTCCAAGACCGTTTGGGTCCAAACGGTATCAAGACCGTTTGGCTCCAAACTGTTTCTCTCAAATAGTTTCACTACCATTTGGGTCCAAATGGTTTTATGATCGTTTGGGTCCAAACGGTTTTACGACCGTTTGGGTCCAAACGGTTTTACGACCGTTTGGGTACAAATGGTTAGAAGACCGTTTGGCTCCAAACGGTTTCACTACCGTTTGGGTCCAAATGGTTTTCGCTCCAAACGATTTTACGACCGTTTGGGTCCAAACAGTTTTGAAGACCATTTGGCTCCAAACAATTTTATGACCGCTTGGGTCAAAACGATTTGAAGACCATTTGGCTCCAAATAGTTTCTCGACCATTTGGCTCCAAATGGTTTCTCGATCATTTGGCCCCAAACAGTTTCACAACCGTTTGATTTGAAACCACTAGGAAGATGAAACGGAGGGGACAACGAGCAGCGAAAAGATGGTGAAAATGGCAAAAATGGCACCATCGATGAAGGTGTTGATGGCGGTGATAGCGTCAGTGGCAATTGTGAACTTCATTCGCGGTAGAAGCGGCGAAAATGTAACCAGTGTTAGTGCAGATGGAGGTTGTCGTAGAAGCATTCTACCTTGCTTCTAGATGATGAAGACAGCGGACGTGTCACGGTGATGGGGTCGTAGGAAAGGACGATGGAGCGGGTGAGGGCAAACATGGACACGTACGGAGACGATGGAAGTGGAGTCGAGATGGAGTAGCGGGGAAGCGACGTGAACTTGGAATGTAACAGGGCTTACACACAAGATAGAAAAATTGAGAAACCAAAGGAAAGGAAAGAGAAGGGGGTGATACATTATTTATAGAAAAAAGGGGCGACATTACAAATTCTCAAAGACAAATTGTTTTGAGACCGTATGGAGCCCAAACAGTATTGAGACCATAAGGATCCAAACGGTTTCAAGATCATGTGGATCCAAATGGTTTCCAGACCGTATGGAGTCCAAATGGTTTGTAGACCGTAAGGATACAAACGGTTTCAAGACCGTAAGGAGCCAAAATGGTTTCGAGACCGTAAGGATCCAAACGGTTTTGAGACTGTGTGGATCCAAATGGTTTCGAGACCATACGGAGCCCAAACTATTTCGAGACCGTAAGGATCCAAACGGTTTCGAGACCGTGTGGATCCAAATGGTTTTGAGACCGTAAGGATCCAAACGGTTTCAAAACCATTAGGATAGGATTGAAATGGTTTTTGGTTTTTATATTTTTTATGTTTATTTTGGATGTTATGATAGGTCTAAAATAAGCAATAAGAAATTAGAAAATAAAATAAAAGGTAATACTCAGTTCTTGGGTTGCCTCCCAAGTAGAGCCTTGGTTTTACGTCACTAGCTCGACGAAGTTCTGACTTGGTTAGATTGATGTACCAGGATCATGAATGTCAATAGTTTGTCTTAGAATTTGTTAGCTGGGGTATAGTATTTCTTCAATCTATGGCCATTAACTATTCTCTCCCCTCCATTGTCATCAATAATGATGATGGTTCTAGTTGGGTAGATGTACTTGATGGTGAATGGCCCAGACCACATTGTGTGAATTTTTTTGGGGAACATCTTAAGTTTGGAGTTGAAAAGAAGGACTTTATCTCCGATGATGATATCTTTCCTTTTGAGATGTCCATCGTGCCACATCTTAGTTTTTTCCTTGTATATCCTGACGCTTTGGTAGGTAGTCATTCGTAGTTCCTCAAGTTCTTGTAATTGCAGTTGTCTATACTCGCCAGTGCTTTTAAAGTCAAAATTCAGTTGTTTGATGGCCCACCAAGCTTTTTGTTCCAGTTCAACTAGAAGATGACATGACTTCCCATATACGAAATGAAATGGATTCATTCCTATTGGTGTTTTGTAAGCAGTGCGGTATGCCCAAAGAGAAATAGGGAGCTTGATAGACCGGTCTATGCGATGTCTGTTGACCGTTTTTTTCTAAAATGGCTTGTAGCTGTCTATTCGAAACTTTGACTTGGCCACTTGTCTGTGAATGATATGGTGTAGTGACCCTATGTTACTAGAATTTTCTGTGGCCTTGCTACGGTGGAAATGACAATGTGCTCTGTCTGCCCTGCCTTTGCTTTGACTGAGGCTATAAGGTTGGCAAGCTCCTCTTTAGTGAAGAGAAGCTTTTCTTTGTCTTAATCTGCCAATTCTGGAAGCGGCAACAATGTCCTAGATGCTTTGACAGTGGGGCAAAGATGTAGTGGAGTTTTGTATCCTTCTCCTTTATGACGTATGAGTTCTTTAAACTCTGCGCATTTGAAAGGATGTCGCCCTTTATCACCATGCACTTGGGTAGTGATCTGTCCATCTTGAGAAATTTCAAGATTGATGTTATGTGACCTCCCATGCAGATTTATTTTCCAAGGGCGTAAGCTGAGTGATTTTGTATCAGATGTCGTCTGATGTTGACCGAAAACCCTTTGAGGATGGACCAGAGAATAAAGAGATCGGAAAAACTAATTTTCCACCCTTTTTCCTGGGGAAAAGAGCGCATGTAATAATTTTGTGCAGTGTGCACACCAGGCCAGAATGTATGTTAGAGGCCTTGCGAGTATTTGCCTCATAGTTTGGAATCTCTATCAGAGCTTTCCATAAGGTATGTATGTTAAACTGGGGATGGTCCAAGCTTGCCTCCTTAGCCTTTTTTATCTGATCTTGGTCGATGAATATCTCATTCAACATGTTCTTAGTCAAGACAACCTTGTTACCAAAAAGTGAGGTTACCAGCCTACGGTCACCTCCATCTTTCCATTTGTCCTTTGCATCCACAGTTTCTTTGTTGAGGTCTGTGAAGAACTCTATCGTGGGTTCAACATAAAATTTCTCCATAACAAAGCAGAGTTTTGAGAGGTTCTCACTATCGACAAGTGAGAGTATAGTCATAAATCCCCATCTTCTTCAGTACGTTGAGGCAGACGTACTTTGTCGGTTGCAACACCTTGTCACCAGCTGGGAGGTGTTGGATGTATAGGTCAGCTGGTGCAGGCTCTGCGGTGGTGGTGGTGGTGGTAGGATTTGCAACAGCAGGAATGACGTGTCCTACCAAGATCTATTCCCTTGCGTTAGAGAGTTGGACTTGATTTCTTGCCCTTTTCTTTGATGGTTGTCCCTTGGTGGCTTCTTCAGTCTTCCTCTTGCCTTTGGACTTTGGGACTGGGGATTCATCCTCGGAGTTTGGTGCGTACTCTGAACCTTCATCACTGGAAGAAATTTCTTCCACTTCTTCAATAGGGTCCTCAGTTAGGCACATTTTGACTCACTCAAGGTCGTGCATGACTTTGATCAAGTCAACCTTTAGTGGGACCCTTCCGACCTTTTCGTACGTATCCACAATTTGCTATAGCTTTGCACGGTCCTCCAGTATTTGCTCCCTTGTCCAAAAGGGAGCGTCAGTAGTTCTTGTGGCTTCTTTTGCAGGTGAGGCCATTCTGTAATCAGAAGATTATATATGTTATAGAGGAAAAAATGTTGAAAGAATTGCAATATATTTAGGGATGAAATCATTTTAAGGGTGAAATTATGTTTTCCAAGACCGTTTGGGTCCAAACGATATCAAGACCGTTTGGCTCCAAATAGTTTCTCTCAAACGGTTTCACTACCGTTTGGGTCCAAATGGTTTTTTCTCCAAATGGTTTTACGACCGTGTGGGTCTAAACAATTTTACGACCGTTTGGGTACAAACGATTACAAGACCGTTTGGCTCCAAACTGTTTCTCTCAAACAGTTTCACTACTGTTTGGGTCCAAATGGTTTTTGCTCCAAACAATTTTACGACTGTTTGGGTCCAAACGGTTTCAAGACTTTTTGGCTCCAAATGATTTTATGACCGTTTGAGTCCAGACGGTTTCAAGACTGTTTGGATCCAAATGGTTTCTCGACCGTTTGGCTCCAAACTGTTTTTCGATCATTTGGCCCCAAATAGTTTCACGACCGTTTGGTTCAAAACCACTAGGAAGATGAAACGGCAGGGATGACGAGCAGTGAAAAGATGGTGGAAATTGCAAAACAGCGCCATTGATGAAGGTGTTGATGGCGGTGATAGCGTTGGTAGAAATTGGGAACTTCGTTCATGGTAGAAGCGGTGAAAATGGTGCCAACATTAGTGTAGATTGCGAGTAGCATTCTACCTTGCTGCTAGATGATGAAGACGGCAGATGTGTCGCTGTGGTGGTGTCGTCGGAAAGGACGACAGAGTGGGTGAAGGCAAACTTGGACGCACATGGAGACGACGGAAGTGGAGTCGGGATGGATTAGCGGGGAAACGACTTGAACTGGGAATGGAACATGGCTTACGTGCAAGATAGAAAAATTGAGAAACCAAATGAAAGGAAAGAGAAGGGGGTGAAGCATTATTTATAGAAAAAGGAGGGGCGACGTTACAAATTCTCTAGGACAGATGGTTTCGAGACCGTATGGAGACCATACAGTTTTGAGACCGTAAGGATCCAAACGATTCAAGACGTGTGGATCCAAATAGTTTCGAGACCGTATGGAACCCAAAATGTTTCAAGACCGTAAAGATCCAAACGAATTTTAGACCGTATGGAGCCCAAACAGTTTCAAGATAGTAGGGATCCAAATGGTTTTGAGACCGTGTGGATCCAAATGGTTTCGAGACCGTATGGAGCCCAAACTGTTTCGAGACCATAAGGATCCAAACGGTTTCAAGACTGTGTGGATCCAAACAGTTTTGAGACCGTAAGGATCGAAACATTTTCAAAACTGTTAGGATAGGATTGAAATGGTTTTTGGTTTTTATATTTTTATGTTTATTTTGGATGTTATTATAGGTATAAAATAAGCAATAAGAAATTAGAAAATAAAATAAAAGGTAATACTCAGTTCTTGGGTTGCCTCCCAAGTAGCTCCTTGGTTTTACGTCGCTGGCTCGACGAAGTTCTGACTTGGTTAGATTGATGTAGTAGGATCATGAATGTCAATAGTTTGTCTTAGAATTTTGTTAGCTGGGGTATAGTCCCAATCTACAAGAACAAAGGTGACGTTCAGAGCTGTACAAACTATAGAGGTATCAAGCTAATGAGTCACACGATGAAGCTTTGGGAGAGGATTATTGAGCAGAGGTTAAGATCTATAACGTAGGTATCAAATAACCAATTTGGTTTCATGTCTGGAAGATCAACAACAGATGCTATTTTTCTGATAAGGAGGCTTATGGAGAAGTATAGACAAAGCAAACGAGATCTTCATATGGTGTTTATTGATCTAGAGAAGGCTTATGATCGAGTACCCAGAGAAGTGTTATGGATGGTTTTGAAGAAAAAGGGTGTGCCTATCCAATACATTGACTTGATCAAAGACATGTATGATAGCTCTACTGTAAGTGTCAAGACTCCTGGAGGAGAGACACCAACTTTTCCTATTACAGTTGGGGTACACCAAGGATCCACACTGAGCCCATATCTATTCGTTCTGGTTATGGATGAGTTAATAAAGAATGTTCAGGATGATATTCCTTGGTGTATGTTATTTGCTGATGATATTATTTTGATTGACGAAACAAAAGATGGATTGAATGATAAAGTTGAATGTTGGAGAAAGGCATTGGAATCAAATGGATTGATGAATAGCAGGAGAAAAAATGAGTATATGCATTGCAATTTCAGCCAATCTCGCAGTGTGAATGATGGAGCCAAGTTGGACGGAGTAGATATACCAAAATGTGACAAATTTCGTTACTTAGGTTCTATTATTCAAATAGACGGGAATGTCCAAAATGATGTTTGTCACCGGATTACTGCAGTATGTTTGAAATGGAGGAGTGCAACTGGAGTTTTATGCGAGCAGAAGATCCCTCTCAGGTTAAAAAGTAAGTTTTATAGAACAGCTATACGACCAGCCATGCTCTATGGGAGTGAATGTTGGGTGGTGAAGAAACAAGGTCTCAACAAGATGAACGTGGCTGAAATGCGTATGCTGAGATGGATGTGTGGGAAGACAGGAAAAGATCATTTGAGAAATGACTATATCAGGAATAAAGTGGGGGTGGCGAGCATTGAGGACAAGTTGCGTGAGGGCCGACTCAGATGGTACGGACATGTGCAACGCAGACCTACTAGTGAGCCTATACGAAGCAATGTTATTGAGACAAACACTATAAATAGAAGAAGAGGAAGGCCTAAATTAACATGGGATGAGCTTATAAAGAGAGATTTTGAATCTCTACATCTCAATTAGAATATGGCCCATGATAGAGCTGAATGGAAACAAAGGATCCATGTAGCCGACCCCAACATAGTTGGGATTGAGGCTTAGATGATGATGATGATGATGATGATGATGGGGTATAGTATTTCTTAAATCTATGGCCATTTACTATTCTCTCCCCTCCATTGTCATCAATAATGATGATGGCTCCAATTGGGTAGATGTTCTTGATGGTGAATGGCCCAGACCACTTTGTGCGAAGTTTTTCAGGGAACATCTTAAGTTTGGAGTTGAAAAAAAGGACTTTATCTCTGACGACGATATCTTTCCTTATGAGATGTCCATCGTGCCACATCTTAGTTTGTTCCTTGTAGATCTTGGCGCTTTGGTAGGTAGTCATTCATAGTTCCTCAAGTTCTTGTATTGCAGTTGTCTATACTCACCAACACTTATGAAGTTGAAATCCAGTTGTTTGATGACCCACCAAGCTTTATGTTCCAGTTCAACTGGAAGATGACATGAATTCCCATATACCAAATGAAATGGATTCATTCCTATTGGTGCTTTGTAAGTAGTGCGGTATGCCCAAAGAGCATCAGGGAGCTTGATAGACCAGTCTGTGCGATGTCTGTTGACCATTTTTTCTAAAATAGCTTGTAGCTTTCTATTCAAAACTTTGACTTGGCCACTTGTCTGTGGATGGTAAGGTGTAGAGACCTTATTTTTAACTCCATATTTCCATAGGAGTGCTTCAAAACATCATTCTAAGTAATGAGATCCTCCATCTGATATGATTGTTTGAGGGACTCCAAATCTAGGGAAAATGATATCCTTGAACATCTTGATAACTGGTTTGGAGTCACAAGAAATGGTGGGTATAGCCTCTACCTATTTTGAAACGTAATCCACAAGGACTAGTGTATAGGAAAATCCATAAGTTGGGGGAAATGGACCCATGTAATCTACTCCCCATACATCAAATATTTCCATCTCTTGCCACAGTGTAAGAGGAATTTCATTCCGTTTAGATATACCACCAGAAGGCTGACATTTATTGCAAGATCATACAAAATCATGGGCGTTGCTTGCTATCATTGGCCAAAAGAAACCTGATTGTATTACTTTGAGGGTGGTCTTCTTTGAACTCATATGCCCCCCAGTGGGGCCAGAATGATAATATTCTAGAACTGGGATAATTTCTTCTTCTGATAGGCAATGACAGAATAGTCCGTCTGCGCACAAGCGAAAAAGGTATGGTTCATCCCAAAAATACTGCTTGGCGTCATGAAGAAATTTATTTCTGTCGTGATAGGAAGAAGAATGGTGTATAATTCTTGTAGCCAGGTAGTTTACTATATCGGCATATCAAGGAAATCCGGTAGTGACTTTCATGAGTTGGTCGTCGGGTAAAGAGTCTCGAATAGGTATATTGTCATCATCCCGAGGCTTGATGTGACTTAAGTGATATGCAATGACATTTTCTACCCCGCTTTTATCTTTTATTTCCAAATCAAATTCTTGTAGCATCAACACCCAGTGGATGAGTCTGGGTTTTGCATCTTATTTTTGAATTAGGTATTTAATTGCAGAATGGTCGGTGTATACTATGACTTTTGATCCGATTAGATAAGAGCAAAATTTCTCAAAGGCGTAAATGATAGCCAAGAACTCTTTTTCAATAGTTGTATAATTCTTTTGGGCCTCATCTAGCATCTTTGATGCATAGTATATCACATAGGGATTCTTGTCTATTCTTTGCCATAGAACCGCTCCTATAGCGTAATCGCTTGCGTCACACATTATCTTGAACGGTTGTGACCAATCGGGTGCTCTCAGAATGGGTTCAGAGATTAGAGCATTTTTTAAGGTCATGAAGCTATTTAAGCATTCTTGATCAAATTTGAAATCTGCATCTTTTGTCAACAAATAGGTCATGGGCTTTGCTATTTTGGAGAAATCTTTAATAAATCTTCGATAAAATCCAGTGTGGTCCAGAAATGCTCGTACTCCTCTAATGTCTTTCGGTGGTGAAAGTTTTGAAATGACATCAATCTTTGCCTTATCTATTTCAATTCCTCTTTCACTCACTCGGTGCCCGAGGAAAACACCTTCTTTCACCATAAAGTGACATTTCTCACAATTTAGAATCATGTTTGTTTCCTCGCATCTTTGTAAAACTTTCCCAAGGTTAAGTAGACAGTTATCAAAAGAATTTCCGTAGACTTAAAAATCATCCATTAATATTTCCATGATTAACTCAGTTAATCCTGTGAATATTGTAGACATGCACCTTTGGAAGGTTGCGGGTGTGTTACATAGCCCGAAAGGCATCCTTCTGAAGGCATAACTTCCAAAGGGGCAAGTGAAGGTTGTCTTTTCTTGGTCTTCTGGGTGTATCTGGATTTGATAGAACCTAGAATAACTGTCAAGGTAACAAAAGAATTTTTGGTGGGCCAAACGTTTAAGGACTTCATCAAGGAAAGGTAGAGGGAAGTGATCTTTTCTTGTTTCTTTGTTCAACTTCCTATAATCGATACACATCTTCCATCCAATGAAAGTCCTTGTGGGTACTAGCTCATTTTTATCATTCAGAATGACAGTAGTCCCTCCTTTTTTAGGGACCACTTGGACCGGGCTAACCCATTGAGAATCAGAAATGGGATATATGATACCAGCTCTTAGGAGTTTAAGGACCTCGAGGCGAACCACTTCTTTGAGGTTCGGGTTTAGTTTCCTGTGATGTTTCCTCAATGGTTTGAACTCTTCTACCATAGGTAGTATAACATCCCTGACCTGGGTTATGAGTTAACCCTAGGTGTTTTGCCTAAATATGTAATTAAATCTTTGTGATTAACTCTGAGCATGTAATTAAGTTTCTCAGAAACATATATTTCAATATTTGCTCCTTTTTATTTAAAGTTGTAGCATTGTTTTGATATACAGGGACCTATGTGCAATTTACCCAGTTAAAAGGGTTAGCTTGCAATTTGCACATGATGAGATGTTCCTCTGATGTTGAGACATCATGAGAAATCTTTTCAGCAAAGTTTGAGGGATTTCCCAAGCTTGGGCACCAAGGTGCAGCTGTGGAAGCAATCTCGGTGCTTGAAAACCCTAATTTGGGGTAAAATGCAATTTACCCAAATTAAGGAATACAAATTGTGAAATATGTCATCTAATGTATCTTTTTAGACTCTTGCCATCATTAAGAGAAAAAATGATGAGGGAGTCACCTCAATTGAGTTATCAAGTTATGAAATATGCCTTGTGATTGAATAATCAGGGTATATGTGTAATATCTCTTTATGTATGTACCTTATTATTAGATTGTTCTTCTTTGCCTTCTTTTTCTAGACCTTAAGATAAGGGTTGTCCTTATAATAAAGAGGAAGGGACGAGCAAGTAATGAAGGAAGGACTTAATTGGAATTATGAGGAAACTTATGGGCCTTTAATGAAACATCACCCAAGTATATGTATACTTCACCTCTCAAGCAAAGGAACTTTTCCTTCGTGCATATCACTGTTTCCTCTTTGCTTGGCCGACTAAGGATTATCTTGGAACTCAAGAGGAACGACCAAGGATGCAAGGTAGGTTTGAACCCCTCTTCTTGCCTAATTCCATGGTTAGAACTCGAATTCAAGGTCATCTTCATGGCTAACTCTTGAAACCCTACCTTTCTAGCCGTCTCTTTTCATCCTTCCTTGGAGTTTTCACCTTGGCCAACCTGTGGGAACTCAAGGACGCCATTAGAGCTTGGATCTTGAAAGCTTGGAGCTCAAGAAGCAAGCTTTAGGTGGGTTTTATAACTCTAAACCCATGCTTTACTATATACATCTCTTATATGCGGTTAGATGATAGTTCTTCATGTTTCCCTATTTTTCCCTGCTATTTTGCGAGCAAATCCATGGGATATCCGTACTGTTCTTGAGCTAGGAGATGAAGGCGTGATTTCCAAGAAAAACCCACCGCTTTCCACTTTCTTAAACGGTCTCACCAGTTTTCTCTCTCGGTCTCAAGACCACGAGGTGAGCAAACGGTCTCGAGACCGCGACAGGGAAAACGGTCTTCAAGACCATTTGGACCCGTTGACCGGGCTTGGAAAGTATAAGGAATCTGTTCCTAATTATATAAGATAATTACCCTCAAATTTTGGGAGGCTAACTCCAAAGGAATCGGGATATATTACCTTTTTAAGTGATAACTTTAAATGAATTTATTCCTGATTCTCAAACGGTCTGAAATTGCCTTTTTGGGCAAACGGTCTCAAGACCGTGTAAGGTCGTTGACCAGGAATTGACCGTATGAGATTACTGTTCAAAATAATGTTAATTAACAACTCACCAAGTTTGATGGTCTAATTCCAAACAGGCTAAGAGTTGAAGGGTGAAGACTAGGGCTAACCCTAGGTGAAATCAGTACTGAAATTATGGTGACCTAATTAGGGTTTTTAGGGTTGATTGACCTAAATGGTCTCAAGACCGTTTGGGGGTCATCCAAACGGTCTCAAGACCGCGAGGGAAATCAACCATGACCGTTTGGAGGTCTGGGGTCAAGAATAGTTGACCAATTGAAGGTACAATTACACCAAATTACATTGCAATTAAATATTGATATAATCATCAACTCAAATTGTTCAACCTTGATGAATTTCCACTAGAATCCAAAATTGGATGGGCAAACGGTCACAAGACCATTTGGAACTCATCTAAATGGTCTCAAGACCGAGAGGAAAATCACCCAAGACTGTTTGAAGGTCTAGGGTTAAGTAATTTGACCAGTTGAGGACCTAATTGCAAATAAGTTATCAATTTAATCAAAATTCTGTTTTGTGGATCAATCATGGTTCAACCCCTATCAAATCACCTTTGACTTTGATGAAATCTTGGGAAAACGGTCTCAAGGCCATGTGGGGTCCACCCACATGATCTCAAGACCGTTTGGGCCAAGTTTGGGCCCAATTGGAGCTCGATTGAAGGGTTCAACCTTGTGTTGAGTCACATTGTTGAGTGTTGACGGGTGAACATTGATAGACCCTAATTGAATCAACTTCAACCCTAATTGGTCAACCATTGAGGGTCAATTGAATGACCAAGTGGTCAAGCATAATTTTAATTGACCCAATTCATAAGTGGTCATCATAGTTTTGACCTTTTGAGGGCTTCAACTTTGGTTGACATTAGGTGGTAACCTTTGATTTTGTTGTTGAAGGACCAAGCGGCTAAGACCATGAGAGCCTCGCGGTCTCAAGACCGTGAGAGGGCTCGTGGTCTCAAGATTGTGAGGGGGCTCACGGTCTCAAGACCGAGAGGAGGCTCGCAGTCTCAAGACCGTGAGGGGCCTCGCGGTCCTGAGGTCAAAGTGGGCAAACGGTCTACATAGCTTCGCGGTCTTGAAATCACATGATGGCTCGCGGTCTTGAAGTAGGTTGAGGGGGCTCGCGATCTTGGAAGAGGTTGAGGGCTCGCGGTCCTAAAGTCAAAATAGACTAAACGGTCAACACAACCTTGCGGTCTTGAAAAGTCAAAATTGGCTAAACGGTCAACACTTTCAAACGATCTCAACTCAATTGAAGAATGATGGCTGAAGGTCAATCAATGTGATTCAAAGTTGACTTCTTTCAATCAATTGATGAAATAAATGGTTCAATGTTGCCCTAATCAAACCCTAATGATAACCTAGGATATTAAGTGGCTAATTGACTAGGATTTTGACCATGATTATGATCAATGGGGTGAATTACCAAAATACCCCTGAAGGGTAAATTAAGTAATACCTTGGTCAAATCAAACCCTAATCACATGATGGTGATGTTTTGGGCTATGTTAGCCTATGATGACTTAATCCAACCTGATTTAGAGTGATATTGACATCACCTAACATTATGATGAGAGAGAAAGTACTTCTAGAGAGAGAAAGTACTTCTAGAAAGAGAAAGTACCCTTTTCTGGTGAAAACTCAATTAAAGCATCTCCGATGCACAGGAATGAGCATAATTAGGGTATGATCCACCTGTGTGAGATCATAGAAACCCTAATTATGATAAATGATGAACCTTTAACTAATCTAAGAGCATCAATGAAGATGTCACTCATATATGATGAGGTTATGAGTTCAATTCACCTTAATGTGAATAGTAAACCCTAATTCAAGGGTGATGACATGTAATGTGAATAGTAAACCCTAATTCAAGGGTGATGACATGTAATGTGAATAGTAAACCCTAATTCAAGGGTGATGACATGTAATGTGAATAGTAAACCCTAATTCAAGGGTAATGGCATGCTTTTGAGTATTAAACTATATTTGATGTGAATTAGAGATTTAACTCTTATGACAAGAGTAGGAAGTATATTCCTTATTTTTGTATTACCTTTATCAGTTGTAATAACCATGCAGGTTCTGATATGAAGGTAATCATATCCAGGTATGGATGTTGATGTTATATTCATTAAAGGCATGTTGTTAGCCTCATGAATAAGTAAAGTAATCTGATGCCTTGTCAATGGCATCCTATGCTGATACTGGGCTGTGAGAGCCATGAATACCATCAGGGTCATGCCTTAGAGATGACTTGTGATGAGGATAATGAGAAATGATGATTGATATGGGTTAGGCCTGTTACATTTAGTATTCTTCTTTTATAGCTGCTATGCTACTGTTATTGTTTGGAGAACAATGTATGCTGTTAAAGAATACTAAATGTACCTAACTAATCAAGTATAATGTAGAGCCCTGATCATAGATCTATCATTGTCAGAGATTAAGTGATGGTGAAACAGGTTTTCCTTAGAGAACTCCTGGAGCACATACTTTTGAGTAGGTGGGGTACATGGATGTGTAGAACCTTACATCCTAGTGTAGGAAAGTGATGTAGATGTGTAATCCATCCATCCTTCACTATAATTCCATACCGTATCAGTGGTAGGTAAACATGAAACCTCCTGATGATGAAGAAAGCACAGATATCCGTATCAGTGGTAGGTAAATATGAAACCTCCTGATGACGAAGAGAGTACAGAATTCCACTGTGACTCTAGAATAGCGAAGGACCAGTTTACCCTGGTGAGCTATAGTAGTAGAGACACGAGATGTCCTACAAGTGATCCTCTTACTGACTGAGGAAGGTGAAGGTCATGAGAATCCGGCTCTCTTAATGACATATGTATGATACTGATGTGACTTCTCAGTGATCAGTTGGAGTATGAGTGGTATGCCTCATCTCCACAGGGCATAATGTTGTTTGTAAAACATAATCAACCATGTAGTATAACTTGTTAGAGATGACTCCAAGTTAGTTGATTGATGTTACATTGCAATAGTGTTTATATTCTCTATATCTCCTAAATTGTAGAGATCTTGTTATACCTGCAACTGTTATAGAATACTTTGAAGGATTTACTGCTTAAGATATTCTTTAATGTTATAATAAAGCTTCTGGCGAAGAGTTATAACTCTCACTGGGACAATTATGTATAATTGTCTCACCCCGTAGACTTCAACTTTTTAGGTGGACGTCAGAGACGAAGGAACCAGCCTACAGGTGATCAGTCTCAGCAGCAGCAGCACCAGGGGCAGCAGTATTCTCAGGTGGAGATTGTCCTGCCATGTGGTGTAGTTAGAGTCAGTCCTATGTGTCCTCTGTACTCTCAGGTTTTGGAGTCTTTTGTTTAGTGAGCTTGAGATTTTTGTATCTGGATGTATATAATTACTCAAGAAGTAATTATCCTGAGATGTAAACAGTTTATCTCTCTTTATGAAAGAAGTTTTATGGATCCAAGTTCTTATCTCGAAAAGTTTTAATTTCTCGTGATTTTTGTCTTCCGCTGATTACCGATTCGCTTCCGCTAAGTTTTAATCGTGTTTATGTCATGATTTGGAGATCAGAGCCCACAACTAGTGGTATCAGAGTTCTAGGTCAGTTGAGTCTACAGAGGCATAGGACTTAGGATGTCGAGTCTACCTTTAGTACTCCTTCCTTATCTAATAGAATCTTTTGCTCCTCAGGAGAAGAAGATACATAAGAATGTCAGAACATCACGATGAGTACGTGGCAGAGAGTAGTGCTAGTGCACCTCGAGGCGGTGCAAGAGTTCCGAGAATAGAACAACATGCACCTGAGTTACCAAGAGAGCCACCCCAGTTCGACCCAGCTGACATGAGTAATCCAGCTGTACAGACGATGTTCGGGCAGTTCATGACTGCCATGACACACATAACCGATAGGATGCCCATTCCTGCACCTGGGGCACCTGTCCAGCCTGAAGCACAAGGTATCGGTAAGACATTCGAACGACTTCGTCGTGTCGGAGCTACCGAGTACTTCGGGACTACCGACCCTGCAGATGCTGACTTATGGTTGACAGAGTTGGAGAAGGCTTTCAGGATTCTTATGATTCCAGAAGTTGAGAAGGTTAGACATGCTGTCTATCTTCTCAAAGGCAATGCTGGTCACTGGTGGAACATGGAAGAGCAGAAGAGGCCTGGAGTAGAGTTCTCATGGGAAGAGTTTCGTCGGGAATTTATCAAAAGATATTTTCCAAAGACCTTCCTAGATGAGAAGATCTCTCAGTTCGAGAAACTAAGGCAGGGTATGATGAACATTAGCGAATATGAAGCTAAGTTCATGGAGTTGCTGCGGTTTTGTCCGCACATGGCTGCTACGGATGAGGAAAGAATCAGAAGATTCGAGAAGGGTTTGAATTCTGATATGCCAACCCCTGTATCTACCTTAGAGAACCGAGAGAGATTCTCTGCCTTCGTGGAGTCAGTCCGAAGGATAGAGAGATCTGTAGTTGATAAAAGACAAACCCATAAAAGATATCCACAGTTCCAGGGTTCTTCATCTAGGGATTCCAAGAAACCTAGATTTTCTGCACCTAACCCTCCACCACCCAGATCGAGTTTTCAAACTCAATGGACACCAAGCAGAGGTAGAGGACGGAGTCAACCGCTTCAAGGGATGCACAGTTCTGCATCAGTGTCAGTCACTGGACCACCCAGACCACAGCAACAGGAGAGGAGTTGCTACAACTGTGGTAAGGTGGGACACTTGATGAAAGATTGTCATTCTAGGCCTGTCGGTGTGACACAACAACCTCCGAGACAGAATCAATAGGGATCTCAGAATAGACAACATCAAGGAGCAGCTCGAGGATGTGGACAAGCATCTCAAGCTGGATCATCAGCACCACCTCAACACCAGGCGACTGCGAGGTTCTATGCTATGAACCCACCTGAGGCAGTGGTCAATCCACGGGTAGTGGCAGGTTAGATGAAACTTTTATATTCTGATATGTCTACATCCTGTGTTGTATCCGTTCTGATTGATCCGGGTGCTACGCACTCTTTCATCACTCGTGAAGTGATTTGTAACTGCAATATGACTGTTAGTCATAGGATAGATAGTTTGTTGTTAGAGACTCTGTTGAGTGGGTCTGCCGTTTTGCAGGAGGTATGTTCTCCCTGCATCCTCTTCTTTTCTGATCATCGCATTCAAGTGGATCTTATACCACTTGATATGCAGGGATTTGATATAATCCTTGGGATGGATACCTTAGAAAGGTATAGAGTTGTCTTGGACTGTGAGTCCAAGTTGGATGTGTTTGCTGATGAAAGCAACACATGGATCTTTCAAGGAGAAAGAAAGATTCTGCCCACCTGTCTTGTATCAGCTATGGTTGCTGATAAGCTGTTGAGGCAAGGATGTTATGCATTCTTAGCCCATGTGGTAGATGTTACCAAGGAAAGTTCCAATCCTGCCAAAGTCCCTATAGTCAGGGAATTTGAAGATGTGTTTCCTGAAGAACTTCCTGGTATACCACCACCTCGGGAGATTGATTTTGAAATCAATCTGATCCCAGATACGAAACCCATAGCTCAAACTCCGTATAGGATGGCCCCTGCCGAGATGGCAGAACTCAAGAAACAGCTTCAAGAGTTACTTGAGAGAGGTTTTATCCGACCGAGTACTTCACCTTGGGGTGCTCCGGTCTTGTTTGTTAAAAAGAAAGATGGGTCAATGCGGTTGTGCATCGACTACAGACAACTCAATAAAGTAACAATAAAGAATAAGTACCCTCTGCCGAGGATTGATGATCTCTTTGACCAATTGTGTGGTGCAACAGTATTTTAAAAAATAGACTTGTGGTCTGGATATCATCAACTCTGCATTAAGGATAGTGACATATCCAAGTCCGCCTTTAGGACAAGATATGGTCACTATGAGTTCACGGTTATGTCGTTTGGACTAACCAATGCACCAGCTGCATTCATGGAACTCGTGAATAGAGTTTTTCGATCTTTCCTTGATCAGTGTGTTGTTGTCTTCATAGATGACATACTGATTTATAGTAAGGATGCTCAGCAGCATGAGCAGCATCTTCGCCAAGCTTTGACCTTGCTAAGAGAACATAAGCTATACGCTAAGTTTAGCAAGTGTGAGTTCTGGCTGCCGGAGGTATCTTTTCTTGGACATGTGATATCCGCCTCGGGAATTCGTGTTGACCCTACAAAGGTAGAATCTGTTCTACAATGGGAACAACCGAAGACACCGACGGAGATTCGAAGTTTTTTGGGGTTAGCTGGCTATTATCGAAGGTTCATTAAGAACTTTAGTTCTATAGCTTTACCTTTGACCAAGTTAACACGGAAAGATGTTCCTTTTTCTTGGAGTGATAAGTGTCAACAATGTTTCTAGTTGCTGAAGGAGAGGTTGACAAGTGCACCTGTGCTAGTGCTACCTGAACAAGGAAAAGGATATGTAGTCTTCTGTGATGCTTCCAAAAATGGACTAGGATGTGTGTTGATGCAGGATAAACAAGTGATTTCTTTTGCTTCCCGACAGCTTAAGAAACACGAGGAGAATTATCCAACACACGATCTGGAGTTAGCTGCTGTGGTTCATGCTTTGAAGATCTGGAGGCATTATCTCTACGGAGAGACATTCCAGATTTTCACAGACCACAAGAACCTTAAGTATATCTTCTCTCAGCATGAGCTCAACATGAGGCAACGTCGCTGGATGGAGTTAATCAAGGACTACGATTGTACAATTGATTACCATCCAGGCAAGGCCAATGTTGTTGCAGATGCCTTGAGTAGGAAATCAGCAACATCAACCATGAATAGAGCACAACTAAACTCTTTAGTATGCTCTAGGAGAGATATGCTTATCTCTTTAAGGCAAGACAATGTACAGTTGAAGGTGTCATTGTTAGCCGGATTGTTGGCTGAGATGCATATTAAACCTACCCTAAGGGAGCAGATTAAAGAGGCACAGCTAGGTGATGCTGCAGTTCAACATATAAGATCTGAGTATGGAAATGAGAAGTAAGATGGTTTTAATGACTCAGAAGATCAAGTAGCTTGTTATAATGGAAGGATGATAGTGCCAGGTGTGGACAACTTGAGAAAGTTAAACCTGGAAGAAGCCCATTCTTCCATGTATGCTATGCATCCAGGGAGCACCAAGATGTATCGGAATTTGAAAGATCTGTATTGGTGGCCTGGGATGAAAAAGGACGTTGCAGAGTTTGTTCTGAGGTGTCCTGTGTGTCAGCAAGTTAAAGCTGAACACCAGAAGCCTGCAGGGACAATGCAACCTTTACCCATACCACAGTGGAAGTGGGACCATGTGACCATGGACTTTGTTGTTGGCCTACCCAGGACAAGCAAAGGACATGATTCCATTTGGGTAACTGTTGATAGGTTGACTAAGACAGGACATTCCTTACCTGTCAAAGCAACCTATTCTGCTGAAAGGTTATCAGAGTTGTATGTTAAAGAGATAGTGCGTTTGCACGGAGTTCCTGTCACAATAGTTTCTGACAGAGGTCCTCAGTTTACAAGTCATTTTTGGGAACAGTTACACCAAGCCTTAGGCACCAAGCTAAGGTTTAGTACGGCCTTTCATCCACAGACTGATGGACAGTCGGAAAGGACCATACAAACCTTAGAAGACCTGTTGAGAGCATGTGTTCTCCAGTTCACCGGAAGTTGGGATCTACACCTAAGCTTGATAGAGTTTGCCTATAACAATAGCTATCAGCATAGTATTGATATGGCACCTTATGAAGCCTTATATGGTAGACGTTGTAGATCACCCTTGTGTTGGTTTGAGACTGGTGAGCACCAGTTGTTAGGTCCTGACCTTGTGTAGCAAACCACAGAAAAGATTAAAGTAATACAACATAAGATTAAGACTGCTCAGGATAGGCAGAAATCTTATGCTAACAAACGTCGTAGACCCTTAGAGTTCCAGGTTGGAGACAGAGTGTATCTCAAGGTCTCACCTTGGAAAGGGGTCCTTCGTTTTGGAAGGAAAGGGAAGTTAGCTCCTAGATATATGGGGCCTTATCCAATCATCGAATGGATTGGAAAGGTAGCATATAAACTAGAGCTACCCCCAGAGTTACAAAGGTTACACCCTGTGTTTCACATTTCTATGTTGAAGAAATGTCATCCAGACACCGAGTCAGTTCTACAACCTATGGAGGTAGAATTGAATGATGACATATCCTATGAGGAGGGACCAGTGTCAATCCTTGATAAATGAATTAAAAAGTTAAAGAAGAAAGATATAAGTCTTGTGAAAGTCCTCTGGAACCATCGTGGTGTTGAAGAAGCCACTTGGGAGTTAGAGGATGAGATGAGAAGGAAGTATCCTGCCCTTTTCTCTTAGTATGTTTTATCGATTTCGGGGACGAAATCCTTGTAAGGGGTGGATAATTTATAACATCCCTGACCTGGGTTATGAGTTAACCCTAGGTGTTTTTCCTAAATATGTAATTAAATCTTTGTGATTAACTCTGAGCATGTAATTAAGTTTCTCAGAAACATATATTTCAGTATTTGCTCCTTTTTATTTAAAGTTGTAGCATTGTTTTGATATACAGGGACCTATGTGCAATTTACCCAGTTAAAAGGGTTAGCTTGCAATTTGCACATGATGAGATGTTCCTCTGATGTTGAGAGATCATGAGAAATCTTTTTAGCAAAGTTTCAGGGATTTCCCAAGCTTGGGCACCAAGGTGCAGCTGTGGAAGCAATCCCGGTGCTTGAAAACCCTAATTTGGGGTAAAATGCAATTTACCCAAATTAAGGAATACAAATTGTGAAATATGTCATCTAATGTATCTTTTTAGACTCTTGCCATCATTAAGAGAAGAAATGATGAGGGATTCACCTCAATTGAGTTATCAAGTTATGAAATATGCCTTGTGATTGAATAATCAGGGTATATGTGCAATATCTCTTTATGTATGTATCTTATTATTAGATTGTTCTTATTTGCCTTCTTTTTCTAGACCTTAAGATAAGGGTTTTCCTTATAATAAAGAGGAAGAGACGAGCAAGTAATGAAGGAAGTACTTAATTGGAATTATGAGGAAACTTATGGGCCTTTAATGAAACATCACCCAAGTATATGTATACTTCACCTCTCAAGCAAAGGAACTTTTCCTTCGTGCATATCACTGTTTCCTCTTTGCTTGGCCGACTAAGGACTATCTTGGAGCTCAAGAGGAACGACCAAGGATGCAAGGTAGGTTTGAACCCCTCTTCTTGCCTAATTCCATGGTTAGAACTCGAATTCAAGGTCATCTTCATGGCTAACTCTTGAAACCCTACCTTTCTAGCCATCTCTTTTCATCCTTCCTTGGAGTTTTCACCTTGGCCAACCTGTGGGAACTCAAGGAAGCCATTATATCTTGGATCTTGAAAGCTTGGAGCTCAAGAAGCAAGCTTTAGGCGGGTTTTATAACTCTAAACCCATGCTTTACTATATACATCTCTTATATGCGGTTAGATGATAGTTCTTCATGTTTCCCTACTTTTCCCTGCTATTTTGCGAGCAAATCCATGGGATATCCATACTGTTCTTGAGCTAGGAGATGAAGGCGTGATTTCCAAGAAAAACCCACCGCTTTCCACTTTCTTAAACGGTCTCACCAGTTTGCTCTCTCGGTCTCAAGACCGCGAGGTGAGCAAACGGTCTCGAGACCGTGACAGGGCAAACGGTCTTCAAGACCATTTGTACCCGTTGACCGGGCTTGTACAGTATAAGGTATCTGTTCCTAATTATATAAGATAATTACCCTCAAATTTTGGGAGGCTAACTCCAAAGGAATCGGGAGATATGATCTTTTTAAGTGATAACTTTAAATGAATTTATTCCTGATTCTCAAACGGTCTGAAATTGCCTTTTTGGGCAAACGGTCTCAAGACCATGTAAGGTCGTTGACTAGGCGTTGACCGTATGAGATTACTGTTAAAAATAATGTTAGTTAACAACTCACCAAGTTTGATGGTCTAATTCCAAACAGGCTAAGAGTTGAAAGGTGAATACTAGGGCTAACCCTAGGTGAAATCAGTACTGAAATTATGGTGACCTAATTAGGGTTTTTAGGGTTGATTGACCTAAATGGTCTCAAGACCGTTTGGGGGTCATCCAAACGGTCTCAAGACCGCGAGGGAAATCAACCATGACCGTTTGGAGGTCTGGGGTCAAGAATAGTTGACCAATTGAAGGTACAATTACACCAAATTACATTGCAATTAAATATTGATATAATCATCAACTCAAATTGTTCAACCTTGATGAATTTCCACTAGAATCCAAAATTGGATGGGCAAACGGTCTCCAGACCATTTGGAACTCATCCAAACGGTCTCAAGACTGAGAGGAAAATCACCCAAGACCGTTTGAAGGTCTAGGGTTAAGTAATTTGACCAGTTGAGGACCTAATTGCAAATAAGTTATCAATTTAATCAAAATTCTGTTTTGTGGATCAATCATGGTTCAACCCCTATCAAATCACCTTGGACTTTGATGAAATCTTGGGAAAACGGTCTCAAGGCCATGTGGGGTCCACCCACATGATCTCAAGACCGTTTGGGCCAAGTTTGGGCCCAATTGGAGCTCGATTGAAGGGTTCAACCTTGTGTTGAGTCACATTGTTGAGTGTTGACGGGTGAACATTGATAGACCCTAATTGAATCAACTTCAACCCTAATTGGTCAACCATTGAGGGTCAATTGAATGACAAAGTAGTCAAGCATAATTTTAATTGACCCAATTCATAAGTGGTCATCATAGTTTTGACCTTTTGAGGGCTTCAACTTTGGTTGACATTAGGTGGTAACCTTTGATTTTGTTGTTGAAGGACCAAGCGGCTAAGACCATGAGAGCCTCGCGGTCTCAAGACCGTGAGAGGGCTCGCGGTCTCAAGACCGTGAGGGGGCTCACGGTCTCAAGACTGAGAGGAGGCTCATGGTCTCAAGACCGCGAGGGGCCTCGCGGTCCTGAGGTCAAAGTGGGCAAACGGTCTACATAGCTTCGCGGTCTTGAAATCACATGATGGCTCGCGGTCTTGAAGTAGGTTGAGGGGGCTCGCGGTCTTGGAAGAGGTTGAGGGCTCGCGGTCCTAAAGTCAAAATAGACTAAACGGTAAACACAACCTCGCAGTCTTGAAAAGGCAAAATTGGCTAAATGGTCAACACTTTCAAACGATCTCAACTCAATTGAAGAATGATGGCTGAAGGTCAATCAATGTGATTCAAAGTTGACTTCTTTCAATCAATTGATGAAATAAATGGTTCAATGTTTCCCTAATCAAACCCTAATGATAACCTAGGATATTAAGTGGTTAATTGACTAGGATTTTGACCATGATGAGGATCAATGGGGTGAATTACCAAAATACCCCTGAAAGGTAAATTAAGTAATACCTTGGTCAAATCAAACCCTAATCACATGATGGTGATGTTTTGGGCTATGTTAGCCTATGATGACTTAATCCAACCTGATTTAGAGTGATGTTGACATCACCTAACATTATTATGAGAGAGAAAGTACTTCTAGAGAGAGAAAGTACTTCTACAAAGAGAAAGTACCCTTTTCAGGTGAAAACTCAAGTAAAGCATCTCTGATGCATAGGAATGAGCATAATTAGGGTATGATCCACCTGTGTGAGATCATAGAAACCCTAATTATTATAAATGATGAACCTTTAACTAATCTAAGAGCATCAATGAAGATGTCACTCATATATGATGAGGTTATGAGTTCAATTCACCTTAATGTGAATAGTAAACCCTAATTCAAGGGTGATGACATGTAATGTGAATAGTAAACCCTAATTCAAGGGTGATGACATGTAATGTGAATAGTAAACCCTAATTCAAGGGTAATGGCATGCTTTTGAGTATTAAACTCTATTTGATGTGAATTAGAGATTTAACTCTTATGACAAGAGTAGGAAGTATATTCCTTATTTTTGTATTACCTTTATCAGTTGTAATAACCATGCAAGTTCTGATATGAAGGTAATCATATCCAAGTATGGATGTTGATGTTATATTCATTAAAGGCATGTTGTTAGCCTCATGAATAAGTAAAGTAATCTGATGCCTTGTCAGTGGCATCCTATGCTGATACTGGGCTGTGAGAGCCATGAATACCATCAGGGTCATGCCTTAGAGATGACTTGTGATGAGGATAATGAGAAATGATGATTGATATGGGTTAGGCCTGTTACATTTAGTATTCTTCTTTTATAGCTGCTATGCTACTGTTATTGTTTGGAGAACAATGTATGCTGTTAAAGAATACTGAATGTACCTAACTAATAAAGTATAATGTAGTGCCCTGATCATAGATCCATCATTGTCAGAGATTAAGTGATGGTGAATAGGTTTTCCTCAGAGAACTCCTGGAGCACATACTTTTGAGTAAGTGGGGTACATGGATGTGTAGAACCTTACATCCTAGTGTAGGAAAGTGATGTAGATGTGTAATCCATCCATCCTTCACTATAATTCCATACCGTATCAGTGGTAGGTAAACATGAAACCTCCTGATGACGAAGAAAGCACAGATATCCGTATCAGTGGTAGGTAAATATGAAACCTCCTGATGACGAAGAGAGTACAGAACGCCACTGTGACTCTAGAATAGCGAAGGACCAGTTTACCCTGGTGAGCTATAGTAGTAGAGACACGAGATGTCCTACAAGTGATCCTCTTACTGACTGAGGAAGGTGAAGGTCATGAGAATCTGGCTCTCTTAATGACCTATGTATGATACTGATGTGACTTCTCAGCGATCAGTTGGAGTATGAGTGGTATGCCTCATCTCCACAGGGCATAATTTTGTTTGTAAAACATAATCAACCATGTAGTATAACTTGTTAGAGATGACTCCAAGTTAGTTGATTGATGTTACATTGCAATAGTGTTTATATTCTCCATATCTCCTAAATTGTAGAGATCTTGTTATACCTGCAACTGTTATAGAATACTTTGAAGGCTTTACTGCTTAAGATATTCTTTAATGTTATAATAAAGCTTCTGGCGAAGAGTTATAACTCTCGCTGGGACAATTATGTATAATTGTCTCACCCCGTAGACTTCAACTTTTTAGGTGGACGTCTGAGACGAAGGAACCAGCCTACAGGTGATCAGTCTCAGTAGCAGCAGCACCAGGGGCAGCAGTAATCTCAGGTGGAGATTGTCCTGCCATGTGGTGTAGTTAGAGTCAGTCCTATGTGTCCTCTGTACTCTCAGGTCTTGGAGTCTTTTGTTTAGTGAGCTTGAGATTTTTGTATCTGGATGTATATAATTACTCAAGAAGTAATTATCCTGAGATGTAAACAGTTTATCTCTCTTTATGAAAGAAGTTTTATGGATCCAAGTTCTTATCTCGAAAAGTTTTAATTTCCCATGATTTTTGTCTTTTGCTGATTACCGATTCGCTTCCGCTAAGTTTTAATCGTGTTTATGTCATGATTTGGAGATAAGAGCCCACAGGTAGTCTGTGCATGCACAGAGCTGGATTTATTCCCTTTAGGTCAGTCATATTATATCCGCTAGCTTTCTTGTGTTTCCTTAGCTCAGCAAAAAGTCTTTCTTCTTGATCATCTATTAAGGTAGAGCAGATTATGACTGGGCACAATTTTTCTTCATCCAGGAAGACATGTTTGAGTCCTATTGGTAAGGCTTTCATTTCAGGGGCCTTGGGTACTTCTGTAGTTTCCAAAATGGTGACAGATTTCAATTCCTCAGAAGTGTCTACTGGAGCTTCTTTGGCTTGGTCTAAATATTGCAGACATTGCTTTACTAGTTCGTTGGCTAAAAATTCAGCTTCTAGATTTGTCAATATGTTTTCTAGATCATCATATGGTTTGGGTTTTTCTTGTTGTAATTGAGACATTTTGTCTATTGCCTCGAGAAGAAAAACTTCTTCCTGGATGCTAGGACCTTTTAGGCTGTTAAGGATTCTATATTGAATGGCTTCCTTTCCTAGTCTTAAGATAATTGTACCAGCTGCAACGTCGATAAGTGCTCTGGACGTGGCAAGGAAGGGTCTGCCAAATATTATTGGATATCTTAGATCTTCATTTATATCCATAATAACATAGTTGCAAGGGACATAAGAGTCCTTTCCTATCTTGACTGGGATATCGTCTATGATTCACGACGGTGCGGTGATGGTCGAATCAACCAGCTGTATTGTCATTGCAATGGGTAACAATTTAGTAAAACCCAACCTTTTACACATTGAGAAAGGCATACTAGATATGCTAGCTCCCAGATCAGCTAATCCTTTTTTGCTAGAGGGGTTTCCGATATAACATTGGATACCAAAGGAATCGGGATCCTTCTGTTTTTTTGGCATTTTGTTAAGAATAATATCAGAAGTTGTCAGAGCTAGTTTAACAATCTCTTGTTCTTCTGTCATACATTTCCTTGATAGCAAAGTCTTCAGGTATTTGGCCCAAGATGGTATTTCGAAAAGGGCATCAAGGAATGGAATATCAGTATAAAGTTTCTTCATTGCTTCCTTAAATTTCTGGAATCTAGTATGCAGTTTAGTCCCTCTCAGCCTACCTAGATATGGTATTCTGGGCTTATATGGCGGGACTTCAGGTTCTTTAAAATAGTTCCTTTTCCTTCCCTTTCTCGATTTCTACAATCTTTTCAGTTTCTGGATTCATGCTTGCAATTGGGGTGATTACAGCTATATCTTCATCTTCGCGAATGATTTTTGTGGCTTCAGGGAGGACACGACCAGACCTTGTGGTAATGGATTTCAATTGTTCTTGTCTGGGTTGATCGTGTCTTGGGTTTATCTCTGACTGACCAGTAAAGGTTCCTGCTGGAGGTTTTAGTTGGGCCGTAATATGTGCTAAGTATGCTTCTATGGCTTTTTGTTGGGCTTGCTGGTTGGCTAGCATGGTTTGTTGTGATTGCAACATTTGTCTTATCAATGAACGTTCATCTGTTGGCGGATGTAGATTATTATTTTATGGATTTTGTTGATACTGTTGTGGTTTCTACTGCTAAGGTGCGGGTAATTGGGGTTGTTGAATTTGTGATTGTTTCATATGAGGTTGTTGCAATTGTAGGTGCAACGACGGATGAGTGTATTGGTAATATGCAGAAGGGTTTCTTGGTTGTGCAAATCCTTACAATCCTCCTCTGAAGTTTCCCTAGTTTCGATTATAGTTGTTCTGGAAACCTGGTGGCGATCTATTAAAAACTCCTCCTTGGGTCTGGTGCTACAGCTTGGCAGTCCCCACAAGATTCCCATACTGAAACCTGGGATGGTTTCTTGGTTGATTCAGGTTATAATAGGCTTATCCTAGTATAGTGTGGATGGAATTGACTTGCTCTGTAACAGATCCTCAGGATGTTTGATGATCAATTTGTACTGTGGTTGCGGTGTCTGCATGTCCATCGTCACATTGTATAGGAGACCACATGATAATGTGAGACGATCAGATGCATGACATGCCTCACAAGTCCTGGTAGATGCCTTGACCTGTTGGGGGCTCTTCTTTTGTCTGAGTGTCATTTCAAGAACTTGTTTCTTGTGAGCTATAGTTTTTAGGGCTTCGACGATGGCTTTCATTTCCATTGATTCTTCAGCTTTACAAACTTTTAGAATTCCCCCGGTGGATGACCTTCCCCAATTGGATTGGTTCTCAACTCCAAGCGCAACAATCCTCTAGGCATCTTCATAGTTCTTTCACATGAAATTCCCCCCAGATGAGGAATCCAAAAATTTCTTAATGTCATCACTTACTCCTCTATAGAATGTTTCTATCAGTTGATTTTGGGAGATTCCGTGATGTGGGCATTTCTGCAAAATTCCTTGAATCTTTCCCACGATTCTTTTAGTGATTCCCCTGGGAGTTGAGAAAAGTGATTAATTTGTCCCCTAATCTCATAAGTCAATGAAGGTGGAAAGAACTTCTCTAGAAACATCTCTTCCAGAAGAGCCCACGTGGTGATTGGCTCCCCATCTAGCGTGTTATACCAGTTCAATGCCCTTCCGGACAAGGTGAAGTGAAAAAGGTGTAGCATGATTGCGTCGAAAGGAACTCCGACATGTGGTACTAGCCAACAAAGAGACTTGAATCTCTTCAGGTGATCCATGCAGTCCTCCCCAGCACTTCCAGAGAACGAAATGCCTTGCATGATCTAGATCCATTGTGTGCGGATCTCAAAGTTAGCAACATTAATGAGCAGGGGCCTAACTGGATGATTATCTTCAAAGTTCTTAGGAACAACATAATCCCGAAGTTGTTTGTTTCTCAGCACTATCTGAACATCACTATCTCAATGCAATGAAATGCATTGCATCATGTATATGAATCACCACCATTGAATCACAATTGCATAAAACATATCCATCAGATGCAAAGCATGTAAAACCTTAAGACATTAATCTAGGAAAACCATTGAGTTATGACTTAGAAAAACCATGTATAACCATCGGGTGTGAGCCCTATACTCACCATTGGTTTCATGAGCAAAGAAACCCCTCAAATTAGATATTAGTGAAAACATTGTTTGTCTTAGTCAAGCAAACCATCGATCAAGCAACTAAGTGAACTGTCAATCTAATACTTAAGAAAAAATAGTCCATGACCTATTAGGATGACCATGGGTTGTTCCATTAAAGAATACCATCGAAATAACACTTAGATAAATCAACAAATCAACAATTATGATATAGTCCATCGATTGCCAACATAGTGAGACCATCAGATCAGCCATTACAAGAGCATCAAAACCATCGTTTGTGAGAGGAAACAAAGGCATCGTTTTTAAGCATACAATAAGACACAAAAAATAAACTAAATATCCTTCATCAGTTGGCACAAGAAGCCCAACAATCAAGTTATGAAAACAAAACATAAGTTGTTATAAAGGTGATGATTGGGTGGCTTTGACACATGGGGCTTTTGAGGGGTGAGTGATAGATATGGGATTTGTCCCTCCTGAGGGAGTTTGATATCCAAGGCCACTTGATGAGTAGGATTGAGATAGGCGTGCGCACACATGTGTGAATCAGTATGTGATATTGATGTCATACATATCTCGTTCAATCTGCTCTGAGATCAAGAAAGTGAATGAACGTTGACAGGATGACTGTTACATGCCTCGAGTTCATTCAAGATATCAGTGACAAAGGAATTATACATTCGCTGTAACACCATTCACGGATTGTAGGATTGAAAGTTGTTCTCCAACTTTCTACTTTCACTTGGGTAGCACTGATGTGTGACTAGGCACCTCTCTTTGCTTGTGAAGTCCTAAGTGTTATGAACTTTCATTGCCAACGTGAAATGGACCTACAGGGTCACACACATAAGATTTAACCTGGAAGAGGAGTTTTTCCACAAGAAATGTTTAGATTGATTACTAAATGAGTTTAGTAGTTCAATTAAACACTCAATTAATTGATAGCTCAATATCATAATGTTCAAGGTGTTGTACATATTGATTGGAATAACGGATTGATTGAAATCACAATTGATTGATTCTACACAACCTGCACTCCCAACCGATCGGTTCATGTGATGAACCGGTCAGATGAGGTTGCTGAACCGGTAGGCTCAAGTTTTGAACCGATCGGCTCAAGTCCAGGGTGAACCGATTGCTTCAAGTGTTGAAACGATCGATTCAACTGGTGCAACCGAGCAACTTGGGAAAGTAGGATTGATCAGAATTTACCTTTCATTTCAATTGCCCAAATTGATTGGGAAATAGGATTGGTATTCGATACCAATTAGAAACAAAAGAAGGAAAGTCAATCGGGAACCGACCAGGACCACCAACCGACCGGTTCACTTGTGAACCGACTGGTTGAGGTGTCCCAACCGACCAGTTCATTTGTTAACCGATCGGTTCAGGTCCCCAACTGACCGGTTCACTTGTGAACCGATCGGTTCAGGTTGCGAGTTGGTTGCTTTTGTGGAAAATCTCGAACCCTTCTACTCCTGCTTTTAGTCCCTCATTTCCCGGGATGGAGAACCCTGTCCCATGACCCTCCTATATATAGGGGTATAGGGGGCTGCTCAAAGTACAGCTCAGTGCAACCAGTTGCTCTGCAAAGTTTTCATTCTCTAGTTTTGGTAACTGAGAGAGCCCGAGCAAGTGCTACCCGCAAAGGGAGGCACAACAAGGGAAAGACAACTGCAGTTGCAACTGGATCCAGGAGAGCGTGTTGGCAACTAGTACGTCAACAGGAGGGTGTGACTCCTTCCACTTCCTTGTGGTACAAGGAGTGTGGAGTGGTCCGTGTCGACTACTTCATAGGTGGGAGGTTACTGCCGCTCAGGAGGACAACTTTCATCCGACAGTCCGGTGAGATTAGGAGTCGTCAGTCCCGGTGCGACCAGGAGTTGCACAGACACCATCGAAGATCAGATTCGAAGACTGCGTAATGCGTGAGGTATTTTCTCCGAGCAAGCCGCGGGACAAGGTATGATTCCACAAACCATCCTTTCCTATTATATAGACGTTGACGTGTTTCCTTGTTCCGGGTGTGGGGAAGAAAATTTTTGTTTTCACTGCCTTCTCTCTCTCCCCTAAAACCCAACAAGACAGACAATCTGAGAGGACCATACAAACTTTGGAGGACTTGCTTAGAGCATGTGTACTTCAGTTTGTAGGAAGTTGGGATGTACACCTAACCTTGATAGAATTTTCTTATAATAATAGCTATCAGCACAGTATTAAGATGGAACCATATGAAGCATTGTATGGTAGACGTTGTAGATCTCCTTTATGTTGGTATGAAACAGGGGAGTACCAACTTTTGGGTCCTGAGCTAGTACATCAAACAAGTGAGAAGATTAAAGTCATACAACAACAGTTGAAATCTGCCCAGGATAGATAGAAATCTTATGTTGATAAGCGTCATAGACCCTTAGAATTCCAAGTTGGAGACAGAGTATACCTCAAGGTCTCACCTTGGAAAGGTATCCTGAGATTTAGAAAGAAGGGGAAGTTATCTCCTAGATTTATGGGGCCTTATCCGATCATTGAAAGGATGGGAAAGGTGGCCTATAAGATGGAGTTACCACGTGAGTTGCATAGATTGCACCCAGTGTTTCATATCTCTATGCTAAGAAAGTGTCATCTTGACACAGAGATAGTTTTGCAACCTGTGGAGGTAGAACTAAATGATGATATATCTTATGTTGAAGGACATGTGTTGGTTCTTGACAGAAGAATTAAAAAGATGAAAAAGAAAGACATTTGTCTTGTAAAAGTTCTCTGGCATCACTGTGGCATTGAAGAAGCTACGTGGGAGCTAGAGGAAGAGATGAGGAGGAAGTACCCTTCTCTTTTCTCTTGATGATTTTGCGGATGAAATCCTTGTAAGGGGTGGATAATTTGTACTTTCCTTCTCTCACCCTTTTAGCTTCTTATACTTTCCTCCTCGCATGCCAATGAATCATTTACACTCCTAGCTCATTGTATCTTCTTCCCTACTGCCTGGAGCTCATCCCCCCTACTTGTTGGATAAGAAGGAGCCCAAGGTTGATGGAGCATGGTAAATTTACTTGCATATGATCATGGGATTCATATTAAGTCTTCTTTAAAGATTTCAAAGATTCCTTAGTTGTTCTTGACTCAAGAAAGTAAGCTCTTCTCTCTTAGCTTCATTTCCTAATGATCCTACCCTCCTTTATCTTCTTCTTGGCTGGATCTCAGGTCTCCATTGTTGAGTTTGTGCTAGAAACATGAAAGACACTCTTCTTCTTGCTCCTTTGATCTAGGGCTTCTCATTCTTGGAGATGGAACTTGTTTGGACGGATGGAGAAGCTCAAACCTAGGATTTTCTTCCTTCTTCCTCAATTTTCTTGTTGTTTCGAGCAGCAACTTCATCCTAGTGGCAAGTTATATAACTTTCTCCACATTTAAAGCTTAACATTTAACTTTCTCTGCTAAATCTTTCTCTAAAACCTAGTAATGTGTAGCAAATTTGAATTCTTAGCTAAGTTATGAATATATATGTTGAGTTTTGATTATAAGAATTTTTGGTTGATCTCATTAATCTTGTGCACGTTCTCTATGCTGGGATATGAGCTTATACTTTGTTTGCCCACGAATTGATGGAGTCGTTGTGGTGGAAATTGATGGGTCCTTGACCTAATTAAGCTGATTTCTACCTTGCTTCATGATCTGATGACTAGTCTTTTATGTAGAACTATGTATGTTGCTACTATTTTGATGACCTTATTAGATTTCCAATAACCCATGGTCATAATATTCTAAATTCTGGTTGGTTGATGGCTTCCATAATCGCAATAGTCTATGGTGTTTTAATGGTTGAAACTAGCTACGATTTATTTGGTACCTTGAAAATGTGACCCGATAGGTTGTCCTATAATAAGGAACATTTTTGGTACTTTAGTTACTTTTTTATGACTTTAGTGAGCTCAATAAATGATGATTATCTTTACTTATTCACTGAATGATCATTTGTTATCTTAATACCCATGAATGATGGTTCTTCCTAGAATTTTGAGCAGATCTTCCCTCCTTGTGTTTCAATCCGATAGTTGGTTTTGATGCAATTTGGTTCAACCATTTTCTTCCAATCTATGGTTTGGATTTACTTCTGTTATTATTATTATTTTATGTTTGACAAATTATGGTCATGATGCTTTCCCAGTAGTTTCAGTCCATGGTCTTATTTCTCTCTCAAACAACAGTTTCTCTCTAATGCTTTGAATTGATTTTTCTCTTGTTTTCATAATTTGATTGTTGGGCTTCTTGTGCCAACAGATGAAGGATACTTAGTTTATTTTTCGGGTCTTCTTTTGTGCTTAAAAATGATGCCTTTGTTTCCTCTCACAAATGATGGTTTTGATGCTCTTGTAATGGTTGATTTGATGGTCTCACTATGTTGGAAATCGATGGACTATCATAATTGTTGATTTGCTTATTTCTCTAAGTGTTATTTTGATGGTATTCTTTAATGGCACAACCCATGGTCATCCTAGGAGGTCATGGACTATTTTTTCTTAAGTATTAGATTGAAATTTCACTTATTTGCTTGATCGATGGTTTGCTTGACTAAGACAAACAATGTTTTCACTAATATCTAATTTGAGGGGTTTCTTTGCTCATGAAACCAATAGCGAGTATAGGGCTCACACCCGATGGTTATACATGGTTTTTTAAGTCATAACTCGATGGTTTTCCTAGGTTAATGTCTTAAGGTTTTACATGTTTTGCATATGATGGTTATGTTTTATGCAATTGTGATTTAATGGTGGTGATTCATATACATGATGCAATGCATTTCATTGCATTGAATCTGATGGTATGTTATGTGATCTATGATTAGATAGGTTGTCTTTATTTCACATGATGTTGGGGATTTGATGAGTTAGGATTAATGGTTTTGAACCCATGAGTTGGTAGTCTTACCTTTTCCCTCAAATGAATATAAACCTAACATTGTTGTAAAGTGTTAATTTACAATGTTAAGTTAAGTTGTGTTGTTTACTCTAATCTTATTACAATTAAAATATGGTGATGAATTATAACTAGTTACCTTGCATATTGTTATAAAAAAGGAATTCCCTTACTTCTAAGATTTGATGGAAATAATAGGAACTAGGGATCAAATACAATTTCTATTTTGGAAACCCTGGATTGGGTAAGATGTTGAACTTTAATCCAAATTCAAGAACACACAAATGTTTCTTAGTTTCCTTGTGCATTTAATATAATGATGGAATACTATCACTCTCCACACTGTTGTAACTCTATTTTGCTGTTATGTGCAATTTTAAGCTAAACATTATATGTTACATGTATGTGATGGTAGTTGAGCCTTGATGAGACATGGAAAGATAATGATGTTCTTACAGGAGATAATGTGATGGTCTCAATGACCTTTGGGCATGATTGAACCCTAATGGAGGTGTGATCCTCTTCATGATGTGATAAGGGTTGGTATCCTGGGAAAATGTGATAAATATTTATATCCAATATTGGTATGATGATGAGTAAAGTCATGAATGGGAATGACATAGTATCATGTGGTGTTGAAATAAAGAATATGTCATATATGTTTAATATTTACTGGAGTTGTTACATATAAAATGATTATTAGAAATTAATTTGGATTTGTATGTCCACTTGTTTGATTCAGCCTTAATTCACTCAATCAATTTAATTAATCAAAATGAAACCTTAATCATGTAGTGCCCTGGGTTGTAGATCCATTCCAATATCAGGACTTGCTTGATTGTGAAATAAGTATTCCTTTAATGAAAGCTCAGAGTCATATATGGTGTATATGCATGTTCACAAGGATGTCTGTGGTCATACTCTGGAAGGAGAATGGTCAAGGTTGTATCTCAAATGATGTGATTCAATACATATGATATATTTTGAGAATGGATGTGATCATACCTCGATAGGATTATGACTGTGGTCGTAACTCAGTTTTCACCAGTACTGTGACCTCTATACCAAGGGCAGACTAGGCTGCTTTGCATCTTGACCTTACATGTCACTTTGGCAAACCTGTAATGGTCAAGGGTGTATGAGATATTAGGATGTCGGTACTCCTAGATCTTGTATAAAATTGATTTTGACTTAGCAGTGGTCAGTTGGAGTTTGAGTGGTATATCTCACTCTCCCCAGGGCTTAATAAAATATGTAATCATCTATGTAGCATATTTAATTAGGATTATACACAACACTTCATATTGGATGATGACCTGTGTTTCTCTTCTCACATATAGATGATGTGTAGTGCAGTAAGAAAGAGATATATGCTTATGATATAAACATGCTTATACTGTAGGCTATGCTTATGTTATTAGAATTTCTTATGATGATAGTCATGCCTATGTAGTTATCTATGCACATACCGCTAATCATGCTCATGCCAATAATTATGATGATGTAGTTAAATCTACTTATGAATTAGGTATGTTTAAATGTTTATATTGTTCGAGATGCTTTTATTGATAGAAATGATTATATTGTTAGAAATGCTTATATTGTTAGTTTTTGTGTGAATGCAAACATGTTATATTGTTATACATGCTACTATCATTCAAATATGATCATATTGTTTTCGACATGCTCATAGTAATGGATAAATGTGACAATTGAGAATAATGCTAGCTTCTAAGACTCTAAGTAGAATTGGTCTTAACCGTAAATTATGATTAATAGTTTTTTTATGGTGCTTTATCTGTCTATAGATTTAAACCTTCTTAATCTACTTAACCTATTTAATAACATAGCCTATTGTAATTAGTTAGCGTTGTTGTGAGTAATATCACTTGTTGGGACATGGGTCTCACCTGTGGGTTACCATAATCTTTTTAGGTGATCGTCAGTAGCAGTAGTTGACTTGTGACAGTGAGGAGGAGCTGATGTGATGGATTTTAGATGGATAGTTGTTTAGATTTCTAGTATTACCTAAAGTTGTCCATGTACTCTCAGGTCTAGGCGGGAATGTTTTGAATATAGTGTTTTATTGAGTTGAGCTTTCTTAGTATTCTGATGGTGTACATGTGGACTCTATCTCTTGTGTATATGTTGTGGCTGAGGACACAAAGCCTCTGTAAGTGATTTTTGGTATGATTTATCAAATAAATTGAGATGGTGGGCTTTTCTACAAATTTTATTGAGTAAATTTGTGCAAATTTAGTCGGTTTTAATTAACCCTCTTTTCGGGATAATGACTTTCTTCAACTTCCCCCAATTCTTCATCGTCGTCTTTTGTGATGTGTTTTATATTAGTTGATTGTCTTTAAGTTTTGAGTAATCTCTCTTTGTGAGATAGGTTGTCACATTTTGTGGTATTAGAGCTATAGGTTCACTGATTCTACATGGACACTAGGACTTACGATTAGGATGATGACTGAGTAACAAAAATGACATGCATATATAGAATACTTCCAAGAATTTGTTCTTGGATGCCTGGATTAGGTATTCATATACTGAAGGAAAGGCAAGTGTGGAACTTGATTGTTATCTCTCTAATTACCCTGATCAAGTAGTCTGTTGGAAGTAATCCACAGAGCATAATAATTAAGAAATCATGGAAAACATATCTTAATCATACCTAAGGAAAGGTGAAAATCATATTATAACTCATTAAAATCTTGAAAGTTTGAGGATTAAAGAAAGGGATATGACACCAAGAAGCTTAAAATCAAATGAAATAAGATAAGAAGGAGCTTCTAAAACCATGATTCTAGAAAATAATAGAGTAAAAGAAATATGAATATGTGTTAATGTAATAACCTGAGGTGTAAAATTCATGTAAGAATAGGAGAACTCCAATGATAATCATGATATGAGATAATAAAAGTGGATAAAGAGGATGGGAAAAGAGGAACATGAGTTAATCTCTGACCCACCCCTATGTGTGAAAGATGCTAAGGTAAAATTATCATGATATATAAAAGAAATTAAAGGGAATGATATTTGCTGAATGTATAAAAATGAGGAATGTGATGAACTAACCCCTAAGAGAGTGAATAAGAAACATGATAAATGAGAAGATACACATGATCATGATAAATGACTAACATGAATAAGTAATGAGGCAATAATCATGATAATTCCTATGCAGTTGGCAAGGAATCCAAGTGAAAACATGAATAGAACATAAAAAGTTGTAACTTGTTTGCTAATGGTAGGACCAATAACCCCTTTGTTATAAACTCTAGGGATAGATTGTTGTATGGTGAGAGGTACACATTTACCCTTCTTCTCTTTATTAATGGGATGCTACATTCAAGTGGATCTCATGCCACTCGGTATGTGAGGATTTGATGTAATACTTGGGATGGATATCTTGGTGTAACATGTGGCTAGTTTGGACTATAGTTCTAGGATTGTGATGTTAGTGATAGGGACACCTTTTGAGTTTTACAAAAATTCAAGAAGATCCTTCCCACATCTTGGGTGTCGAATATGATGGTAGAGAAGATGATAAGACAATGATGTGAGGTTTTTGTGACACATGTAGTGGAAACCAAGGTTATAAGTTCTAGTATCTAGGGTGTATTAGTAGTATGTGAGTTGGAGATGTTCATGAGAGTTCTTGATGTTTCTTTCCCCTAGAGAGCATTATATCTTGAGGTTCTCCAGTGAATTTTTGAGGAGAAGAAGAAGAAGAATGATTCTATGATAATATATCCAACAATAGTGAGACAAGGTGTATAGATAGGTGACATCGTGATGCAAGACATCACATCAGAGTGGCGCAATGGAAGCGTGGTGGGACCATAACCCATAGGTTGAGGAGTATTGTCATAACTTTAGTTAGTATGTTGTGATATAACCATGAGACGGAAGAACCTTGGGATAGTTAGAAGATGAGATGCATGGGAGGTAACCATCCTTGTTTGCTTCGGATTTCGGGGGTGAAATCCCTATTAGGGGTTACTGGTTGTAAGACGCCTGATCTCACTTAATGCCTAATCATGCTTTATTATCTTAAATAGGTTCATATATGCCTAATTATGCTTTAATATCAATTAATTAATCTATATTTAAAGTTTGATCCAATTTTGACACTGTTTGAGCAAGTTATACAATTTTGTGCATGTTTTGAACTTTTATGCAATTTACCTACATATGTTGTTTTTCTTGCAATTTGTAACATGATTCTTGTACCTCACATGTTTCATATCGTTCTGGAGTTAGTTCTTACATGGGGCTCCTAGTTGCACCTTGGTTTTATGCATAACATTTACTTAGGATTTTCCTCTCAGAGATGGGCTACCTTGAGTGCATGAACCATGGGTTTATTGTGAGTGGGGCCAACAGTTGTTTTGGGAGACAAGTTTCGGTGGTTCTCTTGATTCCCACTATCTATAGGCTTTTTTGGTTTCATGGGATAGATTCCCTTGACCTTGGACACTTGGAAATATTGGCTAGACACCTTACCTCTTTGTTCTCTCACTCTTTTAGCTTCTTATACTTCTCTCATTGCATGCCAACAAATCCTTTACACTCCTAGTTCATCCTCTCTTATTTCCTGTAGGTTGGAGCTCATCCCCCTAGGTGGTGGAGAATAAGGATCCCAAGGTAGATGGAGCATGGTCAATCTACTTGCATATGATCATGGGATTCCGATTTAGTCTTCTTTTAAGATTTCAAAGCTTTCTTAGTCGTCCTTGACTCAAGCAAGTAAGATCTTCTCTCTTAGATTGGTTTCCTACCTTCCTTTATCTTATTCTTGGCTATATCCCTGGTCCCCATGGTTGAGTTTGTGCTAGAAACATGAAATACACTCTTCTTCTTGCTCGTTTGATATAGGGTTTCTCATTCTTGGAGATGGAACTAGTTTGGATGAATGGAGAAGCTCAAAGCTAGGACTTTCTTCCTTCTTCCTCAAGATTCTTTCTATTTGGAGCTGCAACTTCATCCTAGAGGCAAGTTATATAACTTGCTTCACTTTTATTTCTTACCATTTTACTTTCCATGCCCAATCTTGCTCTAAAACTTAGTAATTAGTAGAAAATTTGAATCTTTAGCCAAGTTATGAATATATATGATGATTTTTGAGTAGATGACTTTCTTGTTTCTCTCCTTAATCTTGTTCACATTCTCTATTTTGTGAGATGAGCTTATACCTTGCTTGTCCATGAAATGATGGAGTTATTGTGGTGGAAATTGACGGTTGTCCTTTACCTAATTGAGCTAATGTAAAGAATCGAAACCACCTCTCTACTAAAAATTTGAAGAATAAAACCTCCAGTCCAAACACACCTCTAAGGTATCTTGGAGTGGGTGTAAAATTCTCAAATTGTTATTAATGGTATACAAAACAACCAAAGTATAGCAGCAGAATAAAAACATGACTATATTCAAATATAAAACAAGGGAACATCTTAAACTTACATCATAAGGATCCATGTTGAGGGAAATCTAAACCACCTCAAGATTGTCTCCAAGCTTTAACTTCTCAATCTAAGTCCAAGTAAACATGCCTTGTCATCTAAGTCCTCCACCTAGGGTTGGAAGCATACCCCAACAAGAAGAGAAAAATAGAAGACATCAATAAAGGTTGGAATGTGCATATTAAAAAGTAAAATGAGCAATATAAGGAAATAAGGACATAAAATAATACGAAGCTTCTCATAGAAGAGGAACGTACCACCCAAGTGGGTATCAAGAGAAAAGATCACAATAAGAAGATACTTGCCATAAAACAACATAAAAATAATGTGCTATAATACATAAATCCACTACCATGGTGGGACACAATGCACATATCATCATCAACCTGCATGCTTGTGATATTAGCATAGACCTAAAATAATATAAAGACATGGCAGCCAAGAATCATACATCTTGAAACCTAATAGAGAAAGGAATACTTCCAATCTCCATATATAACACATGGGCCAAGAATCACACATCTTGCCTTGGGTATGAGGTAACCTTTCCATCCCAAAAGAGCAGGAAATATCACATCTGCTCGGAAGGAAATAACACATCTACCATAAATAAAAACCAATGCAACTACACTACTCTAGTACTAGTGAATCACATAGCATGTAAAATGTAGAGGCAAGTAGAAAGTATAGTCATATATACAATGTTGCCATCACACAATGGACAACACATACATCCACATGTAAGTGGGAAAAAAAGATATCACATATCCTCAAATAAACATCCACCTCAAAGTGGGAACATATAATCAAATAAGTCCAACATGCACCAAGTCATATGAAAAAGAGTCCAAGAGAATATCCATGATCACAAGATCAATAACATAATAAGATAGTTCACAAGAACTATGATCAAAAGAAAAGACATTGTGTATAGGCTAATGTCCATAGGACCAAGAGAAAGAATAATATATGTTCATTGCTCAACATAGAATAATTGAGTTTGCAAACATACCTCAACTTCAGAGTTTAAAGCCCAAAGTCACTTCTAGGTCCAAGCCTAGGCATCCAAAGAACCTATTAAGCATATAGGTAAATTTTATGTCAATGTCATGTACATTAACTAAACCCTAAAAACACCTTTTTATCATTATGTGAATTAGTTTATGTAAACTATTCCATATTTTATTTTATGTTATTAGGAGTCCAAAACATATTTTATTATATTTTTCTAACTTATAAATATGTAGTTATGAATTTGACAAGATAATTCCTATATAATTAGATCCATTAAAAACACATGCTATTAATCATTAGATTTAGTTATCAAAACATATATCATTAGTTAGATCTTATTTTTCTAATTCTAATGAGTATTTATTCATATTTTTCTGATTAGTGTAGAATTAATTATTGGTTTTACAAAATTGAGCAATGAGAAACCAAGAAAAAGTCACGCTAGCGTCTGCAAGAAAGCAAAAGAGAAGAGAGAGAGGGAGGGGGCGCGACTCTGAGTTGGCCCAATTATGGTTGGCCAACTCGGCCGGCCACTCAGCCACCTCATCAACCCAGGCACACAGATAAGAAACAAGAAGAGTTGTGAAAAGATGACTTTGCCCTCAATCGAAAATGAAAGAAAAGATGAAACAAAAGGGCAGAAAGGGCATTCAGTAAATGAAATTGTTCTGAGAAAAATGTGGAAAAAATAGTGTGAACTTAGATCCATCTTGATCTCAGATGAATGCATAGAGGATGAAATCATCAAAACTGGTATCCTTGCATCCTTTTGAACTCAGAGACCCCTCAGGAAAGTTCTGAGATGGTTGGTGGAGAGAGATCGACCATCTGCCAAGTTTGCCAAGGAGCGTCAGACTAAAATTTGTGGTCAAGGCAAAACTAAGGAAAACAGATAGGCCATGATGACTGATGCCCCTATGATGATCACGAAACTGAGAAAACCACATTTGAAAGTCGACCAAAACATCAGTTTACAGAAACATTTGAAAGTTGGCATCAGAAGAGGGAAAAGGTAAAGGTACCTCAAGTAATGAAATCAACAAGGTCGATAGATCCCCAGGAAGCTTCCAAGAAGCTTAACATGACCACAGTCACTCGAAGAAAGAACATTCTCCCTAACGAGGTCTAGTTGGCAGCAGAAGGTAATTCGAGTAGGGGAAGCAAGCTCATGGTGATAGGGGAAAAATCGACAACACGAATCACATATTGGAACTCTGGTAATGGTTTCGATGCGCTTAAATAGGGTTTCAAAGCCTTGTGAGGATCGAGACACAACCAAAATGGGAAAAGAGGGAATTTTGGAAACATCTTTGTCAACCGGTGTGTAGAAATGATCAAATCCATAAAAGTTAGGGATCCACTGATTCAGAAAGAGGAGGAGATGGCGAGGAGGAGATCATCTCAGACAAGGAAACATTGGGGGAGAGAGAGAGAAAATAGAGGAGGTTCACTGATACTGTAGAATCTTATTAGAACTAGGATGGGCAAAGAAGACAATTGTGAATTGTCAGATAGATCTACAAAACTGAGGGAAACACCTAAGTTGCACAATTAAAATAAAAAGAATTCGGATTGCATGACACACACACACACAGATATATATATATATATATATATATATATGAAACCTTAATCAAATCAACTCAAATAAGGTGAACATTGATATATTATTTCCTTTTTCTCTTACTTCAATTCAGGGCTTAAACAAAACCCAAATTAGATGAAATTTTGTATAGGGGATAATTAAAGCATGTAGATTGACATTATGAAATTAGATTTTCCTTTTGAGAACTTTTGATGTGTTAGGTATATCGAATCCTATTTTCTCTTTCCTTATGCGTTAATGACATTAGGATTATCCAAATTAGGTGAAACTTCATCCACAAGTTAACTTCAGTGTGTTGAATATAAATTTTCCATCAATTACATATTTTAGAGCCTTTAACACATTATTGAGCATTAATGCCTTTTTCAACTTTCTCCTAAACTTACCTTATAATTTCAAGGTAGTCCAAATTAGATGAAAACTGACATGTAAGCTTATTTTGATATGTAGATTACGAATTTGTAGTTTATTTTCACTTTTGAGACTTTCTTATATGAGTTATCTCACTTGGCCCACCAATGGCCCAATATCTTAATTACTTATTCAATTAAGTTCTTTATCATCATTTAATCACCAAATGAATTGTGTGACATATTAGATTACATTATTCATGAATTTAATTATTAGGATCATTATTACCTCAAACTTGTTTTTTCAAACCCAAAAGGTCAAATTTCTAGGGTAGGGTCCAAGATCTGGTATGTTACAACTAATTTCTACCTTGCTTCATCATCTGATGACTAGCCTTTTGTAAAGAACTATGGTGGTGTATTGCTACTATTTTAGTGACCTTATTAGATTCCCAAGAACCCATGCTCATAATGTTCTTAGTTTTTGTTGGTTTATGGCTTCCATAATCATAATAGTCTATGATGTTTAAATGGTTGAAACTAGCAATGATTTATTTGGTGCCGCAAAAATGTGACTCAATAGGTTGGCCTATAGGAAGGAACAATTTTGGTACTTCAGTTACTATTTTTATGAAAATTATATGAATCACGATGCTTCCCCTAGCTGCCCCTGCCGTGGGTGAGAAGGCGACTGGGAAGGCACCGGCATCCAGTCGGTCGTCTACTCCAGATCTAGTGAAGCGGAAAGAGATTGACAGGAGCGTGCTATCTACTGCCAACCCTATTCCTCACGATGCTATTCATTTCCCAAATCTATCTACAGTCAATTCTCCGCTACAGTGGGAAGCCTTGTAGCCGTTGTTGTCTGGGGGAGCATTGGACCTGCATTGGGTGGACACATCTACTGTTGATGGCAAGATCATCTACCCTAGCAATGAATCAGAGGAGACTGCTATCAGATGGAGTAAGTGTCTCCTTGGTTATGTTTTAGATTTTTGGCCGGATATCCACCTTCTTGCAAATCATTTCTACAATGCCTGGGGTACCCGTGAGAGATTTGAAGTCTTTGATAAAGGTGAAGGATTTTTTCTGGTTCGTTTTGATAATCTTGAAGACCTTAATGATGTTCTCGCTGGAGACTGGTATGTTCTTAGCAGACCTGTTGTGTTTAAGAAATGGAGTCCTGGTGATCTTCAGTCTAGGCCTATTCTTTCATAGGTTCCAGTTTGGGTTGACATTATTAACCTCCCCATGGAGTTATGGGATCCGAGATTTTTCAACAGGATAGGGTTTGTTTTGGGTCGTCCTCTTAAGATGGATGAGTCTACCTGTAGTCTGGTGCGGCTGGATGTTGCTAGAATCCAGGTTCTCATGGGCAAAGATGCTGGTTATTTGAAAAACCTGACTCTTAGGAGTGACAAAGGAGTTGAGTGCACTGTGTCCCTGGGCTATGAATGGATCCCACATAAGTGTCGTGTCTGTGGTTTTTTGGGACATGGAGACTGTCGTATAAGCAACACTGGAAAGAAACAGAGTGTTAAACCTGCAGCCAATGTTAAGAAGGTCTGGGAAGTCAAAAGGAAGGAGACTATCCCTCATTTTGAAGATATTCCTACTACTGTTCTGGTGGGTGATGCGGATTTCATTATTGAAGAAATATCTGACAAGTCTGAAATAGAACGGAATAAATTGGCAGGTCAGCCTCAAGGCACTGTTGTTGAAGATATCCTCTTATCAAATGTTGTTAATTCTGGACTTGATTTGGTTTGTTCTTCTGCTAGTGATGGAGATTCTGTTCCATCTACACCGATTGTCTTGCAGTGTTTTGAAAATACCTCTCCTGACAGTTCTGTTATTGGTAAGGTGCTAATAGATCCAAGTGATAGGAGAAGGAACATTTTCCCTTCTGAATCTCTATCTAATCAATGCTTGAGTATACAATATAATTTTGCAGGTCCCAAGTTCTCTCCTATTCTAGCTCAAGTTGAAGAGCTCCACATTAACTCAAATGATGCTGAGGCTGACAGCTCAACAGCCCATGTTGTCAAATGATTCCTACCATTTCTATCTCTTCCTAGAATGTTCGTGGTATAAGTAACAAAATCCAGGATGTCCAGGAAGAGGTCAGGAGGGCAAACAATAATGTTGTCATCCTACTTGAAACCAAGATTAGACCTCGCAAGATTAGCTCCTTTGTCAATAAATTTTTTTCTGGTTATAATTGGATCTCGAATCATTCTTCTCATGTTCTTGGTAGAATTGTTGTCTTATGGAAGGATCTTGATGGTGATATTTCTAGTGTTTCTGAGAATGACCAAGTCATCCACATGAAAGTTAGCTTTGATCAATCATGTTTTTTCCTCTCTGCTGTCTATGGTCACAATCCTGATAATGACAGGGTAAGGTTATGGTCTTCTATTACTGATTTCAGCTCTCTTGTTGATGCTCCTTGGCTCATTATGGGGGATTTTAATTGTGTTCGCAAAGTTGAAGAAAGGATTAGTAAAACTCTACCTACCAGGAAATCCATGGATGATTTTAATGACTGTGCTTTGAATTCTAATCTCTTTGAGATGAGTCTCCAAGGTCCTTTTTTTACTTGGGATAACAGGCAAGATGGTGATAGGTTTGTCATGTCTAAGATTGATAGAGTTCTTCATAACTCTGACTTCATTTATGAAAACATTGATTATTCGGGTGAAGTTATTTCTAATATCATTAGTGATCACAGGAGGCTGGTTGTTAGAATTGGAAATCCTAGGAAGATTAAAGCTCCTTTCAGATTTATCAACTCTTGGACTAGTCATAATGAGTTTCGTTCTATTGTTAAAGAGGCCTGGTCTACTGATTTCCCTGGGTATGCTATGTTCAGATTATATAGGAAGCTTGGTCTTCTTAAGGGGAAACTTATCTACTGGAACAAGAATGTGTTTGGTGATATTAATGATAATGCTAAGATAGCCAAACACCTTGCCATCAAGGCTCAAGAAGATGCTGATGGTAATCCTCTCAATGAAGATCTTAGGAGGATTGCAAAGGATCTTAGGACTGAAGCCAATAAACAAAGTGTTGTCCAAGAATCTTTCTATAGGTAGAAATCTAGAGTTCAGTGGCTCAAAGAGGGTGATTCTAACACCTCTTATTTTTACTCCTCTATGAAGGTCAGAAGAAACTCTAATTCCATTAAGAAGCTTAATATTGATGGTTCTGTTTCTTATGATTATGATGAAATCAAGGCTGCTATTACTGGTTTCTACACTAATCTCTTTAATAATAATTCTCCTATCAATGTTTGGCAAGGAGAATGGTCCGGCAATACTCTCACTGTTCAGCAGAGGAATCTTCTTATTTCTAGAGTGTCTAGAAGAGAGATTGAGGATGTTATTAAGGATATCAAGACTGATAAGGCTCCTGGACCTGATGGTTTTAATGGTCTTTTCTACAAAGAGGTTTGGGAAATTATTGGCAATGATGTGTGTGAAGCTGTCTTTGAATTCTTTGACAATTGCAGGATGCTTAAGGAGGCCAATAGGACCTTCTTAACTCTTATACCCAAGGGGGATGACTCCACTAATATCAAGAACTGGAGGCCCATTGCCTTGTGTAATGTTTTCTTTAAAATTATTTCTAAAATTCTTGCAAATAGACTTCAAAAGGTTCTCCCTTCTATTATTGATATTTCTCAATGTGCCTTTGTCAAAGGAAGAAGTATTAAAGATGCTACCTTGCTCACAAATGAAATTCTTAGTGATTTTAAAAGGTCGAATTCTCCTGACAGGATGTGCATCCAAGCTGACATTTCTAAAGCTTATGATTCTCTTAGTTGGACTTTTCTTTTCTATGTTATGTATCATATGGGTTTTCCTTCTATCTGGATCAACTGGATTAGAGAGATTTTCTCTACTTCTTCTTATCAGGTCCTCATTAATGGTGAACCTTCCACCAGTATTAAGCCTATGAATGGGGTCAGGCAAGGGGACCCCATTGCCCCCTATCTTTTTGTTATTGGCATGCAGGGTATTTCATAGCTCTTCAAGAAGGCTGTCCTTAGTGGTAGTCTTAATCCCATTCCTGCTTCTAAAGACTTGAATATTTCTCATCTTGTCTTTGCTGATGATTTGATGGTGTTCTCCAAAGCTAGTGTTGAAGATGCTAAAGCTATTAGTACCATTCGTGATACTTTTGCTGAGCTTTCTGGTCTTCATATCAATAATTCGAAGAGTTCTATCTTGTTTAGTAAGAATGTTGATAGGAAGCCTATTATTGAGGTTATGGGTATTAAGGAAGGTTGTTTTCCCTCGAAATATCTTGGTCTTCCTCTATTTTTTGGCAAACTTTCTAAGAGGCTGTGTGGCTCCTTGGTGGATAAAATTAAGGCCAGGCTTGATTCTTGGAAATCTAATCTTCTTTCTATGGCTGCTAGACTGGAACTTATTAAGTCTACTCTTTCCAATATGCACTTGTACTGGATTTTCTCCTTTCCTATTCCAAGCTCTATTCTGGATTACATTGATAAAATTTGTAGAGATTTTCTTTGGGGTGAAACGGATGCCAGGAGGAATCTTCATCTCAGCAAATGGGATAGGATTACTGAACCGAAGAAAGATGGTGGTCTTGGGATTAAGAAACTCAAGGATGTTGCCAAAGCTTGTCTTATTATCAATGCTTGGAATATTGCATGTAAGAAAGACACTCTTTGGGTTAAATGGATAAATGAAAAGTACTTGAAAAAAGTCTCTTATTGGACTGTTAATGAATCTTCCAACAATTCTTGGATGTTGAATAATATTATCCGTGTTAGAGACTACATTCTGAAATATATTAATTTTGTTGTTGGAGATGGGGGCCTCATCTCCATTTGGCAGGACCCTTGGTGCAATTCTCACTTCCTTAGTCATTATGTTGGCAGAGAGTGTATTGTTAGGTCTGGTATTCCGATTAATGCCAATCTGAAGTATATTATGAATGAGGGCAGTTGGGTTATTCCTAAACCTTGTAATAGGGGCCAAGCTGACATTCTCAATGTGGTCAAAACTATTACTATTCATCATGGGCACAAAGATTCTATTTCTTTTGCAAATTTAAAGGAGGTCAATCTCCATGGTGTTTGGGACATTATTAGAGATAAGGTGGACAATGCTCCTGATTTTGGTTGGATTTGGAATATTAAAACTCATAAAAGAGCTGCTTTTCACCTTTGGAAATCTAGGCATAATAAGCTGCCTACTTTAGATTACTCTAGAAGGAGAGGCCTCTGCCTTGCTTTCATTTGTTTCTTGTGTTCTAATGATTATGAGGATACCAATCATATCCTCTTTTGTTGCAGTTTTACCAAGATGATTTGGGATTGGTTTAAAATTTCTATGCCTAAATCCTGGTATGATGCAGAAAGTCTGTTGATTCCCAGGTTGAGGTGCCTGATGAGTCTTATCTTTTATCACTGTTGGGTTGAAAGAAATATCCGTGTGCACGAGGATAGAAGTAGATCTCCTGATCTCGTTGCCAAAGCTGTTAATGAAGACATGCAGAGTTTTTTCCCTGCCAATTCTTGAGCTGTTTTGCTCTGGTTTTCTGCTGTTGGTTTTTTTGGTAGTTCATGGTGTTGCTGTCCTGGTTGGTCTGAAGTGCTAAATCTGGTGTCTTCATCTTGGCTGCTCAGTTTCTGCGATGGCCTTCCTTTCTGTAGCTTCAGTGCTTTCTAGTTGCTTGGCCCCTTGCTGGTTAATGGTTTGGTTGCTTCCTTGGGTGGATGAGCTTATCCATTTGGAGTGGCAGAGCTCTCCCAAGGTGTTTATGTGATGGAAGTCTACTGTTCTGTTGGCCTGATGAGATATTTTTTCTGTTCGTGTTCTTGTGGTTGTTGATTCCTCTTTTTTTGTGATCTTTTCCTATGGTCTTCTCTTTGGAGTGCTTTGCAGCTCATTGTGCTGGTTTTCTGCTTTTTTTTCCTTTTTGGGTGTTTGTGTGAAGATGTTTTGAGGCTTGTGGTCCTGCCTTTGAGACCTATGCTGGAGATCTGTCTTTGCTATTGATGGGCTCTTTTTTCTGTTATCTCTGAAAGGCTGGAATCTTTTTTCTCAAGAGACTTCCATCTGCTTGTTATCAAGTCTGCTGTGCTGGCCAAAGTTTTCTGGTTATGACCGCTGCTGTATGACTGAAGATGTTTGTTTATGGCTGTTGCTGTTGGCGAGACCTACTGTTTTTGAGCTTCTGCTTTACCTTTTGAGGGTTGCTCCACCTTGATGGTTCTCTGGTTGCTACGTTTACAGCTTGTTTTGTTGGTTCTTGGAACTCAAGTCCATCCTTGATTCAGGACCTGGCCTCTCTCTTTTATGTTTGTAAATGATGTATAGAACCTTTTTCTTTCAGTTGGTTCTCAATTGGGACCAACATGTTCTGTAACTATTACAAACAAAAATACAAAAAAAGCAATAGAAGTTTTACCGACCAAAAAAAAATGATGTCTATATTTCCTTCTTCACAGAATGATCAGTTTGTCTTATTCCCCATGAATGATGGTTCTTCCTAGGGTTTTCAACAGATTTTCCCTCCTTGTGTTTTGATCCAATAGCTGGTTTTGATGTTGTTTGGTTCAAACTTTTTGTGCCAATCGATGGTTTGAATTTACTTCTATTTTTTTATTATGTTTGAGAAACAATGGTCATGATGATCTCCCAAGTGGTTCCATTCGATGGTCTTATTTCACTCTCAAATGATGGTTTCTCTCTCATTCTTTGAGTTGATTTTTCTCTTGTTTCCATAACTCGATGGTTGGCCTTATTGTACCAACCGATGAAGGTTACTTAGTTGTTGTTTTGGATCTTCTTTTGTGCTTAAAAATGATGTCTTTATTTCCTCTCACAAAAGATGGTTTTGATGCTCTTGCAATGGCTAATTTGATGGTCTCACTAGGTTGGCAATCAATGGACTATCTTAGTTGCTGATTTGGTGATTTCTCTAAGTGTTAAATCGGTGGTATTCTTTACTGCCACAACCCATGGTCATCCTAAGATGTCGTGGAATGGTTTCTCTTAAGTTACTTAGTTACTTAATATATGGTTTTCTTGGATAAGAAAACAATGTTTCCACTAATAGCTAATTTGAGGGGTTTCCTTGCTCATGAAATTGATGCTCAGGATAGGGATCACACTCGATGGTGATACATGGTTTTTCTAAGTCATAACTCGATTGTTCTCCTAGATGAATGTCTCAAGGTTTTACATGTTTTACATATGATGGTTATGTTTTATGCAATCATGATTCAATGGTGACGATTAATATACACAATCCAATGGTTTTCATTTCCTTGAATCTGATTGTATGATGTGTGATATATGATCGATAGGTTATCTTTATTTCACATGATGTTGGGGATTTGATGAGTTAGAATTAATGTTTTTGAGTCCCATGAGTTGGTAGTCTTACCTTTTCCTTCAAATGAATATAAACCTAAGATTGCTATAAAGTGTCGATTCGTAATTTTAAGTTAACTTGCGTTGTTAACTATAAGCCTATTACAATTAAAAGATGGTGGTAAATTATACCTAGTTCCCTTGCATATTGTTATAATAAAGGAATCCCTTACTTCTATGATTTGTTGGGAATAATAAGAACCAAGGAATACATGCAATTGTTGTTTTGGAAACCTAAATTGGTTAAGTTGTTGAACCTTAATCCTAATTCAAGAACACAAAAATGTTGTTTAGTTTCCTTGCACATTTAATATAATGATGGAGTACAATATCTCTCCACATCATTGTAACTCTAATTTTTTGTTATGTGCAATGTTAAGTCGAACATTAGATGTTACATGTATGTGATGGTAGTTGAGCCTTGATGAAGCATGGAAAGATAATGACGTTCTTGTAGGAGATAATGTGATGGTACACTGATCTTAGGGCATGATTGAAACCTAATGCAGGTGTGATCCTCTTGATGATGTGATCAGGGTTGGTACACTGGGATAATGTGATAAGAATTTAGATCATGTGTTGGTGTGATGATGAGTAAAATCATGAATGCCAATGATATAGTATCATGTGGTGTTGTAATAAGGAATATGTCTATACATTTTATATTTACTAGAGTTGTTACACATCAAATGCTTGCTATAAATGAATTAGGATTTGTTTTTCCATGTGGTTAATTCATTCTTAATTCACTCAATGCATTTAACTAATCAAAGTGAAACCTTAATCATTTGTGCCCTATGTCGTAGATCTATTCCAGTGTCAGGATTTGCTGGATGGTGAAATGAGCATTCCTTTAATGGAAGCTCAGAGTCATATATTGTTGAGTATAGGCATGTTCACATAGATGGTTGTGGTCATAACCTGGCAGGATAATGGTTGAGACTGTATCTTAGATGATGTTATTTAGTATATATGACATGTTTTGAGGATGGTTGTTGTCATACCTCGGCAGGAGTATGGATGTTGTCGTAACTCAATTTTCACTAGTGTTATGATCTATATACCAAGGGCAGACTAAGTTGTTTTGCAAATTGACCTTATGTGTCACTGAGGCAGACCTGTAATGATCGGGGACAGATGAGATCTTAGGATGTCAATTCTCCTAGATCTTGTATGGAATTGGTCAGTGGTCAATTGGAGTTTGAGTGGTACACCTCATTCTCCCCAGGCTTAATAAAATATGTAATCAGCTGTTTAGCATATCTTATTAGGATTATACACAATGCTTCACATTGGATGATAACCTTTGTTTCTCTTCTCACATATAGATGATGTGTAGTGCATTTTGAAAGACATATACACTTATGTTGTAAAAATGCTTATACTATAGGCTATACTTATGTTATTAGAATTTCTTATGAAGATAGCCATGCCTATGTAGTTAGCTATGCCCATACTTCTAGTCATGCTCATGCCAATAGTTATTCTTATGTTGTTAAATCTACTTATGAAGTAGGTATGCTTAGATGTTATATGTTAGATATGTTTATATTGTTAGAAATGCTTATATTGTTAGCGATGCTTATATTTCTAAAAAAATCTTATATTATTAGAGATGCTTATACTATTAGTTTTGTTTGTGACTATAGAAACTCCATATTGTTATACATGCTCCTATCATTCAAATATGCTCATACGGTTATTGACATGCTCATAGTAATGGCTAAATCTGATAATTGAGAATAATGCTAGATTCTAAGACTCTTAGTAGAATTGCTCTTAACAAGAAATTATGATTAATAGTTTTGTTATGGTGTTTTATATTTATGTCTTATTAAATATTCTTAATCTACTTGACGTAATTAAAAACATAACCTATTGTAATCATTAAGAGTTGTTGAGAGTTATATCTCTTTCTGGGAGATGGGTCTCACTTGTTGGTCACCACAGTCTTTTTTGGTGATCGTCAATAGAAGTAGAGGACATGTGGCAGTGAGATCAAGATGATGTGATGGATCATATATGGATAGTTGTTTAGATTCTAGTATGGCCTAGAGTCATCCTTTTACTCTCAGGTACGGGCAGGAAAGTTTTGAATATAGTGTTTTATCAACTCAAGGTTTCTTATCTGACGTTGTACATGTGGATGCTATCTCTTGTGTATATGTTGTGGCTGAGGACACAAATCCATGTAAGAGATTTTTGGTATGATTTATTAAATAAATTGAGATGATGGGATTTTCTAAAAATGTTGTTGAGTAAATTTGTGAAAATTTAATTGGTTTTAATTAATCCTCTTTTTATTGATGTGTTTCATTAGTAGCTGATCATGTTTAACTTTTGAGCAAACTCTCTTTGTGTGACGGGTTGTCACAAGAGTGGAGGTGGTGAAGCTTTTGCTTCAGCCACCTACTTCCATTCACAGGAGAAGGTGGGGAATATGATCCCATGTTTGTTGGATCATGATCATATCCATGGTCATCAGATCCAAGGGCCATGATAGATTGGCAGGAAATAAGATGGATCGCTGACTTGGGAAATCAGTGGCTAATAAAGAATGCATTTTGATTGGTCAGAAACAATTGGGTCAAATTGATGACGTGGCACATTTAAATTTCAAACCAAAGTTTATAATTTTATTTCTTGAGAAATCTCATAAAAATCATATCTCCCAAACTTTAACTCCAATTGGCATTAAATTTTCATCATTGGTCAAATATTTCTTATACTTCTTATATTAAAGTTTTTGGTCTAAGATGATAATATTTAGGGAACTCATTTTTTGGGATTCACTTCAAAGTCTAATTATGCATTAAACTTTAGTCAAATTATCAAAATGTGACATTCAATCGAATCTACATCATGAACTGAGCATAGCGTGAGTCTCGGTCATCTAGTTGAGGGTGAGGGATGTTATTGAATATAATAGAGCACCTTATGAGTCACTATGTGAATTAGTTGGATGAATGAGATCCTCTTGGCGGAAGTGATCGTAGACGAGTTTCCCCTTCTCTACTCACCCTGGGTGCCTTCCCCTTTGAGATTCTATTAGGTTAGGTCAGGAATGGCCCTTCTGCTTTGGTGTAGTTGTAGTTTGTATTGAATTGAACACATATAAAAAAAGCGGCGATCTGGGCGGCCTGGGATGGGAAAAGTAGTGAACTGAAGAATCCCATTTTTTACTGGTTCTGGTCTGACTAGGACCAGAGAGAGCATACCGCCCTGCCATAGTCGCGAGGATCATCGATAGTCGCGACAGAGGGGGGTTGAAATTCCAGAAAAAATTTCGAATTGGGACACATAAAGCATGCGGGTATGTGCGCATAATGCATGCGTTCATGTGTGTGTGTAGATACGCACACATAATCAATCCTTCAATGAAACTCAGAATCCATATTCCATATCATAATCATATTGGTATTCCTTCAACATACACACTATTTCAAAATAGTGAAACCAAGCATTATTGTCTATGCATAGTCACATACATCATCCAATTGGGAAGATCATCACATAAAAAATGGGAGATATTATCCTATGGATCATTAATTTGGAGAGATCACATTTTATGTCATATGAATAAAGATCTTTGAATCAAGAGTGAATCATGAATTTCATTCACAACATTTAGAGCTTTATCTTCTACATTGACATGGGTGGTGTTATACATCCACATTTGAGATTTCATATTTTGACAATTTATGGCAAACATCATATTTCGATATTGTGATTTCATGCTCAATATTAATGGAAGGCCCCACCCTAATCTATATGGAGCTCACCCCTAAGTCATAAAACAAGTGAATCAACATAATCATAATTTCAAAATTTTAAGTATTTGTGAACATAAAAGTCAACTTTCATATATCGAGGGTGATCTCAATATCCAAATAGATCCATCATAGAAATCAAACAAAATCAAGATTAAAATCATGAGTCAAAATTTCATAAATAAATATCGAGAGTTAAAGTATGGACATCAAGATAATAGGTTCAAACATTTCAAATCTAGGGTTTAGATTCATTTTTAATCCTTTGAGGTGATCATTCATCCATATACAACAATTGAGCAACAATTGAGCAACATCTGAGCAATATTCAAACAACATTTCAAAGTATCAATTTCAAGTTCCTTATCATGGCATTCAAGGTTGATAAATGATATGAACCTAGTTTTTCTAAGAGTTTAAGTACAAGATATAGTCAACATCACCATATTTCAAAATCATCGTTTCACCAAAATTTCAAGATCAAGATCAATATCATCATGGATTTGACATATTAGAGGCTTACATCAATAAGTTAAAATCATGTGGAAGGGGGTAACTTTTCCCACTCTAAAATTAAAAAAAAAATGAAATTTAGAGGCATTCATACTAGGGATATGACCTACATCAGGGGAGTCATAAGTCAAATACCACCCAAATGTAGCACACTAGTCAACATTAGTAATGATCCATCAAGAGTATCCACATATGGAGAGTAAATATCAAATTGTTCTTCATAAGGTAAAGTGATCAAAGATAACGATCATAATGTGATAACCATGTCTCAATATTTTGCAAGATTGAGACCATAATTTCATTCATTTGCATTCATAATCAAGGCAATAGTTTATTTGTAAATTGTAAAGTAAAATTGGGAATTCTACGGGTTATAGATTAATATGGCAAGATTGAGATATGCATCCATCATATTATTTAAAGACATTTGAATATTAAAGTAACATTTTAGGTCAAATATCAACTAATCTAATTAAAATCTCTATGTTTTAGGAACCCAAACTAGATAAACATCCTTTTTCTTGTATGGGCAAGAGAATGAATAATGTTCAAGATGTAAACAGTAATGACAACATATAGAATCAATTTCATTTCTCTTCTTAGCTGGATTGGCTTTAGGCACATACATAACTTTATTCTTGGTCACTTGTGTCCTTCTCATTCTATGTTTTTGAAAAGATTTACCTTTGGGCTTATAACCTAGTCCTCTTCTTCCAATCTGACCAGAAGAATCTTGTAGAATTTTATCAAGAATATCATTGTTTCTCAAGCTACTAATTTCTCTTTGTAATTTAGCAATCTCATCCATTTTCTTTTTGATATCTAACTTTTTTTATCTAGATTAGATGATAAAGCATCTTTTTCCTTAATAATAGCATCATAATCTAGGTGATTACATAGGATAGGTTGAGTCTAAAAATTATGCAGTTTTGCAAGAAAATCAACCTTTTCTTGATAAAGAAGATAATTATTTATTTCTAAAGTAAGCAACTTCATATTGCAATCATTTAAAGTTGATTTCAAGGTAAGGTTTTCAGAAACAATATTGTCCTTTTCAAAAGAAAAATTATTTAATTTAGCATACAAATACTCATTAGTTTTAGTAGCTTTCTTTAGTTTCTTTTTGCAATCAACATATTTCTCATATGTATCTTGATGACTAGCAATTAGATCTTCTTTTGGCAAATAAAAAAGGCTTACCTCTTCTTCTTCTTCATTTGTTGTAGCAATAAGGCACTCTACTTCTTTTTCTCCATCTTCACTATCATCACTTGAATCATCCCATGCAACTTTATATGCTCTTTCTTTCTTCTTGTGAGATGATTTCTTCCCCTTCTTAAGATTTAGACAATCACCTTTCAAGTGTCCCTTTTTGCCACATTCAAAGCACCTGGAAGAAGAAACACTATAAGTTTTGTTAGTTTTAAAATTTCTATACTGCAACTCGTTTACAATGAGAGTTTCTTCTTCACTATCATCTTCACTTGTGTCATGACTAATCTTGGTTGATGCTTTGAATTCAATGTCCTTTCTTTTCTCCTTCTTGTATTCAGCCGCCAATCTTTCTTCTTCCTCCAAGGTTGCCTTGTATGCTTCTAAGTTGCCAATGAGTTGCTCCATCCTTAGTCGAGTGAGGTCATTGGATTCTTCAATTGCAGTTCATTTTGGATTGTACTTTGGAGGCAAACACCTAAGGATTTTAGACACTTTATCCTATTCACTAATTGCTTTACCTAAAGCATTCAAACCATTAACAATAGAAGAAAACTTTGCATACATTTCACAGATAGACTCATTTGATTCCATACGAAATTGTTCAAACTTTTGTTTAAGCATGCCAATTTTGGAATTTTTAACTTAAACAGTTCCTTCATAGGTAATAGAGAGTCTATGCCATATCTCATATGCAGTTTCACAATTTGAAATTCTATTGAACTCACCTACAGAAATTGAACAATAAGGAATACTTATAGCTTTTGTATTTAATTGAGCTGATCTCACCGTGTTTGCATCCCATGTAGCATAGTCAGTTTGAAGAAGATCATATGCATTTGAGACCATTCTCCAAAGATCCCAGCTAATTCCTTCAAAGTAGAATTGCATCCTCCTCTTCCAATAGGTGTATTTAGTCCCATCAAATGGTGGAGGCTGAACCACAAGTGTTCCTTACAAGTTGAGGTTGTTTAGTACCCCATCACCCATTTTCTTCAAGACTCGATTAGAGCTCCTTGAAGCCTGCTCTGATACCAATTGAAAAAACCATTAGAGGGGGCTGAATATGGTTTTTATGAAGGTTTTAAAAATAATAATTCAATCAATCAACCATAAAATATTAGACAAGGGGACACAGGGTTTAGAGTGGTTCCACCCTTAGCAAAAACTATGGGAGTCAGTCCACTACTCAATTGTTTCCAATTGGGATTTTGAAAGCACCTGTATTTTATTACCTCACAAGGATGTTACATAAAATACACTACCTTCTGAAACCCTTTGGATAACCTCCACCCTGAAGTCGTCTCACCAACTTTGAAGCAGCCTTCACTTGAAGTAACTTCAAGCTCCCCCTTGAAGTAGCCTTCCTCCGTGAAGTAGCTTCCCGTTGAGACCTTCTAGAAGTAGTCCAAAGTCCACCTTCTCCTCCTGAGAAGACCCTCCTCCACCTGAGAAGATAAACCCTCTCCAATCCGCAGCCTCCAACCTAGGAGTAGCAAGGAGAGTACAAAGAAGATAAGAAGGAACAAGAAAGAAAAAAAGGATAATACAATTACCACTTTGGCACAAGGCTTGAATCCTATATCAAGCAATTTGATCTCCTAACCAATGTGTATGAAAGTGTAAGTGCAGTGGGTAGGAGATGCTAGCCAATAGGACACAAAATTGGAGCAATGGAAATGAAAAGCAAATGTTGGAGGTGCTCAATTGCTCACAAGAATGGATTTTCAATTGCAAGTGTGTATTCTCAAGTGTTGCACAAGTGTGTTTAGGTGTCCTAAGGCATATCCTATTTATAGGAATGGCCTATGAGTGCTTAAGGACGTTCTAGACACTTTCTAGGGGGTTCTAAGTTCTTAACTAGCCGTTAGGTTTCCACTAATTGCTTTGACAATAGGTAGTTTATTAATTCTGAAAAGTGCAGACAGAGATAATCTCAGTCGAGAAGTTTGTCGACCGAGATTCCGTCGGTCAAAGTTTTTGTTGATTGAGGGACAGTATGGAGCAAGTGTATATAACATTCAATTCCAACTCCCAACTACCTTGTCTTCTGTGTCTAACGGCTATAGAACTTATTAGAAGAAATAACCCGAGAGACTCTCGTTCGAGAAGTTGTTTGACCGAGCTTGTCTCAGTCGACAAAGAGTTCGACCGAGAGTATCTCTGATTTAATGATTCCGGATGAATACTAAGTGTGTGTATGAGTGTGCAGATGTGACACTATTATAGGGGATGACCTGTATAAGTGTTGTGAATGACTAGGGATGATCTAAATGCTAGATTTACATGATATCTAAGTACTTGTACATTATATACTTGTACAAGTTTTTACATTTGATTACAATCATGAAATTAAAGTATTTTGAGCATATAGATCTTCCAAAGATTTGTCATCCGCCTTGTTCCTGCAACACTCAAGTAGCACATTAAATCCACAAGAATGAAATGTTTGTCATTTTCAAAATAGAGGAATTTTGATGATGTCAATTTAGATAACAATTAGATCATCCAAAAAGATCATATGAGATACATCAATGTCTTTAAAAGCTTGAATAGGAGATACGTTCTTACTAATAATGTTCGTCTTCATAAGTTAAAAAAACCCTTGCATTACCAACATAGAAAGAAAGGAACAATAGGATCACCATACCTAATTCCAATAGATGGTTTGAAATACTTAGAGGGTTTAGCGTGATTAAAACTTGATAAGAAGAGGAGAGAAAAGTCTCTTCAATCTAAGAAATACAAAGGACACAGAAACCCATCATGTAGAATATAAACTTTTTTTCCAACTGACAGATTCATATGTCTTTTTTGAGATATCCACCTGGATGCATATTTTCTTAGTAGGCTCATTAAAATCATGCCAAATTTCATGAGTTAAAAGAACAAAATCCTTAATTGTTCTTCCTTTCACAAAGGAACATTGACTGTGATCAACAATAGAAGGAAGAACAAATTGTAGATGATTAGCCATAATTTTTCAAACAATTTTATTAATATCACTGCATATGGATATACGTCACAAATTGCTTAGATCAGTTGTGTCCCATTCTTAGGAATAAGAGAAATCAAAATATGATTATATTCACTAAGTATTTTTTCCATTTGAAAAGAAACCCAGAATGGCCCTATTAACCTCACTACTAATAACAGGACATGTTTTTTTAATAAAAACCATTGAATCCATCATGCCACCTTTTTGTGTAATTTGTGAGATTCGCATACTTTTTTAATTATCAGAAAGAGAAGGCCCATGCAAAGGACCCTTCTAGATAAAACCTACATTTGAATTGTTAAATAAGAAAGAATAGAAGTTAGTGATATAAGATTTGACAGAGTCTATATCACGAGAGAGAACCCCATCAATAACAATGCCTTTAATATGGTTATGAATGCTTCTAGTCTTCATAAAGAAATAAAATAACTTGGTAATAGAATCTCCTTCTCTCAACCATTAAACTCTAGATTTTTCTCTAGTGAAAGATTCCTCATTAAGGGCCACTTTTCTTGAAATATATCTCTTAATGAAATCTTATTCTCTAGGAACTCATCACAGGATCTATGTCAGAAGAACATTGAGAAATCTTCACCTCGACATTAGTAATACGAACCTCACCAAGAAAATTACCAACAAAGACTTGATTCCAAGCTTTTATCCTAATTTTCAAATTGTAAAACTTCCTATACACTTTATACACTATATATCTTGGAACCTCAATGTTCCAAGAATCCCTAAAAATATCCATAAAATCATCACAGTTAGTCCAGGTTCTAATAAATCTAAAAGGTGAGATAAATAATCTAGCACAACCTAACTTGAGAGAGACGATTTTATGATCATTGATAGTATTTGAAATTACATGCCCATCCATCTCAGAGTCGATAGAATGAAATTCAGAATTATAAAAAACTTTATCAATTTTAGTAATAAAAAAGTCAAAACCATGATGATGGTTATCCCCAAGTAAAAAAAAGGACCCTGCAAATTTGTTTTGAAGAGACCACACTTGAGAATATAATAATTTAAATCATCCATCAATTTTTTTGAAGAAGGTTGTATGCCAATATTTTCTTATTATTTTCTAACTGCATTGAAATCACCTATAATAGCCCAAGTCTCTTTGATGCAAAATTTCAAATTCTCAATATAAGACCATGATATAGTTGTGTACATGTCAGCATTATGACCACAAATAATTGATAAGTTCCCAAAAAAAATCATCAAAAGAAATAGTCATATGTATGATTTGATCAGACTCCTTAGTCTTGCTAATATCACAAGATTCAAGTTTCCAGAGGATAAAGACTCTCCCTAAAACATGAGAGTCATGATTTTGAATCCAACTATGACAAGAGAACACTTATTCATGAAGTTATCTGGTTTGCATATTGTGAGGTTTGTCTCAATCAAGATAATAATGTCTCTTCTCAATATACTAATCTCCTCATGGACACTTGCAATCTTATTTCTAATGACTCTAACATTCCGGGAAGAGTTATGGAGTACACGATTAATTTTATAACCTTTGTTGTTGAGAATGACAACCTCATCATTCTGATTCTCACCAATAACCTCTAAACCTCCAAAATTATGCATTAGAGGAAACTTTAGTCTATGGAAGATGCTAACAATGACCTTCTTGTTATTTTCAGGAGTTGGATGTTTGGTACATTTCTTCATATTTTGAATAGTAGATGAAATAGACCCAACAAAATTGAAAATAGAGAAAGGAATAGACAAAATTGATGCTCTTCTATAAGATCTCTGAAATAATTCTACTAGATCAACATTGTGTTGAACACCCATTGTGTTTAGAGTGATACTAGTGTCGGTGACTTCTATATCCTATGGAACATTACACTTCTCTAACTTACAGACTTCCTTCTCAGCATCATAAGACTTCCTCACATCATTTTGTATATTGTGGTCCACTTCTTCATGGCCAAGGAAAGATCAATTAGAAAAAATATGATGAATCCACTTATAATATAATCAACTTTGTGAGACATACCATCATCGTATGAAATGGTAAAGTGGGATATATTTTACTATTTTAAGGACGTTATGGAATCATGATGATGGAACCTAATCCATTAATAGAAAATTTGTATGGGTCATGGGTCACATTCATGAATAAAATTGGATTTGCTCATTGCCTTGTCTCAATCATTGTATATCAAAAATTTGGAATGACTATGATCTATAATTTATTACCATATTGACACCAATGTGGCAAGAGATTCACTTTTCTATATATGGAAGGTCTTGTATTGAAATACTAAGCCCCAATATAATAACCGTTCTTGTAAATAACTGGATTTCCATCACTTAAGTTGAAGTCATTGCAATTCTTTTAACCAAATTAAATAATTATATATGTCCAATTTTAAGAAATGACATATACCTCGAACTCATGATTTAGGAAAACATACTTCTTTGTGATTTCTAAATCTTCTTAACAATTTGGACCAATTATTGTATAGAGATACACTCTCATGTCATGATAGAGGAAGAGTTATTCATATATGGTATAATGAATGTTCAATTTACCTACTTGAATATAGATATACCACTATAAAACATAACATTAATATCCTCTACAACATCGTACTGACTTCTATTTTGAGAGATTTGAAAGGATGATACATGACTCAATGAACCCATGTATATTTGTAATCATTTTAGTTTTTTATAACATATTAAGTTTCTCTTTAAATTCCACCATGCATCATTTTAATTCTTTCAAGACAACTATGGGAAGTTCTAGTGAACCCATTAGATATTAGAAGTAGATTCATTGTTTGGGAACTACTCATTTTAGCTTTTGATTTGGTTATTATTAGATAGGTCATCATTACATCATTATTGGTAAAGTTAAGATAAACGTATTATATTCCTAGCATTGCAATATTTGTTTCAACATGCCTAGGTATTTTATTTGATTTTGTAGCATTATATATTTATTCCTTAAGTCCCCTACCTTAAATAGTAAATTACCAATCTCAATATCAATATAGATCCTTTATCCATAAACGTTTAGGGTGCTTCTCTCCCTGTCACCATAGAAATCACAATAAAGAGGATTATTAGGATCACTTCCTGATCTAGATCAATAAAGCAACCTTTATCTTTTCTTAGCATTACCAAATGAGTCACATTATCTTTTTTTTCATGTCACTAATGCAAGCTCTACATTCTTTGGCTTACGTACGAGATGATAATTGGGGGCCTTGTAGTATTAATATTTCTAATCTGTGCTTTATCGTTTCATACTCTTCTATTTTTTGTAGAGAGATAGTGTGGTTGATGAATTCTTATAGTACCTATTGGACAAACACAATTTTGCATCTCCGAGACAAACATTTCTTGATTTACCACCCATGTAGGGTGTCTGGCCTATGCCATAAGTTGATGCTGGGGAGGATATATTTCTATCTTAATCCCAAACTATTCTATTGATTAAATAATATAGTGAGCCACAATTAAGGCATAACTTCTTGACTCATTTTCTGACTACAACAATATGATCACCACCTCTGTTTAGGTATTAGAAAATAGATAAAGAAAGAAAAGAAAAGATGAAATTGTACCCATTTTTGTGAGATTGTGAATATTTTTTTCTTTCATATTGGAACAATTAAAAAAGAGATATTTTCTATTCATTTCAACGAGTTCAAATTTGTAATATCTTGATTGAAATTATAAAGATCAATTTATTTGGGGTTGTATGGACAATTCACTAATCAATGTCTCGGACATTGTTGAAATCATTAATTGTTTCTTATTAGTTTTGGTTTTTAATAAAACTATCACTTTCTCACACTAGTACTTGTATTAGATAGGTAGGAATTGCTTAAGTCATAATTAGAAACTTATATGGCCATATAATTCTAGAATTATTCAACCAAATTCAATTACATGCAATATACACTCTATGCAAATACTTCATATACCTACACATATTGTCTCTAGAAACCTTTATACACCTTTTAAAACTTTGTGGCATGAAATCTTACTTGCAATACTATACATTACACATTTCTTTCACAACCTTAGTCAATAATGTTTCTAGTATAATATTAAAAAGTCAATACTACTAAGTAGACCACAATTATATTGTTATACATATACAATACCCACGAGAAGAACATTGATTCAGACTTAATACAAAAATTTGAACACTTGTATATAAATACATAAATGAACATTTCTATTTGTCTAAATAAAATTTTACAATTTAAATTAGAAAATAAGGCATCAACATATATAATTATTCTTTAACCTACTAATACAATGTTTTCTCAACCTATCATGAAAATTTTTGGTCATCATATTGGCTTGTGTGAATTATGTGTCAACTCTTTGTTCCACCTAAAGGAACAAAAAAATGTCAAATTCTATAAAAATTTCAAATGAATAGATGAAAATGTGTAAAAATTAAGATTGCATAATGAAAAATACCTATAAAACTAAAATAAAGATGTTTTAAAAATGTTGAAAAAATAGAAAATGCATACCTACCACAAAATAGTTTCCTAAACATAATTTTCATATTGTCATTTATATAAATCCAGTTTAGATTATAGTGGGAGTAGCCTATATTTCTTTGAAGTTGGAACCATCATGTTTAGTTATGTTGCTAGTATAATAGAGATTTAGGATTCAGTTGTAGTAAACCATAATGGTTTTGTAAGGACAATGATACACATCACCCCAGTTGTAAAAAAAATTATTTCCAGTCCTTGGGACTATGGAACTCACCAACCACATTAATGTGTATGCAACAAAACACAACAGAGTGTGGGTTCCCAATATATGTAGCTCAAATTAATATTTGTTGGTGCCCGAAAAAACAATTTGGGTGGGTTCAAAAATTATGCATGCAACACATATTAGTACAATATAATTAAAATTACAATAGTATTAGAAGTTCTATACTACTTTAAAAATAATAGTAATTTGAATAATAAAAATGATTATTTCCCTAGTGGAACACCTATAAAAGGAGTACAAATTTATTTTAGAGATCTTCTTTGATATTTTTGTTTTTGATATTGTTACTATGTGTATTTTGTATGGTGAAAATGTAACTACATATTATTAATGAGTTCATGTTTTCTAATTGTTTATATTTTATTAATGATATGTAGATTTATATGAATTATTTTTGTGGGTATAATCAATAAATGAATATTATTTTATAATTTTTATGTTTTACACTTTTTTACGAGTTTTTTGTTAATGTTATATGGGCTCAAATCCTCTATGCTCGTCACATGTATGTCCACTGAATCTAAACCATACACTCTCCCATGGGCCCCACAATCCAACGAATGACATCTCCCGGGCACAGAGATGGGCACAAAGGATTTGGACCCATGTTATATACATTGTTATTATTGTTATTGTAATATCAACGTGTACAATTCTTTCACTATGAGTGTTGTTCATTTATGAGTACTTCTATAAATATTGTGTATATTGTATTGTTTATTATTGTATCACTTCTATATCTTGTTTCTATATTTTTACACATAAAATTACAAAATGCATGGATAAATATTTATTACCTTAATTTTATTTTTGTGTACCATTGCTTATAATTTTTTGTATGAAATATGCGTACTTCAAATATTTTGTCTTAAATAAATGCATAATACAAATAGTTTATGTGTACTGCTATATATAATTGCACAATTCATCTGTACAGGCATATATAAATGAGAAATGCATGAAATTTGTGCATTCTTTTTCATAAAAAAGGTACACAAATATGGAATAAAATATATCACTAGTTATCTGTTATTTCAACAACTTCACATATTTTTAAAATAATAATACCTTATTTTAAAATGAATGATACACATGAATAAACAGAATACAACAAGAGAGTTATACAGAAAAATATTTTTTTTCTTTCTCACTCTCCCTATTAATTCTTTTTGCTCTGCACTGCATCCACTAATGACTCCCACTCACCATTATACATATATTCTATCCACCCTCCTTGTACCATTTTCAAATACTTGTAGATAATATCATTAATTTTCCATGATACACTAGCATTGGGAAGTCTTTTGTGTAAACTACCAAATAGATGGATCAGTCTAGCTTTGGTTCGGGCCATTACAGGAGCGGCTCTTGTAGTTTTGGGTCAAAAAAGACTCACTTCTATTTGGTTTGTCTAAACTTTACCCAAATTTGACATGTTGGGTTATGGATCGACCACAGATATCCAATAACATGTAGTAAATCTCAAAATTATTGTTATAAACAATAGAAATATAAGTTCCACATTTTTCTTGCATATGACTCTTCTTTTAAGTGTAATTCCAACTATACCATTTAATTTAAATATTTTATATGAATATAAAATAACATGTTGTTGTTATAAATCATTCCGAAACATACTCAATTACTGTGTTTAAAGTCAAATATAAAAGCGATACAATGTGTCCATGCATATGGATGTCCAGTACACAAAAAACTAACTATTAAATGAAAGATAAAAAAAATAGGATGGTGTTATCATTTCTATTAGTATAAAGAAGAAATGATTGTCATTATTACAAATACACAAATGATTGTAAGAAAAAGACAACGAAATATATTTATAAATATATATACTTGTAAGTTCAACTATTTCAATATAAACTACATGCAAGTACAAAAAAATACTTATTCAAATCTTCATCAAGTATATATTCATATCCTCAGATATAGCATATATTGCAAGTTCATTTTTAAATTTCTATAATCTCCTACATAGTTTGGCTTAAAACTTAAAATTATGAACCATGTTGATTTAATCAAGGAAATTACTGTTTGTCCTAAGTATTCCTTGGTTTATCTATATAGAATTCATGTGTCTTGAAATTTGCCTTTAAATGATCATGATCATTGTAATTATGGATATGCCTTTACTGTTTCACCATGATCATTGTCTTTCAACTTCTACTTGGTTTTCTTAAAATAATCTTTGATCTATATGTATATAAATCATGAATGGATATTGTTTTCAAAATAATCATAGTGATTCCGCTCATTACACATAATGTTATCATTGAAAATATAGTTTTTGCATTAAAATAAAAATCTATAGCACAAATGCATCTTGACATATTATTTGAAATGATTATCTTGTTCTTAGCTTATTGAAAATAATATCATCCTTGTTATACATGAATACTCTATGTTTCAAATATTCAATCAACTGGATCATTGTGAATGCTTAAACTGTAAATTTGTAGAAATTGCCTCTTGGTCAAAATATAAAATCAATCGAGGGGTGCTCAGATCAAAGTGAAGGTCGACCTAAGATAAGCTTGAAAAATGCTTATTTGAAAATCATTTTCTTGTCATCAATCTTAGTATATTGAAAACAAGACTTTAGTGCATAGCTCTCATAAAAGGTTAAATTATTATGATCTAATGCTTATTATGACCTTAGAATCCTTAAATTATCTTGATTATAAGATTAAGGGGGAGTTCACAAAAACTTTGTAAACATCTTAAAGAAAATTTGAAGCAAGTTATGACCTTAGTATTTTTAAGGTAATCTTGGCGATGAAAATAAAGGATCCTACAATATTCATGAATGTGATATATATCTTGTTCTTAATGGAGTTCTCTAAACAAATTTGGGATTAACATCCCGTGTATTTGGTTTTACTCTACTATAAGCTTAAAAGATTCTCATGTCATTTTCAGGGCTTAACATCCCTTGTAAAATGGATGAGAAATCAATATATGTATCCATCATGAGCCTAAATGGATCTCATATCATCTTCAGGGCTTAACATCCCTTGAAAAATTGATGAGAAATCAAATCACATATGCCATGAATCTAAAATGATCTCATATCATTTCAAGGCTTAACATCCTTTGCAAATGATTGAGAAACAAATTGTGGCTAAATTTGACAATATTAATCCCTTACTTTTAACATTGAATATCTTCTTAAGGGGGGCATAGCAATAAAATTAAGGTAGAATAATAAAAGTCATACTTAATGATTATCTTGGTTATCTTTTTGAAATGAAAAAGGGGGAGAAATAATATTAAATCAAAAATATAAAATAAAATGAGTTTCATAATCTCTCGGCCAGCACACACTTGCAAACAAGAGAATGGCTACAAAAGGTAAACTTCAGGTATGAAACTCATATGATTTATATCACCTTATTTTATATTTTGGAAATGTTTGTCATCTTCAAAAAGGGGGAGATTGTTGGCTAAATGGACGTCATCAAAATCCCTTTGTTTTGAAAATGACAAACATTTCATTCTTGTGGATCTAACGCGCTACTTGAGTGTTGCAGGGACAAGGTGGATGACAAATCTTTGGAAGATCTATATGCTAAAAATACTTTAATTTCATGATTTTAATCAAATGTAAAAATTTGTACAAGTATATAATGTACAAGTACTTAGATATCATGTAAATCAAGTGTTTAGATCTTCCATAATCATTCACAACACTTAGATAGGTCATCCCCTATAATAGTGTCACATATGCACACTCATACACACACTTAGTATTCATCCAGAACCATCAAAGTAGAAATACTCTCAGTCGAACTCTTTGTCGAATGAGACAAGCTTGTTTGAACAACTTCTCGACCGAGAGTCTCCCGGGTTATTTCTTCTAATAGGTTCTATAGCCATTAGACACAACAGACAAGGTAGTTGGGAGTTGGAATCGAACGTTATATACACTTGCTCCAGAACATCCCTCAATTGACAAAAACTTTGACCGACGGACTCTTAGTCGACAAATTTTCGATCGAGATTATCTCTGTCCGCACTTTTCAGAATTAGCAAACTAGACATTGCTAAAGCAATTAGTGGACACCTAACAGCTAGTTAAGCACTTAGAACCCCCTAGAAAGTGTCTAGAACGTCGTTAAGAACTCATAGGTCATTCCTATAAATAGGACATGCCTTAGGACACCTAAACACACTTGTGCAACAATTGAGAATACACACTTGCAATTGAAAATCCATTCTTGTGAGCAATTGAGCAACTCTAGCATTTTCTATTCATTTCCATTGCTCCAATTTCGTGTCCTATTGGCTAGCATCTCCTACCCACTGCACTTACACTTTCATACACATCGGTTAGGAGATCAAAACGCTTGATATAGGATTCAAGCCTTGTGCCTAAGTGGTAATTGTATTTTTCTTTTTCCTTTCTTGTTCCTTCTTATCTGCTTTGAACTCTCCTTGCTACTCCTAGGTTGGAGGTTCCGGATTGGAGAGGGTTTATCTTCTCAGGTGGAGAAGGGTCTTCTTAGGAGGAGAAGGTGGATTGTGGACTACTTCTAGAAGGTCTCAACTGGAAGCTACTTCAAGGAGGAAGGCTACTTCAAGGGGGAGCTTGAAGTTACTTCAAGTGAAGGCTGCTTCGAAGATGGTGAGATGACTTTGGGGTGAAGGTTGTCCAAAGGGTTTGGGAAGGTAGTTATATTTTATGTAACATCCTTGTGAGGTAATAAAATACAGGTAATTTCAAAATCCCAATTGGAAACAATTGGTTAGTGGACTAACTCCCTTAGTTTTTGCTAAGGGTGGAACCACTCTAAACCCTATGTCCCCCTGTCTAATATTTTATGGTTTATTATTTGAACTATTATTTTTAAAATCTTCACAAAAACCCTATTCACCCCCCTCTAGTGGTTTTTTAACTAATGATATTTTCTAAGACCGATATTCAGAGTGCCATGTATATTAAGAAAATTTTGGATGATTTTGATGACATGTCTGGTCTGTGTATAAACATTTCCAAAAGTTTTGCTTATCTCAATAAAGGTGTTTGCAAATATAATTATTTATTCTTTCAACATTGATGTAGCTTCTCCTCCTTTGAGATATCTTGGATTGCCTTTGTTCTATGGAAAGCTTTGGGGACTCTATAGTGCACATCTTGTTGACAACATAAAAAAGGACACTTGAAGGTTGGAAGTCTATATTGCTATTTATGGAAGCTAGATTGGAACTCATCAAATCAATGTTTAGTATGCATTTGTATTGGCTTCTATCCTTCCCTATTCTGTGTCCATTTTAGATGAACTTGATAAACTGTGCAGGGACTTCCTTTGGGGTTCTTTATATGACAAACAAAAACAATCTAGATAAATGATACATTGTGATCTTACCCAAGCAAGAGGGAGGTATAGTCATTAGGAAGAGTAGGGATATTGCTCGATTTTGCCTTATTCTTAATGTGTTAGATATTTCAAGAAAAAGGACTCCTTTTTGGTCAAATGGATCAATGAAAAGTACTTAAAAGACTGAGACTAGTTAATCCATTTTGGTTTCAAAAAACTTTTCTTGGTTATTCAATAGAATCCTCGGAGTCAGAGACCATTTGATCATTCATATCAAGTTTACGATTGGTGATGGTAGCCATGTCAAACTTTGGAATGACCCTTGGGTCAAAGATAAAATGTGTATTCACTTCTTTGGTAGTGATATTTTCATCAAGTCTGGTCTACCTAGGGATGCAAATCTTAGTTGATTTATCAATGATGGATATGGGTTATCCCTAATTCTAGAAATACCAAGGGTCTTGGCACTTTTATTATGGCAATAAACATCTTCTTTAGTGGTGAAGATTCTATCATGTTCTGTGATAAACCCAATGTTGATCTCAAACACGACTGGAATCTGATATGAGAAAATAAGCATACCTCTCCTATGTTTAAGTGGATATGGAGTTGCAATTGTCTGAACATATGAATTCTTCATGCTTGGAAAGCTGCACAAAATAAGTTACCAACTTGGTATTATGCTAGGAGAAGAGGGATTCAACTAGCCTCCACTGGTTTTCTGTGTAGGAATGGGTACAAAAATATTGATCATCTTATCTTCGAATGCACTTTCACCATGACAATTTTGAATATGGTATGTAGTTTGTTTCTTGACTTCTCCATTCCTTTCAATTAGAATGATTTAATGTCTTGGTCTAATAATAAAGTTAAGACTACCATTGTCATTATTCATCATATATGGATTGAGAGAAACTTAAGAGTTCATGGTAATCGTCTAATGTCTCTTGAGGCCATTTCAAAATCTATTACATTGGATGCTTCTATCTTCTAGTTGTAGATTCCTTATGTTTTGCTACATGGATTTCCTTGTTTTCTTCTAACTCAAAAATGTGCTTCTATGTTTATATAATTTGTGATTCTCCAATTTTTGTTTGGGTTTTTTTGATTTGATATCCTATTATCTATGTGCATGTCTTAAAATTTATAACTCAAGCACTACCTTGCAAGTATATAGGTGCATGTACTATATTTGAGGTCGTACAAGGTGTAAGGTAAAGTTAGCGACAAGCATGTTAATCCTCAACAATGTAGATTGATTTACTAAGGTTGGGTTGGTTAAGGTTGATCTACTTTACAAATTAAAGAAAGCAGTAAACATGAATCACTCAAAGAAAGATTTAGGTTAGATTGAAAAGATCTTAGTTATGGGACTCCACTTCCATATCACTACTAATATACAAAAATAAACATTAATATACTAAACAACATGAAAAGGAGGTTTGTTGTCATCATACACCTCCTGGTGTTATGAGACGGTCCTAATCTACATGTAGCACTCCCATTCTTATGCGTAGATTCGGGCTACAAACCTTGGATCCTCAACATAATCCTAGCACTCCTGTGGTTAAGGATATGTTGACAAAAATGCTAGTTTGTACTTCTCAATATGTCTTCCATGTCATAAAAAGAATCATAAAAGATGCAAGCAAGATGACCAGTCATGCAAACAAGCATTTAAACATCATATCATATCTTGGAACAAGAAATTAACTAGTATTAGTATAGAAATCTGAGTTCACAAGAGAAATTACATGGGAGCTACTCTCCCATGCCAAGAAATGGAAGTCTACTCATTCATTGTGGTGAAATACATGTATAGGGTATAGATTTCAAAGTCAAATATGACTAGAGAAGATATGGGTAAGGGAAACCCAAGGAATGAGGAAGAACATGGAAGACATCCAGCTTGGAGAGAAAATTCTACCGTTGTTGATGCTTCTACTCTAGAAATCTTCTCTGTCGAGGAATTTGAATGGAGTAGAGAAATTTCTTTTGTAATTATTGAAATAGAATGGAGAATAATAGAGGTTCTCACCAGAGTAACTGCTTCTTCCTCCCCAAAATCACCTCTCAGCTTCTCTATTACGCTCTATGGTTTAAAAGTGTTTCAAAATGATGAGAGATAACCACCTAATATGTGTGTTTTCCTATTTAAAATTAGGGATAGTTGTTTTCAAAATATGTTGAAATTGACAGTGACATGATGTGTCTGAGAAGAGACACGACATGTTTCCATGTGTAACCGATATTGAGATTGCCTCATGCAAAGGATTCCCAGTGTGTCATTGAGAGGCACAGCATGTTGTTGATAAATAGTGTAGACCTAGATAGATGAGGAGACACTGTGTTATCACATGTCGTGTTGTCTTCAGAAAACATCTATGGAAATTTCTTTGACAGATCGAACATGGTGTTTGGTCTGAGATACATGTTGTGTTTCTACTTGTTAGGGAGGAATGGACTTTTTGGATCAACGCATGTTGTGTGTTGAATAGCACATGTTGTGTTCTTCTCTGTAAATTCAAGAATTCCTCAAGAACATGTGCAATCTTTTAGAGAATCCAGCTAAGCTCACATTTTTCTTGAATTAATCCCATTTCATTTCTTTATTGTATACCTATGATCACAAACATAAAGTGAGTAAAACAACTAAAAAGGAGGGAATCAAGTATGATTGTAGGCAAAATGAAGTACAAAATGGATTAAGATTGTGTAAAAAAGTTCACTAAAGGTGTACATAAAATGTGTGTATCAAATCCTCCTAAGCTTGAAGTATTACTTGTACTCTAGCAAAAATAACATGGAAATGTGATTGAAGAGAAAGTCAAGCACAAATATCAGTGAAAAGGAATGGAAAACTTATCTCAAGCCAATTCAACCATAGACAAAGTTCATTGCAAATAGCCATGAGATCAACTTAAACACTTGAGATTGAAGTTTTGATTCATAAAAAGTGAAAAATCATAAATGGAAGAATTAACAAAACAACATTAGGTACAACTTAGATGACCAGAACAAATAAATAGTGAATATGCAACCTAATTCTGTCAATTATTAATGATGTAAGGGATGAGATCCAAATCAACAAACAGTCCAGCAATAGTCTGTTAGCCTTTAAAAAGAAATTAGTGTGGGTTATGACACTCAATAGCTAATATAGATCTATGAACACATGGAATGTAGGTTGGGGTTATTAACCCTCTTTTAAAACATAACACCTAACTATTGCAACCAGATCAGACTTACACTAGGCTAGCATGTTATGTGGGCGGTGTAGCCATCTTTTATAGTGGTAAATGTAACAATAAGCCCATAATGATCAATACCGAGTTGGGTTCTGCTTTTGAACCATGTGGCCTTAAACTAAAGACTTTTCCCCAAGAATAAGAGAGTTTGTTGGATTGCTTAGTTAATAGGATTTCATTTGTTTATTAAGAATTTTCATTGAGAGTTTGGTTGAAAACGCACTACAGATTTGATAAAGTAATCTAGAATGCTAAATAAGGTTGTAATGTTGATCGTCCCAAGATGATTTTGATTGTTATAGTATTATATAGGCAAGAGTTTGAAAGGTGAACAGTTGGGCTAAAGCAATAAACCAAAATGAAGTGAAAGTTGTTGGCAAAAGATTCCATTTAAATGATACATGGCTTGTTCAATCTTTCTTGAAATTAATTTCTCAAAAGCATAGGACATATAATTCAGTATAAAGGAACTTCAACCCAAATTCAAAGAACAAACATTGTATCATATTGGATTTCCCACAACTAAAATAGAAGCTAGAACAAGAATTTAAGAAAAACATAAAAAAAGAAACTACAACTACACAACTAGTTGATTGCTTCCCGCCCTAATCTTGAAATTTGCAGTGTCTTCATTGCATAAATCAAACCTAAGTGGTAAGAAACCAGGTACCTACCATGGGTGTCAAAAATTAGGGCCAGTGTCCTCATCGACTGAGGGAATTGTTGACTCAAGGTGTCATCATCAATAGGGATGGTAGAGAAAGTTGGATCCTATGGCGGTGCGGCAGAGGAGGTGGGGGCATGGCATAGTGGGGTTGAGAAATGTGCCACATATCCATCCTCTAAAGAATGATGTGCATTGATGAATATTGCTGCCTCATCTGGTCTAGGCAAGTGTCTTGCTGATCAAAACATTATTGGAAATAGTCATAGATGTGAAGCATGTCTGGCATAGCCTAGTTGTATTCTGTCTATGTGCATGTGGAGGGAGGTTGAGGTTGTGCTATAGATAAATGAAGGTTTTGGCTTGATCTACAGAACCAGCCCCATCATCAAAGACAAATTTCCAGTTATCATTCTTGGTCAAAGTGATCCCGTCAATATTAGGTAGCTCAACATACTCCTAATGACCATGAAAATATTGTTTGAATTTTTTATCATCTGAATTATGTCTGACAAATAGGCTTGAGGAGGCTAGGAACCAGAGGTCTACCTTGTTCTTCCTAAGTGCAATCTCCAAACATGTCAAATTTGTGTAAACTTTGGAAGCAATGTAAGTAATCAATCCTCCTATCATCATATTTCCCTATTTCTTACATCAAACTTTGAAGAACCGGTAGAGGATAAAGTACCTTGCATTGATCGTAAAGTTGTGAAGCATTGCCCATAAAACGAAAACGTCTTATTTACCACAAGCCCCTTGATTTCTTTCCTGGCAAAGACACATGTGCTAAGAAACCTATGGATGTATAGGAAAATAGGATTATGAATGTGAGTCACTCTAGATGCCTTGGTGTAATTAATATCATCCTCAGTAGTCTCCCTCCACAATTCATCACTTTCAAATTTTGAGGGTATGACAGGCTCCCTCCATAGTTGCATCAAAATACTTCACAAAATTGTATAAAAGTGATTTTGTAACTTTTCTCGAGAAGTTCAAAAGTGATAATGGTAAACGGTTTATGTAGCTTCTTTGAGTTATCCTCAACATGCAAGGTAGTTAGAAATTCATATTTGAGTCTTCTGTAGGTAGGGATTATAGTGGAACATGTATACTTGAGTCCTAATTCCTTGAGAAGTCCCAAGACTTCATCTTTGAACCCCAGCACCTCTAGTGTTTATTAATAGGTAAAAATGTAGGAAGAACCCTATGGGTAAACAAGTTTTGATAGGCCTTGTCTTCTTCCTTGGTGACGTTGAATTGCATTGAAAAGATATAGATCAGTGTGGACGAAGAACTCTCCTCTAAATGGTGCTTTTCCACTTTCTTGGAAGGGGCCATTTCACTTTTTTTTCTATTGGGAGATAGGACACGGCGTGTGCAGTGTAGGACATGTCGTGGCCATTGCATGTTGAGGAGGCATTGCCAAGCATCATGGCACATCATGTCATGTGAAGCATGTGATGTGTCTTCTTTGATTTGGGAATCTTTTAGATCAAGGATGACCTAGACTTGACGTCATGTTTGGTTGTTGTATGTCATGTCGTCTACACTTGTTGCCGATCTTCAGGTCAAGGATGACCTAGATTGAGGAGATGGGGAGTTGGATCCAATGAGTTTGCTAGGGGTGAAGATGGTAGGTAATAGGACAGTGCCTTGGACATTTCTTAGACATGATGACATTGTAGAGGCAGAACGTTTGAGCACCAATTGTTGTTGATTTCAAAGGAGGTCTCAGCAACAGCTTTGAGTGCATATTTGGGGACAAGAAACCATCTGGGAATGACAGTGGGTGAGCTTGCTGATGCATTGAATTTGTCTCTTTTCACAGGTTGTTTTCATATATGTTTGCTTTTTAATTGGTGAATACAATATTAGTTAGGAATAATTTATCTTTGCTAGCATGTGAAACCATATTGTGTCAATATTATATATTTTCACTAAATTAGAGTGATTTATTATGTTTAATTGGATGTATTCTCAGTATTTCTATATTTTAGGAAATTTGAGCATTTTGTAGTCAGTTTGGTGCTACCTAAATTAATGTTGATGGTAAAAACACTAAGAAAAAGAGCTAAGCTATTGTCAAGCATTTTCGGTGCTACCAAACTCTCAATCCGTGCTACCGATTTTAGGGACAAACACATTACCAGCGCATCTCAGTACCACTGACTTGTTGTTTGTGGTATCAACATTTCTATGAAGGACTATCTAGAGAAAATAGAAATCAACTTGGTTCTATCGACATCTTCTTCTATAATACTGACACATATAAGGAGCGTAAAGTTAGTAGACATCTCAATGCCACCAACTTGTTGTCCGTGGTACCAACTTTGCGCATCCAGGCAAAGTTAAAGACCTAATTTAATCTGACGGTCATGACTTAAGAATGGACTAAGACCCTCTTATAACCTAAGAGGAGTTGGGAAAAACCAATTATTGATGTTCTATTCCATTGCATCAGAGCACAGAGATGAGAGTGGAGAAAGAGGAGGAGACGGCCACATCACGGTTGACTCCGGCACCTTCAAAGACCAGATTTGTAGCCAAAACACAATAAATTGTGATGATCGTCAGAGGGAGTCATCTGGATCACTTTCTCCACGGGATCTCATTACTTATCTCATGTTTTCCTCATTCCATATTATTCCATAAATGTATACAATGTTAGAAATCATGCAGGGCTAATCCCTAGTTCCTTAGGACCCAAGAGTATCCCGATTTTGCACTGTATTTGACATTATGAATTAATATCTATATTTCTCTTAATTTCTGGACATAAATCAATGAATGCCTCATGTATTGCCTATGTTTGATCACCATAGTTAATTTCTTAGACCATTAATTGGTTTGGGAGAGGGATTAAGGGTTGGCTAAGTTGTAGACTCACACAGCCTAGATTGTGCCTTGAGATAGGGCTTACGGTTGTGAAGGGTATAACCCAGAGGTTTTGCTAAAGCACCTAAGTAATAATAAAATTACTAGGGGTGTATGATTAATCTTAGATTAGGTAGTGAATTACATTACAAGAGTGGATAATTCTAGCTACATCTCCCTTGATCTAGGGTTTAGGATAAATTAATATTAATGAAACAATGTTAATTGTAATGTGAATCGTGATAAGACCATAATCCAAAGGAATCAATCCAAAATGTGATCACAAATCAATTAACTTAGTCCTCAATTCTTGAAATTAGTTTAATTAAAGAATCAATAACTCTTTCATAAGGTCTAGTTGATCAAGTTATAGTTAATAGTAGTTTCTAGATTAACATTTCCCTAAGTTTGACTTTTGGGCCTCATAGGCTTACACGACTCAACATGTATACTTGTGTTTGCATGTATATTTTTAGTGTGTCACTTGTAGAAAAGATAGGTTGGATTGATGGTGATGAAGATCACTGACAAAGTTGAACCTTGGTAGAGACGATGTGGTCAGTCTTGGACATCAGAGGTAGCTACTGAATGGGTAGACACAGCTACTACTTCTAGGGTAGATCTGGGGATAAACAACTGGAAGGAGATGACGGTGGGGTGAGATTTCATGAATGATATCTCGGATCGATGGTGAGGAAGGTTGCTATCGAAGTTCAACCTCGACGATGGCAATGAAGTCGAGCTTGGATAGTAGAGGTAGTTGCAAAATGAGAGGAAACGACTGCAGCTGCTAGTGGCTATGTTAAAACATGGAGTGAGGGTTTGGGGGAGTGAGGGGAGCATCTTTGGAATCAAATTAACAACTCTAATTTAGTCATCGCAACACGATGTGTCATGTAAGAAACATGTTGTGTCACCATATATATAACATGTTGCTTTTTATTTTTATCGTGTTGAATGAAGACATGTTGTGTCTTTAAGAGGACATGCCATGTTCCTCTTTAGAAAATTTGTGATATAAACCTTCTTTTATGCATGCTATGTGTTAATAACCACACCTCGTGTGAGTTTCCAGTGGGGTGACTTGCAACTTTATCTTGATTTGTACATATTGTGTGTCTATTCCCACACATTGGGTGTGTTTCTAGAAAAACTTCAGCTAGAAATGACCTTTCCATCACGTCATGTGTTTATTAGACACATGTTCTGTGTTTCTAGCAGATTGACCAATAATTTTCCTTGGGTGGTACACATCATGTGTTGTACCACACACACCATGTATTCTGGACTATTTTCTTGAAAATTCTTCTTCTTAAAGGTGACATGTCATGTCCTTGTACAACATGCCTTATCTGAGTGAATTTTTTCAAATAAATTTCTTTTCCTTGATTTTTAGCTAGAACCTACAATGACAATGAGATATACGGTGTAAGGGTTTAATTATTACATTCATCCATGGCAAATTTATTTAGAAAAGAAAATTTTCTTGAGAAAATGCACGAAATGAAATTTATCCTAATTGTGGGGTCAACTTTTACAAGGTCCTCCATTTAAAGTTTGGAGTGAGACTTGAATCAGCGACATCAAACGTCTAAGAGGGAGTAGGAGGCTCACTAATATATCTTATGTTCTTCAGTGTAGAGTTTGTAGAGTTGTCTGTTAACTTCGAATGTAGATTGTTTTCCTTGCATCTTCATGGTTCCATAGGGATAAACCTTCAACACCAAGGATGGTTTAGACCATTGTGAATGAAGCTTATCCATAAAGAGTTTAAGCTTGGAGTTGAACATCAACACGTAGTCTCCTTTGAAATATTTGCTTTGGATCCTCTTATCGTGCCATATTTTTGTTTTTGCCTTATAAATTTTGGTGTTTTCATATGCATCTAATCTGATCTCTTCTAGTTTCTAGAGTTGTAGCAGTCTTCTATCTTCTACTCTCTTCATGTATTAATTGAGAAATTTAATTCCCAAAGTGATATGTGTTCAAGTTATACATGTAGACAAAAAGATTTTATATAGATCCGTTTGTATGGAGTTTTTCCAATTGGTGTCTTGTAAGTTGTCCATTATGCTCACAATCCATTATCTAATTTTTCCACAATGCATCATCTAATTTCAATGCCTATACTTCCCTTGATATGGATACTAACTTCTCTAATATTGTTTTCAATTTCCTATTAAATATTTCAACTTGTCCTAAAGTTTGAGAATGGTAAAGTGTATATATTTGTTCTTGACTCTATACATGCTCAATAAGTTGTTGAAATTTTTCTCATGATAATGATTACCTCCATCGGATATGACTACCCTTGGAACACCAAATCTAGGAAAAATAACCTTTTGAGACTACTTAATGACTAATTTTGCATTTGGATCTTGTGTAGGAATTTCCTCTACCCACTTTAATACATAGTCACACACCATGAAGATGAACTTGTAGGTACATGAACAGGGAAAGGGGCCCAATAGTATATGCCCCATACATCAAAAATGTCAATCTCTAGAATTGAGTTTAATGGCATTCATCTTCTTTGAAATTTCTCTTGGTCTTTGACACCTATGCATGCTTTAATAAAGGCATGCACATCCCAAAACAAAATTGGCTAGTAGAAACCTACTCATAGAATTTTGGTTGAAGTCTTGTCTCCTCTGAAATGTCCTCCATAAGGAGAGGAATGACATTCTGAAATTGCAGTTGGGATCTCCTCATTTGGAATGCATCTCTAGATCAGTCCATCTGCACATTGTTTAAACAATAATGGGTCATCCCATTAGTAAAGTTTGACACCATGAAGGAACTTCTTTTCTATTGATAAGTAATATATGGAGGAAGGCATCATATGGCTAGATAATTTGCAAAATCATCAAACCATGGTGTCACAAGTGAATTCACTCCTTATAGCTTCTCAATTGGTAGATTATCATCAATAGGATTATTTTCTTTGGTGCAAGTGGTGAGATGTGAAAAATGATCAGCTACATTATTTTAAGTTCCCTTCTTGACGTTAATTTCCAAATCTAATTCTTATAGCAGTGATATCCAGTGGATCAGATGGGGTTTAGCATCCTTCTTGTTCATGAGATATCTAATTATAGCATGATTTGTATAGACAATGACTTTAGACCCTACAAGATATTGTTGGAACTTATCAAAAGCGTAGACTATAGAAGGCGTCTCTTTTTCTATTGTGGCAAGGTCTTGCTTACATAATGAATGGAATGAATCTTTTTGTCCCTCCTTTGTCCCAAGACAACATATATGGCATAATCATTGGCATCACACATTACTTCAAATGTGGCACTCTAGTTCGGTGATGAATGGGATGAGATGAGGGCATATTTCAATCTTTGGAAGGCTATTTTGTATTCTTCGTTGAATATGATTTTTGCATCTTTTCCCAATAGAGAGAAGAGAGTCTTTGTAATCTTTGATAAATCTATAATGAATTTTCTATAGAACCATGCATGTCCCAAAATCTCCAGACTTCTTTCATTGTAATTGGGTTTGACATTTTCTCAATGACTTCTGCCTTTGCTTTATCAACCTCAATTCCTTTGCTTGAAATGACATGACCAAGTGCAACCCCTGACTGTACCATAATATTACATTTTGAGAACAAGGTTGACATGTTTACATCACTACAACCTTTGGTTAAATTTAACAAGAAATCATCAAAGAAATTGCCTTATCACTGAATTTAGACATAAAATTTTCCATAATCTTTTCTATGAAATTAGAAAAATATAGCCATCATGCATCTTTGGAAAGTGTTGGGTGCATTACATATCCCTAAAGGCATTCAACTACAAGCATATGCCCTATAAGTGCATGTGAAGGTTGTTTTTAGTTGATCAGGCAGATATATAGGAATTTGAGAGAATACAAAATACCCGTCTAAATATCAAAAGTAAGAATGATTAGCAAGTCATTACAACATTAAGTCTATAAAAAGGTTTACAGAAATGATCCTTTCTTGTGGCTTTATTTATTCTTCTATAGTCAATGCACATTCACCACCCAATTGCTACCCTTGTTTGAATTAATTCATTATTGTCCCCTTTCATTACAATGGTTTCTCCCTTTTGAGGAACAATGTCTTTAGCACTTACCCAAGGGCTATCACTGACAGGATAAATTATTTTGGCATCTTTTAGCTCAAAGATTTTTTTCTTTACAACTTCTATCATGTTTTATTTTATCTTCTTATTGGTTCTATTCATGGCTTAGTGTCTTATTCAAAGGCTATGTGATGCATGCAAATGGAAGGATTAGTTCCTTTCAAATCATGAATGGAATAACCTATTACATCTTTATAAAGTCTAAGTTCTTTCAACAATTTATCCTCTTGTTGTTTAGTCACTTCAAAATTTATTATGATAGGTGAAGTAAAATTTGAGTCTAAGAAAGCATACCTCAACCCCGATGGTAAGGGTCTAAGTTCTACCTTCCTTCTGGAGTAGTAGTGTCACTTGCCTCCTTCTCGATTGATGTTTCATGGGTAAATGAGCTTAATGCAGCATTTGAATTTTCTTCATTAAGAACAATCATCAAGTCTTATTTGTTTTCTTCACCTAGGTCATCAAAAAATTGATCAAGATAATTCTTGTTTTCCTCTAGAAAAGTATCAAAGCTATCCATAAAGTAAAGACATTATTTAGGGTTGGTCGCTTTCATTACATTATAAATAGAAAATACTAGAGCTTCATCCCCAATTTTGATAGTCAATTTTTCTTTTCTCACATCTACAATATGACCTACAGTCCTAAGAAATGGTCTCCCAAAAAAGATGGGATTCGTCAGATCTTTAGCATGTCTAGGACTACAAAGTCACAAGTAATGTCGAACTTCCCTATATGCATAGGGATGTCTTCAACAACCCTTATAGGAAATAATTGATAAATAATCCAATTGTATTGACATTGAGGTAGGTTTTGAGTCTCCTAAATCTAACTTTTATCGTAGGGAAAATGGAATCAGTCCTATATTATCACCAAGATCAACTAATCCCTTGTCGAAAGTTGAATCTCCAATTTTTCTAGGGAGAGTGAATGCTCCCTGATGCCAAGTTTATTTTGCAATTGATTCTGAATGATAGGACTTATTCTTTCATATAGCATTACTATTACAACTTGGCCAATATCTTTTAGGAACTTGACATAAGAAGGCATTTCACTTATGACTTCAACTAATAGAAGACTGACATAGAGTTTATTTAAAATGTCCAAAAACTTTCTAAAGTATCATCCTTGTTGTTGGAAAACTTGTGAGGGAAAGAAGCTTAGGCTTGCAAAAAGAATCACCATGTTGAGAATTTCTAGTAGTCTTCTTCCTTTGGTTTTTAGTTGTCTCTCCTACAGTAGTGTCAACAACGAATTCACACTTCCTCTTTGAAGGTGGTGAGGATCCCCCAATTACAGCTCCACTCCTTAATATCACAAATTTACAAGTCTCCATTGGATTCATTTCCTATTGGCTAGGCAAGAAACCAGAAGGTACTTTTTGATTGGGAAGAGCTTGTTGTGCAATTTGGTTATCTAACATCCTTGTATGTGTTGTAATGCCATACACCTAAGGGGAGAGCTATTAAATGGAATCTTTCATGAGTTGTCCATACTGCCTAAACTCCTCATTTTTATTCATTTGAGATGAAACAAAGCCTTATAAGAGAGATGCCAAATAGGACTTCAGTTGTTGTTGTTGGTTGAAATTTCTACTAACATCCTGATGCATTGTTTGACATTGGTGGTCTTCTCCCCAAATGTAACGGTTGTTGACCTTGAGGTTTTTGAGGATTCTTGAAATTTTTCTTACAATAAGAGAAATTTGGAATTTCATTCCAACCCAGATTGTAAGTGTTCGAATATGGATTATAAGCTTTCTTGCTTCCAAAATTTCCTATTCCATTACATTGCCCCATGGCCTCTACAACGAAGTAAAAGAAGGGTAGATTGAAAAAGCTACTTGTCCTAAAGCTTCATTTGAATCACAAATTAGATATATTAGATGAACCAATTGATTATTCAACCTTTTAAATTTTTCTGTGAGGGCCTCTAACTTTTCTACAAGAAGGTCAACGACATCAACAAAATGTATGCCAACTTGTTTCCCGAAAGCAATAGAGGTTGAGAAATGTTGATTCCTCCTCTCATAGCTCCATTGGAAATGGTTAATTTCCATGTATTTAATAATTGCATAAGCTTCCATTTAGGACTTATTCATTAAATATCCATTAGTTGCAACATCTATAGACATCATGGTGTTGTAAAACATTCCATTATAGAAGGTAGGAAGGAGTATCTAGTTGCTAAGGCTAGGGTGAAGACAAAGATTTCAAAGGTCCTTGAGTCTCTCCTAAATGTCATATAGATTTTCTCCTTCCCTTTGTGAGAAATTTGCAAGTTGGCTCCTCGAATGGGTAGTTTTGCTTAGTAGAAAATAATCAGCAAGAAAATATTTTAGTAGTTCCCCCGACTATTTATAGAGTTTCTTGGCAAAGAAGAGATCTAGGACTTGACTCAATTTCTCAAAGAAAACGGAAACAGAAGTATATGTATACTATCAAGAGCAACACCATAAATCTTGAAAGTGTTCAGGTATTGCTAGAATTCAACTACATGAATATAAGGGTCCTTCAAGGGAGTCCCTCCAAAACAGTTATGATAAATCATCTTCTTGGTAGTAGGACTGATAAAGAAGTTTTATGCCTTGATCTGTGGGTAGTTGATAGCTCCATTTATATTTATGTCTACGAGAATGGCAAAGTCCTTAAGAGGACTACCATCTTCCATGATTGGTTCTTAGTGATCCAATGAAGATGTTGGTGACGATGAAGGTGATGATGGTTGTGAGTCTCACAAGTTTTAAGATTTTTCACTCCTTGCTCGTCTATGACTTCTCAAGGTGCATCTGAGCTTTGGGTATAAGAATGCAGATGGATGAAGACCACATTTTGAACACCACATATAGTGTTGCAATTTCACAAGTGGGTGAGAAATGCTTAACAAACAATGGAAAACATGATAGATTATAATAATGATGATGGATGAAAAAAGGTGGTCTTATCTAGTCTTTCTTACTAATTAACACTTCTTAATCTAACACAATAATATTGATGCTCCTTGGCAACAGCTCCAAAAACTTATTAGTCGTGTGCACAAGTCTTAAAATTTATAACTCGAGCACTACCCCGCAAGTATATGGATGTGTGTATTATATCAAGTATCGTCCAAGGAGAAAAGTAGAGTTAGGTGCAAGCGTTTTAATATTCAATGATCTAGATCAATTTACTAAGGTTGGGTTGGTTAAAGGTTGATCTACTTAACAAATTAAAGAAAATGGTAAACACTAATCACTTATAGAGAGATTTAGATCAGATTTAGAAGATCTTGGTTATGGGATTCCACTTTCAAATCACTACTCATATACAAACACAGAAATAGTATACTAATAAACATGAAAAGGAGGTTCATTGTCATCATACGCCTCACGGTGATATGAGATGGTCATAATCTTCACATAACACTCACATGCTTATGCTTAGATTTAGGTCGCAGACCTTGGATCCTCGACATAATCCCATCCACTCTTGTGGTAAAGTTGCTAAGAATGCTACTCTATACTTCTCAACATGTCTTCCCATATCATATAAATAATTATAAAACATACAAGCAAGATGGCCAGTCATGCAAACAAACAATTAAACACCATATCATATCTTATAACAACAAATTAATTAGTATTAGTAAACAAATCCAAGTTCACATGAATAATGACATGGTAGATACTCTCCCATGCCCAAGAAATGGAAGTCTACCCATTCATGATTATGAAAAACAAGTATAGGGTACAAGCTTCAAAGTTCAACGTGACTGCAGAAGAAAATAGTAAAGGAAACCCAATGAATGAGGAAGAATAGAGAAGAACTCTGGCTTGGAGATGAAATTCCATCATTTTTATGCTTCTACTCCGATAATATTTTGTCTGAAGGAGTCTTAATGGAGTGGAGAAGGTTTTGTTGCTATCCTAAAAGAAGAATGGAGAAGAATAGAGGTTCTCTCCTGGGTAACCACTTCTTCCTCCCCAAAATCAGCTCTCCTCTTCTCTACTAAGTTCTTTGGTCCAAAAGTATTTCAAAATTATGAGAGGTGATTGTACCATATGTGTGTTTTTGTATTTAAAATGAGGGATAATTGTTTTTAAAATATTCAAAAGTTGATGATGACATGACGTGTCTAAGAAGAGATATGCATGTTTCCATGTGTAATTTATGCTGAAACTAGCTTGTGTAAAGGATGCACAGCGTGTTGCTCAGAGGCATGACATGATGTTGATAAATGTTGTAGACCTAGAATGATGAGAACATGTTCTGTGCAATTAGCACATGTGTTGGATTCAGACAATATCTAATGATGACTTCTTTAACTGGTCAGACATGGCATGTGGTTTGAGAGACATGTCATGTTTCTTCTAGTCGGGGAGGAATGGACTTTCTGGATCAACATACATTCTGTGCTAAATAGAAAGTTGTATTCTTCTTCTCTCAAAAACTTCTATAATTCCTCTAGAACATGTGTAATTTTTTGGGGAATCCAATTAAAGTTGGATTTTGATTCATTTAACCCCTTTTACTCATCTTTATTGTGTACCTGTGATAAGAAACATAAAACAAGTAAAACAACTAAAAAGGTGGAAAATCAAGTATGATTGGAGGAAGACTGAAGTACAAAATATATTGAAATTGTCTGCAAAAGTGGATAAAAGTCTATATAAAATGTGCACAACATCTTCTCACTCTATTGAACATCCTTTTATTGAGATATTTCATTCTTATCATCAACTAATTTGCTTTTGGTTGGAACCAAATTGTGTATCTATTATGGCTGGCCCTGATCTGCGTTGATAGAGTTCGGGCTTGTCGTGGGTAGGCCCTGCTTCATGATGATTTATTATATACCCCAAGTACATGTTCCCTCCATTGTGGTTCGTATCTGTCTTTTGTTATCTTCTACCCCTTATACATGTGCTCTAAAAGTTACACTTCGTAAATCATTTTTTCAAAAAATACAAAAAAAGGAAGTGAGTTTAGGTGACCAAAAAAACAAATTGATGTGAAGTAGTCAGTATCAATTATGAATGGATTTAAAATGTTATGTAGGTGTTTTTCATATTCATGGTTAAAATAAAATCAATAAATGGTCAAAATATCATGTCTACTAAGACATCGTACATTTGATAAAAGTAAAAATGTGTAACTTGTTCATCTACTTATTGAAATTTTGGTCTACCATGTTGTTGAAGTGTTAGAAAAATATCAATGCTCATCTTTGGTGGATATTTTGAAGGGTAAAGTCATAATATGAAAGCCAATATGTAATGAATGCTGCCTCATATTTAACCTTGTGACCTAACTCACATATTGTCAAACATAAATTAGATTCCCAAAATTATATTTAGATGATGGCATTGTAATGATTCTAATGATTATATTGTAAACATTTCTTGGCAATCAGACGCACTCCAAATAAAATTTCAAAACCTTAATTTTAATAGATCATAAGATGTAAAACCAAGTTCAAAGAAACATAGAAAATAATTAGAACTTTGATACACAACATTTCTCTAGAATTTTTGCCATAAATTGCTCTCAAAATGTTTAAAACTAATTATTTTAGAAAAAAAATCGTGTTTCCAAAAAGCTAAAATGCAAGTTTCATTGGTTGGAATTCACATGATTGTAATCATTTGACTGGATCAATTTTTATTATGTATAATTTTGGTGTCCATTATTTTTTCCACAGTAATGACTTCCTTCCCATGTTATCCCCAATTATGGTGGACCAAGAGGGCAAGGACCATTACTTTTTATAGGATCAATGATTTACCAATTAAACATGAATAATTATTGGATTTCACTAAATAGAAAAGAAACATGATGAAAGATAAATTCTACACTATGGAGTTACATGATAGGAAACTAAAGTTTGTAGCATAACATAAAATCTATCTAGCTAGATCCTCTAGGTAGTTTTGAACGTATTTTCTTTTGGTCATCTTCTCTGGAAGTCCATATTATAGAATAATAGTAGTTTACCCTAAAACGTTGTGAAACAATAACTCGATAAGTATAACAAGTTATATTGGTATGTTGGGGTAACAAAATATCTGCATTTGGGTTTAACAATGTATACATCCAAAGAAACCATTATTATTACAAAATTGAACATGAATTTTCTTTTGAACTTCTCAACCCAATCTTTGTGGTACACTCCCTCCCTATATCACTCATTGTGGGGTTCCCTCTCTCTAGGGTTTAGTCCCTGCAGTGGACTTCTCATAAGACCCCATTCCTGGGCTCAGCTTGTTATGGCCTTCCTTTCTCAGATAGGCCTCACAATGGCCATCCTATCCTGACTTGGCCTCATAATGATCATCCTATCTTGTCTTGGTCTTATTAATGATCATCCTAACCCGAATTGATCACCCTTTAGCATAATGACATTTCATACATCCCACATGTATCACTTAAATCCACCAGATATAGTTGAGAAAGTTATACTTATATAATGTGATACTCATAAAGGCTTTGAATATTACAAGAATTAAATAAAAAACCAATAGTGTATTTGCAATCAATGCGGGAAAATAGAGAACACCTCAAAAATTGTTTAAGGCAAGTCATATGGAACTCAAAGTCCAAGCAATAACTACAGTTTGAGATTAAGCAAGCAACACCCTGAAATTAATGCATAACACCGAATTATTATAATTTTATCCAAAATCTAACATTAAGACTGACTTGAGTTCCAAGTTAGGGTTTCAAGTTCAAATTAGGGTTACATTAGGGTTTTGGATTCCTAAATCCTAATTCACATATATAATGCCTTTTTAACTTGCAAACCATAAATTTGCTTTTTATATGCATTCGTAATTTCATTTCAAGTCAAAGATGTCCTTTTTATCTAAAAGACTAAACTTTATCCATTAAAGTCATTTAAGCAAAGTATGAAAATTAACGCCAAGGAATTAGGGTTTTCATGCTTTTAATACGTTAAAGTTAGTAACTTTAGGTGTTTTTAGAAATTAGGGTAGATTTAGGCCCTGAAGGTATTTTTTGGTAGAGTCATTGCATTAATCTAATCAATAAGAACTACTTATTTGTATTTTTTATCCAAATGATGGGTTTTTAGTGAATTTTGCAAGATCTAGATATTTCTCTGATTTTTCAATTAGAGAGGCAAAGAAATACCTTTACTTGGAAAATTGTCAGCCCCTAGACTGTTGGACATCACTGAGTGGAGAAGGATCATGTGGCTAGGGTTTAATCCACCCACTCATCCTATCCTGAGGTGAGGCAAAGATCTAGCTGCCTATCTGTATCATTGGTCCATGACCAATCTCAATCTAACAGCTCAATATTAACACCCCCCACTCTCCTAACTTGCACATGATGACATTGTGATGGAGTTTCTCTCCAGAGAAGAATGAATGTGAGAGAGGGGGGTTCCTAGGGTATAGTCTAGTCGTCCTTGCTCCAGTTCCTTTGGTGAAGTCGAGGATGGGTTATTTATAGGACTTTTGGTGAGATCTTTGGTTTAGGATCCCAGAACATAGAGGATTTTCAATGAGGGTTCTTGTTTGGTCCACATGCCAATCTCCCTCTTGTAGTAGTATGTTTCTATTCCAATTTCATGAGATGAATCTAGTGATCCAATTATTTTGTGAAATTCAGATTAGAGAGTGAGATATGAGTTATAGATTCCTTGTGTATAGGTCCCCTTTCCAAATCTAACGTGGGGTAGGTGACAAAGCATGGAGCATCAGAACAGTCACCATCACATGCAAGGATCAAAGGCCGAATTTTTTTGATTTCTTAGAAATCATTACATTTAATTTATAAATTCCTAATTCTCTAAATTTAAGGAAATCTAATAAAATCTACATTTCTCTCTCTCTCCTTTTATCTTTTAATGCCAAATTTTTAAAAGGAAGTCTTAATTACCTTTCTCTATATGTGGGTGAGATTTGTGACTAAAATAATTAACTTAAAGGTGTTATTCTTTGTTTGCAACTCTCCCTTTTATTCCACATATTTTAAGGCATCTGACGCAATTTTACTGTGCGCTGAAATGCAAGAGAACGCGTCGAAGTAATACTGGCCTTGTGAGGCCCGAGTCGAACACAGGGATACTGGGAACTGTTGGAGACTCCTACTAACTATTCGTGATCAGCTAAGCCAAATGAAAATGAAGGGTTGTTTTGAAAATTAAAAGAGAAAATTAAAATAAAACAAATTAAACAATCGATTAAATGTTAATTTAACCAATTTCTAAAGGGTATCTTTAGGATTGCGATTTCACTGTGGGTTTTCATTGTATTAGGTTTTATATAATGCCTCAATTTTATCTCTCTATCCGGGTAGTGGCCTGAAAACAGAATTGCCCACTGTCGTGGTGCAATTCACTACCTAAGTCTAGGTCGGTTCCACCGTCGTAGTAACCTATACCCTAGCTAGGTGCATTATGAACGATCTCTCAGTATCCACCATTAATTTTACACCACCTTCTTCAAAGGATTTGTCGATTGATGTGAATTCCGTCTCTTTTCAACCGTTAATCCTTCTTTCAAAGTGATTAAGGGCATTAGGTTATTATTATGGTGATCAAGCACAACAATATATTGAGAAAACGAAATCATACCACGGATTTAAGAGATAAAATATGAATTACTACAATAAAATTGTCATACAATGAATTCCCGGGCTACTCCCGGTCCTAAAGACAAAGGGGATTAGCCCTGCATGTTCATCTCAAGCAAGTACAAGGTAGAGATAGGGGAAATCATTTGAAAAACGTGAAATGAGAGGTGAAAACCCTGAACGGAGAAGAATCGGTAGATCCTTGGTGTAGAACACGTTCTCTCCCGCCTGTCGGTGGTAGAATCTGTCTTCTTCGGCGTCCGTATCAACTGGTATGAGCTTCTAGCCTCTGTTCTCCTCTCTACTTCTCCTCGGTACTCGTGCAATGACTAATCCCATCTCTCTCACGTCTTGGCGGCCATCATTAGGTATATCTCCCTCATTAGGTCGTTGATTAACCACGGCCGTCCGATTAAGATCATTACATATCAAACACATATCTTACGGTGTCGATACCATCGACGCGAGTCGATGGTATCGACTCCCTTTTAGACGTCGGTTTTTGATAGATACCAACACTGCAACCTTCGTGCATTGGTGGTATCGACTTGGTGTCAATACTATCGACTGCTTCCTCACCAGCAACCTGATGGTAACTCGATACCATCGACATCCATGTCGATCATATCGACTCTTTGTTGATATTCGTGGCTGGCAACCTGTGGCATGGTCAATGGTATCGACGGAAGCATATACTTGTTTTCCCTGAAATTCAAACACGAAACCACATAAATTCACACAAATAATAATATTTTGACAATTAATGCTCATAATGATGAAATAAAGGGGATTTGACATATAATAGTAGCAAAGACCAAAGTGGATGAATTATGCAACATTAACCATAAAATGACTAATAAAAGCATAAAACACACATCAAACAGGTCTATAAATGCAACTCAAAATCATTGCATCAAACTCCCCTAAACTTGAACTTTGCTCGCCCTCGAGCAACTAATCCTTAAAATAGAATTTCTAATGTCAACTGAAGAACAACATACCACAACCATTTCCATATGACTCCCACCGGACATTCACATACCGGCCCTCTCTAACCACGAAATGGTAATTACCCTGAAGGCGACAATAATCATCCATAAAAGAAATAGTACTCAAAATTGATGAACACTATCACATAAGGCAGTTAACATAATAAAACTCGCCGGTTCAGACTTGGTGCATCTTGTGATCAACTACATTGCGTTGCTCGCCCTAACTGCCATCTACATGGAAGCAGTTCTCCTGATATACCTTAGTGAGGAGAAATTCATGGTGGCCTACCAATCCGAGCAACGGGTGGATGAAGATGGGTGGTTCATGGAAGAAAGTGGAAGTATTATACAGTTTCAACATGCATAAAACAAAAATGTCCTAAATGATGCAAATGCACATGAAAAATGCCCTAATGCCTAAAATTGGGTGGAATGATGCATGTACTAACCATCCATCTCAAAACGAGATGGACATCTAATTAAACTACATCATGTACTCAATTATCTTGAAATGCAGGTGATATTACGTTCCTTTCTCCTTCTTGTTCTAATTGCTTCTAAATAACTCTTTTCTTTTCTTTTCTTCATTATGCAGATTTTTCAGATTTTTCTCTTTTTTTCAAACCCTTATATCCAGAATTGACAATGAATATTTATTGGGCTTATTTTTTATCTGCATACTCATTATTTGCACTATTTAGAAGGTATGGAACAATTTGATTCACCTTTGGAGAAAAATTGAGATACATGATATACTTTATGCATGAAAATTATGAATGCAACTACATGGCAGGAACCTAAGGGTAATGTGCATGTATCACTATTCTAATTTTTTTCTCTCTTTTTATGCAAAACATATGGAAATAGATTCAATGTAGGACCTATCTAAATGAAATGTTGTCAAAGAAGCTAAAATTGTAAAGTACTTCCAATTCTTATGGTGGATTATGAAAACAAAGAGGTGGAATGATCACAAGACTAGATGACTGAACCTTAGAAAGATATTATGTGTCCCTCCTTACTGACTTGTGTAGTTGTTAAGAGGTTTCTCTCTGTTACATCCAATTAGAGTCTCATTACCATTTGGTCAGGTTAGGCTCAAACAACCATTTTCATCCACTTTCATGAATCATTAGGAGTACAGTTGTGAAATTTTGTTTTAAAGTTGACAAAACCAATCATTTTCGTAGGATATGTGCCCGAGGTTAAACAAGACAAGCTTTCCAAACACACAAAAATTTTAAATTTCCCTTGATTTTCCCAAGCACAATTAATGAGATGACACAACTTTATGACATCCACGATTACACTAGATAGCATGTGGATCCTACAAAAACTAAAATTGCAAGAAACAAATAACAAGAACAAAACTAAAAACAATAAAAGATAAAGTTGTTCCAACTACCCCCCTAAGCTTGAATTCGACTATGGCCTCATAGTCAAAAACAAACTTAAGGATTGGAACAGTGATATCGTATCACTCCTATGGTGGAGGCGGGTACTGCGGCGTCGTGGGGTCCCAAGACGGGTACTGCCCCTGGAATGTCGAATCATACTGGGGCATCGGTGGAGGCTGTGGATACCCCCCAAAATAATTCTGGCTCCAGTAATGATTGAAGAACAACTGTTGTTGCACCTCCATCCTGTGCAACCTATCATGGATCTGTTGTTGGTTGCTGAGGAGAAGATGCTCGTCGTCAAACATTGCCCTTTGGTTGTTAAGGATCTGGTTCGTAGTGTCCTGAATATCGGCATACATTGTCATCTGTTGCTGATGTGTCTGTTGGATGTCCTGCAGCATAGTGTACATGCCCTGCATGGAATAGGCATTCTCACTTGGTTGTGAGGGCGATGGTGGTGGTGGCGTAGGTTGTGATGAATAAGATGCACCTGGATGCATCTGAGGACGCTTCCATGGTGCCACTCGTGCCCGAAGAGGTGTAAATGCCTCTTCTTCCTCCTCAGCCTCATCGTCATGTTCGTCGTCGCCGCCGTCATTGTTGTCTTCTTCATCGGAGTCGGTGATGGCTATGATTGGCCACCGGAAATGTTTCTCTCCATCGATGTTGAAGACTGGATCAGGCAACGAGCACTCCTGATAGGCGTGGTTGACGTGGCAGTGCGCATACGCCAAACCATCTCGAAGAAGCAGGAGATTGGACCGGTGTAGATGCTACAAGTTCACCTTGCTTCTTGTAGAGAGAGGATTGAGGGTTTGGAGATTCAAACCGAGGTATGATGCCAGCTTGGTGATGAGCCCACTGAAGTGAATCGATGCTTTCCTCGTATTCCTCTTCACCGCCAATACACGCTGCAGAAAGAATGCACCCCAGTTGCATTCTTGTCACTTCAGGAGTTTATACAAAAAGAAAAGATTTGTCTCCTAAAATTTGCTCAACGCCAGATCACCACGAGCAAATAGCATAGAACTCAGCATCCGGTGCAAAACTCGGACAAAAGGATGCTCAAAATCGGCTACTGCAGCATTGTGGTAGCTCACCGACTTTCCTTGCGGAACTGTCACCAGCTCATAGAAGATTGCGTTGTAGTCGGTGTGGTTGTCCAGCCGCCGGTGGTCGTATTGCGAGTGGTTCCAGTTGAATATGTCATTGAACTGCTCGAGCATCAGGGTGTAGTCGATGTTGAACAACCGGAAAGACACTCGGCCCTTGATCCACTCACGATCAGTAGCTACTATGTCGTTGGGCACGACACAGACGTCCAGCAACGCCATGAACTCTGCCACCAATTCTTTGTACGTTGGCCACTCGCTGAAGAATGGCTGGCCATCAGCATGATATTCCACTTCATGATCCAATCTGCATGTGTTGTGTGCATGTCCCTTCAAAACGTAGGCCAAGTTGGCGTTGAACCCTAAGTCGCGGATCATGTCCCGGTCCAAATACCAGGTTGGCTCTATCTTCCTCTTTAAGATCTCCTCATAGATCTTCTTCACCTCTGCGGATGGATGAATCAGCCGCGGGCGTGAAACTGATGTCGTGGGAGGTGGCACGAATTCCGGGATGTCCATCGGAGTCACGTGTGAACAAGAAGCTCCGGCCACATGCACCATGATTGCGAGGAAGAAGGGATCAGAAAGAGATCTCGGTGAAGATTGGAGAGTCGAATCTCCGCTCGATGAAGACCTTCGCTCGGTGCTGCTCTTCAACGGGCTTGGAAGGCTCACAGGATTGCTCGATACAAGGGAGAGTGATTGCTCTGAAGGTGTGACGTCAACTGACGTAATCACTTCCCTTAAATAGATGTGGTCGGCGCCTCTGTTGACCCGTCGATACCATCGACGCGAGTCGATGGTATCGACACTTGTCGATGCTATCCGCCCCCTCGCTGACGGTTTTCGATGGCTGGATCTTGAAACCCAGATCGCTGACGGGTCGATACCATCGACATGGGTCGATGGTATCGACGATGCACCCGGATCGACCATCTTGATGCTGCGATCGCCGTTGATTTGCTTGCTCGGATCGGTGACGTGGATGGTCGATACCATCGACGGAAGTCGATAGTATCGACCCTCTGGTTAGGGTAAATCCTCGTGAGGCCCGACCGTCACCTTTTTCCCTTGGATGTGTCGATACCATCGACACACCCGTCAATGGTATCGATATCTCTGAGACGATTTTGTCTGAATATCTCTAGAGATATCGATGGTATCGACAGGAATCTCGATACCATCGACTTTATTTTTGCGACCTGCCTTTAGGTAGGTCGATACCATCGACGAGGCCATCGATGGTATCGACGCAGAATAAAATCTGCTGTCGTCAACCTGTACCCAGGTCGATACCATCGGCCAGTATGTTGATGGTATCGACTCTGCCTCAGCCTGCACAAAGAACAAATCGATCACGGTATCTTTTTTACAATAAAAACTAAACCAAAACAAATCAACCTACGAATGTACATGAACTAAACTAATGTACCGATGGTCGGGTTGCCTCCCAACAAGCGCCCTTATTTAATGTCTTAGGCTAGACAATTTTTGAGCACCTCATGCATCTGAAAGTGAAATGAGTTTGACCTCATTCACCTTCCTCTTGTAATTTTCACCAAAATAGAGCTTCAATATTTGCCCATTCACCAAAAACGTGGTCTCACCATCACGCACCAAAATTGCGTCGTGCAGTTTGACCTCTTCTACCACGAACGGCCCACTTGACTGAGATTTAAGCTTCCTGGGATGCAGCTTCGATCGTGAATTGAATAGAAGAACACTATCTCCTTTCTTGAACGTGCGCGAATGGATGTGGCGATTGTGGATTAACTTGGTGCGCTCCTTGTATATTTGCGAGTTCTCATATGCTGTCATCCACAGCTCATCCAACTCATTCAATTCAAGCAATCTTTTCCTTCCCGCTCCATCGTAACTCAAATTGAGCCTTCTAAGCACCCAATGTGCCTTGTGCTCCAACTCTATCAGTAGGTGACAAGCACGTCCATACGCTAACCTAAAAGGTGTGGTGCCTATAGGTGTTTTGTACGCCGTCTTGTATGCCCACAATGCATCCGGTAGTACGGCACTCCAATTTTTCCTTGTGGACGCCACCGTACACTCCAAAATCTTCTTAATTTCACGATTGGAGACCTCCACCTGTCCTTGAGTCTGCTGGTGATATGGGGTACCTATGTTGTGTTTGACCCCATATTTCTTCAATAATGCTGAGAACTTCTGATTCCTAAAATGCGTACCCCCATCAATAATGATCATTCGGGGCACTCCAAACCTACAGAACATGTTTTCTTTCACGAACCTGCACACTACAGTGGAATCGTTAGTCCTTGTGGGTATTGCTTCTACCCACTTCGACACGTAATCAACTGCTAAAAGAATATATAAATTTGAATTTGAGGACACAAAGGGTCCCATGAAATATATGCCCCACAGATCAAATACCTCCACTTCTTTGAACACATTTAGGGGCATCTCCTGTCTCTTTGAAATAATTCCTACTCGTTGGCAAGAATCACATTGCCTTACAAACTCATAGGCATCTCGGAACAAGGTTGGCCAATAAAGGCCACTCCCCAGAACTTTAGCTTCCATACGAGAGCTCGCATGGTGTCCTCCCATAGGTAATGCATGGCAATGATGGAGAACGCTCGCGTACTCCACCTCAGGCACACACCTGCATAGGATACCATCCCTGCATTGCTTAAGAAGAATCGGGTCATCCCAAAAATAATATCGTAAAGAATGGAAAAATCTTTTCTTCTCTTGATATGACCAATCTTCCGGGATGATCCCGCAAGCCAAATAATTTACAATCTCAGCGAACCAAGGGTCTTTAGAATTAACTTTCAAAATCTGTTCATCTGGAAACGTCTCAGTTATGGGTATATGTAAATATTTCTTATCCACCCTCTCTAACCTAGACAGATGATCTACCACAACATTTTCAATCCCAGCTTTATCCTTGATTTTGATGTCAAATTCTTGTAAGAGAAAAATCCACCTAATTAGTCTAGGCTTTGTGTCTTTTTTCTCCATTATATATTTAATTGCGGCATGGTCAGTCCAAACAACTACTTTAGATCCAACTAAATACTGCCGAAATTTTTCAAAAGCGAAAACAACGGCGAGTAATTCTTTTTCAGTAGTTGTATAATTTAATTGGGCGTCATTCAAAGTCTTTGAAGCGTAGAAAATCACGACGGGTTTATTGTCCACCCACTGCCCCAACACGGCTCCTACCGCGAAATCAGAAGTGTCACACATGAGTTCAAATGGTTTGGTCCAATCCGGCATTTGAACAACCGGCGCATAAATCAGTTTCTCCTTCAACACATCGAACGCATGTAGACATTTGTCATTGAAATCAAATATAGCATCATTGTCAAGCAGTTCGGATAGAGGTTTCGTGATTTTTGAAAAATCTTTTATCAACCGATGATAAAATCCGACATGTCCCAAGAAACTCCTTACCCCTTTAACAGAATTTGGTGGGGGCAATTTGGAAATGACTTCAATTTTTACCGGATCCACCTCTAAACCTTTGCTAGACACCTTGTGTCCTAGCACTATCCCCTCAGTCACCATCATGTGACATTTTTCCCAATTGAGGACCAAATGTGTGTCCTCGCAGTGCTGTAAAACTTTGTCCAGATTATAAAGACATTCATCAAGCGATGCACCATACACCGAAAAGTCATCCATAAATACCTCAAGACAGTGTTCTACCATGTTAGAAAAGATAGCGAGCATACAACGCTGAAATGTCACAGGTGCATTTCATAAACCAAAAGGCATTCGGCGATACGCGAAAGTCCCATAGGGACAAGTGAAAGTATATTTCTCTTAGTCCAAAGGATCAATTAAAATCTATTTGTACCCCGAGTACCCGTCAAGAAAACAGAAATGCGATCGGTCGGCAAGACGCTCTAGAATTTGATCGATAAAAGGTAAAGGAAAGTGATCATTTAGCGTAGCGGCATTCAAACGGCGGTAATCAATACAAACTCACCACCCGATTACCAATCGGGTGGTGACAGGTTCATTTAAAATATTTTGGATGACAGTAATTCCCCCCTTTTTAGGGACTACCTGTGTGGGACTCACCCATGTCGAGTCTGATATTGCGTAAATGATACCTGCAGTAAGAAGTTTAATAACCTCCTTCTTCACAACCTCCATCATACTTGGATTGAGACATCGTTGAGGTTGGATCACGGGCTTGGCTCCCTCCTCGAGCCGAATCTTATGCTGACATAGAGTAGGGGAAATCCCCTTGATATCTGCCACGGACCACCCAAAAGCTCCCCGGTGGTTCTTCAGCACTATCAACAATTGTTCCTCCTCATCCGCACTCAAATAAGCAGAAATGATCACAGGTAATTTGTCTTCCTCAGTTAGAAAGACATATTTGAGATGCGGTGGCAGTGGCTTTAATTCTAACTCCGGCGGGCTAATCAGAGATGATTGAAGCGGCGGGGGAAGTTCACCTAAATCTTCATAATGCCTCGCATAGAAGCATGGAAACATATGAAGCATTTTGGTGCACTCTTTGAGTGAATTGCTCCGCATCCAATCATGTGTAATATTTACCAAGCAAGCCTCCAATGGTAATTCAGGATATTCATCAAAAACAAAATTTGCAATAACATCATCTTCCGTAGAAGGCAGAATGTCCTCATCCTCATCATTAGGGAACCCTACAGCTTTACACAGAGATACTACCTTGGTCTGTTCCATGAGGTCCACAGCCAAAGCTCCATTGTCCACCTTGCTCATCATATGAGCCATGTCCAGAAATGGCTTCCCAAGACAGAGCGAAATATTATTATCCAGATGTTTTACCACACGGCATTGTTCCTTTGCTTTAGACGACATCGTACTAGAGGGCATGACCATCTCAAATCGGTCATCGGCTATACCCAAGGTCAAAAGACCTCTCCCCATCTCTAAAATCATGTCGGCTGTAGCTTGGAAGGGAGGTCCAAGTAATAGCTCATTGCCATGTTCATCCTGCATCTCCATGACTACAAAATCTGCTGGAAAAACAAATCTGTCCACTTTCACTAACACATCTTCACAGATTCCATATGGCTTTACCACTGAGTTGTCTGCCAATTGAATAGTCATGTTGCTAGGTTGTGACTCCTTCAATCCCATCTTTTTGAATGTAGAAAGGGGCATCAAGTTCATGCTTTCCCCTGAGTCACATAATGCTTCACCAAATTTGACTTTTCCAATATAATAAGAAATGTTAAAGCAACATGGATCCTGCCTCTTTGGCGGCAAAGTGCCCATGATGAAGGCACTCACTTGCTCCTTGAGCACGACAACCTCTGTATCCGGAATTTTCCTCTTTTTCGTAATGACGTCCTTTAGAAATTTCCTGTAAGATGGGATTTGCTCAATGGCTTCCAATAAAGGGATATTTACTAAAAGCTTCCTGAAATTGTCTAAGAACTTATTGAATTGTGCATCCACCTTCGTTTCCTTAGAACTGTTTGGGTACGGGATCGGGACTACTTGTGCCCTTTGATGAGGTGGCACATAAGGTGTCCTTTTCTGAGGTTCCTCCTCTGCCACATGTTCTTCAGTGTCATCCACGGTTGTGTCTTCAACCTGCCATGTGGCTGGTGCGGGTAACTCCCCATTGGCTTCAACTTCTATTTCAGCTTGTGGTGTGCTTGTCTCCTCGGCCCTTGGATTCAACAATTTCTTGCCGCTTCTTAGCAAGATTGCCTTTGCCTGCTGGTTTCCCCCTGGAACATTGGTGTTTCCTGGAAAACCTGGATCTGCCGGTTTCTTCAAACTGGCTATCTCTGCTGCCATCTGTGCCATAGATGTCTCAATGGTCCTCATTTGTGCCCCATGGCTCTACAATGTTTGCCCAAACTGGTTCATAAACTCCCCTTGTTGTTTAATTTGCTGGCCGAATGTAGTCATGAGTTCTTTATTTTGCTTTATCACCTGATTGAGCAGCTCTGTGCTCTTATCTGCTACTAGCAGGGGTTTGGCATTCGGATCCTGCAAAAAATTGTTTGGGTCCTTCCACGAGAACTTTTTGTCTTTTCTCCATGAATAATCATTATTCCTGTAACCTTGTTGTTGTCTCATGAATTTAACTTGAGCCTCATCCTCGGACTCATTATCCTCCTTTTCTAGCAGTTTCTTGGCGAGAAGATCCATCTTCTCATTCAGCTCCTTCATAGCTTTTGACTCACCTGCCACTCGAACTTGTTCCACAGGGCCTCTTTCTCTCTCACCCCATGATTGTTTCCTAGCCATGTTCTTTAATATCTCCCAACACCTGGTGTCCATGTTGTTCAGAAAGAATCCTGACCCAACTGAATCAAGGTTACACCTATCGTGCGCAGAGAGAGAAAAATAGAAGATCTTCACTTGTGTTTCTTTATCCAACCCGTGATGTGGGCACCATCTCAGCATGACTTGAAACCTCTCCCAGGTTTCAGAATATGTCTCACCTGCCTGTTGGGTAAAGTTATGGATCTTCCTGATCATATCGTTGGTCTTCTCAGGAGGAAAGAACCTCTCAAAGAAAACCTCCACCATATGGTCCCAGGATTCTACAAAATCATCATCTAAATTGTGTATCCATTCTCGTGCGTCTCCTGCCAATGAACTCGGGAAAAGCTTAAGATAAAGTGAATCATGTGGAAACCTGTCGATTTTAACCATGTCACAGTTCTCAAAAAAGTGGTTGATGTGTGCGACGGGGTCCTCATACTTGAGTCCATGAAAAGCATTGGACTTCACCAGATTTATCAAGGCCGGATCAATCTTATATGCAGGTATGTTGATTGCTTGCTTCTTTATAGGCCCTTTTGAAGCAGATGTGGAAGAAGCCTTTATCTTCTCCCATATAGTCTGTGGCTCGACCATCTGTTCTTGTTCGATTTCGGAATCGACTTCCTCTAGCTGCTCTTGCTCGTAGCAATTCTCGTCGTCAGGTCCCGTTAGTGGAACCTCAAGTGCACGTAGCGTGTAGTCAGTGCTATGCGTCCGCACCATACACAGTACCTGAAATGGGAAAATCCGAGTTCATTACAGTGCTTTGAAGAGTATAAAAATTATCGAACAATTTAAAAATATTTGAAGTTTTTTTTTAAATAAAATAAAATTGTGGCCTAGAGTGGCCTCTAGTAGCACTCAAAGTGCCAACAATTTGTCGTATCCCCGGCAACGGCGCCAAAAACTTGACGCAATTTTACCAGTGTGTTGAAACGCAAGAAAATGCGTCGAAGTAATACAGGCCTTGTGAGGCCTGAGTCGAACACAGGGATACTGGGAACTGTTGGAGACTCCTACTAACTATTCGCGATCAGCTAAGCCAAATGAAAATGAAGGGTTGTTGTGAAAATTAAAAAGAGAAAATTAAAATAAAACAAAACAAACGATCGATTAAATGTTAATTTAACCAATTCAAAAGGGTATCTTTAGGATTGCGGTTTCACCGCAGGTTTTCATTGTATTAGGTTTTATATAATGCCTCAATTTTATCTCTCTATCCGGGTAGTGGCCTGAAAACAGAATTGCCCACTGTCATGGTGCAATTCACTACCTAAGTCTAGGTCGGTTCCACTGTCGTAGTAACCTATACCCTAGCTAGGTGCATTATGAACGATCTCTCAGTATCCACCATTAATTTTACACCACCTTGTTCAAGGGATTTGTCGATTAATGTGTATTCCATCTCTTTTCAACTGTTAATCCTTCTTTCAAAGTGATTAAGGGCATTAGGTTATTATTATGGTGATCAAGCATAATAATATATTGAGAAAACGAAATCATACCATGGATTTAAGAGATAAAATATGAATTACTATAATAAAATTGTCATACAATGAATTCATGGGCTACTCTCGGTCCTAAAGATGAAGGGGATTAGCCCCGCATGTTCATCTCAAGAAAGTACAAGGTAGAGATAGGGGAAATCATATGAAAAATGTGAAATGAGAGGTGAAACCCTTGAACGGAGAAGAACCGGTAGATCCTTGGTGTAGAACACATTCTCTCCCGCCTGTCGGTGGTAGAATCCATCTTCTTCAGTGTCCAGATCAACTGGTATGAGCTTCTAGCCTCCGTTCTCCTCTCTACTGCTCCTCGGTACTCCTGCAATGACTAATCCCATCTCTCTCACGTCTGGGTGGCTGTCATTAGGTATATCTCCCTCATTAGGTTGTTGATTAACCACGGTCGACCGATTAAGATCATTACAAATGAAACACATATCTTACGGTGTTGACACCATCGACGCGAGTCGATGGTATTGACTCCCTTTTAGACGTCAGTTTTTTGATAGATACCGACACTGCAGCCTTCGTGTGTCGATGGTATCAACTTGGTGTCGATACTATCGACTGCTTCCTCGCCAGCAACCTGATGGTAACTCGATACCATCGACATCCATGTCGATAGTATCGACTCTTTGTTGATATTCGCGGCTGGCAACCTGTGGCATGGTCGATGGTATCGACTTCCTTCGATGGTATTGACGGAAGCAGATACTTGTTTTCCCTGAAATTCAAACACAAAACCACATAAATTCACACAAATAATAATATTTTGACCATTAATGCTCAAAACGATGAAATAAAGGGGATTTGACATATAATAGTAGCAAAGACCAAAGTGGATGAATTATGCAACATTAACCATAAAAATGACTAATAAAAGCATAAAACACACATCAAACAGGTCTATAAATGCGACTCAAAATCATCGCCTCAGCATCAAATTAATTTTTTTCTCTTTCCTACTTTCCCATATTTATTATTTTGATTACGTTTCTCATTAAAAACAATGTGGAAATGAAACCAATCCTTTTGTTGCATGTAACCTCTTTTCTAGAGAATTCCACACAATTCCATAGTAGTTACTCATTACATTTAGTGATTCATTTATTTTGGGATTTTCTCACTTTCTTTTCCTCATGTCTGTTATTGGATTATTGAAATAGTTAGGTCCTATTAAATCATGGGAAAGGGAAATTTCCAAATCACATCCAAACTTTTAAAACATGGCACATCAAATTTCGAATATATCATTATTATACAAATATTTGCATTTCAAATATGTGACTACGTGTGAAAAACCATGTTATAACATCCTTTCCATCTTATATGAATTTTATCCAGAAAATTTAACTAATCATAGAAACCAATCACAATGAGACTTTTCCATGTCAGTCTTTAGCTCCCATTTGGCTTCATCCTCACCATGGTGCCTCCAAAGAACCTTTACCATATCTAACTTTATATTCTTGAGATCTTTTCCATTGGTATCAAGTATCCTCATAGGTGACTCATGGTATGTCAATCTCCCTTGGAGTTCAATAGGTTCAATGTTCAACACATGGATAGGATCATTCACATTGCACTTCTGATTGGACACATGGAATAGATCATGCATCATGCTATATTGTGGAAACAAAGCTAAATGATAAGTAGTCTCACCAATTCATTTTAAAATCTCAAACGGACCCACATATTAAGGATTCAACTTTCCTATGTTCTTAGCTATATCTCGGATGGGTCGGATTTTCACAAACACATAGTCACCTATGGTAAAGGGAAAATATGTCTTTGCATCAGCGTATAACTTTTGTGGTTCCTGGCCTCTCTTTAGCCTTTGCTTGATCAAAGAGACCTTGTCAACATAAAATTGTAGTTCATATTACCACAGCAAGGTCCTCTCACTAACATCATCCCAATGAATCGATGACTGACACAGTCTCCCACATTGAGTTTCATATGGAGGCATCCTGACACTGGATTGATAAATGTTATTATAGGCAAACTCAACTAAGACCATGTATTGCTCCCATTATCCACTGCAATGTAGCATACATTCTCTCAACACATCTTCTAAGGTATGGATCATTCTTTTTTATTGTCCATTAGTCTGGGGTTGATAAGTTGTGTTGAATTTTAACATTGTATGGAATTCTTCTTAAACTTGTTTCCATTACTTTGAAGTGAACGTAGGATCACGGTCAGACATTATTGAACTCAAAACACCATGTAAGTGAATTATCTCACTAATGTAAACCTCATCTAAGTTTTACACCTTGGCAATGATGTTCAGGGCAAGGAAGTGTGCTGACTTGGCTAGGAAATCCCAAACAACCCATATTGCATCATGACATTTTCTTGTCCTAGGAAGACCCACCACAAAATCCATGGTGATCTGATCCCATTTCCACTCATTAATCTCAATTGATTGCATTAACCCACAGGGTTGTTGTTGCTCATCCTTCACCATCTGGAATCTGAGACAACTGGACACATACAAATCTATGTCTCTTTTCATTCATGACCCCCAGAAGTATCACTATAGGTCCTTAAACATCTTAGAGCTACCTAGGTGTTCAATGTACTTTGATCCATGATCCTCTTTTAAGATATTATCCTTAAAGGATGAATCTTGAGGACCCAAATGCGACTCTTATATGAAATTCCACCATCCACACTCATCGAGAGGTGTGTTTGAGGCTTTTCCTTCAAACCATTCATCTTTTCTAACTCTGGGCTGGCTAATTGGGCTGCTACAATCTTGCACAATAGGTTGGTTGATCTAAATATTGGAAAGACCAATCCCATTCTACAATGGTTGTAGAGACCATCGAGCAAAGTCTTCCAGTCTCTTCCATTGTCAAACCAAACCAACTGCACAAGTGAGACATTTCCTACTGAGGGCATTAGCAACCACATTGGCCTTGTTGGGATGTTAGGATATAGTGAAATCAAAATGTTTTAGGTATTCCATCCAACATCTTTGTTGCAAGTATAGGTCCTTTTGTATCAATAGGTACTTCTTGCTCTTATGGTTGGTGAGGATGTCAAAGGTAGCCCCATACAGATAGTGTCACCAAATTATCAAGGCATAGACAATAGTTGCAAGTTCTTGATCATGGGTCCAATAATTCAACTCATTGTGCTTGAGCTATCTGGAAGAAAAGGTGACCACATGCTTGTTTTGATTTAGCATGCATCCTAGGCCCATCTTTGATGTGTCTGTGAAGATGATAAAATCTTCATTATCTGAGGATATGGTCAAGATGGGGGTGGGGTAAGATTTTCCTTCAACTCCTAGAATCATGCTTCACACATATCAGACCAAATGAAATTTTTTCCTTCCAAGTGAGCTTGAGCAAGGGAAAAGTGGTGTTTGAGAAATTCTTAATGAAGCGTTGGTAATACCCAGTCAATCCCGCGAAGCTTCTAATCTCATATGTGTTCATTGGGGCTGGTCATTCTTGAATGTCCTCTACCTTATAAGGGTCCACTGAAATGGTTCCTCCAGATATAATGTTCCTGAAGAGCATAACTTGGTCTATCTAAAACTCACACTTCAAAAAATTCCCATAGAACTTCTACCTTCTCATGATATTAAGGATCTTATCTAGGTTCTCATGGTGTTGTCCTAGTTCATCAAAGTAATCTAGTATGCCATCTATGAACACTATAAAAAAGATATCAAGGAAGGTATGGGACACACTATTCATGAGGTTAATGAACTTGGAGCATTAGACAACCCAAAACGCTTAACCAAAAACTCATAGTGTCCATAGAGGGTTCAAAAAGAATTTCTTGGGATGTCCTCACTTTAAACTCGCAACTAGTGGTAACTGGATCTTAGGTAGATCTTCAAATAATCTCGAGCAGTTTTTAGCTAGACAAATAGGTCATCTTTATAGCGTGGATGATACTTGTTCCTAATATAGCCTCATTTATCATACTATAGTCAATGCACATGCGGAGTGATCTATCCTTTTTCTTAACAAAGACTATTGGTGCCCCCCATGGGGAAGTGCTAGGTCAAATGAAGCCCTTGTATAATAGTTCTTGCAATTGCTTCTTCAACTCAAGCAACTTGGAGGGAGCCATCTTTTAAGGTGCCCTGGAAATTGGGTTTGTCTCATGAGATATCTCTATTAAGAATCCCACTTCTTTCTCGGGATGTATTCTTGGCAAATCATTTGAGAACACATGAGCATAGTCCCTGACTACTTCTATTTTCTTGTAAGGTTTGCACCTTCGGCTCTAGCTCAGTAACTATAGCTACAAAATTCTAGACAACCTTTGGCCACCATCTTTTTTGCTTTCATAGCTAACACATATAGGCTGGTGGTATCATCCTTCCTACCTCTAATCATAAAGGGTGCATGACTTTGTCTCTCTATTCTTATTTTCTTTTTCCTATAGTATATTTTTCATTATAGTTATACAACCAATCCATTCCTACAATGACAATACAATCATTTATATCAAGTAAGATAAAACCAGTAGGGAGTTCATTGTTCATATATTTAATAGGTATGACCAGTGTCTTAAGGAGGGGTGAGAAGATCTGACCACTAGGGGTAGTGATTTCTAAGATGTATCATATGTCCTTAAAGTCCAAACAAAGCACTGTGGAAAGATTTCTCGAGATGAAAGTATTACTAGAACCAAAGTTAACATTATGGGCCATTATATCAAGCATATCTACATTGTATATATACCACTCAAACTATGCACATAATGGTAATGGATAGAAAATGGAATTCAAGGGATGATTATCATATATAAGTTGGTTGGCATTTTCTTGAGCCTCATCATCATCAATGGTGAATACTCAGGCCTGACTTCTATCCTATAGGTGGGGCTTCTCTTTAGAGTGATGCAAGCACTAGTTAGGATGCCACTAGGCTTGTACCTTGAAGGTTGAAAAGAGGACAATTGTCTATGATATGTCCCTCCTGCTGACAGTGAAAACACACCAGTTTTCTCAAAGTGACACTTGCCAGGGTGCTTCCTCCCATAGGCGTGACAAATGTGGTTTTGGTCCTCATGACTGGGCTTTCCCAGACCTCCATTTTGCCCTTTACCATTGCTACAACATTGGCATCTTCTTTTTTCATTCCTTGGGGCAAAAGTGCCTTCAATGAACCATAAATATCCTTTAGACAGGCTCTGTGCAAGCATGACCATCTTATCCATGTCTTGGGTGAAGTTAAGGGTTTTAATAAGTTTGTAGGTTTACTCTTCATCACATGAGGTTTTATCACAGGGTGAAAGTGCTCCACAAAATGTTCCAGCCATTGTTCTTCATTCAACATATATCCAAACCGCTCCAGGAGGCAGAACTTCTGAGCAAACTCTATCACTAATACCTTGGTAAAGGAGCCTAATTTGTTTTTCCTTCTCTTTCTTGGCAGATGGGTGTTGGAAATTATATGAAGATTGAGGAGGTGGTTGAGCATACATGCCTTGAGGGGAACCCACAAAAATATTTACAATACTTGTGATGCCTATGGTTTGGGAAAGGGGTCTTCCCTCCTCACTAAGGGCAAGTAAAAGGGAAATCTCATCTAGGCTTTGCTCAAGCCGATAAATGGTTTGTCCTTGAAAGGACATCTCTCTCTTCACTTAATCAAGGATTTTTAACCTTGTAAGGACTTCTTCTTCAATCATGGAGTTAACTCCTTGCTCTTGGTCTCCTTGTTGCTTCCATGAAAGTTTTGGATGATTTCTCCATTCTGAAGTGTAAGAGATTGACATGGAGCCTTACTTGTTCTCAATGTCACAGGATCGTAGAACTTGCACATATTCAAAAAGATCCTCCATGTAGTTGGTTTAGTGATTAGAAGAACCTCCCACATGAATCTACATGAGATTTACCACGTCTTCCAATGTCTTCATCATATAGGGAGGTTGAGGGATTGAAGGGGTTCATGCATCTTGGTCTACCATCTTGACTTCAAAGGGTTGCTTGTCACATGCATAAGACACAACCAAACAAAAGAGGACAACTTAGCCAACCAAGGTGTAAAAGTAACACAAAGAATAAAGAATAGAAATTGTGAGGGAAATAGGAAAAGCTAAGCTACACGAACAAGCTAGTTTGAGTGCCTTTATCCCCGACAAGGGTGCCAAAAAGCTTGGTGTGATTTTTCTCAAGGCTACACAATATCCAAGTAAATGTAGCTAGATGGAACCCTAAGGAAAAACATACGGACCTATTTCAATGCACAGGCTCAACTAATCACACGTACCCACAAGCGCACGGGGTCCTGTTGTAGTATAGGCTTGTGGTAAGATTAGGGTCGATCCTTAAGGAGAGATGGGGCACTAGAGCTAGATTTGTGTTAGCTATGTTCCTAAAGCAGAGATTAAGGTTTGAGGGTTTAAAGTTGGGTTTGGTTTTAATACACTATGATTGCAAGAAAGAAAGAAACTAAACAAAAATTGTACATTACTCTAAGAAAGTTAACGTCGTCAAACTAAGAAAGGCAATCAATTAGGCTAAAGCAAGGATTTACAGTGTACTAGCAAGCTAAGTTATTGACTAAGAAGCAATCTAAGCAAATAGACAAGCAAGAACCTAAGTTATCACTAGTTAGCTAAAGTGACACAAGCAAACTCAAAGGATCCCTAACTACTTGAGCAAGAACTAGCTATCAAGAACTAAACAATTTACAAGGGTAATTGACTAAGCTAGCATTAACAAGTTAAGAAGTCAAAGGTGGATTTTAAGCAATTAGATGGATAGGTGCGCTGTTTGGGAATGAAACTTGATATTGGTTGGGGGAAGGTTAAAATATCATGCAAATCTCATATTTCAATCTAGATTATCAAACCAAACAACAAGGAAAGTGCTATTATAATATACCCTATACTACTAGTTGGAGAACTAGGCTCGGTGTAATTATAATAGGACTTGGAAAGTCTAGGTTTCTATGATAAGTGGTATTAGGGCAATTGAGAGCTAAGGGTAGGAATGGGAGTAGATATGAGGGTGTTTCACCTCATGTTACTTGTCATCTAGCCTTTAGGAAACTCTATTGAACTAATCACACTTACACTATCTACTTAGATCTGACGTTGAGGAATGCATATTCATCATTTATTTGTGCATCATTTACGATAATTAATATATAGTTTTTTTAATTTTATTTTAGTTCAGAATTCAATTGTACTTTGATTCTCTCAATATGCTTTTTAGGAATTCTTATGAGATTTCTCTCAATTTTTAGAAATTATTAAAGATAAGAAGACATGAAGGTAGGATGCATTTCAGTTTCCCGCAGTGCTGATTTAAATATACATTTTGCACCTAAATTGGCATAACTCTCACATCCCGAGGCGGAATTAAATATTCAAATATTATTTGGAATGTAAATTCAAAGGCCTACAGGAAAATCATACTTTCATCTGTACTTTAAATTCTATGGATAGAGGATATTCACTCAAAACCACTATTGCAAAAACTTGTATTAAAGAGACTTACATGGTCAAGATAATTAAAGTCAATCAAGGGTCTATTGACTAAATCTAAAAAGTTCAAACTGCCAGTCCCTCCCCCCTTTTCCCCTCTTTTGAGAGAAGCCTACCCCATCATTCTCCTATAAAAGGAAGGGGGGTTCTCTATCTTTCACATCATCCTTGGTATCATCTTTGTACGAGGATTTCTGAGCAATCATTCTGTATTCTTAAGTTCTATTCATCAATAAAGTTATTATTTGCTAGCTAAGTGTTCTCTTTAATTTTGTTCTTTACATTACTCATTTTAGATATAACCTTCTTCTTCCTCCTCTTCTGTAGATCAGAGCAAGGAATTAAGGGTCGGCTATTTGATTGTTTATATCCTAAGGAACTAATCCTTTGATAAGTCTAGACTATGGCTAGAACACTTCTTTCCTCCATCTCCATTTTCTCTACAAGCATGAGTGAGTATTTTTCTTATTAAGGTAAGGGGAATAACTACTTATCCATGTCTTTAATCGACTAATCCTTAAGAATGAGTTCTAGGTGGCTTTTCGTTATAATAATCGTTCATCTATCAAAGTAAATAACTTGTTTGATCACATGTTAATCTAGGTGGAAATGACCACAGAAATCTGGATTTAGAACCATAAAGTCAATTGCATGGAGGCTTTGAAATGACTATGGATCTTCCTCTTTTGGGATGATGAACTATAAAGCATGAGCACCAGGACCAATGGGTTCATGTGGAGTCCATATTTTGTGGGTTTTAATTAATTCACATGCCTTCATCGAATTCATCATTTTAAAGGATTTAGTATATTCTCGCCTAGGTTAAGGTGGTGAAAACTCCTAAAATATTCGATTTCCCATCTCTTGATTCAATCACCATTTGATCTACTCTCTTTACATTCTAGTCTTTTCATTCTGAATAGTTTATTTGTGCTAACAATCATCTCAATTTTCCTTGTGGTGGGACAAATTTATTTCTTGTTAAGTTCAATCTTGTTCATTTATTTCCTTTTTGCTTAGGTGATAATCACCCAACCCCAAACTCGATCTTTACTTTTTTTTTCAAAAACAAATACACCAAAAAGAGATAAAAAGTTCTTCAAAAAAAATGGAATTAGAGTCAACAACCTTTAAAATGTTGTCCTTTGGGATTGACCCTTTCTATACTAACCTTAACCGAAAAAGTAGAAAAAAGATTAAACTCTAGGATAATTATATTAGTGATTGTAGTGCACTTCAATGCATTAATAATTTGGTGTCGTTGCTAGGGACAACAGATTTTTTTCTCGAACCCCCAAAAAATTTTTGAAAAACCTTTTTTTCCATTTTTTATGCCTTCCGAGTAACATTCCAGAAGTGTTATTCCTCTTTCTGCCTAGTTTCCAATCTGGCAGTCCATTTTTTCTACACTCAATATTAACAGTCATATTAACTGTGTATGCGACGCTCGCTGAATGCCAATTATGCGCTACCATTTTTTAATCTGGAACCAGAGAGGCTAAGGATGATTTAATCGATGATGACAATGATGATTATATCATCTTCAATCAAGTAGAACCAACTCTAGTACCTGAAGCTCCACCAATCACTTCCATTGTGGATGTTAATCTATTTGACATTAATGACCAATCTGCTTCATTTGAACCCTTTATATATAATGAACCGCCACCCTTAGAAGAAGTCCAATGTGAAGTATTTGAGATTCCATACAACCTTGATCAGGATATGGATAGGTGTTTTAAAGAAATTAAGGATGTCGCAAATGAAGAACTTTGTTTAGCTAGGGACATAGTTGTATTTGGCCCTGACTATCCATATAAGTCAGAAAATGAGTGGATGGAGGCCTATGTGGACAAATTCATGAATCAATAATCTTTTCACAAAAAGGTTAAAGACTGGCGGGCTCAAAGAACATCCCTACAACCTAAGGCTCCACCACCTTTCTCGGTTGTAGGTCCATATTTGGATGTTTATAATAATCATCCCATCTTGGTTGAGCCTATTCTCACCAATGTACCATCACCTCCCCAAGATGAACTTATGGATTCTTTCAAAAGGCTTCCTCATCAAGAGCATTATGTCCTAACTCAACCACCTCTTTTTCCACATCTAGTTGAACCTGATGTGGTGATTACATCACCACAAGAACCTTGCATTCCACCGTTATATTGTGAGATGATCCCTTCTGAGCCCATTGAGTTGGTCACATGTCCTATAAAGGAATCAAATCTCCCCTCCAACATAGTAAAGGAGTCTGATGACTCGATAGACATCCATGTTGATGGGATCTTTTATGAAGAAGAGATGGACCATTCCCCAATAGAGATGGAACAACCTGACTTAATCATTCTTTATAATTATGGTGATAATTCTACCATCTATGATTCGTCCACACCAAATCCATTGGCTTCCATTTATGGGGTAAAGGATTCAGATGCACCTTGTTGCATAATCTGCCAAGAAGACATACATCCCCATGTGATTGTTTACTCAGCTAACAAACCAGTTATTCCAATAATGGAACCCTCTCCACTACATGTAGATCTAGGCAGAAAAAGATACTTGAGCTAGAACCTCCTCCCGGTCTTCCAAATCTGACACTAGATTTGTTACCGAACTGGCACCCACCAATCTCCTTCAATCCACATTCATCTCTAAAACTACTTTCACTATTGAAGGAAGATATGTGGATCCTACTTGAAGGATTGCAAGGTGACACGCAACATCATTCAGAAAACCTCTTCAAGCATCCATGACCACCCATCCATTAGGTGTACCATGAAGATCCTTTGTTCAAATCCGCAGTCGTCATCGACATTCCCTTCAGATTGATATATTTTGAGCTACCAGGGCCTCCTGGTAAATCCATGAATTTTCTTCCCTCCATCTCAGGTTTGGTTTTTGCTCGAGATGAGAAAAAATCTAAGTCTGGGGAGGAGGTGGGTGGTATGTTTCTACTCTCCCCCCTTAACTTTTCCTTTCAACATCTTGTTTTCCTTTTTTTCATATAGTTGCTTCTATATTTTCTTCTTTTATGTCCATTATCTAGTCGGCCATGTTTTAGTTTCTTTTATTATAAAAAGTCCATTACCTAGTCGGTCAGTTTGAATAGATGTTTATCATTTTACCCCTTGAATGTAGTAAAAAAATTGCAAAATCTATTACAAATTGCCATGTCTAAAACCACCGTGTCACCTAGGACCCCTAAATAACATCACTCCTTGGAAAAGTTGGCAAGTCATAGGGAATAGATCAGAACCAAGCATAATTTTTCCCTATATTTAAGCAGTATCTTGTTATAAAATTTTGGATGATGTGATTTATAGGAATACTCTAACTAAAGCAATGACACTCTCTGATAAAAATATATAAAAAAAGAATTTTGAAGTTATAAGCACAAGAACATCTCTTCCTTCCCTCTATTTTTTCTAAAAATGAGAAGCAAAGAATCACCACTGGAAAAAAATCAAGTGTGGGGTGGAATGTTTCCCAAATAAAAACTCCATACCCCACAAAGGGGCATACCATCAAAAGATGTTAAAAGTTCACATGAAAAAAAATTGTAACCAATGTAGCCACAACTCTACAAATTCATATCCCGAGTCGAATAGAGGGGGATCAATATTTTTTCATCACTTCTTTCTCTATTTTTGCACCCCCCCCCCCAATTTCATCTTGCTATTGTGCAAAAACTTACAAAAAAATGAAAATTGAGAGAGTCAAAGTGAAAGTAAGACAAAGCCTATTTTCTACAAAATCTCATTTTTGAAGCAAGATGTGATAATTGTTTGATAGGGAATATAGAACTTTATGCTATGTGGTTCTAGGAGAGTGGGTCACATGGCCAAAAATTGGACGTAAGGATTATAGTGATGTTACAAGGGTGAGGAATGACATATTGGGAGAATAAATTGGACTTTATTTGTAATTCAATTTACTTGAGGACAAGCAAAGATTCAAGTCTGGGGTATTTTGATGAATGCATATTCATCATTTATTTGTGCATCATTTAGGATAATTAATCAAGAGTTTTTTGGTAATTTTATTTTAATTCGGAAATCAATTGCACTTTCATTCTCTCAATATATGTTTTATGAATTCTTATGAGATTTCTCTCAATTTTTAGGAATTATTGAAGATAAGAAACGATGAATTTAGGATGCATTTCCATTTTCCCACAGTGCTGATTTAAATATATATCTTGTACCAAAATTAGCATAACTCTCACATCCCAAGGTAGAATTTAATATTCAAATATGATTTGGAAAGGAAATTTAAATTCCTACAGTAAAATCATATTTTAGGGTGTACTTTAAATTCTTTGGATATTGGGAATTCACTCGAAATCACTTCTGTGAGAACATGTATTAAAGAGAGTTACATGGTCAAGATTATTAAAGACAATCAAGAGTCTATTGACTAAATCTAAAAATACAAACTTCCAGTTCCCGCCCCTGTTCTTTCCCCCTCTTTTGAGAGAGTCCTACCCCATCCTTCTCCTATAAAAGGAGGGGGTTGTCCATCTTTCACATCATCTTTGGTAACATCTTTGTACGAGGATTTCTGAGCAATCATTTTGTGTTCTTAAGTTCTATTCATCAATAAAGTTATTATTTGCAAGCTAAGTGTTCTCTTTAATTATGTTCTTTACCTTACTCGTTTTAGATCTAGCCTTCTTCTTCTTCCTCTTCTGCAGACTGGATCAAGGAATTACGGGTCGGCCATTTGATTGTTTTAGCCTAAGGAACTCATCCTTTGATAAGTCTAGACTATGGCTAGAACACTTCTTTCCTCTGTCTCCCTTTTCTCTACAAGCATGAGTGAGTAGTTTTCCTATCAAGGAAGGGGAATAACCCCTTATCCATGGCTTTAATCGACTAATCCTTAAGAATGACTTCTAGATGGCTTTTGGTTTTAATAATTGTTGATCTATCAAAGTAATTAACTGGTTTGATCACATGTTAATCTGGGTGGAAATGATCATGGAAATCTGTATTTAGAACACTAAATCCAATTGCAGGGAGGTTTTGAAATGATCGTGGATCTTCCACTTTTGTGATGATGAACTACGAAGCATGAGCACCAAGTCCAGTGGATTCATGTGGATTCCATCTGTTGTGGATTTTAATTAATTTGTATGCCTTCATTGAATTTGTCATTTTTTAAAGGATTTAGTTTATTCTTGCCTAGGCTAAGGTGGTGAAAACCCCTAAAAATCTCGATTTCCCATCTCTTGATTCAATCTCCATTTGATTAGATCTCTTTACATTCTAGTCTTTTCATTCATAATATTTTATTTGTGTTAACAATCATCTCAATTTTCCTTGTGGCAGGCATATTTATTTCTTATTAAGTGCAATCTTGTTCTTTTATTTTCTTTTCTCTTTAGTGATAATCACCCAACCCCAAACCCAATATTTACTTTCTATTCCAAAAAAAAACAAAAAGAGATAAAAAGTTCTTCAAAACATTTGGGATTAGAGTTAACAACATTAAAAATGTTGTCCCTTGGGATTGATCCTTTCTATATTAACCTTAATCGAAAAGTAGAAAAAGGATTAAACTCCAGGATAATTATCTTAGTGATTGCAGTGCACTCCAATGTATTAACACACACTTACTTGTATAAGAAGGGAGATGTATGTAGGAACAAAGAGGGCTAGCTAAGAATCCACTAATTAGACCTAGGTGCCATTCCTAAGATTGTCACATACATTCCATTTTCCCCTAGAATCTAAGTGTCATCAAGCATCACAAAACAAGAAATTTATGTTTAAAATAACAAACCACATGCAAGATAATGGCAAATGAGATAGAAGAAAGAGGCAATCATCATAGAATGAAATTATATTCAATACAAGTGATTTCCCCCAACATGGTATTAAAGTCAGATTTTAACCCCAAACAACCCACCACTAGGGGCTTAGCTAGACATGCTCAAACAAAAGAGAAAAGAAATGAGAAGAAGGGGATAGGACTCCATGGAGATCAAACTAGCTTCTTCTTCTTCACCTCCTAGATGTTGTAGAACGACCTTTCTCCACCAAGGTGGGTGAAGGGCTTGGAAATGAAGGGGGTTATGGTAGAAAACCTAGAAAGGTATGTTTCTATGGTGTAAATGAGGTGGAAATGGTGGGTGGATGGATTAAATGCAAGGAAGGAGGAAATGAATAATTGAGAGTGGGTGGAGAGGAGTAATGGCAGCTAACCTAGTATTGTGGTTTCCACCCAAGTATATATAGCTAGTGGTGGAAGCACTAGGGTAAGTAGGGGCATTGTTGGAATAATAGTGTAGAAAATAGTAGGGTTGAGGTGGTAGCACGATCGTGTTGGGCAGCACGGCCGTGGTGGGTAAGGGTAGGAATGGTTGTGGTGGTGTGAAACAGTCATTCTAAGAAAGTGGAAAGATCACAAGTTGAGGTGGTAATATGTATTTTGGTAGCACGTCCGTGCTGGGCAGCATGGCCGTGGTGGAGGCTAGGTAGAACGGTCGTGCTGGATGCCAAGGCTGTGGTGAGTGAGTTGGAGGTGAGTTTGTTCCCTACAGCATGCCCATTTTGGCTTCTAACAGCATGGATGTACTAGGCAACACGGCTATTTTGGGGGCTTCATAGCATGACTGTGTGGGGTAGCATGGCCGTGTAGGCGATGTTGTTGTAGCTTTGCAATTTTTGGATTTTCTCTGTAACTTTGACATTGGTCAGCACGGTCGTTCCTTGGTACCATGGTTGTGTTGGGGTCTTCAATAGAAAATTCAACTTGAATCTTCATGATCGATGGACTTCTTTTCTTGATGTCAACCCTTGGCCATTAGGGATAGGTTGAGGGAGCTTTGGGGTCTTCTTTTGACCCCTCCATGAGTAGAGGACTCCTATAACTCCTTCCTTCTCTCTCATCCATAAAGCATGGTCCAAGTACCTGAAAAATATGCAAAGAACGTCCATAAATGCATTTGGCAATAATATACATATTGGAGAATTTAACTTGCATTCTACTATGTTTAGATGTGAATAAAAAACAAATTGGCACAAGATTAATTCCAAAAATAGGGCTGCTTCACCGCCCCAAACTTAAAACATACTTGTCCTCTGTGCTCCAATTTTATCTCTCTCTTCAGTTTTCTTTTAACAAACAAGAATGATAAATACATTGCAAAAGATGATTATTGACTAAATGGTCTTAGAAGTGACTAAGTGCATGTGCCCCACCTCTCTCCTCTCCACTTTCACAAACCAATCCTAAAATGAGCACTGAGCATACAAACCTTAAATATAGAGCATAGAATACACAAGCTTTCCATATGTCCTTCAATAATTCTAGGTAAATTGTTTCATGATGACGTAATCAATGATCACTAGGAGTGTTGTTTCACTTTCATGTATTCAATCTTATGCTTCAAACCACACTAAATGACCCACATGGTTGTATAAAAGGGGTGAAGTGAGCTAGGTTTGTTGTTTCCTAGATCAATGGATATGAAAATGGAAGAAAGAATTGCAGGAAGAAATTGGAGTGCTTTAACACACTCATATTTTCTTTATCTAGATGCTCTTAAACAGGAGCATCTTTTATTTTCTTTTTGCTTTTTTTCTTCTTTTCTTTTCTTTTCTTTTTCCCTGGGTGCAGATAGGGTATATGGTGGAGAGAATGAAGCGGGGAGATGTAGATATGACCACCCCAAACTTTTGGAGGTGTCCAAGGATACATATGTGCACTAAGGCATCCTTTCATGAAGCATAGAGATATGAAGATGGTTAAAGAAGAGTCAGGTCAAAGAGAGGTCATTAGTGTATTCCTCAAAATAAAATCTCCTACATGAAAACTAATCCAACACTTCATCAAATAATATCACACCACATGAGTGAACAACATGAGATTCATACTTCTATCATGTATTCTGTAGGCCCTAAGCATTTATAGCTTGCCCAAATCACGATTCAACCATGACATTCACAAACATAGGAGAGGTGCTACACATGTAAAAAGTCAACAATCAAGACCATATAGAAATAAACTCTAAGAATGTGGCATGCATTTGTCAAAGACCAACATTTTCATTTCAAAAGTGGAGATTAAGTTAAAACATGCTTTTAGGCAAGAACATTCAAGTTTGGGCAAAATTGGCCAAAATGGTGCCAATTTGTACTAAATCACATCCAAACCTACTTTAGGGAATTTAAAGCATAAAGTAGAAAATTCTAGCTAAAACACACAAAAATTACCAAAATCTACATGAGATGCAATGCATGAGATGGAATGGAAAAAAGGGCAAAATTTTGAAAAATTACACAAAAATGCATGGAAAAGAACTACATGTATGCATGAATGCAAGCAGACACACAAGGTCAGGATAGACAAGTATGAAAGTTAGTCAAACTGATTGATCATCTTGAAAAAAAATTATCACAAGTTATATAGATAAAATGTGGTGAAATAAGGGCTTACCGCCCTACCACCCCAAACTTTTAAATCGTGTTGCCCTCAGCATGAAATAGAAGTTTAGAATAGTAGGGTAAAGGGCATGGAGTCACGGTAGACAACAACCAAGACATGGAGTGATAAATGTAGCACTAGCTGAGTAGGGAAGGACCACTACATCCGTGCTAAGAAACACAACCATTCTGTCTTTCCAGCCACACGACCGTGTTGTGTGGCACGACCATTATGGACTCCTTCCTGTAGCTATTCTACTGATTTGCAATGTTCTCTTCAACTTTGATCTTCTCCTTGGCTAGACCCTTTGTGCAACACCTTTTATTCCTTATACTTGAACTAACATGATTCACAAATAGAAAAACTATCAAGTACGGTGTGTGTTTTCTTGGAAAAAATGAAAGTGTAATCAAGGAAAAAAAAAGGTTTTTGAGAGAGAGTCTCAAACTAACGTTGGTTGCCTCCCACTAGTGCTAAGTATAGAGCCTTCATCTAATCTTTTTGTTCCTCTATCAATCAACCATTGTCCAAAAGAAAAATGTTTTCATCCTCATCATACACAATCCTCACAAATGCCTTCATTGTTTGATCTTCCTCCCAAGGGTTATGCAAGTTTTTCAAGTGTCTTTATTCATTCTTCTCTCCTCTGGGGTCGTCATCATAGGTCTCAAAGTATGAATCCTCATCAACAAAACTTTTTATCTCATTTACGATGACCTCCTTAGGCATATTCCCTCTCATATTCTACTTGAAGGTGAAAACACCCTTATGGAACCTCACATAATTTGGGATTTACTTGATGATGTCAAACAATGAGGTGTTTGCCTTAGTCAATCTTAAGACCTTCAGAATTTTCATGCCATAGTTTTGCCCTCTCTTGCGGAATGGGTCTTTGTATGCATCAAAGAGAGGGGTTTTCATCTTGTTGGACACTTGCAAGCCTAAAAATATCACATCGGAATGTCTTGGATCATAAATTGGGGCGCATAGTGGTGTCATCTAAATGAAAGGAGGGACACTTAGTATCATTGCTTTAAAAGGAGTCAAAACAACAGATTTCCTAATGTCGTTGGCATTCTCCATAGAAGGTGGTACGTTAATATCTCTAGTGCACTTGGCACTCTCACAAAATGGTGGAACAACAGGGTTTTTGGTGCTCTTGGCACCCTCACATGAACTTCCCGACAGTGATTCTCTATCATGATCTTTCACCATTTTCTCCTCTCCCTTGTTGAGCTTCTCAACAACCTTGCCACACTTCAACACTAAAACCTTCTTCACTTGCTCAAGGGGAGGAAAGGGATCAAGTGATGGTTGTGGTGGTGATTTTGGGTGTGGTGTATCAGGATTTTCAAGGATGTAGGTTGGTTGTTGTGGAGGTGGTTGGTCTGGGGTTGGTTCTTGTAGTTGATATTGTGGTGGTTGTTGTGAGGTGGGTTGGAAGTTGTACGAAGGTTGAGGAGTTGGTGGAGCATAGATGCCTTGACAGGAACCCATAGAACTATTTGCATTGCTTGTGTTGGCTATGTTTTGGGAAAGGGCTCTTCCCTCCTCACAAAGGGCAAGTGGAAGGGAAATCTCATCTAGCCTTTGCTCAAGCCGATCAATGGTTTTTCCAAGAAAGGACACCTCTCTCTTCACTTCATCAATGACTCTTAACCTTGCAAGGACTTCTTCTTCAAACATGGAGTTGTCTCTTTTCTCTTAGTTTCCTTGTTGATCCTATGTAAAGTTTGCATGATTTCTCCATTCTGAAGTGTAAGTGCTTGACATGGAGCCTTGGTTGTTCTCAATGACACATGATTATAAAACTTACACATATTCACAAAGAGTCTCCATGGAGTTGGCAGAGTGATTAGAAGAACCTCCCACATGGATCTACATGAGATTTATCATGTCTTCCAACATCTTAATCATGTAGGGAGGTTGAGGGATTGAAGGGGTTCATGTATCTTGGTCTACCGTCTTGACTTCAAAGGGTTTCTTGTCACATGCACAAGGCACAACCAAAAAAAAGAGTACAAGTTAGCAAACCAAGATGAAAAGTAACACAAAGAATCAAGAATATAAATGGTGAGTTTAGTAGGAAAAGCTAAACTACACTAACTAGCTAGGTTGAGCGCCTCTATCCCTGGCAACGGCACCAGAAAGCCTAGTTTGATCTTTCCCAAGGTCACACACTAGCCAACTAAAGGTAGCTAGATGCAACCTTAAGGGAAAACATGTGGATATCTCAAAATTTGTATAAGGACCTAGTCCAACACAGAGGCACAACTAATCACACTTTCCCACAAGCACATGGGGTTGTGCTGTAGTATAGGCTAGTAGTAAGATTAGGGTCGATCCTCAAGGAGAGAGGGGGCAATAGAGCTAGGTTTGCATTAGCTATGTTCCTAAAGTGGAGATTAAGGTTTGAGGGTTTAAAGTTAGTCTTAGTTTAAATACACTATGATTGCAAGCAAGAAAGACCAAGAAAGAAACTAAGTTAACTAAAAACTCTACATTACTCTAAGCAAGTTAAGGCTATCAAACTAAGCAAGACAAGCAATTAGGCTAAAGCAAGGAGGTACACTAAAGTAGCAAGCTAAGTTATCAACTAAGAAGAAAGCTAAGAAAATAGACAAGAAAGAGCCTAACTTATCACTAGTTATCTAAAGTAACACAAGCAAGCTCAAAGGATCCCTAACTACTTGAGCAAGAACTAACTATCAAGAACTAAACAATTAACAAGGGAAATCGACTAAGCTAGCATTAACAAGATAAGAAGTCAATGGTGGATTTTAAGCAATTAGATGGATTGGTGGGCCATTTGGGAATGAAAATTGATATTAGTTAGGGTAAGGTTAATATAGAATGAAAATATCATAGTTCAATCTAGATTACCAAACCAAACAACAAGGAAAGTCCTATTAGAATATACCCAATACTACTAGTTGGATAACTTGGGTTAAATGTAATTCTAATAGGACTTGGAAAGTCTAGGTTTCTATGGTAAGTGGTATCAGGGTAATTGAGAGCAAAGGGTCGGAATGGGAGTATAGATGAGGGTGTTTCACCTCATGTTACTTGCCATCTAACCTTTAGGAAACTCTAAGCATACACTAGCTACTTCGATCTCACACCTACTTGTAGAAGAAGGGAAATGTATGTAGGAACAAAGGGGGCTAGCTAGGGATCCACTAATTGGACCTAGGAGCCATTCCTAGGATTGCCACATACATTCCATTTTCCCCTAGAAGCTAAGTGTCATCAAGCATCACAAAACAAGCAATTTATGTTTAAAAGCGCAAACCACATGCAAGATAATGAGAAATGAGATAGAAGAAAGAGGCAATCATCATAGAATGAAATTATGTTCAATATAAGTTATTTACCCCCAACATGGTATCAAAGTCACATTTTAACCTCAAACAACCCACCACTAGGGGCTTAGCTAGACATGCTTAAACAAAAGAGAAAATAAATGAGAAGAAGGGGGTAGGACTCCATGGAGCTCGAAGTAGCTTCTTATTCTTCATCTCCTAGCTATTGTAGAATGACCTCCCTCGTCCAAGGTGGGTGAAGGACATGGAAATGAAAGGGATTATGGTAGAAAACCTAGAAAAGTAGGTTTCTATGGTGGAAATGTGGTGGAAATAGTGGGTGGATGGCTTGATGCAAGGAAGGAGGCAATGAATGCTCTAGAGTAGTGGAGAGGAGTAATGGCAGCTAACCTAGTGTTGTGGCCACCACCCATGAGTATATAGGTGGTGGTGGAAGCACTAGGGTAAGTAGGGGCATTGTTGGAAATATAGTGCAGAAAATACTAGGGTTTAGGTGGTAGCACGGTTGTGTTGGGCAGCACGAATGTGGTGGGTAAGGGTAGGAACAGTCATGGTTATGTGGAACGGTCATTATAAGAAAGTGGAAAAATCATAGGTTGAGGTGGTAATATGGAGGTTGGTAGCACGGCTGTGCTAGGCAGCACTTCTGTAGTGGAGGCTAGGTAGAACGGTTGTATTGGGTGGCACGGCCATGGTGAGTGAGTTGGAGGTGAGGTCGTTCCCTTCAGCATGCTCATTTTGGCTTCTATCAGCATGGTCGTGCTGGGCATCTTGGCCATTTTGGGGGCTTCATAGCACAACCATGTTGGGTAGCATGGCCGTGGTAGAGATGTTTTTATAGCTTTGTAGTTTTGGGATTTTATATATAACTTTGACATTGGCCAGCACTATCATTCCTTGGCACCACGGCTGTGTTGGGGTCTTAGTAGCAAATTCAACTTGAATCTTCATGATCAACGGACTTCTTTGTTTGATGTTGACCCTTGGCCATTAGGGGTAGGTTGAGGGAGCTTTGGGGTCTTCTTTAGACCCCCTCCATGAGTGGAGGACTCCTAGAACTCCTTCCTTCTCTCTCATCCATCCAAAGTATGGTCCAAGTACCTATAAAGTATGCAAAGAACGTCCATAAGTGCATTTGATAATAATATGCATATCAGGGAATTTAACTTGAATTCTACTATGTTTAGATGTGAATAAAGAACAAATTGGCACAAGATGAAGCCCTAAAATAGGGTTGCATCAGGCCTCACCTTCCCTCTTCCATTTCTTGGAGGACTCACCCTTTGTGGACCTCCTCTTCTTCTCACTCTAAGATATTCTCTGGGTGGGTCGTCAGGGATGGCAGTGTCCTTGACAAGGGCCATGTTGGTTCACATAAATGAATTTATTTATCTCAGTTGCATATTTAGGGTATTAAAGCATCATAAAAATTATATCCATGACATCTTGTTTACATGCATTTTATTATTTGGTGGAGGATGCCTTAATCCCTAATATTCTTAACCCTAATTCTTCATAATTCTAATACTCAGAAAGGTAGAGGAAGCAGTTGTAGGTCCCTATGATTTTGGTAAGTGGAGCAATAGGGTAGAGAATGGATGAAATTAGATGAGAAGAAATCCTAGAGGTATTTTATTTTTACAAAAATACTCTAACTTTGGCTATGTAGGATGCACAGTCCAAGAGTCCTTGTAAGATGACTAGTAGTGCATAGAAAACTTTTTCAGTCCCCAGATTGTAGTCCCTTCTAGACCCCATTGTCTTTAGAAAATAATCTAATAATTCTCTTAGACTTTGTAGAACTTTTAAAATTTAATAATTATTAAAGGTTGAATGGTAAACCAGGATCTGATACCAAATTTAATGACCCCCTCCCCCTATTATCCCTAATTAAAGTGGATCGAGAGGGAAAGGACCATTTCCTTTTTATAGGATTGACTGTTTATCAATTATCCAAGAATAAATAAATATATTCACTAAATAGAAAAGAGTTCGGTAATTAGATGAAAGATAAACTTTGCATTGAGGAGTTACATGATAGGAAAATGAAGTTTGCATCATAACATAAAATCTATCTAGCTAAATCCTCTAGGTAGTTTTAAACGTCTTTTCTTTTGGTGTCATATTATGTGGAAGTCTATATTGCATAATAACAATGATTTAGCCTAAAATGTTGTGAAACAAAACACGTTCAGTATATCAAATTATACTGGTATGTTGGGGAACAAAATATTCGCATCTAGGTTTAACAAAATATTCTTTTTTTATATAAGTTAAAATATTACTAGAACCCCAAAAAAGAGTATAAAGGTGAACACCCCATATACTGTACAAGGTCATCAAAGACCCCACAACAACCTAACCTCCGGATTGACCCTCACAAGGGTACCCGGGTTAGCTTTACAAAACCAACATAAGATATTAACAAACTCATCAAAAAATTGAAATTTATCCCTTGCCCTTTTTCCATGGGCTCTACAATTCCTCTCTTGCTAGAGGAGGAAGATGAGCCTCGTCCAGATCAGGCCCGCAAACCTCTTGAGAGGACAATCCAAAGTCATCGACTCCAAAATCCATCCCATAGTATCCATAAGGTTGGTGGGTGGGTTACCCCCCCAACTGAGTTTAAGGGAGCAACGAACCCAAAGGTGAGCAAAGAAGGCAGACGCTACTAGAGCCAACCACCCACCTACTAACTCTATCCCTAGTAGGAATCCAACCAAGGATAGCTCTATAAGCACAAAAGCTCCACTTGGAGCAGTGGAACCTGCTCCAGAGGATCTGGTCCCCAGGCACCTGTGGTTGATTGCGGACAATCAACCAAGGCCTATCTCTCTCGCGAACAGTCCAGCTATCGTTGACCCATTGATACTCCTGCCAGCAAGAGTCCCAAGCCAAGCACATCTTGTGCCAAATTCTAGAACAAGAGGTGAACTCCGCAACACCAACCTCCAAACTAGGCCCATATCGTATCCTCATCTAGGATGGCCAGGTAGAATATGGTTTAGTAAGAAAATCATGCACCCTTTTCACTGTAGCTTCACACATAATATCAGAGGGGTCAAACATCCCTAGTCCTCCGCTATGCCTAGGCTGAGCCACCTCCAACCATCCCACACCATATTGCCCGCCGAACCACAAAAAACCAGCCATAATCCATCTGCATTTCCTCAAGATAAAGTCAGGTATATCAGCCAACCTGCACCAATATCTCAGCATACTAGTAAGGACAGTTTTGATCAACACAGTTCTCCCTACCATAGAAATCTTCAACCCAGTCCACTTATCCACCTTGAGGTGTAGATTATCCAAGCAAGTATGAAAGTCAGAACCTCTTCCCACTCCTCCCGAGATGGGCACCCCCAGATACTTCGTGGGGAAGCGACCAATATCCAGCAGAATCGCATTTTTCAGTCTACCTCTTCTGGAATCACACGACTTCGACAGGAAGACCTATGACTTGATGTCACTGATATGAAGACAAGACAAATCAACAAACACCTCCAGCAAAATCCTGACCCCTCTGAAGACTGTAGGGTGGGCAGCCACAAAAAACATGATGTCGTCCGTGAATATCATATGACTAAGCACTTTGGTACCCCTCACCTTGTAGCTTCTAATACTCCCCTCCTCTTCAGCTTTGATAGCAAGACAAGAAAGGTTTTCCATAATGATAGTGAAGAGAAGGGGTGATAGCATATCGCCTTGTCTTAACCCATTAGAGGCTCTAAACAAACCTTTAGGGATGCCTTTGATCAGCACAGAAAACGAAGTGGTCTGAACACACTATTTGAGAACATTCACGAACCTGGTAGAGAAACCCAAAGCCTCCATGGAGAATCATAAACCTTCCCAAGGCACATGAACAAGGCTTTTGATATGTCCACCTTGATGCATGCTTTTGTAGAACTCCCCTTCACCTGGAAGTCTCTCAAGAATCCCGTCACCAGAAGAGCATTGTCGTCAATAGAACGACCTCTAAAAAAAGTGGCTTGATTAGGTGAGATGATCATCAGAAGGATACTTTTAAGTCTCCTAGCCAGCACCTTAGAAATGATCTTATACATCACAGAGCAACATGCAATAGGCCGAAAGTCACTCATGGCAACAACACCAGATTTCTTAGGAATAAGTCTTATGAATGCATGCTTGACTTGTCAAACCATACATCCACCCACTAAGAACCATCTAACAACGTTGCAAATATCCATGCCCACAATTTGCTAACAACTCTGGAAGAACTTGGCATTAAAGCCATCCGGACCCGAACTTTTAGAGGCACTGATAGAGAAGGTGGCATCTTTAATCTCCACATCTGTAGATAATCTCAACAGCTCGGTGTTCATGTTATCTGTAACTCTTCTATTCAGCAAGGACTCTCTACTGCCAATGCTAACATCATTGTTATATAAGTCAGAAAAGAACCTAACAGCCAAGTCTTCAACCTTAGTTGCTTCGTCAACTAATTATCCTTTCTCATTAATTAGATTATGAATATGGTCCTTCATATTATTCCTTTTGATCGCAACATGATAGAACTTTGAATTACAGTCACCATCTCTCAGCCACTTCATTATGCTTCTCTGCCAACCAGAAATCTCATGAGAACTTTCTAGTTGTGTTAGTCTTTTCCCCGCCATATCTTCCGCTACCATGCTGTCTTGATCAGTAGGAACCAATCTCAAGATAGTATCCTTAGCGTTATAGTCCTCTCTGGCCTACTTGATGAGGTTGGGTAAATCAACAAGGCTGCTAGACCATGATTTCATGGCCATCTTCACTTTTTAAGTTTATCAGTAATCACGAACAAGGGATTGCCTACGACCCTCACACCCAAACGTCCTTGACCACACCTTTGAAAGAGGGCCAAGAGAGCCAGTGATTGAGAAATCTGAACGGCCGATTAGGCTGCTTCTGCATAGAAAGTGGAACCTCCATCCAAGAGTTATCATTGTTTAGATGACCTCCCAACTTAATCGCAGCCTCAGGGAACACATCCAACCAAGACTCATTCACCAGACCCCTGTCCAAGTTGCTAGATATATGCCTGAGTGGGTTCCTTTTATTTTGCCAAGTGATAAGACCACCTTTCATATTAAGTTCAAACAACCCCGCTGCATCAACTGCTTCATTTTCTGCTAAGGATGGAGTCGGGTATAAGCAACCCACCCCACTTTTCTCTGGATTTCCTGACTTGATTAAAGTCACCAATGACCAACTGAGGAAGCTCCGGTTGGGTAGACTCAACAACCAAGTCCCACAGCCTTCTCATGTCCATCTCATAATTGGACCCATACACAGCTGATAGAACACAGTGAAACCCACCTCTGTTAATGCAGCTCAGAATGACCAACTGGTCTCTCTCCCCAATCTTCTGGACATCCCACATCAAAGGATTCCAACCAATAGTGATCTTCCCACCATCAATGCTATCGAGGTTCAAACAGCAATCCCAACCTGTAGGAAAAAGCCCATTAACTTGATCGGCCACTTCCCTGCGAATATTGGTCTCTAGACATATCACTAGTGAGGCCTTCACCTACTGGATGATGCTTCTAAGGGTGCTTTACTTCCCGAGGAGGGAGGCACCCCTCACATTCTAGACTAATAGAGTCATTGGATAATTGCATCTACCCCCCCTTCAAAGGGAAGCTTCCACGACCACCTCTGCCTCTTCCCCTTGTGATTTTCTCGCCTCCATTGCCCTTCCTATTACTCAACCTCCTGGCCCTTAGTGCCTCACCCATATCCAGGTCCTGGTCCTGCAAAAGAAGGGAAGGGTTCACAAAAGAATCCCCCCCTCCTCCGCGTTAAGAACTAGGTTCACCCGAACCTCTGTTGTCACATCCTCCACTCTAAGGGACTCAGCACCTTCACCTCCAGCGGAACCCCGCTCACTAGCAACACAACCAGAAGGCTCAATAAGGCCACCTAACTCAGAAGCCACACCAAAAACACCCTCAGTAGTGTCCTCGCATCCTCTTCCCACAGCAGCAGCAGTAACGACAACCCCCTGAGCCCTGATCTCATCACGAACAGCTTGGATAGAACCGGCCTCCACCCTGGTCGAAGACGCAGAAGCCTTGCTCACCACTCTTTTATTTAGGAGCCTTCTAGGTGGAGGATGGCTCTTAGATCTTCCTCTTAACACCGAAGGATCTTTGGAAATCACCCTCGCACCAGGACAGCCAAGGGGCAAGTGCTCGAAGGCCTTACAAGCAAGGTAGTGATCAGGAAGGGCATCATTGATGACCCAGATCTCCAGCTTCTTACCCCCCGGCATCTCGAGCATGATGACGGGAGAGGGAGCATTGTCGTAGAGATCTTGATGCATAGATGCAGAGCACCTGCAAACTTGCCCTCACGCTAGAAGTCTACCACTCACAGAGTACCCAGACCATATCCAATGATGGTCAAAGCACGTTTAGACTAGCGACAACCTAAGTCAGGGAGTGTGACCCACACGGGCATTGTGGTCAGTGCCGCTCATCGAACATCAGCATCAGGCGTCCACTTCCTTGTGAAGATGAGTTTGTTGTCGAAGAACCATGGACCTCTATCGAGGGCGATCTTCATATCATCCGCCGAGGCGAAGCACGCCTGAATCAGCCCATCTTTCAATTGCGAGACTTGGAGCTCACCATGAGGTCTCCACACCCTAATCATCCACTCGTAGACTTGTTGGAGTAGATGCCACCTCCCAAGGACTTGGAACGTGATAGAGAACCTGTGGACCTCCTCCAGCTCCTCCACCACCGGGTTAGGGACCTTCATCCAAGGCTTCCTATCCTCCGCTCGGAAGAACGGTAGCTTGGGGTCCTCAGGTACTAGAACCGGGCGGAAACTCCGCCCCACCTCCAAAGGGCATGCCACCGTGTCCGCCCAGGCCTACCCAACTGTGACATCGGTCCTAAGATCCGCCTACGGGAGAGCCTCCGCCACCACCCCAGAGACTGGTGCAGAAGCAATAGACGCACTAAGAGCCTGAGCCTGAGCCCCCCAAGAGCTGGAAGGGCTCCCACCCGCCATCGCCAGGAACCCAGAACCTCACCGCTAGAGATGGAAGAGAGATAAACCTAGAGAGAGAGGTCCTACTTCATATGAAATGATTTAACAAAATATTCATCCATAGAAACAATTATGATTACAAAATTTAACATGCATTTTATTTCTAACTTCTCAACTCAATCTCTATGATACATTCCCTATCTACATCACTAACTGTGGGTTCCCTCTCTCTAGTGTTTAGTCCTTGTAATGAACTTCTCATAACCTCCTATTCTTGGGGTCAATTTCTTATGGGCTTCCTTTCCCGACTATGCCTCACAATGGCCATACTATCCATCTTGGCCTCATAACGACCATCCTATCCTGGCTTGGTCTTATTGATGATTATACTATCCCTTCTTGATCATGCATCATCATAATGACATTAAATACTTCCCACATGTATCACTTAAATCCACTAGATATAGTTGAGGAAGTTATATTTATATAATTTGATACTCATTAAGGCTCTAAAGATTTCAGGAATTAAATAAACAACCAACAATATTTGCAATCAATGTAGAAAACCTCAAAACACCTCGAAAGTAATTTAAGGTGAGTAGCCATAGGCGTAACCACTTACATTTATCAAATGTAACTCAAATTCCAAGTAATAAGTGTAGTTTGAAATTAAGAAATCAATCACCTTAAAATTAATAAATAACACCCAAATGTTACTATTTTATCCAAAATCTACCATTAAGGTTGACTTTAGTTCCAAGTTAGGGTTGTCGAGTCAAATTGGGGTTTCATTAGGGCTTTTGCTTCCCAAACACTATTAACATATTTAATGCCTTTTTAACTTGCAAGCCCTAAACTTGATTTTTTATGCATTCTTAATATCAATTTAAGTCAAAGATATCCTTTTTATACAAAAAGACTATACTTCATCCATTAAATTCATTTATGCAAGGTATGATCATTAAAGATAAGAAATTAGGGTTTCCATGCTTTTAATTTTAGTAACTTTATGTTCTTTTATAAATCGGGGTAGATTTAGGCCATGAAACTAGTTTAATGGAATCCTTGCATTTTTTATCAAAAAGCACTAATCGCTTGATTCGTTCAGCCAAGGATGATTTTTTAGTGAATTTTGCAAGATCTAGCTATTTCTTTGATTTTTTCGATTAGAGAGGCAAATAAATATGTTAGCTTGAAAAATCATTCATCACTAGATCATTAGTTGTTGGTGACTAGAGCACAAATCACATGTCTAGGGTTGAATCCACCCACTCACCCTATTCTGAGCCAAGGCAAAGATCTAGCCACCTATCAGGATTGTTGGCCCACGATGGATCACAATCTAACAACTCACAGCTCACCCCATTTCTTTCTCTCCTGACTTGCACACTACGACACCACGGTGAAATTTCTCATCAAAGAAGAATGAACACGAGAGAGAGAGAGAGAGAGAGAGAGAGAGAGAGAGGGTTCCTAGGGTAGAGTCTAGTTGTCCTTGCTCTAGTTCCTTTGGTGAAGTCGGGGTGGGTTATTTATAGGATTTGTGGTGAGAGATAAGGTTTAGAATCCTAGTAGAGAGAGGACTATCAGCAAGGGTTCTTATTTGGTCCATAGGCCATTTATCCCTTTTGTATTTAAATGTTCCTATATTAATTTCATGAAACGAACTCAATGATCCAATTATTTAGAGAAAATGTGGATTAGAAAGGGAGATATAAGTTTCCAATTCCTTGTGTGTATAGGTCCTCTTTCCAAATCTAACATGGGGTAGGTGACAAATCATGGTGAGTCACATATTGATCAAACGGTCACCATCCCATGTGAGGATCAAAGGCTAATATTCTGATTTCTTCTAAACTATTACACTTAATTCATATATTCCTAATCCTCTACATTTTAAGAAATCTAATAAAATCCATATCTCTCTCATTTTATCTTTTTAATCCCAAATTTGAAAGGGAGGTCTTAATTACCTTTCTCTAGATGTGTGTGAGATTTGATACCAAAATACTTAACTTAAAGTTGTTTTTCTTAGTCTCCAAGTGTCCCTTTTATTGCATCTATTTTAAGGCATCAAATCAATTCTTTTCTCTTTCCTACTTTCCCACATTTATTATTTTGATTACTTTTCTTATTAAAAACAATGTGGAAAAGAAACCAATCCATTTGTTTCCTTTAACATTTATTTTCTAAAGAATTCCACACAATTCAAAATTAGTTACTCATTACCTTTAGTGATTCATCTATTTTGGGATTTCCTCACTTTCTTTCCCCATGTCCATTATTGGATCTTTGAAAATAGTAGAAACCATGAAAATTGTGGAAAAGGGAAATTTGCAAATCAAATCCTAACTTTTAAAACATGGCACATCAAGTTTCTAATATATCCTTATTATACAAATATTTGCATTTTAAATATGTGACCATGTGAAAACCCATGTTATAACACCCACCATCAAAATTAGTTGACTAAGACAAGTACCATTTTTCTAAAGATCCATAGGGAATATGTGGCTAAAAATAGCTCGTCTTTGTGACGAAAATTGTTGGCTAACGTTCTCAAAGAAATCATCAACCAACCATGCATTAGTCAAAGACCATGTTGTAGTGATGGTCGAAGATTACTTTAGAAACTTTTAAGAAACAAATCACTTACTTTAGAAAGTATGTGTTTTTTTACTAATGTTCACCAAAAGATATTTAGTTTACAAAGTAAAATACACGAACTCATCAAATAGCATCAATTGAAATTTTCTTGAGGATATTCATTCAACAAATCCAAATCTAGACACTAACTTGGTCTCCAGATGACCATTATTTGAACTGGTTAGAGACGAATTCATTCAATGGATCCCCACTAACACACTAAAACATCATTATAATGTTTTCCTATCATTAGTTATTGTCTATTTGGCAAGTTTGACTACAAAAGTAAGTCACTTAGTAAGATCATGTGAAACTACAACATATGAAGAAGAAGAAAGGTGTGTCTAAATTGATTTTTAAATCATTAAGATAGTTTTCCACACACTTTACTTGAGTTTTATGACAAGTGGCCCTTACTAGAGGTTGGTTAGGAATATGTCCTAGAAAAAGGTGCTAGTTACAACTTAGGTGAAAGGGAACCTAGTGTAATTGTTTTGTGGAATAGAAGTGCTTCTCATGTAAAGAAACCCTAGTTAAAATCTACGCCACTTTAAGATGGAATTTCCATGCATGATTGTGCTAAACTTGATTGTTTTGATATTTTATTTCCATGTATAATTATATAGGTCCAAATTTCTTGTGACAATCAAGTTATCTCAATTCACCCTACCCCTGCGAGAGCCAAAGTGCAAAAAACTATTTTAAAAGAAAGGTCTTTTCTAGGAAAAAAAACTTCCAGCAGTAGGCCAAATATGATCAATAAATGCCTTGGCCGCATTAATCTTGAGGGTATCTACACTGCATGTCCCTTACACTTTCAGGAAATAAACCATCAATACTAAAAGAGAAAGATACAATTCCAAATCCAATATATAAGGTTTGGTTTTATAAAATGGTGACACTCCCTTAGTGTATCATGGAGGTTAATTGGCCATAAAGGATGAGGATAACCTAAAGGATGTTGCACGTTGTTATAGGGTCGTCAAAATTATCTACTTCATACTTTTTGTACTCAAGTTTCAATGGACCTATTAATGATCTTTATATCTAAATATAACAAGACCTCTTCATGTGACACCACTTAAAATCTTTGCATAAGGCTCTCCATCATAAATGAAGGGACATTAAAAGTGAATAAGTCTAAGATAAAATGGTAAAATATTGATTAGAGCTTTTCAAAAAAGTTCAGCACCACTTCTAGTGAGATGCATTAATGCATCTCCAGCCTCATCAGTAGATTAGGTTATGTTGGTAAACACATGGAAGATAAGTATAAGGTCAAAAACATACTCTAGTTCCACATAAGATACTCTATTTCCACATCTAACAGTTCAAAAACAAGACCATGTGTATAAAATAATTTTTCAAAGTACAAACTCTTGTAGTTTAATACATAATTGGTAATTGAAAACATTTTAGACAAGGTGAATGTAATAAAAAAGAGTACAACTATCATCCACAACAAGAATGATGTTTCCTTCAAATTCCATAGTTCTTATTGGTGAAGATTTCACTAAATATAATGATGATTCCTTATTATTAACTTTTAAACCCTTTATAAGTAGATTTTCTTCACCCTTGCTATTAATGTGGTCCAAAGGGACATTTCACTTATCAATTCCTAGAAGTCAAGAAATCACATTGCCACAAGAGTAGCAAGAGGATAATTGTTCTCAAAAAAAACCTAGAGGATAATGATAGGTATAGAGGGAAATACAAGAAGGAAAAGACATATGATTCTTCTATTGGTATGTATGCCCATAGATCCAGTCATGTAATGATTGTAATGGCATACTTTGTAAATGATTTGAATACTAATAATAAAGGCAATTTTGTATATATGTTTTAAACTATTTTGAGATAATAGTATTACATGATAGATGTCTAGAGAATGACAAAACTCAATGATGTATGTCTTCAAGTGTGTGACTTGAACAATGAGATCATACAGCTGTTAAGAGTGTGTACATTCTCACTAATGTCCCTAGTCAATTGTTATTACAGAAATAACCATAGACATCAAAAACACAGAAGACTAGAGTGTGTGTTGGCTGATGACAGAATCTCATTAGTAATGATATATGATGTCAAATCAAGCACACAGATACATGTTAGAGAACAGTGTATCGGACAGACCCACCATAAGAGTGATGCATGGAAACTACACTTGGTTAGTCAGGATCATCTCTTATAGTATTGGTGGTGACTGTGGTTCTTTGACCTCACTAGGGCCTTCATCTTCACTAGAGGAGGGAGAAGAAGTCCAACAAGTAAGTTGTTGTTGAAGGATAACAACCTCCACGTGTGCTTTGAAATCACTATCTTTAATCTTCTTGGCTTCCTTCTCTTCTTTCTTAGCTTCTTCTTCTTGTTTCTCAAGTCTGGGCTCATGGGCTTGAAGATTGCCAATGAGTTCTTCAATTGGGAAGTCACTAAGGCTCCTCTCTTATTCAATGGAGGTGACCTTTTGTTACGACCCCACCTCCCGATAACCCCCAATTAAGGGAGACCGAGAGGTCAAAGCCACACCCATGACTTCCGGATCAAAGGTTCGACAATTAACCAAAAACAATTATTAAATTCTAACAGACTATACTGAAAATTGGTAATAAAAATTTTCTTTGCATACCTTTTAAAAGTTTGGAACAAACTAAACTTCTAACCTCAGATGATCTATTCTAACTAATTCCTCCTTGTTCTTTAATTCTTGAATTCACAATGTGTCGCTTTACTGTTTGTACTTTTGATATTTGTACCTAAAACGCCGACAAACAAAACGTCGGTCAGCCGAAGCTGGTATGTGGAGGAAATAGATAATGTTCAACTATGTTAACAATATAACCATTCAATTAATCATTTAACAATCAATATTACACTTTAAGCCATACAACTCAATCCATACATATTCTCAAACTCTGGGTTGTCCCTGCAGTGGACATGATACCACCTCTCTTTAGGTAACAGAGTCACATGGCACTACCTGAAGATAGCCCAATATCTAACTCAATGTGACTTGATGGTCCTACCTCAATGGTAGCCATGTACTAAGTCATTCATAGACCTGATGGACCTACCCAATAGGTAGCCATGTACTAGGTCATCCATACCCTGATGGACCAACCCAATAGGTAGCCATGTACTAGGTCTTTCTCTACCCTGATGGACCTACCCATAGGCAGCCATGTACTAGGTTAGCTATAATGCCACAGAGAGAACCAGGATCTGAGTTTGTAGGCATATATCCTTTGTGATAGTCATTATCACTTTATAATTGCAATATGAACATCCAAACAGTTTAGTTGCATTCAATGTGATTAAACATCTGGGAATCCATCGGGAAACTAAATCAATTATTCATAATTAACCACATACCTATCTTGGAGATCTCAAGCAACAATTTATCCAAATCCAACTAGATGTCCAATCAAGCAAGCCAATCAATCAATCAAGCAAACATTGATCCTGAAAACATGTATAATGTCTAATTGTCACAAGCATATCCCAAACAACTCCTTATTGACTTGGGACACCTTTCTAAGGTTTCTAAGTCTCATTAGGATGCATTAGGGTTTCTTAGATCAATTTCTCAAACTTTATCCATTTTAGGTCAACAAACCCTAAAATATCCTTTTCCGTATTTATGAACCTTAATTGCTCAACTATCCATTTTAATAGTCTTTTATACCCAAATTGACTTAGGATCATCACATCCCTATTTATCCTTGGATTTGAATAATTAAACCAATTAAAAGACATATTCATCAAAATTAGGGTTTTCAAGCTCATTAGTGCATAATCATGCACGAAACCATAAATTAAGCCTATTATATATAAAAAGATCATCTTTTTAGATCCGATTTTCTCTTTTATTAACAACAGGTTAATATCATCTTGAATTATCCATTGAATAACATTAAATCCATCTATCATCAAATCTAAGGGTTTTTCTTTAATTAAATCATTAAAGATGATAACTTTATGTACTTTTCCCATTTCAAGCATATAAACTCTAAATTAGACAAATCATGTGCAAAGTTCTTCCTTTTTGAACATAATGTACCTTTTTACATTTAACAGGTTAACATCAACTCTAATGATCCATTAAACCCTATTAAACACATTAATCATATCAAAATAGGGTTTCTTAACCTTTAATTCATTAAAGATGATAATTTACACTACTTTTCGAATAGCATGCAAAATTAAGATTTCAACATAATTTCTTTGTGTGCCTCTCGTTCTGGGGATCACTTTTCATATAAGACTTGTTTTAATCCGAGTTACGATTTATTAGCTACGAATTTTGCAAAGTAAGCATACCTTTGGCCAATCGAATTGCGCCACGTGTGCACTTCATGCAATTGCTAGCTGTGTAACCCGGCTGGTTTAAAACATAACCAAATACCGCTTTTGCCCCTGGTTAAGTGGTCCGTCCTTTAGCCCACGGAAGGGAATTTCCGTCCAACCTGACTTCCGCTCACCTTCAACCTCGTGCGGCATCTCTGTTGTTGCCCTAGCCACGCTAGGCAGACCTAGGGGTGGCTCTTGCTCCCCGTTTCAAACCCGAACCTCGCCGGAGATCGTTGCTTTGTCTCCTCCATCCTTGGCCGCACTTGAGGCACTATCTAACTCATGACCAGCACCGATCGGTTTGGGCTGCACGGATCTACAACCTGCAGCTGGGTTGGCAGTCGTGCGGTCGCTGCCATGTCTAAGCTAGTGCTTAGTCACAATGGACAAGCCTCTTCCTGATACCACGGATCATCAAGCTACTGACAAACTCTCTCTTGCCGCCTTGTGGGTTCATGATCACGCAGCCCTTCTTAGTTAGGGTTTTGAAAGAAGAAGAAAAAGGAGAAGAGAGAAAGGGATGCAGGGATCTCTTGGGCTCGACCCAGGGGTTCTAACCTCTTATAGAGAAGGGTATGAAGCCTTAGGTGGGGGTATCCATGAGTTACCAAGCCCCTCCTTAAGGAAACTCTTTTCCTTCAATGTGAAGCAAGTGTCTCTCTCTCTTTCTCACTCTCCTAATTATCTTCTTTGATAAAAATTATTCTATGGATAATTAGAAATACGAAAATCCTTCCTCTTATTCTTTTTATTCATGCCTTTTTATTCATTGGTCTCGAAATCCTATTTTCCTTTATAGAAAATATCATCCTTTTAAACAATACCACATAATACTTTAATAATGCAACACATTATCCTCTTATTTTACCTTTTTAGTATTTTCTCTTTATTTCCTATTTATTGGGACTCCTTGGATCCCAAGGAACTCTATTATTTCGAAATTCTTTTTATTGGATACTTATTATTCTTCTAGATGCATCTTTATGCATTATTTCACATTATCTTGTTTATTCCTCATTTAAATATTCCTTTTTCAGGATTTCTTTTTATTTCTCTTTGATTTTCCTCATTGGCATTCCTTTTAATATTATCAACCTCATGGATACGAAATTTCACCAAGAAATCACATTTATGCCTCTTTCCACTCATTTTCCACATTTTATCATTCTTTTCAATTTATTTCTTAATAAAGAAATACCTAATTAAACTTTTCTTTTCTTATTGCATTCTCTATGCAACTTTGGACTCCTTGGTACCCAAGGAACCCAAGAGGCACTAAATCCTCTTTGGATGTGCCTTCTAGAGGTTTTTTACATATTTCTTTTCTAACAAATTCAATTATCCATTTACTAATCGAATTTTCTTGTTATTGGGCCCAATAGCCAATAAAGCCCACAAAGCAACCGATCAAGGATATTGTGAAGGGAATCCATTTATTCAAAACAAATCATATCATTAATTTTTCAATTATCTTTAATATGAGAAATTACATTTCTCACTATTTGAACCCAAAAATTGGGGTTATAACATCCTTCCCCTCTTATAGGAATTTTGTCCTCAAAATTCTATCAAGAAAACAAACAATTTAGGATAAGACCTTTCCATGTCCATCATTGGCTCCTATGTGGCTTTACCATACTCATGGCGCATCCAAAGAACCTTTATCGTCACATATTTTTTTCTCTGAGTTCTTTCATCCTGGCATCTATAAACTACACAGGTGACTCAGGCCATGTCAGCCTCCCTTGGGGCTCACTAGGTTCATTGCTCAGCACATGGTCGGGGTACCTCACATAGTGCTCTAAACTGGACATGTGGAACTTATCACACATTACTTTATCCTTAGGGGTAATGTCAAACTTAACCTTCTCCACCAAACCATATCAAAAGAACCCATGCATCGGGGACTCAGCTCTCTTAGCTATAACTAAGAGGGGTCGGATTTTCACATATTCTTCCACAGTAACTTGCATGTCAGTCTACTTTGCATCTGCTCACGACTCTCATCGTCTCTAGGCTCCTTTTAGCCCTTACACAAACAAAGTGACTTCATCTACACGCACTGTGGTCCCTTTTCTAACCATCATGTGGTCCTTTTCTAACCATCATGTGGTCCTTTCACCAACATCACCTTACTGAAGTGGTGACCGACACAACCTCCCTTACAGAGCTTCTTATAAAACCTGATACTGGCCATGGTGGTCATTATCACATCTTTCATAGGACAAGAACTGTCTCTAGATATCACCCTGAACAAGCACACATGCCCTCATCAGACCATTTAGTCTGGATCATACTAACCATAGTTAGGGGTGATAAATTATACTAACATTGAGTTCTTCATGTACCTACTTCCACTTTATGGAAGTGAACCTTTAGGTCAAACTCAAGAACCTTTGAACTCGCTTCATGGTGTAGTTGAACCATTTCTCTCATGGGTAGTTCAACTAGATTTGTCCCTTAACAGAACTCTTTCATGTTATCTAGGTAAGGCGATCTACCATAACCCATATTACATCTCGACCTTCCTTGGTCTAGGGGAGACCTATCACAACATCCATAGTGATGAACTCCCATTCCCTCTCAGGGACTCTTTTGTCCTCTATATTGATACACTAGGTTACTAGGGTTCGTCCATTACCTCCTGGCTTGCATGGCCATATAATATATGCAACTTCATCTTAAGCATCCAAAGTGCTATTTCCATTTACTATCTTGGTAGAACCACGGTGTATGATTTCATGTAGGTCATGATTCCTCAAGATCGATTCCTACGAAACCCTAAACCACTCTAGTCGGGGTTTCATCACCTTCTTTTTCCAAAGGAGTGCATCTGAGGTTCTACCACCATCCTTTCATTACATCAAGGCTAGACTGGCTAACCAGACAACCCTTAACTTTTCAACGTATCTTGTTACATTTGAGTGGTATCAAAACACCTCTCCCTTTCAAACTTAGGGTTAGTCAAACAACCTCTTCTATCTTCTAGTCAAACAAGTCAGATGTATCTCAACCAAAACATCCATTACCACTTCACATCCGTAGGTATTAGGTAACCTTGAAAACATACACTTCCATGTATTTCACTTATCATATTACCTCAAACTATATGTCTATCTCCATTAATAACACTCTCTGATTTCATCATCACGGTGATCAAACTTAACCTGGTATAACTTGTAAGTTCCACTTAGCTCATGATAGAAACATCCTCATAAGGTGACTACCTCATTCCTCTTGGTGTTTGCCAACCATGTATCATTCATTTTACCTGGGTAGGTTACCTCCTCTAACCCTATTTCTCATGGCAACGTTCCAACCTACATCATCTCTTATCCTTGGTGTATGGCATGCGTAATGTCCTATCACTCACCCCCATAACAAGAGGAAATAAGCATTTGGTTGCAGTCCAAATACAGAGTTCTTCCTGTTCCAAGAGTAGAGATGGTACATCCCACCTTGCCAATACACTTTTACATCTAAGTTGCAACATGCCACATATGTCTCTACGTCACAGACATCATGATATCAAACTAGTCTTGAACCTACTGAGTTTTATATCCTTGGTCAACTCCTCTAGGTCTATAGGGTACCAGCTCTTTTGGGGTCATCCCTCTTCCCTCATGCATCAAGAGAGTGCCCTACTCATCTATCCTTTAGGTCCCATGAGTTCATGAAGGTGATCAATCTCCTAACCCATGGCCCTTAGACAATGATAGTTGTTACCTCTTGACCCTATGGTCATGTGCAACTGGGGAATTAGGAAACTCCTACTTTCATTGGTCTTATCCCTACCTGAACCTAGGATAGACTTAGGATTCACCATTATAGTACATGTCCACTCGGAACCGTACCCAAGTCTTCATCATCTCTCTTTCTGCATTCATGGGCTGGCTCCCATCCTTTCATAGGGATCATGGCAACCTGCCTACCTTGGTCAAGCCCCATACCAGTTACCTCCATGGTAACACATTCATATCCATTTAGAGATGGATATCTATGGGTCTACAGGTTCATTCTCATACCATGTACTTTTCACTTAGCTTCTCAAGATCCTATAAGACCTCTTTAGGTTACCTTGAACCAACAAAACTGATATACACCCTACCAAAGGGGTCCTTCTCCCAGGATGGGAGGAAAACTATCTCTTGACAAAAAGGTCACAAAATCTCTTAGGTCTAGGGTTTACATCCACATGAGCTTACTTAACCCTAGCAAGCTATTAAGGCACAAGCAGATCACCTATTGAACCATGCTAGGTCAAACTTTTCCTCTTTCTTCGATGTTGGATCAAGATCATACTTTCCTTTATCATCAACCTAGCTGTAAGGGGTTCATCAAGCATACCTTAAACTTAAGGGGCTTACCTTTTCCTCTATACATGAGGAGTACCATGCTTTCTTCTACAGGAACTCAACTCTCATCGTGAGCATTAGGTACACTACTTCCCCTCTTAGGCCTAGGAACCCTAGGTTTACTTGTAGGTGTCCAACTGCATGCTCTATCTCTTAACCATGAATCAAGCTTACAAAAGGCATGACATGCACTCCTTGTCATCCCTCAACTCAAGCAACACTTAGAGTTGGGTCCTCCTTAAGGACAATCAGCAAGGTACAAGGTCTCATAACCTGCTACTAAACCTTTCTAGGTCTAAGGAACTCTTCTTCCTACCTCGGAAGGTAAACACCTATACCATAGGCACGTAGGTACCAGAAGCTTAATCTTTTCTCTAGGGTTTGATCCCTCTAAAGGCAACCAAGGTATCATCAACTTTCAGGGATCAATCATGAGGAAACCACTATCATCCATTGTTCAGGGTTTTAAGCTTCCAACCTTCTTGTTGGGTTTCCTGCTCTCTCTAGAGCTAACCCTACATCCAACCTCACCATTAGAGGTCCTATCTTCATGAAGGATCAACCTCAAGTCATTCCCTACATGGGTGAAGCCTAGGTTCGAACTTATATTTGCTTAAGATCATCCATAACCCTTTGTGCTCCCTCATGATTCCTTATCCAGGGTTTCATCCTACTATCATCACTATGACGTGCCCTAGGTGCCAGCTTGCCATACTTGCACAATCCCATAGGGTTTCTATGGTCCTTCACTAACATCATCATATAAGGAGCTATACTTTACCCTAACATGCACGACCCTTCCCAGGGTTGGGTTGCCAAAGGTGCTAGGTCACCCATGGATCATATGGCATCCCAAAGGCATGTTCTTTCAAACACCTGGTCCAACTCATCTCTCTCTAACCTTCACTTAGGGTTAGGGTTAGCATCATCCTCAGAGGATGTGCCAGGTCTCTACTTGCAATGGAGATCTCTATCTCCAAGACTAACTTATCCTCCTGACAAGAAGGTCTATCCTCAGGTCTCTTCTGAGGACATGACAACTTATGTCATACGACCTAAGAATGTATCTATTATTTATTTTGTGCTTAATCTATTAAGATTATGTCCATGACATCTTATTTACATGCCTTTCATTAATTTAGTGGATGATTCCTTAAACCTTATTAACACATACCTCAAGAGGGAGAGGAGAAGAAAGGAAACCCTAATCCTGTATGTCCTTATCAGAATTTTGTGATGAGAAGGGATAAATAAGATGAGAAGTCCTAAAGGTATCTTATTTCGATTCATACCCTAAGACTTTGGCCAGGAAGTCACATGGATATGGGAGTCCTCGTATTCTAACTAGCGGTGCGGAGGAAAATATTGCCAGCCCTCGGTCGTGATCCTTTTCTAGACACCTCCGTCTTTCGGATAATCCTCTAATAAATCCCTTGGGTTCTATGGAGTTTGTAAATTTAATAATTATTAATGGTTAACTAAGGAACCTAAGCTCTGATACCAAATGTTACGACCCCACCTCCCGATAACCCCCAATTAAGGGAGACTGAGAGGTCGAAGCCACACCCATGACTTCCGAATCAAAGGTTCGGCAATTAACCAAAAACAATTATTAAATTCTAACATACTATACTGAAAATTGGTTATAAAATTTTCCTTTGCATACCTTTGAAAAGTTTGGAACAAACTAAACTTCTAACCTCAGCTGATCTATTCTAACTAATTCCTCCTTGTTCTTTAATTCTTGAATTCACAATGTGTCGCTTTACTGTTTGTACTTTTGAGATTTGTACCTAAAATGCCGACAAACAAAACGTCGGTCAGCCAAAGTTGGTATGTGGAGGAAACAGATAATGTTCAACTATGTTAACAATATAATCATTCAATTAATCATTTAACAATCAAGATTACACTTTAAGCCATACAAATCAATCCATACATATTCTCGAACTCTGGGTTGTCCCTGCAGTGGACATGGATACCACCTCTCTTTAGGTAATAGAGTCGCATGGTACTACCCGAAGATAGCCCAATATCTAACTCAATGTGACTTGATGGTCCTACCTCAATGGTAGCCATGTACTAAGTCATTCATAGACTTGATGGACCTACCCAATAGGTAGCCATGTACTAGGTCATCCATAGACCTGATGGACCTACCCAATAGGTAGCCATGTACTAGGTCTTTCTCTAACCTGATGGACCTACCCATAGGCATCCATGTACTAGGTTAGCTATAATGCCACAGAGAGAACCAGGATCTAAGTTTGTAGGCATATATCCTTTGTGATAGTCATAGTCACTTTATAAATGCAATATGAACATCCAAACAGTTTAGTTGCATTCAATGTGATTAAACATCCGGGAATCCATCGGGAAACTAAATCGGTTATTCATAATTAACCACATACCTGTCTTGGAGATCTCAAGCAACAATTTATCCAAAACCAACTAGATGTCCAATCAAGCAAGCCAATCAATCAATCAAGCAAACATTGATCCTGAAAACATGTATAATGTCTAATTGTCACAAGCATATCCCAAACAACTCCTTATTGACTTGGGACACCTTTCTAAGGTTTCTAAGTCTCATTAGGATGCATTAGGGTTTCTTAGATCAATTTCTCAAACTTTATCCATTTTAGGTCAACAAACCCTAAAAATATCCTTTTCCATATTTATGAACCTTAATTGCTCAACTATCCATTTTAATAGTCTTTTATACCCAAATTTACTTAGGATCATCACATCCCTATTTATCCTTGGATTTGAACAATTAAACCAATTAAAAGACATATTCATCAAAATTAGGGTTTTCAAGCTCATTAGTGCATAATCATGCACAAAACCCTAAATTAAGCCAATTATATATAAAAAGATCATCTTTTTAGATCTGATTTTCTCTTTTACTAACAATAGGTTAATATCAGCTTGAATTATCCATTGAATAACATTAAATCCATCTATCATCAAATCTAAGGGTTTTTCTTTAATTAAATCATTAAAGATGATAACTTTATGTACTTTTCCAATTTCAAGCATATAAACTCTAAATTAGACAAATCATGTGCAAAGTTCTTCCTTTTGAACATAATGTGCCTTTTTACATTTAACAGGTTAACATCAACTCTAATGATCCATTAAAACCTATTAAACACATTAATCATATCAAAATAGGGTTTCTTAACCTTTAATTCATTAAAGATGATAATTTACACTACTTTTCGAATAGCATGCAAAATTAAGATTCCAACATAATTTTCTTTGTGTTCCTCTCGTTCTGGAAGATCACTTTTCATATAAGACTTGTTTCAATCTGAGTTACGGTTTATTAGCTACAAATTTTGCAAAGTAAGCATACCTTTGGCCAATCGAATTGTGTCATGTGCGCTTCATGCAATTGCTATCTGCGTAACCCGGCTGGTTTAAAACATAACCAAATCCCGCTTTTGCCCCTGGTTAAGTGGTTCGTCCTTTAGCCCGCGGAAGGGCATTTCCGTCCAACCTGACATCCGCTCACCTTCAACCTCACGCGACATCTCTGTCGTTGCCCTAGCCGCGCTAGGCAGACCTTGGGGTGGCTCTTGCTCCCCGTTTCAGACCCGAACCTCGCCGGAGATCGTTGCTTTGTCTCTTCCATCCTTGGACGCACTTGAGGCGTCATCTAGCTCGCAACCAGCACCGATCGGTTTGGGCTGCATGGATCTGCAACCTGCATCTGGGTTGGCATCCGTGCGGCCGCTGCCATGTCTAAGGTAGTGCTCAGTAACAATGGACAAGCATCTTCCTGATACCACGGATCATCAAGCTATTGACGAACTCTCTCTTGCCGCCTTGTGGGTTCATGATCACGTAGCCCTTCTTAGTTAGGGATTTGAAAGAAGAAGAAAAGGTAGAAGAGAGAAAGGGATGCAGGCTTCTCTTGGGCTCAACCCAGGGGTTCATACCTCTTATAGAGAAGGGTATGAAGCCTTAGGTGGGGGTATCCACGAGTTACCAAGCCCCTCTTTAAGGAAACTCTTTTCCTTCAATGTGAAGCAAGTGTCTCTCTCTCTTTCTCACTCTCTTAATTATCTTCTTTGATAAACATTATTCTATGGATAATTAGAAATACTAAAATCCTTCCTCTTATTCTTTTTATTCATGCGTTTTATTCATTGGTCTCGAAATCCTATTTTCCTTTATAGAAAATATCATCCTTTTAAACAATACCACATAATACTTTAATAATGCAACACATTATCCTCTTATTTTACCTTTTTAGTATTTTCTCTTTCTTTCCTATTTATTGGGACTCCTTGGATCCCAAGGAACTCTATTATTTCGAAATTCTTTTTATTGGATACTTATTATCCTTCTAGATGCATCTTTATGCATTATTTCACATTATCTTGTTTATTTCTCATTTGAATATTCCTTTCGGAGGATTTCTTTTTATTTCTCTTTTATTTTCCTCATTGGCATTCCTTTTAATATTATCAACATCATGGATACGAAATTTCACCAATAAATCATAGTTATGCCTCTTTCCACTCATTTTCCACATTTTATCATTCTTTTCAATTTATTTCTTAATAAAGAAATACCTAATTAAAATTTTCTTTTCTTATTTCATTCTCTATGCAACTTTGGACTCCTTGGTACCCAAGGAACCCAAGAGGCACGAAATCCTCTATGTATGTGCCTTCTAGAGGTTTTTTACATATTTCTTTTCTTAAAAATTCAATTATCCATTTACTATTCGAATTTTCTTGTTATTGGGTCCAATAGCCAATAAAGCCCACAAAGCAACCGATCAAGGCTATTGTGAAGGGATTCAAAACAAATCATATCATTAATTTTTCAATTATCTTTAATATGAGAAATTACATTTCTCACTATTTGAACCCAAAAATTGGGGTTATAACACCTTTGACTCCCATCTCTTTGGAAGAGTTCTCAAGATCTTTGAGTTGATGATGCCTCTATCCAAAGTGTTGCCCAAAGTAGCCAGCCCATTGATGATGACATCCAGCCTTGAATACATCTCTATAATTCCTTCTTTCTTTCCCATCTTGAAGTTCTCTAGGAGGCTGCCCAATATGTAGATCTTGCCTCCTTGACTTGCTTTGTACCTTCATATGTGATGTACAACTTGTCCCAAATCTCATAGGTGGTGTCCCGTGATGAGATCCGGTTGAACTCTGTGGGAGTGAGGGTTGTGTAGAGGATGCTAATGGCCTTTGCATTGAGTTGACCCTCCTTGAGAGCATCTTCACTCCATGTTTTAACAAATCTAGTTGGATCTTTGTAAGGTGTGACCATCACCTTCCACATATCAAAGTTCATCCATTAAATGTAGAACACATCTGTCTCTTCCAATGGAGGAAGTTGGTGCCATCAAAGACCGGAGGGTGCATGGAGAAGCCTCCATCTAGGTTGAGTGAACCAAGTAGGTTGTCGCCCATCTTCTCATCTTGTGGGAGCTTGTTGGAGAAGATCCTTAGATCTGATACCACTTTCTGGATCTAAGGGCTCTAGAGGGGGTGAATAGAGATACAAATTTCTCACAAAATAGATTAGACCTTCAAATTATATTAATTATGAGTAAAATCTTAATGGCAATTTGAAGTCCTATCTAACAAGCATATCAAGGATGAGAGAGATTGATAGCAAGCACTTTACAAATGGATGTATAGTGGTTCCACACTTCAAACTAGAAGTGAGTCAGTCTACTACCTAGAGAGGTCAACCTCTAGGACTTTGCAAGTGCTTTTATATGTTATATCACTACAAAGATTTACAGCAATAGACCACCAAAGGACTTACCCAACCAACCACAAGGAGATCTCCACCTTAATAAGGAACTTACCCACTTAGCTTGAATCTTTAGCCTTCACCTAGGTCTTACCCATTCAAGCTCAAGTCTTTTGCCTTGAAGGACTTTGCTTCTCCTCTTGAATCTTCAGTCTTTGTGATGTGCACAAATCATATCATCTTTTGGATCATGTTTGGTTGTATTTCCATATTGTTTTGACTGTATTATCACTCTCATTCATGCTAGATTCTATATTTTTAGCTATTCTTACTTGTCTCATGGTTTGGATTGTAGGTACTATATTTTGCAATGAAATTATGAGGACTATATCATATTATCTCTTATTGGATCACTCCTCAAGTATCTACATGTTTTGAAGTTCGAAATTACATAAATACCACTTTTTACAGTATGTAAATCAGACCTACAAACTGAAAGTTATGAGAAGAATACACAACATCCCAGAATAGCCAAGTGCACGCCGTGCACCAAAAATGCACATCGTGCACCTGGGAGCGTCAAGCATATCAAAGTTTCTGGAAGGTTGCACGGCATGCACCTGGGAGCTAAAAGTTTCTAGAAAGTTGTACGACATGCATTTCTTCAGCACACGTCATGCACGTAGGAGCTAAAGGTTCCTTGAAAGTTGCACAACGTGCATTTCTTCAGTGCACGTCATGCATAGTGCATTCTGGAGCAAATTGAAAGTTTCTGGAGAGTTGCACGACCTGCACTTTGGGTGCACGGTGTGCACCTAGCAGTTTCAGCATTTTGAAAAATATGACTTTTTATTTAAAATGAAGTGGGAACTTAATGGGCGGTTATGCTCGGTCATTTGTGTTAGTTCCCTCGTTCCAGAGCAAGCCTAGAGCAGAGGAGAGTGATCTGGAGGAGAAAAGAGGTGGTTTCTTTCCAAAGGAGTCCATTTCTTCTTCTCTTCTTCTCCAAGCTTCTTTTCCAAGGTGCAACAGAGCTTCTTCACTCCACCAAGCTTCTTGGGAGAGAGGTTTGCCCAGTTTGGAGCAGATGTAGAAGTGGGATTTCATCCTCAAGTCGAAATTCTACCTTTCTTTGGTTACACCTTGGGATTTCTTAGCTTTTCCTTCTCTAAACCATGTTAAACTCTAAAATTTCTAAACATTTTTGTTGTACATCATTATGGACGAGTAGACTCTTTTTCTTGGGCATGGAGAGTAACTCCCATGTCATAGCTTGTATGAACATATGAATTTCGTACTAAATGTTAGTTTCTTGCATGTTCCAAGAGTTGTTTCAGATCTGAAATGCTTGTTTGTGTGATTGGCCATCATACTTGCATGTTTTATGCATTCTTTCATAATCTGAGAAGATGTGTTTGAGAGTATGGAGTTCCTATTTTGGAAACTTGTCCTTGACCGCGAGAGTGGTTGGGATTATGTTGAGGAGCAAGGTTTGTGATTTGAAATGAAATACATACACGAGAGTGATGTATGGAGTTAAAATCGTCATCACTTCACCAAGAGCTGAGTGGTGACTACAAACCTCCTTTGCAAGTTAATTAACATGTTTAAATTCGTATTTTAATATAAGCTATGATGTGATAGTGAAATCCCAAGTCTAAGATCCTTCCAATTCTGCATCTTAATCTTTCTTATGTGATAATTTACTATTTTGTTTTAAATATATAATTTAGTTGTTCTAATTCAATCATCTTGTGTACAACGATCTAGATTATTGAAAATCATAACTCTTACGCCTAACTAACCAATGCTCCTTGTGTTCGACCTCGACTACAACTACTCTCGTATACTTGAGGGATATAGTTGGTTGAGTAAAATATCATTCTTAATGATTGAAACTCGTTAGTGTAAACAACCAACAAGTTTTTGGAACCGTTGTCGGGGAGCATCGGTATTCCTGTTAGAGTAAGAGTTGTTGATAAGTAAATGAGACTAGATCACAACCTTCATAACCACCATCATATCCATAAATCATAATTCATCATGATCGTCAAAATTTGTTGTATCTTCCACGTTTGTTTTTGTATCTCACTCACCTTGTTTATTTGCAGGAGCATATGGGGTGTTCATAAAAAGATCCTTGAACTGTGCATATCTCTACATTTAGAAAATGAACACATCATTTGCATCCCTCATGGAGCAAGAAGGAGTGAAACCCAAACATGTATGGAGGAATTACAACCCACACAACCATCATCCATGTCACCATCATATGCCCCACCCTCATCCACACATCCTTCATCCACACCACCATCAATCACACCTAATTCACCACCATCATGTATACCAACAACACCAATGCCACATTCTTCCACACCCTCATATTCACCACCTTCATCCATACCACATACACCACCACCATGTACGCCACATCCACCTAATCCTCTGGATCCACATGAAGAACTAATCAAGGAGGATGACCTTCCTCTTAAAGACTACTTTGGTACAGATACAATGCACATGAGTGGGTCTATTAATATTTCAGAATTTGAGGCAGAGGAGTTTTCTATCAGCCCATCCATCATACAATTGCTACATTTGAATGCATTTGGAGGGACACCAATGGAGGATCCAAACCTCCACATTGCTGAATTTCTGCATTTGCTAAGCACCATAAAGATATATGGCGTTCCTACTGATGGGATACGCCTAATCCTTTTTCCATTCTCTCTTAGAGATAGAGCCAAGGCATGGCTCTATACTTTGCCAAAGAAGTCAATCGGCACTTGGGAGGAGCTTCTAAAAGTCTTTTTGGCAAGATATTTTCCACCTAGTAAAACTTTGCAGCTGAGGATTCAACTCATCAATTATTCTCAAAGGGATGGAGAGACCTTGTATGATACATGGGAGAGGTTCAAAGATCTCCAACATCTTTGTCCACATCACAGTCTAAGAAATTGGCTTCTATTGAAATCTTTCTATAATGGCTTGTGCTACAATACAAGGATGTCTATTGATGCAGCTGCAAATAGAGCTCTAATGAACAAATCTTATGGATTAGCTTATGCTATTATTGAAGATGTGGTAGAAAACCATTACCAGTGGAGCTTGGATACAAGCTACAAGCCATCTTATTCAGCTACTACATCCGAGATACAAGTGGGGAGTCACATGGTTGATGCTATAGACATAATTGTAACAAAGCTAAACACTTTATCACAAAGCTTTGAGAAGCTAAGCACACAACCATTTCAAGTAGCCAATTTTATTTGTGATGCATGTGGGTTGCTTAGACACTCATCTTCTACATGTTATGCTTCTTCTATTTATTCTCCAATGCGCTACACTCCACCGGACTTCTACAAAAATGTGAACCCAAATTTCATTCAGCCACAGCAACCACAAGTAACTTCTAGATTAGAGTCCATGCTTGCAACATTTGTTTCAACTCAAATGCAGCAAAATGAGGAGCTCCATCAACAAAGACAATCAATGAAGGGTGCCATTTGCCAACTCTCTTCTAAGGTGGATGGTATTGCCACTCATGCACACATCTTGGAGAAACAAATTGCCCAGCAAGCTCTTTTAGCAAAGAAGCATTTCCACCTTTCTTGCCTAATCCACCGAAGATGAATCCTACATATTTCAGGTTGGTGACATTGACGAATGGAGTTTTTATAGAGGTATATCCTGTAATGTATGATGATGTTGATACCCATGATGATTATGAAGTTGCAACTAAAGGGGAGAAAGCTACAACACATGCTCTACATGTTGATTCTTCAAGAAAGCCACATGTCCTTCCTCCTCACATTCTAGATGACACATTGCTTTATAATGAAAACACTCTTCCCAACTCATATTTTGATGATGCTTCAAAGGAGAATGAAAAGACAAATAGTATTGGCATACAAAAGACTATTCTTGGTGCAGCTCATAGGTGCTTTCGCTTGCTCCCAAATCAAGGACATATTTGCAAGGAGGCATCAATCTTTAGCACAACAATTTCCAGCTGCAAATTAGAGAATCGGTCCTCCATGTACTTTGATGTTTCCACCATGATGAGGTACCCAGTTGCAACCTTTTTAGTTTGATTTATGCGGTGAGGACACTGCAAATTTCAAGCTTAGGGGGGAGCAACCGGATGGTAACCTAGTTCTTTTAGCTTTTCCCTTTTATGTTATTTGATTCTTGTTATTTGCTTTTGTTTTGTGTTCACATTTCAGTCTTTTGTTTTCAATTATGCTCTTCTGGTGGCAAATCTAGTATGATATAATATTTATCTTTTATATGTGGATAGAACTCCTATGATTAACAGATTGTCCACTTTTAATGAGAAATATCATTTAGAGAAATTGTAAAAGGCATGCATTAATCAAATGAAACCTATTGGCCCTCAACATGTGCTTAACTCTGGTTTATGCTTCTAGCATGAACATTCATCTTTCACATCATTGATTGCTTAAAACATGTAATGGTTTTAATTTTTGTGAGTAAATCAACTTTACAACATCATTTGGAATATGGGATGCTCTTGTCAAGCTCTTAGTGCATTTTCAACCACTCTTTGAATGAAAAAAAATCAAAACAAATGAATGAAATCTAGATAATGTTGCAATTTAGTTGACTCTCCTATGTTTTGGAAAAATTTTAAAATTTCTTTTGTCTTATCTCATCTTTATATCCCATAAAAGATAGCTAAATTTTCCACATATCATGCTAGCCTAGTGTAAGTCCGATCTAGCCACGATGGTTAGGTGGTATATCTTAAAAGAGGGTAAAATACCCCAACTAACATTCCACGTGTGCATAAGCCTACATTAGCAGCCAAGTGTCGGAACCCATAATCCATTATCATATATTTTTTTTGGGAAAGAAGGAGAGTACAGCCAAAATTGTCAATTTTAACTAAGATTTCATCATTTGTATCCTTAATAGTTGAGAGTTTGAGTTGTACATCCACTAATTGTTTGGCTTGGTCATCTAATTTCTACTTAGTGTTGTTTAATTGATTGATTCATTTAATTGTGACCACCCCTACTGAACTAAAAATCTCTTTCTTGGGTGTTTAAGTTTAATTGATGGCTATGAGCATAAACATATTGATCATGGTTGGTTTGGTCGTATACACATCTTTCATTTCATTTGATCTATTAATGAACTTAACAATTCTTCATTTATATTTCTATGCTCTTTTTGCTTGAGGACAAGCAATGGTTTAAGCTTAGGGAGATTTGATGTGCACAAATCATATCATCTTTTGGATCATGTTTGGTTGCATTTCCATATTTTTTTGACTCAATTATCACTCTCATTCATGCTAGATGCTATATTTTTAGCTATTCTTAATTGTCTCATGGTTTGCATTGTAGGTACTATATTTTGCAATGAAATGATGAGGAATATATCATATTATCTCTTATTGGATCACTCCTCAAGTATCTACATGTTTTGGAGTTCGAAATTACACAAATACCACTTTTTATAGTATGTAAATCGGCCCTACACACTGAAAGTTATAAGCAGAATACACAACACCCCAGAATAGCCAGGTGCACGTCGTGCACCAAAAGTGTATGTCGTGCACCAAAAATGCACAACGTGCACCAAAAGTGCATGTCGTGCACCTGGGATCATCAAGCATACCAAAGTTTCTGAAAAGTTGCACGGCATGTACGCAATTGCACGGCGTGCACCTGGGAGCTGAAAGTTTCTAGAAAGTTGCATGGTGTGCATTTCTTCAGCACACGTCGTACACCTAGGAGCTAAAGGTTCCTAGAAAGTTGCACGGCATGCATTTCTTCAGTGCACGCCGTGCACAGTGCATTCTGGAGCAAATTGAAAGTTTATGGAAAGTTGCACGGCCTGCACTTTGGGTGCACGGCATGCACCTGGCAGTTTCAGCATTTTGAAATATATGAGTTTTTGTTTAAAACGAAGTGGGAAGTTAATGGGAAGTTATGCTCGGTCATTTGTGTTAGTTCCCTCATTCCAGAGCAAGCCTAGAGCAGAGGAGGGCAATTTGAAGGAGAAAAGAGGTGGTTTCTTGCCAAAGGAGTCCATTTCTTCTTCTCTTCTTCTCCAAGCTTCTTCTCTAAGGTGCAGCAGAGCTTCTTCACTCCAGCTTCTTGGGAGAGAGGTTTTCCTAGTTTGGAGAAGCTGTAGAAGTGGGATTTTGTCCTCAAGTCAAAATTCTACCTTTCTTTGGTTACACCTTGGGATTTCTTAGCTTTTCCTTCTCTAAACCATGTTAAACTCTAAAATTTCTACACATTTTCTGTTGTACATCATTATGGACGAGTAGACTCTTTTTCTTGGGCATGGGAGAGTAACTCACATGTCATATATTGTATGAAAATATGAATTTTGTACTAAATATTAGTTTCTTGCATGTTCCAAGAGTTGTTTCAGATCTGAAATTCTTGTTTGTGTGATTGGCCATCATACTTGCATGTTTTATGCTTTCTTTCATAATCTGAGAAGATGTGTTTGAGAGTATGGAGTTACTCTTTTGGAAACTTGTCCTTGACCGCGAGAGTGGCTGGGATTATGTTGATGAGCAAGGTTTGTGATTTGAAATGAAATACATACATGAGAGTGATGTATGGAGTTAAAATCATCATCACTTCACCGGAAGGTGAGTGATGACTACAAACCTCCTTTGCAAGTTAATTAACATGTTTAAATTCGTATTTTAATATAAGCTATGATGTGATAGTGAAATCCCAAGTCTAAGATCCTTCGAATTCTGAATCTTAACCTTTCTTAAGTGATAATTTAGTGTTTTGTTTTAAATATATAATTTAGTTGTTCTAATTCAATCATCTTGTGTACAATGATCTAGATTATTGAAAATCATAACTCTTGCACCTAACTAACCAACGCTCCTTGTGTTCAACCTCGACTACAACTACTCTCGTATACTTGCGGGATATAGCTGGTTGAGTAAAAGATCATTCTTAATGATCGAAACTCGTTAGTGTAAACAACCAACACTTTGCCTTCTCCTTCACCTAGAGAAGATCACCACCTCTTCATCAACCTTAAAGAGGACCAACTACAGCTCCTTCTTCACTCGATGGAGCTTGCTTCAACTTTTCTTCATGAAAGAAGGGGATAGGGAAGTAGTGGAAGATTGAGATCTTTACATGCACAAAGGTGGAGCTCTCTCACAATAATCCTAACTCACTCACAAATCATGAAATGATGTGTAGAATAGAGAGAGAAAGGGGATCAAGGGGTGGTAGCACACTCAAGTATAGCAAGGACCTTGTGTGTAGTGAATGAGCAACCTTGGCATGAACTTCAAGTGGTCCTATTGTTAGCTGGGGGTGTTCCCTTGAGTTGGGAAACACTTAGGGTCAAAATATAGCCATTTTTTCTCAAGGCAACGGATCTATTTTCATACAAACAAGTCACCAACAGTTAGAATCACCTTTTTTGCATTTTCCTTATAGTACATTCAGTCGAGATTCAATAAAGGTAACTCGACCGATCAGCTAAAAGACAAACCCAATTTTCAAACTATTGTTTGAGTTTGTCTTGGGAAAGTCGACCGATCAATTCAAATCACATTTGGTCAGTAAGACGTTAGGTCGAGTTCTATGAATGCACAACTCGACCGATGCACATATTAGAAAATTGATCCAAGGGATCAGTCAAGATTGTAACTCGATCGATCAGGAGTTTGTGATTAATTTTCTAATGTGATTAAAAAGTGATTGAAACTTAGTACTAAGTGTCCCACATATTTTTCTCATATTTGTTACAAGTAATATCATCAATACAAGTGATTACAAAATTCTTCTAAGTTCATTTAAAGGGATTTCCTTATTATCACACTTGCATTGCATTGGACTTGAACTTTGACAAGATAGGGCTTGTGTAAATTGATTCTTTTCATGTACCTAAAACCTAAGATCAATCTTGAATACACATATTAGATACATATAAATGGAATGGTTGGTTCATTATCAAAATATGGACAATGTATAACCTCTAGGTCAACACTAGTCACTGAACACTCTCTTACAATCAGTTACTTTTTTGTAGTTGTCTTTCCCTCATTTTCCTCCCTGGATGGGTAGAACTTGCTTAGGATCTCTAGGTCACCACAACCAGAAAGAACAACAACTTTGCAAAGCAACTGATGTTTTGAGTTGTGTGTTCTGAGAAGCCCCATGTACCCCTCTATTTATAATAGAGGGTAGGGTCAGGGTTCCCAGTCTTTACGGGAGTAGAGGGTCTAGATTTTCCATGAACTGATTGTACTACAGAAGATAAACCGATCATTTCACAACTCAACCGGTCATTTGGGCAGGTGAGCCGATCGGTTCACTTTTGAACCGGTCAGTTGGTAGTGTGAACTGGTCATTTCACTTCCCAGACTTGCCCACAATTGACTTTCCTTGTTTGTTTCTAATTAATACAAATATTAATTCTTGTCCAATCAAATTGAACAAGTGAAATGAAAATCTTTTCTTACAAACTGGGAAACCCAACACCTACTTAGTTGGTCCATGTGAACAGATCAGTTCACTAGTGTAAACCAGTCATCTCATGACCATGAGTCGATCGGTTCACCCATTGAACCAGTTGGTTGGTGGTCTAGTTGGTGCAGAACTCAGTCAATGTAGTCCTCAATCAATCTGACACTCTAATCAATTGGTTCAACACTTGAACTTGATGATTCAGATTCAAGTCTATTGATTGAATGTTTAGTTGAGGACATAAACACTTTAGTAATCAATCTAAACATCATTCATGGATAAACTCCTCTTCCAAGTTAATCCTATGTGTGTGACCCTATAGGCTCCATTTCACGTTGGCAGTGAATGTCTATAACTAACTTATGACATCACAAGCAAAGAGTGGTGCCTAGTTTCACATCAGTGCTACCCAAGTGAAGAGAAAAGTTGGAGGAAAACTTTCAACCTACAATATGTTATTAGTGTTACAGTGAATGTATAGTCCCTTTGTCACTGATATCCAGACTGAACTCGAGGCATGGACTTTTCATCCTCTACAAACGTTCAATCCATATTTCTTGACTCAGAGTAGACTGTCTAAGATATATGTAATCTCAATGTCATACATTGACTCACATGTGCATGGCCATGAATTTCTCAGTCTCACTCCTTAAGTGGCCAGGATATCACACTCGCTTAGGAGGGACAAATTTCATATCTATCACTCACAGTCAAGTCCCCATGTGTCAAAGTCACCCAATCATCACCGTTATGACAACCCATTTTCAGGATTGTGTTTGATGATGTCAAAGTGTACCCAACAACATGTGATGAGTGCAGTGATTTTAGGTCAAAAGGGACACTACAAGAGTGAATGCCCAAAGTCAAGAAAGTCTCACCACAAGAGCAGCTCAAGGAAATAAGAGGATTACAAGAAGGAGAGCAAGCACAAGACGAAGGACAAGAAGGAAAAGAGACACAAGAATGTAGCTAATGCGGCTTGTAAAGCTTCATCTTCAAGCAGCTCTAGCTCTAAAGAAGATGGAGAGTGCCACCTTACTCTCATTGCCTCAACAAGTGAAGACATTGGTGAGGTAAGTGAGGTAATTTTGCATGAATTTCCTAAAGAAACTATTATTGACATGCTTTTTACTACCCGTTCTTCTTTTGCAAAATGTAAATCTAAAAGAAAACTGTAGGAAAAATCATTGATGATCTATATGCTAAGCTTGAAATTTTGGAATTGAATGAGAAAACCAACCTTGAGAGTATTGAAAATTTGCAAGGGAAATACCTTAATCTTGAACTCCACTACAATGGGGTTGAATTTGAGAATGGTATTTACCTTAAGAACATTGAAACTTAAGGAAGAGAACCAAAATTGCCTAAAAGAACTTCTGTTTTGTCAGTCAAAACTCATGTTGCTTTTTTTCATTTTTGCTTTTTGTGTCTGTACAATGCTTGTTGACTCCTTAACAAGAATCAACTCAAAAAGAAACTGTCTATCTATCTTTACTGTCTATCTATCTTTACATCAGAAGAAACCAGTCTATGAACCCACAATTGAAAAGCCAAAGAAGGGAGCCTCGAACCTACAAGAGGTTTTAACCTTCAGGAAACTATAGAAGGGGGGCTCGATCATCACTGCTAGAGTGGGAGGGAAGCAACAAGAGCAAACAAAACATAGGTTCCACCAACAGAATCTAACCAGCACCAGACCAAAACCCAGCCATCACAGCCAACTTAAAAGGGAAAAGGTCCTGCATAACAAGCTCAACCAACACTGCATAGGTGAGAGGGGGCAAAAGAAGCGGAGGAGAGCCATCATCCATCACGCAGTGACCACTTCGAAACAGATCCATGCCACTCCCGAAGGATAAGCTCTACACCCATAGGCAAACCAACCAAGAGGATAATCTACAGAACCCACGAGGCCAGCAGCACCATCCACAGAGAGGGAACCAGAAAAGGACCATCCTCATCACAAAAAAGCCAGAGCACCCGTAGAAAAAACAAGCTTAACCAACATAACCTTCTCATCATATAGAGTAAAGCAACTGCAGAGCAACAGCAGGAAACCAAAAATAGGATATAAAACACCCTTGAAAATAGAACACCAGCTCGACCATCATTACTAGAGTGAGAGGGGATCAACAAGAGAAAATAGAAAACATTGCTGCCTGCATCAGAAACATCTAAAAAAACCCATCACTAGACCTCACCCTAGCAAACACAGCAAAAAGAAGAATTCCATCCCAAAAGAACTTTCATCCATCACAACCTTCAACAATCCATCACCAACAGGCAATCACATCACTTCACTGCAAAACAAGCTCAACCATCACTATGTAGATGAAAGGGGATTGATCCATCCTCCAACACACAACAACCACTTCCAACATAAGAATGAAAACTTTAAACCAACTAGAAAGAGTTCTGCCACTCCCAAAGGATAAGCTCTACCACTCAAAGGAAAACCAACCAAGAGATGAGCAATCAAAACTACAAGCCCATCAGCACCAACCAAAGAAAGGGAACTAGAAAAAGGCCAAAAGAGGACCATCCTCATCTCAGAAGAACCAGAAGCACCAGTAGAAAAGCAAGCCTAATCATCAGACCTCAACCCAGCAAACACAACAACTCTACCACTCACGAAGGATGACCTCTACCACTCAAAGGCAGACTAACCAAAAGATGAGCAACTGAATCCACAAGTCTAGCAACACCATCCAAAAAGAGGCAACCAGATAAAGGCCAGAAGAGGACCATCCTCATCACAAAAGAATCAAAGTACCAGAAGAAAAGCAAACCACATAAGCTAACCATAGCAGACAGAAAACCAGAAGACCACAGACAAGTTACTACAAAACTAAGTAACTTGGGAATGGTAATCCTTGAAATCTCTGAAGATCATTGTCCATAACTCTATGCATGTTCGAGAAGTACTAACATGAACACGAGTATTCCTTTCCCACCAAATATGATAAAGGGAGCACAGAGCCATAAATTTGAAATTACTACTAGAATTTTTGCTCAAATCAGACCAAGAGATCATATCAATTGTAATATTCAGCTCCTTCTCAACATAATACCAGATTTGTTTCAAGTAAGGACAAGTAAAGCAAACATGAGTTGAATTATCACAATCACATTTGCAAAGAAAGCACATTGAAGGAGTAAGAATACCCCTTCTTCTAGCATAATCCGAAGTTGGCAACTTGTTATGTGCAGCTTTCCAGGTATGTATTTTATATCTATTAGGGACTTTAGACTTCCAAATCCACCTGAAGATATCAGATTCACTTCCTTTGTTTTTGGCAAAATTCCAAATGTCATTTAGCTTAGGATGATCCCTATTTCAGAAAAGAATGGAATCCTTTTTATTCAAAGAGAAAGGATGCTTCTCGAGGAAGTCAGCAAGTTTCTTGTTGTTTCTCGAAAGAGGAACATTCCAATGGCCATAAGAGATAATAGAAGAAGCATAAAAATCATAAGGCAGGACCAATTTAAGGAAAGAGGCAGCACCAATACAATCCTTCAAGAAACAATTGCCTGGAACTTAGGGATCCAGCCATAACTTAATGCATTCACCATTCCCAATGATATAAGAAACATGAATGATCATAATGTCCCTACTATTGAGAACTCTCAGGAAACTCCATGACATATTCGTATTAGCAGAGACAAGCCAGAAAGAGGACTTTAGGAGGTATTATTCGTTTATCCATTTAACCCATAAAGAATCCTTCTTTTTAGCTATATCCCAGCCATTAGCCAGAGTACAAGCCAAGGAAACATCTTCAATTCTTCTAATCCTGAGACCACCTACAATCTTGGGACTAGCAACCTTATCCCATTTGATCAAATGAAGAAGCTTTTTATCATCTTTACTTCCCCATAAAATTGCCAAAAAGAACATGAATTGCATAAAATTGAAAATGGTAAACTTAAGTTGCTTACTGATGCTCATAGAAAAGAGAGAGATGTTTATCTCAAAGAGATTCAAATGTAAAATCTGAAAATGCTAGGTTTCTCAATCAAGTAAATGATCTATGTTCTGGACCTTTGTTGCCTAGTGTTAATGTTGTTGTCGTCTCTCTTGAAAAGGATTCATATCTTACTAAAGCTATATGTCTTAAGGTTGATCTTGTGCGTTCTAGGGATGACATATCTAGTTTATCTTCTACTATTGTTTCTTTGAATTATGATAACCATAGATTAAGAGCATCCCTGTAGAAATTCCTCTAAGGGAAGAACTCCCTAAATGAAATCCTTGATCATTCTACCCAACAAAGTGGTACTAGTGGTTTCGGATTTGTAGGGGGAGCCTCAAAAGGCAAGAGTAAGGCCAAAGGTAAGAAAAAGAGCAAGGAGATCTCTTTCTTTACAGGAGAATCTTTGGGCACTAAGAATCATATGGTTTGTTCTTATTGCAAATGTAAGGATCATTATTCAACTTATTGTCCTTACAAGCCTAAGGGGACCAACCCAAAGATGGCATGGGTCCCCAAGCTAACTTCGGATTCCAAAGTTTGAGTTGGGAACTGACATTCTCCTTTCTTATAGAGAAAAGATAGATGGATTGTTGATAGTGGTTGCACAAAGCACATGACCGGTAACGTAATCCATTTCAACAATTTCACAAAAAGAAATGAGGATTCATCACCTTTGGGGACAACAAGAAAGGTAAAGTCAAAGGTGAGGGGGATGTAGGTGAATCCTTATGCATTAATAATATTCTTTTTGTGGATGGCCTACATCATAGTTTAATAAGTGTTAGTCAACTTTGTGATAATGGTTACCTTGTACTATTTACTTCTTTTGAATGTTTGATTCTAGATTCCCTCGCCTACCAAGTTATATATAAGGGAACTAGAAGTGGTAATCTTTATGTTATTGTTCTTAACTCTATTAATCATGTTCTTAGTAGATGCCTTGTAGCCAACTCGAATGATATTTCTGTTTGGCACCGCCAGTTTGGTCATGTAAATATGCATCAATTAAAGAAGTTGAGCAAAAAGGACTTAGTTAAGGGACTTCTTAAATTGGATTTTGAAGAAGATGAGGAATGCCAACCTTGTACACAGGGAAAGCAAACCAAGTCCTCCTTCAAATCCAAAGGAGTCCTTAGCACTAAGAGAGCACTTGTGCTTATTCATATTGATCTATCTGGACCAATGAGAATGCAATCGCTTCGTGGTTCCAAGTATTGCCTTAGTATTATCGATGATTTCTCTATATATACTTGGACCTTCTTTCTCACTTCAAAGAGCGATACGCTTGATGTTTTCTCTAGTTTTTGCAAATGAGTTGAGAATGAAGCTTCTTGCCAGATTGTTTCCATCTGTAGTGACCATGGGGGAGAATTTGAAAATGAGCTTTTTAAGCATTTTTGTCAAGAATCAGGTTATACACAACTTTTCTTCACCTTGAACACCTCAACAAAATGGGTTTGTACAGAGGAAGAATCAGTCTCTACAAGAGATGGCTAGGACCATGATTCTTGAGTTTGATACTCCTATGAAGTTTTGGGCTGAAGCTGTCAGTACCTCTTGTTATGTGCAAACCTGTGTTTTCACTCATCCCTCGCTTAAGAAAACCCCCTTATGAACTATGGCATGGTAGGAAGCCTTCTATCGAGTATTTCCATATTTTTGCATGTTGTTGTTTTGTTTTGAATATGAAAGATTCTCTTGACAAGTTTGATCCGAAATCATATAAGGCTTTCTTTCTTGCCTATAGCACTACGAGCAAGGTATATAAAGTTTATAATGTTGATCTTACTAAGGTAGAAGAATCTATTAATGTCAAGTTCATTTAGACTAACCCCTCTATTCCCAAAGATATTGTTTCAAATGATGATGATGTAGATGAAGCAATTCCTATTCTTAAAGAACTCAACATCACCCGAAAGAGCAAAGAGGTGGTTTCTCAAGAAAAAGAAAAAGATGATGAAAAGAAGGATCCAACTCCCCAGTTTGCAAAGAATCATCCTAAGGATATGATCTTAGGTAAATCCATTTGAGAGAGTGAAGACATGGGCTGCATTTAACAAATGACAAGCCAATAGTGCCTTCATCTCACAACTAGAGCCTAAAGATGTCAAGGAAGCTCTTGGGGATGAAGAATGGATCCAAGCTATGCAAGAGGAGCTGGAAAAATTTGAGAAGAAAAAAGTTTGGACCCTTCTGCCAATACCAAGTGATAGAAAGATCATTGGCACCAAATGGGTCTACTGTAACAAGCTAGATGAAAGCGGAAAAGTGGTAAGAAACACAGAAAGGTTAGTGGCTCAAGGCTACAATCAATAGGAAGGTATTGACTTTGATGAAACATATGCACATGTAGCTAGACTTGAGTCCATTCGTAAGTTGCTTGTTTTTTCCAGTCATAAAAACTTTCTTTTGTATCAAATGTATGTTAAAAGTGTGTTTTTGAATGGTACAATTGAGGAGGAAGTGTATGTTGCACAACCTCTGGGATTTGAACATGATAGTCTACCTAACCATGTTTATTTGTTGCAAAAATCTATCTATGGACTCAAACAAGCACCAAGGGTTATATATGAGAAATTAAAGAACTTTTTGTTAGATCATGGCTATATCATGGGAAAAGTGGATTCTACCTTGTTTCGAAACCACACTTTTAACAATTTTTTTGTTATTCAAATATATGTTGATGATACAACTTTTGGCAGAACTAACCTTGATCATTGTTAAGAATTTAGTGATCTTATGCAGAGTGAATTCGAGATGAGTATGATGGGTGAGCTCACATTCTTCCTCGGCTTTCAAATCAAGCAAACAAAAGATGGGAACTTCATCAACCAAGGCAAGTACACCAATGAACTACTTAAGCGCTTTAGGATGGAGAATACCATGTTGATGGACACACCCATGTCAAACACTGCCAAACTTAATAAAGATGAAGAAGGTGAAAAGGTAGATGAGAAGCTCTATAGAGGTATGATTCGAACTTTACTTCACTTAATTGCCTCTAGACTTATAATGTTTAGTGTTGGCTTGTGTGCTAGATTTTAATCAAATTCTAAAAAATCTCATCTTATAGCTGTTAAGAGAATTCTAAGGTACTTAGACAAAACTCAAAACTTTAGACTATGGTATCCCAAGTCAAGGGACTTTACTCTTGCTGCCTATAGTGATGCAGATTATGCAGGTCGCTTGATTGATAGAAAGTGCACAAGTGGCACTTGTTCCCTCCTAGGATCATGCTTGGTGTCTTGGTTCTCTAAGAAATAGAGAATTGTGGCATTATCAACTACTGAGGCTGAGTACATTGTAGTCGGGAGTTGTTGTGCCCAGGTCATATGGATGAAGCAAATGCTCCAAGACTTTAACATTCATTTTGATGCTTCTCCTATCTTTGTGATAAAACTAACTTGTCTTACAATCCTATATTACATAGTAGAGCTAAACATATAGAGTTTCACCATCACTTTCTTCATGATCACATTTCCAAGAAGGATATTTATATCATGCATATGGACACGGAAAATCAGTTTGCGGACATTTTCACTAAACCTCTAGCTAGAGAGAAATTTAATGTTATTAGATAAAAATTTCTTATAACTACTTTGAATGAATTTTATATGCCTTCTATCTAGTAGTCATCTATCCTATATGTTTTGCATCTATCTAGATCATCTTTGAGTGCTAATATGCTTAAAATTGGTTTTTCATGTTCATATTGCCTTGTTTTTCTCTGGTTTTTTAGCTTTTTTTGTAAATACTTGTTTTATCACAATATAGTACCCAATGATGAGTGATATGTGCCTAAGTATATTTCATATACATAATGGAGTTGAAAAATAAATTTAATTAGTATTTAAATGGCTAGAAATTAAGTTTGATGGTTTTAGGTCAGGTTGACCATCGGTCGAGTTTCCCCCAGGACAAAATTAAACGATCCCTATCTAAGAGTTGTTTAAAAAAGGACTAATCGGTCGAGTTTTTGACTCACAGAACTCGACCGATCGGCAAGATGAAGCTAACTTAAGTTGGATTCGGCTGATTATTCTCCCTCTCAACTAGAGAATAGTTGACTGATTCCTCTCCTTCTATCCCTAATCTCTCAACACCAGACCTTCCCTTCCCTAACCTAGCCCTAATACGACCTAGAGGGACCTTCCTAGACCTTCCCTCTTGCTTAAACTTGGTGTGTAAACATTTTTGGTGGATTGGTTTGTGTGTTTGCTCTCTTTTTCTCCTTTTTTATGCCTCCATGGCTTCACATAGAAGAAAGAGACTCGTCCCTAGCAATGCACCATCCTCATCCTCATCTTCTCTCTTGATTCTTTACTATGAGACCCTCTTTGTCTCAATAGAGGTTGTAAATCAGTATAAATACCTTCTTCCTAGGAGTCCTTTTCCTTTTAGAGCCCTTTTTTAGCCTAGCCCTAGGCGTCAAGCCATCATCGATCAAGTGGCAATGTTGCTTTCTGTTCATCACCTATCCGCCCTTGCTATCGAGTTTGATTGCTTTCATAATTCTATGTCTATCACAAAAGCATTTCATGAATTTTACAAAAATTTGCGTTGAAATTATGACTCCCTTGTACCCCCTTTGAATACCCAAGTGATCCTTACTTCTATGATCACCGAGAAGAAATTCCAAATTTCTAAGGATATCCTAAATGTTTTCTTTTTGGGAGCTAATGAGAATGATACCTGACGTAAGGATTATGGTGAGTATTGACTTGTTGGACCTGGAAGGTTTCTACAAGTAGAATGAGATCACTCTTCCTGATATCCATCACTATCTAAAGAAATATGACGTTTCCTACAAGAAGAAGAGCACCCTACCTGTGACGACCCCAATTTCCATATACATTCCTTAGTGACATGCACAGATATGCGTACACTCATATCTATGAATTTCAAAAGGGAAAATATAGGAAATCAAGATAGTCAACTAAAATCAGAGATAAGCCAAGATTTTTTCCACATCATCAGTAATAGCCACACAACAATTCATTCATTAATAAAAGATAAAGTCATACATATTAATACTTGAGAAAGGAGAAGAATAAGTCTATGAAAAAGGAAATGTGATTATTACATAGGATCTATAGTATCCTATTACATCATCTAGAAGAATAAAGACTATCTAACTGAAACAAATATGATGAGAAGTGGAAATCTATCTCATATCCTCCATGATCATTATTTAGTGACTTCAGGTACTTTGATGTGCTTCATATATTGTCAATTGTTCCTTGTACCTAGAAAATATGAGAAACAAAAACATCAACAATAGTTGGTATGTGGAATTAAAAGCTATACTATGCTGGTATATAAAATACTCAAATTGGAGAAAGAGAAAGAAAACATTATTTAAAGGCAGAAAATCAAGAAATCTCAAGTTATTAGCCTCATTTATAGTGAACATGCATTACTATGGTGGACTTAGCACATAATCACATAAATAGTGGGCCCTTCCCCGTGTACCTTGTACTCTAGGGATCTCCACGTATACCATGTACTCTAGGGAGGTGCTAGTCAACATTAAAGCTTTCCCTCTCCAATGGGGAGTTTAATGAGCACCATTTAGTAACTACATTACACTTATATTCAATTATGTTCCTTTATGTTCAAGGTGGTAAATCATCAATTATGCATAAATATACACATCCATCAATGTATGTCAATTTCATGCAAACAAGTACATACATTTAGCATCCAACAAAATCTAATCATATAATTATATCCACGTACCTTTTATTCTCATATCTGAATTCCACAAGTCCTAGGTTAGGAGAAAGATAGTAGATCACCCTGAAATATAGTAAAGCCCTAAAGTCACCATGGTTTCTCATCAAACAACATTAATTATTATTATAGTTAGGGTTTAGGTCATTTGGGATGTCACTTTAGGATACATAGGTTTCAGAGTTGCGGTCTGAGATCAAGGTCGTCCAGGTTATTCAAGGACATTTTAGTTATTAGGGTTTTTCATAAATTGTACATAGTATTCATGATGAGGTGAGAAAAACTAGAAATTAGCGTTCTTCTCAATTGTTGAATCAACTATCTTTCCTAGATAGGTTTTTGAGTAACATGATGATCAGAATCCTAATTAGGGTTTAATATGTTCCCAAGGAAGATTTAAAATTAGTTATAACCATTATTACACAAAATAATGCATTAAAAGGTCATTAGTGATTGTAGGCCATATTTTTCGAAAAGAGCTTAGATCCATGTCATTGTTATATTTTATTCAGATAGCTTGGATTTTTCTGATAAAAATGGTATATTTATTCGATAGTTTCTGATAATCCTACCATTTTCTAGGGTTTTCACAAGTTCTGGCCAATCAGGAAATTTCAAAAAATTAAACAAAAATAAAAAAAGGATTTGCAAGCTCTGCCTCGCGGATCATGCGAGGGATCCGACCAACTGGACCCTCTCACTGACCCGCGAGCAAGCACTCGTCCAAAGAGGGTCGGGATGGGGTAAAATACGTGGATGCCCTTCGGGGTGTTTGCATAGCATCGTGACGATCAGGGGATGGTTAGTAACTCTGCCTCTTTGATTGTCTTCCTCGCGCTCTTGGCAACAGAGATGGTCGGGCAACTACACAGACGAAAGTGGAAGCAGCTCGGGCTGGCTAGGGGGTGTCTGGGAGTGTGAGGAAGGGTGGATCCTCTTCGCGGGGTTCCTCCGAGTTCAACGAACCCAAGAAGCTCGCTGGAGGTGAACTACAGCTACGATGACGATGACAGGAGGCTCAGTAAACAGAATTTGGGTTCTAAGGTTTTACCTGCCCTCCGGCTGGATTGAGGGGTCGAGAAGCTCCGTGTGAGGTTTGTGAGACTTTGTGTCCACTTTCCGCTGCTCGACGTGCCTTGGACCTCGCCGGCGGTGGAGATTTTGGAGCTTAGTTGTGGCGGCTAGTCGACCCAGGCTTCTAGACCTTCGCGGCTCCAACCGAAGGTTTCGTTCATCTCGCCGAGATCCCTAGATGGTGCGGTTGCGTTCGATTGAGCAGAGATAACCACTGGAGGGAGGGAGAAGTCAAGGTCAGGCTAGTTGCGTGGTGCTTGAGGTCAGGGAGTAAGGGGTGATCCTCGGTTCAATTGAGGTTCCTAAACGATCAAAGGAGGGTAGGCGGTGCTAACGAGATGCTTAAGTAGGCATGGGGGCACGAAAGGAGGAAGCCCTAAAGTGGGCCGCCACCGCCAGTGAGATTTGCGGAAAGGGTGGAGGTCGTTTTCCCTGTTCCGAGCACGAGGGGCGTCGAGCGAGGGGTTTGTTGACTTCGTCTCGACGAGAGGAGTCTCTCCTCCCAGTATCTCGCATGATTGTTGTGGGGGTTGAGCGCACAAGGTGACTGTCGAGGTTGGCACTCTGCTTGGGTCGAAGCTGAAGGAGGCGGAAGGTAGGAGACGGGGTCCTCGTCCCTTGGATCCAGAGTGGATCAGGCGCATCTAAACAAATGGCTGGGATTAAATCCCTGTGAGCAGATCATGCCAAAGCTAACAGCAAGGCTGCGTGACACATTAAAATCAAATAGAAAAAGAAACTTAGGTCATAGGTATTAATAGATGACTTAAAAGACATAAAAATTCAATTGTGAATAACTCATGATTGGTACGTCCAATTTTAATTAGATTTTAGGCATAGCTTTATAATGCTATGATGTAGCTATGGTGCAAGATTGGAGTCAAATTTTGATTATTAACTATGTCAATTGACTAAATGCCATAATGCTTGTATTATTAACTTTATGTATTATTATGGATGATCTTAAGTGAAATTGATAATCCATTTAATCAATTTAGTGAGAGAGATGACTGAGGGCATAATTGGAATAATTAAAATTGTAAGAGAGAGGAACTAAATAATATATATGTAAAAACTCACTCTGTCACACTACCCTCCTCCTCCTTAAATCTTAAGAAGTGTATATTAGCCCTAGTGGTCAACTGCAACATCCATCTAAAGAAAAACCAAACGGATATTGTAGAGAACATTGTGGTTATAATGTACTGCATCTTAGAGAATGTCACTGTCAAGTAGTCTAGATATATCCTCCACCATATGACTTGCTTTAACTCTGGCAAGAACACCTGTTGCACCCATCCTCCATATCTATCCTTGATATGTGGTCTTTTCTATTTCACCACTGAGAAATCATTCTTCTCTTACTTCCACTACAGACCTTCTAGGAAGGGAGTGTGCATCAGTGAGACCACCATTCGGAAATCCATTCCTATCCTTCCATCCACCACACTTGATGCCTCACCCTCTTCCTCTACCTCTGCCTCAGCTGCACCTGCCTCTACCTCAACCCGAGCTCCTCCGCCTCCACAGCCTCCCCGACCTAGACGTGCCTCATTCCGTGTGTCCAATGAAGCCCTCATGGGTTACATGATACACCAACAGGCATACAACCTCCAGGTCCAGGATCATCTACACCAGGATTTATGTACAATCATGTCTAACATGAACTTATCCTATACACACTCATACCCCACCTACTAGACATACCCCAGTAGTGATTATGCATCATATGCATACAATCACTTCTACCATGTACCAGAGCCTTCCGCTGCTGCTCCCACACCCTCTAATGTTGGTGGACATGCTCCTATCTTCCTGCCATTACCTTTTGGCCCTTTGGCCACACTGCTTGCCGTTTTGGGTGATTCTACTCCCTCCTTCCCTCAGGCCAATGAGCTTTATGCTCTTGGTATGACTTGGGATGAGCAGAATGCTCATTGGCCTTATCGTGGCTTTGGTCCTTCTATGGATGAGGAGATGCCTGACTAGGCTAATGTCAAGACTACTGATGTCGATGAGGATGATGGTGATGGTGAGGATGATGATGATGGTGATGGCTCTAGTGGTGACTCTAGTGATGAAGGAGTTGATGTTGCACCTTTTGATGGAGACGATGCCTATGATCCTGATGTCAAGGATGATGATGATGCTATGGACATAGATTGCTTAGATGTCTAGATGTTCTTAGTTTTTTAGTCTAGTTTATTGATCATATCTATCTTTCTAGGCTATTTTGTATTAAAAACATCTGGGCACATGATCTAAGATGTACTATTTTATCTTTAGCTTTCATCGATTCTTGCTTGTAGTTGTTTTTATGAGAAAATGCTTCATGAGTTGTAATCTATCTTCTGTCTACTTTTACTCTTTGATCAGTTATATCTTATAAGTTGGTGCCATATTTCACCATATTTTGATTATGACCTAGCTTGTGTGTTTCTCTCGTCTCTGTTTGATATATGTTATGAGATTGCATGTTTGAATCTACTTGGTTGTGTTTGGAGAAGACTTTTTATATGCTCTTATACCCCCCTTACTTTTTGATAATGTCAAAAGGGGGATAGAAAATTCAATGTCTTGAAACTCAATCATATTGCTTTTATTGCTTATGTGATCATTTTCTTATTCTTTATATGCTTTATCATGTGACTTGCTAAAGGTCCATATAGTACATGCATGTTATATTGCTTTGTGTATAAAGAGTAACTATGCAGGTTAAAGTAAGCATAGATTTATAGGGAGAAATTCACATTGTTCAAATCTTGAATCCCCCTAATTCAGAAGGCAAAGGTATACTTTCAATATTCTATTCAATATGTTTGAGGAATGGTTTGTCATTGTCAAAAATGGGGAGAATGTTGACCTAGAGGTTATACATTGTCCATAATTTGATAATGACTCAACCATTCCATTCATATGTATCTAATATGTGTATTCAAGATTGATCTTAGGTTTTAGATACATGAACATAATCAATTTACACAATCCCTAGCTTGTCAAAGTTCAAATCAAATGCAATGCAAGTGTGCTAATAAGGAAATCCCTTTAAATGACCTTAGAAGAATTTTTTAATCACTTGTATTGATGATATATCTTGTAACTAAGATGAGAAAAATATGTGGGACACTTAGTACCAAGTTTCAATCACTTTTTAATCACATTAGAAAATTGATCACAGACTACTGATCGGTCGAGTTACAATCTCGATTGATCCCTTGGATCAATTTTCTGATATGTGCATCGGTCGAGTTGTGCATTCACAGAACTCGACCAAACAGCTTACTGACCAAATGTGATTTTAACTAATCGGTCAAGTTTCCCAGGACAAACTCGACCGATAGTTTGAAAATTGGATTTGTCTTTTAGCCGATCGGTCCAGTTACCTTTATTGAATCTCGACCAAATGTATTGTACGAAAAATGTAGAAAAAGTGATTCTAACCGTTGGTGACTTGTTTAGATAAAAATATATATGTTTCCTTGAGAAAAAAGGGTTATATTTTGACCCTAAGTGTTCCCCAACTCAAAGGAGCATCCCAGCTATAAATAGGACCTCCTGGAGTTCATTCTAGTGTTTCTCATTTACTACACACAAGGTCCTTGAAATAGTTGAGTGTGCTACCTCCTCTTGAGCCCCTCTCTCTCTAGTGTACACATCATTTCGTGATTTGCGAGTGAGTTAGGATTATTGTAAGAGAGCTCCACCTTTGTGCATGTAAATCTCTCAATCTTCCACTACTTTCATATCCCCTTCTTTCATGAAGAAAAGTTGAAGCAAGCCCCATCGAGTGAACAAGGAGTTTTAGTTGGTCCTCTTAAAGGTTGATGAAGAGGTGGCCTTCTCCAGGTGAAGGAGAAGGCAAAGGCTGAAGATTCAAGAGGAGAAGTAAAGTCCTTCAAGGTGGAAGACTTGAGCTTGAATGGGTAAGATCTAGGTGAAAGTTGAAGATTCAAGCTAAGTGGGTAATTTCATTTTTAAGGTGGAGATCTCATTGTGGTTGTATGGGTAAGTCCTTTGGTGGTCTATTGTTGTAAATCTCTGTGGTGATATAATAGAGAAAACCACTTGCAAAGTCCTAGAGGTTGACCTCTCTAGGTAGTATACTGACTCACTTCTAGTTTGAAGTGTGGAACCACTCTACATCCCTTTGTCAAGTGCTTTCTATCAATCTCTCTCATCCTTGCTATGCTTATTAGATAGGACTTCAAATTTCCATTAATATTTTTCTCTTAAATAATATAATTTGAAGGTATAATCTATTTTCTAAGAAAATTTGTAGCTTTATTCACCCCCCCATTAGAGCCCTTAGATCCAACAACTAGTATGCTGATAGAAGGGGACGACTCCTTCTAGTTTATCCATCTCAGGATGACTAGAGTTCCTGGTAGTCCGTGTGGACTATCTATAGAGGTGGGAGGTTTCTTCCCCCAAGAGGACAATTGTCCACCGCAGTCTGGGTCTACACCAGGAGTTGCACAGACACTGTCAAAGACTAGGTGGTTGAAGACTGCACTAGTTGTGAGTTATTGTCACTGAGCAAGCCTCAGGACCAGGTATATCTCACTAAACCATCTTTCCTATTTCATAGTTGTTGATGCAGTCTGTTGGTTATGGTTTTATGATTAGATAAATAAAAAATTCTACTGCTTGTTCAGTCCCATAAAACCCAATAGTGGTATCAGAGCCACATCAACATACTATGTTTTAGGATTAATCAATATGATTGGATTTTAGTTTTTCACCATTTATCTAATGCATGCAATGAGAATACTTTAATTGGCTAATGTGCATATCTGACTAAACACCACAAATCCCAATATACATATATGATACGGTATATATATGCAATCAATATGTGTTGCCCTAAAACAATTTTGATGGTGGATGTGTAGCGTGGTTATTTCCTATAAACCCATATGTGTGTTCATGTTGCAGTTGTTTACATCTCGATCTGCATGTCGAGTCCCTTCTTCTACTTAGATGTAACTCGAGATAACTCAAGACTTCTCTTCTACCTTTTCTCCCCCCAAATGTAACTCGAGGTTTCCTAAAGATATATGTAAAAGTAGAATAGCTTTATTTCATGTTATGTCGAAGATCGGTGGGCACCCAAACGAGTAGTTGGAGGATCGAGACGACTGACTGATGGTGCAAGATGAGTGGTTGGTGGCCTGATGAGGAGTGAGACAACCAGACAAAATGACCGTCTGGAGGAGTCAGACGATCGGTTAGTGACAACCAACCGACCGGCCAAGAGGCGAGCCGATCAGTCATAGGATGAGATGATCAACCCAAAACGGCCCAAGCACATATCTTCATCAACTACAAGTTGATGCATGTAATGTAGACCTAGATGGCCATAATTCCTTGTGGCTCAAGGAATTACAATAGGATGGTCATAACCATTGCTTTATCAATTCGCATGTTTCATTGTGGGATATAGCATGTATATGATACATATTGTATGTGTGGGGACTGGATATGTATATGTATATAAATACCAAACCCCTCAATGTAAATATTAAGTTTGAGATGCCTTCCAAAAGAAACACATATGAAAAGAAAGATTGACTAAGTGTGGGAACGCCCTATCATGGTGCACCATCTATCTTGTGGAAGTGTGATAGTGAATATGTGGGTCTGCCCTAGTAGGGTGCATATTCATTGTGTTGGCATTTGGGTTGGACTTAACTAGGTGATCTTGATCAGATCAAGCACCTTGAGGCATGGAGATGTACATGACAAAGAGTTGTGCATGACATCTATCAAGATTTGCATATGATGCAATTGGAAAAAGTTGCCTACCTGAAAGAATCTAGTTGTGGGTGGCATCCCTAGCTGGTCCATGACTGAGAGGAAATCAGGATCTTACTCACTAGAAGGTTGTACGCTGCAATCTTCTAAATTGATGGTGAGGGCTATCAATTTGATCAAAAATGTGGGAGTGATAACTAATTAAAGGCATAATTAAATATCATCAAGATTATTCAAATCAAATAAAAAAGATTTTTGATAAAATACAAATGTTAACTCTTGTAGAATCAAATGGTAAAGAAATCATAATTGAAATCGGACAATTTAATTGAGATAAATTTCCGTAACTGGTTAAGGACTATGAGAAGTGCTCTACATATTCCTAAGATACTAGTGGTCATAGAATCCGCTCTATGTACGCTTAAGGTGTTGTTTGAGGCATAAAATAAGAAGGATAGTTCCATGATAGTGATATGTGGAATGGAGTCTAAGGACACATGCAAGGCAGAGAAGTGTTATCCCGCCAAACTGAAGTCCAAGTCTTCTACGCTAAAAATATGGAAAGGATTAAGGGAATCAAGGAAGATGAAGTGAGAGATAGAGATCTCTACTTCTGGTGTATACATGATTAACTTTACTACTTCTTCATCATGGGTACTTGATACCAGATGTGGATCACACATTTATTCAAATGTGAAGGATCTGAAAAGAAGCAGGCCTTCAGTGAAAGGTGAGGTTTAACTATGTGTTGCTAATGGAGAAAGAGTTTCTACTAGTGTAGTAGGAACCTATGAGTTATCTCTACCAAGTGGGATGATAATCGAGTTATAGAACTGCTATTATGTACCTTCCATTAATAGGAATATAATTTCTGTATCTTCTTTGGACAAGGACGGATTTGAATTTCTTATTATGAATGGAAAATGTTCCATTTCTAAATATGGTATCTTTTATGGCAGTGCCCCTATGTCTTATGGTCTATGCTTGATAGATCTACAGATAAAGTGTATACAACATAAACTCCAAAAGGGGAAAAACTCAATGACTCAAACAAAACATACCTTTGGCATTATTGTCTAGGGCACATAAATGAGAATCACACATCTAGACTCCATAAAGACGGTTATCTAGACTATTTTGATTTTGAATCATTAGATACATTTGAATCTTATTTATTGGGTAAGATGACCAAGGCTCCCTTTCAAGAAAAGGTGGGAGAGCTAGTGATTTATTAGGACTCATACATATTGATGTATATGGGCCTTTTAGAACAAATGCTAGAGGTGGGTATCAGTACTTCATTACCTTTACTAATGACTTCCGTAGGTATGGTTATGTTTACTTGATGAAACATAAGTTAGAGACCCTTAGAAGGTTCAAGGATTTCATGAATGAGGTACAGAACCAACTTGGAAAAAGTATTAAGGCACTTCGATCTGATCAAGGTGGAGAATGCTTAAGCCAAGAGTTTGAGGACCTTCTGAGAGCCTATGGTATTGTATCACAATGGACTCCACCTGGAACACCACAGCATAATGGTGTGTCATAAAGAAGGAATCGCACATTACTGGACATGGTGTGATCTATGATGAGTTTTTCCGATCTTCCAACTCAATTATGGGGTTATGCTCTTGAAATTGCCGTGTTTACACTTAACCGTGTATCATCTAAATTGGTTCAAAAGACACCATATGAGATATGGTACGGGAAGCATCCTGATGTGTCTTTTATGAAAGCTTGGGGATGTGAATCTTATGTTAAGAAAATGTTTCCTAAAAAGCTTGGATCCAAATCTGATAAGTGTTGTTTTGTTGGATATCCCAAAGAAACAAGGGGATACTACTTATACCACCCAACTGACAAAAAAGTGGTTGTTTCTAGGAATGTCGTATTCCTAGGAATGGAATTTATTTCCAAAGGAAGCAGTGGGAGAAAGTGGAACTCAAAGAGGTTTGAGACCAACAAGAAAACATTGAACCAATAGATGAACAAGAGGAACATAGAGAATCACAAATTGTTGTAGAATCTCAAATTTCTCAAGTAACACAGGAACCTCGTAAATCTAGTAGGAGACGCCTTGAGCCTGAGAGATTTGGATATCTTGTGACTCAATAAGGCGGTGAGTTGGTCAGAGATGATGAGACAACTACCTATATAGAGTCTACACAGGGACCAGATTCTGAGAAATGGCTTGAGGCCATGAGATATGAGATGGAATCCATGTATACCAACAAGGTATGGACCTTGGTGGAACCACCTGAAGGGGTAAAACTCATAGGGTGCAAGTGGGTCTTTAAGAAGAAGACTGACATGGATGGTAATGTAACACCCTAACTTTTTATAACTAATCATATATTAGAAAACCTGAATTCCAATTTTCAAATCTTAATGCTTCATATAAAATACATGGCAACTTAGAGACCCAATTATAATGAATAAACCATGTTTAACATAATATTTCATCATCAAGTTAATTGAAACTCAATTTCATAAATTATTACCCTAATTTGGCACATTAGTAGCATATAGGGGGATAAAGTGAAATTAGTCCTTTTAATGCTAATATTTGGACCTAATAATTTTTGTTGAAACTTGAAACATTAACATCAAGTTTTATCCAAAGTATTAGGCCATAATTGTTTTTAGAAAGTTTTGGAAAATTAAAATAAGCTTTAACTTGAAAAGGAAATAACATATAGTAGGGAGTCTCGAAACTAAAATCTAACTTTATTTTCGAAATCCTCGTACCCAAATTAGTTAACAATCCAAAATTATTTAGGTTTGAACTTCCTTTGATGCTCCAATTTGAATTGATAAGAAATTATTTAAATACATTTATATTTCCCAAATAATCTATTCCTAACCCAAGCAGACTTTGGTCTCGGACCTTTATTTAACATTTACGTGTCACGCTGTCTTTTTTGACCTCAGATCAGAATGAGCGGTCGTGATCTATTTGCCTGATATGCGGACCCATCTTGTCTGTCATTCTCACTCATCCAAGTCCTACTTGGACTGGAACAATGGTGGTTGGCTTCGGCCCTCCGATCTCCCTCTCAGTTGAATCCCAGCACAAACCAATCTCTCCCTCACCATCCTCGCATCTTCCTGAATCTTCCAATCCTTTACGCATTGGGGTTTCATGCCCTAGAACTCCTAGTCCACAAGAACCTCATCTCCCCCTATTTCCTCCTCCACACGCAATGATACCTTTCTCAAATGGTGAAACCTATATATAACCCACCAAAATCAATCACTAGGCACTGAGAAACTCAACACCACTTTCATCAAACCATGGTTTGCTCCCTTCACTTTCAACCACAAGGTCGTGTTTTTGTGGCCCCACCGATGCATCAACATGACGCACTCATCCACCGCCACACCAGACACCAAAGAGAATAGGCCCTCGCCCATCTGGGAAGCTTTATAGCCCTCCATTTAAACTCAAAGCAAGGTACTTTGGTTTTCTCCTTTTCAACTCTATTCTAGAATTATCAGTCGTCGCTCGTGTTTCAGCCCTATTTCTTTGTGTTTCTCACCTCCTTCACCTTCGCCAGGTTGTGTCGAACTGGTTTCCATCGCTGGTTTCCTTTGCATGTACAAATTATCCCCAAACCTATAGGAATCCCTAGTCTCCTCCTTGTTCTTTAATGGTGGAGGATCCGTCTTGGGATTTTGGCCACCGCAATGCCCTCTATGGGGCTTGCCAAGTTTGGCCAGGGACGGGTTAGGTGCTTAGCACCCCAGTTTCCATCAGCTTGATCAAGATTTTAGTTTTTCCTCTCGAACTTGTTGTTCATATCGCCTGTGTTCTTCACTGATAGAAGGAAGAACAAACCCAGATATGTTTTTCCTCTTTAACCCATCTAGTTTCAATCGTTTGATTTATCTCGCAAGGGCTTTTTAGGGTTTTCACCACTCGGTCACTGGTCTCAGGCATGAGATTCCCCTAGATTGACCCCAGCCATGTGGTTGTTGATGAGTGGCCACATCAATGGGTTCCACCGCCCCGTGGATAATTGTTTTGCACGCACGGATTTTCCTTGTACCGTGATTGGCCAGAACTTCGAAAATTCGTATTTAATCAACCTTATGTCAAAAAAAATCGATTAAATACTTGTTGGAAAGATAAAAATGCAAGGAATCATAATAAATTGGTTTTAAGCCTATTTTGACTCCTTTTTTCCCTAATTTATTCAAGCACCATGAAACCCTAGAAATCAACTTGAATATAAATCATTAATTAAAATTAATTGTTTCAACAGGGTAACTAGGGTTTCCTCCACATCAAGAGAACATTAGGAGTTCCTCTAATATCTATAAGTGGTCCATGCATTTTGAACATTATTATTGGATGTTTATATGCTATTGAGTACAATGTAGATGTTATTATGTGAATGTATTATGCATGATATAGTTTTATTGATTCAAGTTAAAAGTTAATTGATAAATGGAATCGCTTTTACTATTTATGTTCAAGAATCATAATATCATGTTATATTCATGTTTAAGAGCAAGATTAAAGAGTATCTAAGAGTAAAGAGTAAAGATAATGAATGAACCTTATATAAGATCCTCATCATGGGCTTTCTTGGCATACAGAGTACTTTGGTGCAAATCATGGGATTTCCTAGCATACAGAGCACTTTTTTGCAATTCAAGAGGAACTTTGGTGCGAAGTGAAGAGGCACTACGGTGCAATAATTGAGGATTCTTATATAAGTCAGATAAAAGACAAGGCTAAAATGCAAAGTTTACTTTCATGATGTTTAATTTTTTTAAAGTATATGTTACTTCTCTTTTATAATATGTTCAATTTCGCTTACAAATTGTTTCATGCATGGATGGGGTGCAATGCTCGCATGAAAGGAGCAACATCAAGAACAAAGCTAGTTGAGGACCAATTGAAGGTGGAACTCAAGGACATCTGAGACCAAGCCTGGTGGGGTTCCAACTATCAATAGATTAGATTTTCCCTTTATGTGTATGAGACATGTGCTTTAGTTAGAGTGTGAGTTTTATGTTATGAGTTGAGATATGAGAAACTATACAATGTATCTTGTGTTGGTTTAATCAAACTTTATTTTTACGCAATGATTATCATTTTGTGACATTCCCGATAAAGATTATGCTTCCGCTCAGTGAATTATATGTTTTAGAAAATTGGGATGTTACAATATGGTATCAGAGCTAAAAATATAGTTGTCCACCAGGATTTTCTCAAAATCTCATGTAGTTTATGTTTGCTTTTGTAGATGGCTCCCAAGAGGAAATTTGGTAAGGGCAAGGAGCATGTAGATGGAGAGGAAAGTTCTTCCAGTGATGGAAGTGACCATAGTGTTTCCAGAGGGGATAACCCTAATGGTAACCCTAATGCACCTCTAGAAGTTCTTATCAAGGCTCTGACTGATGCTATCATGGGACAATAAGGAAGACCACATAAATCAAGGAACTAAGAGTTGACCTTAGTAGACTTCTTGAGAAGTAGAGACCGATGTAGTCAGTCATGCTGAGGAGTGGCTTCTCAATGTCAAGTATTGTTTCTGTGGTTTAGGATCTCCCAAGCCTTCTAAAGTTCACTTTGGAACACACATATTGAAGAGTGCAGCCCGCACTTGGTGGGAGAACTTCACCAATGCACGAGGACCTGATGATAAGTCGTTGACCTAGGAGGAGTTCACCACTGCCTTCCAGAAACATTACATCTATGAAGCCATGATCGAGAAGAAGGAGATGGAGTTCAAGTGCCTAAGGCAGTATGACTCAATTGTTAGTCAATATGTGATGAAGTTCAGTATGCTACAGAAGTACTTTTATGGTTTAGATGAGACGCGTCTGGCAAAGAAGTTCATGTGTGGCCTAAAACCTGATTTGGGATATGGTTTGACTGGACATGGCATCAAGATAGTTCAGGAGGCACTCAAGTCTGCCCTAGAGTTGGAGGACCATCCTAGATGATACTAGAAGAATGGAGCACCCTCAGGAAGAAAGAAAGAGCACAAGAACCACAATGACAAGAAGAGAAAAGTATAAGAAGAACCTGCTCCAAACCCTCATGAAAAGACTCAGCGGACCAAGTGTAATAGATATCATATAGGAGAATGCATATATGGAATAGGAGTTTGCTACTATTGTAGAGGGGTCAACCATGTCAGATCTAAATACCCTAAACTCCTACAGAAGAAAGAATCCCAAGTCAACCTAGAGCCTAAGGAGAAGAGACAAGCTAGGATCTTCACCATGGTGGATGATGATGAAGATGAGGAGAATGAACAAGGTATGATTTAATTTTGGAATTCATTTGGTACCTTTGATAGACTATAGTTGTGACTAGTGTTTCCCTAGATGTAAGTATGTGTAATATTTCATTATAGATATAAGATGTTAGAATTTTCATGTTCGGGACAAGGAAAACCCTAAGGTGGGTAGATTAGTAGAATTTTGAGGATGAAATTCTACTAAGGTGGGTAGAATTGTAACACCCTAACTTTATATAGCTAATCCTATATTAGAAAACCCTAATTTCAATTTTCAAATCTTAATGCTTCATATAAAATACATGGCAACTTAGAGACCCAATTATAATGAATAAACCATATTTAACATAATCTTTCATCATCAAGTTAATTGAAACTCAATTTCATCAATTATTACCCTAATTTGGCACATTAGTAGCATACAGGGGAATAAAGTGAAATTAGTCCTTTTAATGCTAATATTTGGACCTAATAATTTTCGTTGAAACTTGAAACATTAATATTAAGTTTTATCCAAAGTATCAGCCCATAATTGTTTTTGGAAAGTTTTGGAAAATTAAAATAAGTTGTAACTTGGAAAGGAAATAACATATAGTAGGGAGCCTCAAAACTAAAATCTAACTTTATTTTCAGAATCCTCGTACCCAAATTAGTTAACAATACAAATTTGGTTAGGTTTGAACTTCCTTTGATGATCCCATTTGAATTGATAAGAAATTATTTAAATAAATTTTTATTTCCTAAATAATATATTCCTAGCCTAAGCAGACTTTGGTCTGATACCTTTATTTAGCATTTATGTGTAACGTTGTCTTTTTGGACCTCAGATCAGAACGAGCGGTCGTCTTTTATTTTCCCGATCCGCAGACCCATCTGACGGTCCATGTCCATCTTTCTCACATGTCTAAGTCCTACTGATATTGGAACAGTGGCGGATGGCCTCCTCCCTCCTGATCTCCCTCTCTGTTGACTCCCAATGCAAACCAATATCTCCCTCACAATGCTCACATCTTCCCAAATCTTCCGATCCTTTGAGCATTGGGGTTTCATGCCCTAGAACTCCTAGTTCACAAGAACCTTCTCTCCTCCCTCCTGTTTCTTCATATGCACATAAATGCTACCTTTCTCAGATGGTGAAACCTATATATAACCCACTAAAATTGATCCTTGGGCACCGAGAAACTCAACACCACTCTCACCAAACCCTGGTTTGCTCCCTTCACTTTCAATCACAAGGTCGTGTTACTGTGGCCCCACTGACACATTGGCATGGTGCACTCATCCACCGCTGTGTTGGAAACTGAAGAGAATAGACCCCTCACCCATTCGGGAAGCTTTATAGCCCTCCAATTTGACTCAAATCAAGGTGCTTTGGTTTTCCCCTTTTCATACCCATGAACTTTGTTCTAAAAGTATCGGTCGTCGCTCGTGTTTCAACCATGTTTTTGTGTGTTTCTCGCCTCCTTCACCTTCTCCAGGTTGTGTCGAACTAGTTTCCATCACTGATTTCCTTTCCCTGTACAAGTTATCCCCAAACCTACATGAATCCTTGGTCTCCTCCTTCTTCTTCCATGGCAGAGGAGCCATCTTGGGCTCTTGGCCATCGCAATGCCCACTATGGGGCTTGCCAGGTTTGTCTAGGGATGGCGAAGGCACCTAGCACCCCAGTTTCCAACAACTTGATCAAGATTTTAGTTTTTCTTCTCGAACTTGTTGTTTCTATTGCCTGTATTCATCACTGATAGAAGGAAGAACAAACCCAGATATGTTTTTCCTCTTTTGCCCATCTGGTTTCAATCGTTTGATTTATCTCGCAAGGGCTTTTCAGGGTTTGCACCACTCGGTTGCTGGTCTCAGGCGCGTGCTTCCCCTGGATTGACCCCAGCCACGTGGCTATTGACAAGTGGCCACATCAGTGGGTTCTACCACCCTGTGGATAAATTTTTTGCACGCATGGATTTTCCTTGCACCGTGATTGGCCAGAACTTCAAAAAATTGTATTTAATCAACCTGATGTCAGAAAAAATCAAGTAAATACTCGTTGGAAATACAAAAATGCAAGAATACATAATAAATTGGTTTTAAGGCATGTTTTGACTCCTTTTTCCCCAAATTTATCCAAGCACCATGAAACCCTAGAAATCAACTTGAATATAAATCATTAATGAATATTAATTGTTTCAATAGGGTAACTAGGGTTTCCTCTACATCAAGAGAACACTAGGAGTTGCTCCAATATCTATAAGTGGTCCATGAACTTTGAACATTATTATTGAATGTTTATATGCTATTGAGTACAATGTACATGTTATTATGTGAATGTATTATGCATGATATAGTTTTGTTGATTCAAGTTAAAAGTTAAATGATAAATAGAATCTCTTTTACTATTTATGTTCAAGAATCATAATATCATGTTATATTCATGTTTAAGAGCAAGGTTAAAGAGTATCCAAGAGTAATAAGTAAAGATAATGAACGAACCTTATATAAGATCCTCGTCATGGGCTTTCCTAGCATACAGAGTACTTTGGTGCAAATCATGGGATTTCCTAGCATACTGAGCACTTTTTTGCAATTCAAGAGGCACTTTGGTACGAAGAGAAGAGGTACTTCAGTGCAACAATTGGGGATTCTTATATAAGTCAGATAAAACATAAGGCTAAAATGCAAAGTTTACTTTCATGATGTTAAATGTTTCTTTTCGAAGTATATGTTACTTCTCTTTTATAATATGTTCAATTCCACTTACAAATTTTTTTATGCATGGCTGGGGCATGATGCCCGCAGGAAAGGAGCAACGTCAAGAACAAAGCTAGTTGAGGACCAATTGAAGGAGGAACTCAAGGACATCTAAGGCCAAACTTGGTCGGGTGCCAACTATCAATAGATTATATTTTTCCTTTATGCTTATGAGACATGTATTTTAGTTAGAGTGTGAGTTTTATGTTATGAGTTGAGATATGAGAAACTATACAATGTATCCTCTGTTGGTTTAATCAAACTTTATTTTTATGCAATGATTATCATTTTATGACATTCCCAATAAAGATTATGCTTCCTCTCAGTGAATTATATGTTTTAGAAAATTGGGATGTTACAGGAAATGTGCAAACTTATAAAGGTAGATTGGTTGCAAAGGGTTTTAGACAAGTTCAAGGTGTTGTCTATAATGAAACATTTTCTCCAATTTCCATGATTAAGTCCATCAGGATCATGCTTGCTATTGCAGCCTACTATGATTATGAGATTTGGTAGATGGATGTTAAAACCGCATTCCTTAATAGGAATCTTGTCTAGGATGTGTACATGACACAACCTGAAGGTTTTATAAATCCAAAGGATGTAAATAAAGTCTATAAGTTGCAAAGGTCAATCTATGGATTGAAGCAAGCATCTCAGAGATGGAATCTTCGATTTGACAAAGTAGTCAAAGAGTTTGGCTTTAGTCAAAATGAAGATGAACCTTGTGTGTAAAATAAGGTTAGTGGGAGCATGACTACATTCCTCATATTGTATGTAGATGACATATTGTTGATGGGGAATGACATTCTTGCTTTACAAAAGGTAAAAGCATGGCTTGGAAATACATTCTCAATGAAAAACTTAGGAGAAGCATCCTATATCTTAGGAATCAAGATCTATAGAGATAGATCTAGAAGGCTTCTTGGACTAAGTCAAAGCACATACATTGACAAAGTGTGGAAGAGGTTCAGCATGGAGAACTCAAAGAGAGGAAGCATACCCATGAGGCATGGAGTTCCTATCTCTAGAGCTCAATGTCCCAAATCTTGTGAAGATAGGGAACGCATGAATGGGATTACATATGCATTAGCAATTGGATCCATCATGTACGCAATGTTGTGCACACATCCTGATTTCTCATATGCACTTATCATGACTTGCAGATACCAGTCAGATCCTGGAGATGCTCACCGGACCACCGCGAAGAGCATCCTCTAGTACTTGAGAAGGACTAAGGATCAGTTTCTCATTTATGGTGGTGAGGAAGAGTTAGTGGTAAAGGGTTACATCGACGCAAGCTTCCAAACTGATAAAGATGATTACAGATCATAGTCAGGATTTGTGTTTTGCCTCAACAACTGAGTTGTGAGCTGGTAAGAGTTCCAAGCAAGAGACAGTTGCAGATTCTATGATAGAGGTCAAGTATATTGCTGCATCCCATGTAGCAAAGGAGCATGTGTGGATCAAGAAGTTCATCTCTGAACTTGGGGTGGTTCCTAGCGTCTGTGATGCAATTGATCTTTATTGTGACAACAATGGAGCTATTGCAAAAGCTAAAGAACCCAGATCACATCAGCGGTCCAAGAACATATAGTGGTGTTTCCATCTCATACGAGAGATCATACAGTAAGGATATGTGAAGATTTGCATAGTACCAACCGAAGACAATATTGCAGATCCCTTGACTAAGGCACTGTCATAGCTGAAGCATGATGGTCATGCTAGATCACAAGGACTGATGTTCATGGGTGATTGGCTCTAAGTGCAAGTGGGAGTCTGTTGGTATGTATGCCCATAGAGCCAGTCATGTGATGATTGTAATGGCATACTTTGTAAATGATTTGAATAATAATAATAAAGGCAAATTCTATCTATATGTTTTTAACTATTTTGAGATAATAGTATTACATGATAGATGTCTAGAAAATGACGAAACTCAATGACGTATGTCTTCAAGTATGTGACTTGAACAATGAGATCATATGGATGTTAAGAGTGTGTACATTCTCACTAATGTCCCTAGTCGGTTGTTATTATGGAAATAACCATAGACATCAATAACCAGAAGACTAGAGTGTGTGTTGGTTGATGACAAAATCTCATTAGTCATGATATATGAACCAAGCACATAGATACATGTTAGAGAATAGTGTATCGGACAGACCCACCATAAGAGTGATGCATGGAAACCACACTTGGTTAGTTAGGATCATCTCTTATAGTATTAGTGGTGACTTTGGTTCTTTGACCCAAAATCATTGCACTCATCACATGTCATTGGGTACACTTTGACATCATAAAACGTAATCCTAAAACATGGGTTGTTATAACAGTGATAATTGGGTGACTTTGACACATGGGGACTTGACTGTGAGTGATAGATATAGAATGTGTCCCTCCTAAGGGACTGTGATATCATGGCCACTTGAGGAGTGAGACTGAGAATATTATGGCCATGCACATGTGAGTCAATGTATGACATTGAGCTTACATATAACTCAGACAGTCTACTCTGAGTCAAGAAACATGGATTGAATGTTTGTAGAGGATGACAAGTCCATTCCTCAAGTTCAATCTAGATATCAATGACAAAGCGACTATACATTCAATGTAACAACAATAACATATTGTAGGTACAAAGTTGTTCTTCAACTTTCCTCTTCACTTAGGTAGCATAGATGTGTGACTAGACACCACTCTTTACTTGTGATGTCATAAGTTAGTTATGGACATTCACTATCAATGTGAAATGGAACATATATGGTCACACACATAGGATTAACCTAGAAGAGGAGTTTATCCATGAATGATATTTAGATTGATTACTAAAGTGTTTAGATACTCAATTAAATATTCAATCAATAGACTTGAATATGAACCATCAAGTTCAAGTGTTGAACCATTTGATTAGAGTGTCATATTGATTGAGGACTGCATTGACTGAGTTCTACACAAACTGGACCACCAACTAACTGGTTCACAGGGTGAACTGATCAGCTCATGGTCATGAGATGACTAGTTCACAATAGTGAACTAATCGGTTCACATGGACCAACCGAGCAGGTGTTGGGTTTCCCAGTTTGTGAGAAAAGATTTTCATTTCACTTGTTCACTTTGATTGGGACAAGAATTAATATTTGTATTAATTAGAAATAAACAAGGAAAGTCAATTATGAGCAAGTGTGGGAAATGAATTGACCGATTCACTAAGTTAACTAACTGGTTCACACTCCCAACAGACCGGTTCAAAAGTAAACTGATCATCTCACATGCCCAAATGACTAATTGAGTTGTGAAATGATCGGTTCATCTATCAGAGTACAATCAGTTTAAGGAAAATCTGAACCCTTCTACTCCCGCACAGATTGGGAACCATGACCCTACCCTCTACTATAAATAGAGGGGTATAGGGCTCTTATCAGAACACACAACTCAAAATATCAATTGCTTTGCAAAGTTGTTGTCCTCTCTGGTTGTGGTAACTGAGAGAGACCAAGTAAGTTCTACATGTCCACGGAGGAACAACGAGGGAAGGACAACTACAGAAAAGCAACTAATTATGGGAGAGTGTGACGGTGACTAGTACGTTGATATAAGGGGATGACTCCTTCTAGTATATCCATCTCAGGATGACTAGAGTTCCTGGTAGTTCTTGTAGACTATCTATAGAGGTGGGAGGTTTCTGTCGCTCAGGAGGACGACTGTCCACCATAGTCTGGGTCTACACCAGGATTTGCACAGACGTCGTCGAAGACTAGGTGGTTGAAGACCGCACTAGTTGTGAGTTATTTTCACTGAGCAAGCCTCATGACCATGTATATCTTTATAAACCATCTTTCTTGTTGCATAGTTGTTGATGTGATCCGTTGGTTACGGGTTTGTGGTTAGATAAATAAATTATTTCCGCTGCAATTCTGTCCCACAAAACCCAACATCTTCATGGTATTCCTCTCAAGCAAGTGAAAGTGAGAGTGATAATTATGGGTGCAATGTGGTATGTCTCTCATGGATAAATCGTTTGGAAAAAATATTGAGGCAAACGTACTTAACTATCTACATATCACTTTTTATGTGTTATGAATATTTCATTTTCTTAGATTCTTGTAAGTACAATAAAAGCAAACAAGTTATAGGGAATATATAATTGATCTTTATCTTCCTCTACTAATATTTGATTGCAATTACAAAGATTGGGAGTAGAAAATGGTGTGAACAACTCCTAGTTTAACTCTATCAAAGAAAAAAATTGATACATTCTTGCTATAGTAAATTCTTTATAATGAAAACCTATATTTATATGAGGAAAGGAGATTTATTCTATGACTAAAAAATTATATTCCCACACCTAAAAGTACTTATTTATAATGCACATCTTATCATCTTGATGGATATATCAGTTGAATTTCTTCATCCAATCCTTCTATTACTCATTTGGATAATATTCTTGTAACTTTTACATATGTGCCTTAGATAAATACTTGGATGGTGTCATTTATCGTTTCACTAACAACGGTGTAAATATGGATTTTGGTATAGTGATTTGAATAAAAATAAGAAAACCTTAAGTGAATTCAATACTGCAAGAGCCAAATATATCAGAGATGGTTTCATCCTTGATAATAGGAAACAACAATTCATACACTTCTAAGAAAGTAGTCAATACCTAATGGACCAAATTTAATACAGATGAAACACTCAAGAGAAAGATGGTAGATATGATAGTGGTTGCAAAGTGAAATTGGGGAAACTCATTTTAATGGCAAGAGATGGTAGTAAGGGTTGATATTATAGAGGAGAAACAGATAGAAGCTATAGAAGGAGCCTCTCAAGATGAGTTAGATAAACTATTTACCAAGTCAAAAATAAAAATGGACAACCTTGTTGAAAAACATCTAATCATGGTTGATGCCTTAGATTGTCATACTTGTGTGGATCAGACTTTCAAGTAACAATTAAAGAGAGTCAAATTAATTTTTTGGTGGCTTGTACGTATTCCATATTACAAGACACTATGGTTCAATTTTATATGTGACCACTTGTTCCAATTTTGGGTATTTATTTTGGAAAATTTTAAAATTACTAGTAGTATTACTACCAAATTTAATTATAAGTATTTTTTACTTAATGTAACCATTTTTCTTGCATGTTAAGGGAATATGAACAGATAACCTTTTAGTTTAATATACAGAGAAGGCAAGAGAGAACCTTAATACTTACAAAATATAAGAATGTAAAGTATATCATTAATAAAATCCAAAAAGTGTCTTTATTAGTTTCAACTACTCTAACATATATGGATTGAATCTTGGTTTCTCTAAGAAAAATTTATGATGTCAAGTTAAGGTATGCCCTAAAACGCAAAATATTAGATTTTCCTACCTAGAAGTGGTGTATTAAACTAATTTTATGCTTTTCGATGTCACCTCAAAATATATCTAGTTGAATGTTAAGGACAAAATTTCTTATATATTGAAGTGGATAGATAACCCAATGCTAGGTTATTTACACCAAATGGGATCTTTGGAATTTGTTACTATTGGTAATATATTTGGACACAAAATTTGAAGTGTTTATCTGATACCATGTATAGAAATATACTAGAAATTGAAATAGTTAATTAAGGCCAGTAAAAGACTTTAAATTATGAGATGCATTATTTTCTTAAATAATCTTAATTGTGATCCAACCATGAAATTAATATACATCTTATCATAGAATGAGATGATAGTTTACCTAGTATTGTAATATCAGTGTCTCTGGATAATCAAACTTGTTTTATATTTTTTGAAATCTTATAATACTTAATTTAATACAAATATCCTTATAAAGAGGTAAACTAGAGAGTTATAGTTATTGATCAAATAAAGGATTTTGATGTAATATTAAATTTCAAATTGGCCTCGTATATGATGAATGTATGACTAAAATTTTAGGATTTTAGAGGTCTTTAAAGAAAGAGGTTACAAATTTAAGTAGGACTAACGAAAGAAATTTAAATTGAGAAGTTCATCATAATTTGATTGAAATACATTGGAATATACATACATGACATTTTAGGTTCCTTTAAATGAGATATATGTACCAATAGTAATAGTTGGTAGGAAATAGATAAACACTTACATCTAGAAGGTAAGTGTCATTGATGTCAGTTGTAATATGATCTTAGACTCCAAATGATCTAATTAAGCCATTTATGAGTCACCTACTAATTCTAAATTATCTACTAGTTACTGACATAACCCATCTATTAGTTTCTTATAAACCTTTTATTAGAAATTTAAACCTATATGTACTCTTTTAATCACATCTATATAAACTCTAACTTTTTATTTTTACATATAATTTATGATGATGGACAACTAAATAAAATTGGGGGATGTAAGAAACAACTAAGAGTATGTGGTAAACTACAAAATCAGATTTTAATGTGAGAATTACATAAATAAATAAGAAAAGAGGCCTTACAATGAGGTCATTCAATTTGTTGTGGATTGGATGATGGAACAACAAGAAAATGCAATCAAATAAAAAGATATGTGTACAATGTGTATAACGTCAAGTTAGAACACTTTGGTCCTGACATGATCTTACCGTGCGTATAACGTAAGTGCACGCTTCAGAGTAATATAGGCCTTTGTGAGGCCCGAGTCGAACACAGGGACATTGAACTATCGGTAGACTACTTACTAACTACTCGCGATCAGCTAGATCGATAAAAAGTTCTGAGAGTTGATTGAAAAATAAAAGAAAACAAAGAAATCAATTAAATGTTGAGTTTAATCAATTTAAATGGGAATCTTTAGGATTGCAGTTTCACCGCGGGTTCTCGTTGTATTTATTTCTATATAGTTAATCAAATTCATCTCTCATTCCGGGTAGTGGCATGTAGTCAGAATTGTTCACTATCGTGATACAATTCACTACCTAAATCTAGGTCGGTTCTACGGTCGTAGTAACCAATACCCTAAACTAGGTGCATGAAGACCAAACTCTGGGTTTCCACCATTAACCGTACATCACCTTGTTTAAGGGATTTATTAATTAATGTGAATTTCATCTCTTTTCAACCGTTAATTCTTCTTTCAAAGAAATTAAAGGCATTAGATTATCATTAGGGTGATCAATCATAATGATATAATCGAGAAAACAAAATCATACCACGGATTTAAGAGACAATTATGAATACTATGATAAAAACATCATACAACGATTACATGGGCTACTCTCAGTCCTAAAGACAAAGGGGATTACCCCTGCATGTTCATCTCAATGAAAGACAAGGTAGAAGAAAGGGAAAACATGGAGAAAACGTGGATGAAAGTAATGTAAACCCCTGAAGGGAGAAGATCCAAGCGTTCCTCGATGTAGAATGTGTGATCTACAGCCTTCTGGCGGTGGAAATCGTCTTTTGTGGATCGCGGAACGATTGGAGCGTGATTCTAGGCTCTGTTCTCCTCTCCACACCTCCTCAGGACTTGTGCAGTGGTTAATGATGTGATAATCTGCTTGGGGCCACCGTCATTAGGTATATGGACCACTTTATATCACTGAAATATCACCACCATCAGATTCGGGCCAATCTAGAACAGAAATTGATCTGACGGCATCGATACCATCGACGCGGGTCGATGGTATCAACCTGTCATAGTATCGGCAAGTTCTCTTTGCTTCTCCGATGACCCGCCTGATGCAGACTCGATACCATTGACGTAGGTCGATGGTATCGACACCTTTAAGTGTCAGTTTTGTCACCATTCTGACGTTGAAGTTGTGCAATGTCGATAGTATCGACTTTTATGTCTATAGTATTGATCGGCTGATTGTTGGCTTACTAAGGGTATCTCGCTACCATCGACTTCCCAGTCGATGGTATCGACTCTACTTGGCTCCTTGCGGTTGTCTCACTGTGACTGTGTCGATACTATTGACGGATGTCGATGGTATCGACAGCTATGTATATGCATTTTTCCTAAAATTGCAAGACAAAGCCGAATCAGCTATGCTAAACCCCTTTATTATAATCGTTTATAATGAAAAAGATAAAATATGAGAGATTTGATATGAACTGAGATTATAGACTAAAGAGAATGAATCGTGCGATACTAACCACAAAAGTGACTAATAAACACATAAAATGCATGTAAAATAGGTATATAAATGTGAATCAAAATCCTCGCATCAAACTCCCCTAAGCTTAAGCATTGCTCGTCCTCGAGCAGCAAAACTATAGTATAAAATTGTGAGGGTCAACTAAAGAACATATTATCACAATCGACATTGCCATATGATCCCCACTAGACATTCACATACTGGCCCTCACTGACCACAGAATGATAATTACCCTCTAGGCGACAATGATCATCCATAAGAGATATCCACCCCCAAGATCGATGAACATATATCAAATAAGGCAGTTAATATAATAAAATCCTCCGGTTCAGGCTTGGTGCATCTTTGTGATCTTCTATCTACATTGCTTGTTCCCTAACTATCATCTAAATGGAAGCAGATCTCCTGATATTAATGAATGAGGAGATAATCATGGTGGCCTACCAATTCGAGCAACGGGTGGATGGAATAGGTGGCTGTGGAAGAAATGGAAGAACATAACAATCAATCATGCACACAAAAATTAATGACCTGACATGATTCAACATGCAAGTGAAAATGTCCTCATGCTACATTTTAGGTAGAATGATACATGCACTATCATTCTATCCCAACGAGAGACAAAATATCTACAAAACTACACATGTGCTTGTTCTTCTTATTATGCATGTGAACATGTTCCTTTCTCCCTCTGATTTTTCACTTTCTTATTATTATTTTTTTCTTTTCTCTTTTTTTCTCTTTTTTTCTAGCCCTCCCTTTGCTTCATGAACTAAGCTGACATTCACACATCTTTGTCTTGGGCTTATTTTCATAACTAATATATTTTTTTTCAGAGAGTATGGAACAAGTCTTTTATTTTCAGAAGAAGCAAGGCACATCATGTACAAGATGATCCAAGTTATGCAAAATGCAACTAACATGACATTGACATGCACTCTAAAATGCATGATTATAATGCAACATTTTTTTTCAATGCAACAAATGTAAACACTAGCTACAATGCAATTCTATCTTCCTGTTATGCAACCAAAAGATGACAAACTATCTAGTGCTCCCAATTCTTATGGTGGACTGTTAAATAAGATGAAGTGGATAGATCACAAGATTAATTGACAGAACCATTGGAAGATATTATATGTCCCTCCATACTGACATGTGTAAAATCAAGAGGTTTCTCTCTCTTATTTCTGATTAAAGTCTCATTACCATTTTATCATTTTAGGCTCAACATCCATTTCCGTCCACTTTTCTTGAATCATAGGCATGTACAGTTGTGATTTTATGTTTTAAAGTTGACAAACCCAATTATTTTCATAAGTAATATGCTCAAATTCAAACAAAGCAAACTCACAAATTCATTAAAAAAATCAACTTGTGACCCAAATTGACCCATGTGACAAACAAAGAGATAACATATTAAATTAGACATCCACGATTACACTAGATAGAATGTGGATCCTAAAAACTAAGAAAATTGCTAGAACAACAGAAAAGCAATAAATGATAAAAACTAAAAATAAAAGATAGAAAAAGATATAAGTTGTTCCATCTCCCCCCAAGCTTGAATTCAACTATGGCCTCATAGTCAAAAACAATCTTAAAAGGTGGAATAGTGATACCAATCATTGTTTAGGTGGTGGCGGGTACTGTGGGGTGGTGGGATCCCATGATGGACATTGCCCCTGAAAACTTGGATCATACGGGGGCATGGGTGGCGGTTGAGGATATCCCCCAAAGAAATTTTGGCTCCAATAGTGATCGTAGAATGGTTGTTGCTACATCTCCATCCTATGCAACCTATCATGAATGTTCTTTTAGTGGGCGAGGAGGAGTCGTTGGTTCTCATAGATGGCCTGCTGATTTAAGAACAGCCAGTTCATAGTCTCCTGAATACCGATGAAGGAAGCAATGTGGTGTTGTTGGGTCTGTTGGATCTCCTGTAGCATTGAGTACATCCCCTACATAGAATAAGCATCCTCTCCTTGTTGAGAGGGTTGAGATGGCAGAGGCTTCGAAGATGATGATGCACCCGGGTGGAAGTATGGATGCTTTCGTGGTGCCACTCGTGAATGAAGAGGAATGAAATCCTCCTCTTCCTCTTCTTCCTCGTCGTCACTGTCATTGTCATTGTCATTATTGTTGGCTTCTTCGTCAGAGTCGTCGATGGCGATGATGGGCCACCGAAAGTGTTGAGCTCCCTGGATGTTGAAGATAGGATATATAAGCACACACTTCTGATACTCCTGGTTGACATGGCACTGTGCATATGCCACGCCATCATAGAGCGTAAGAAGGTTGGATCGGTGTAGATGATGCAGGTTGACTTTATTCCTGTTGTCCAGCGGAGTGAGTTGGGAAAAATCCAACCCGAGATACATAGCAAGCGGTGTGATAAGCCCCCCAAAGTGGATAGGAGCTTTTCTTGTACTCCTCCGCACGGCCAGCACACACGTTAAGAAAAATGTGCTCCAGTTGTATTCTTCCCATTTCAGCAGCTTATACAAAAAGAACAAATCTGTCTCCTGAAACTTACTGAGAGAAAGATCACCTTGAGAAATTAGAGTAGTACAAAGCATGTGACGTAGAATCCACACAAATGGATGCTCGAAATCGGCGACGGCTGCATTATGATAGCTGACGGACTTGCCTGGAGGTGTGGTCACCAGCTAAGAAAAGATGTCATCATAATCAGTTCGGTTGTCTGGCCTCCTGTGCTGATAGGAATCATGGTACCAGTTGTAGATGGAATTGAATTGGTCGAGAGTGAGGGTGTAGTTGTTGTTGTAGAGCCGGAAGGAAACGCGGCCCTTCATCCATTCCTGATCAGTGGCGATGAGATCATTAGGCATGACGTTGATATCCAGCGAAGCCATAAACTCCACCACTAACTCCTTGTAGGTCGGCCACTCGCCGAAAAAGGGGTGGCCCTCGGCATGGTACTCGACCTCATCAGACCTCCTTCCCGTATGCTTTTCTTGCCCCTGCAGGACGTAGGCGAGGTTGGCCTCAAACCCGAGGTCGCACCATCGTCTCAGTGAGAAAGGGAATAAGAGATAGAGCTTAGTGAAGGTTGGAGAAGAAGATCTCCGCTCGGTGAAGATATCCTGATCCTTGGATGCTCGATGAAGGCCTCCGGTCGCTCAACAATGCTCAAAGCACACATGGAAGGAAGACGATTTGAAGGTGTGAAGAAAAGTGAGAAACAACCCTTCCTTTTATAATTGATTTTGTCGCTGTTTCCACTACGTCGATACCATCGACGGGGGTGTCGATGGTATCAACACCTATAGTGCTATATGTGTCTCCGCTAGTATCGAAAGTTGTCGATTGCTTGATGTGGGGGCCCGGATCAGTGACGTGCCGATACCATCGATGTGGGTCGATGGTATTGACCCATCCCACAGATCGACTTCTGTGATTTGGCGGTCACCGTTGATTTCTTCTCACGGATCGGTGATGTGGTGCATCGATACCATCGGTGCAAGTTGATGGTATCGACTCTTCATGGATCAATTACCCTCACGAGGCCCAGGTGCCGCTTTCTTACTATTGTCAGGTCGATACCATTGACAAGGCCATCGATGGTATCAACTTCACTGAGACAAAATCTTCTGTAAATCTTCAGGGATCTCGCGAATATGGACATCCCAGTCGATACTATCGACCCCGAGCTATCTTTTTCTTTGGCTTTACTGATGGTAGGTCGATACCATTGACAAGGCCATCGATGGTATCGACTCAGAAAATTTTCTTCGGCCCCTTTCCTATACCCATGTCACTACCATCGACCTTATGGTCGATGGTATCGACTTTGACTTAGTCCTGCACACTGAACAAATGGTCAAGGTATCATTTTAACACTAAAACGAAATTAAACCAAACTAACTTGTAAATGTGAAATAAAATGAAGAAACTACCAATGGTTGGGTTTCCTCCCAACAAGCGCCCTTCTTTAACATCTTATCCTGGACAAAATCAAGCTCATCTTGCATCCTTAAGTGCTATGAGTTTGACCTCATGTAGTCCTCTCCAAATTAAAGCTTCAACCTTTGACCATTAACTAGGAATGTCGTCTCTCCATCACGCACTAAGATGGCACCATGTGGGCGTACCTCCTCTACAACAAAAGGTCCACTCCACCGGGATTTCAATTTCTCAAGATGCAGCTTCAACCTCGAGTTGAACAATAACACACGATCTCCTTTTTTGAAGACACGCAGTTGAATGTGTCGATCGTGAATTAGTTTTGTTCTCTCCTTGTAAATTCGTGAGTTTTCATAGTCGTTCATCCTCCGCTCATCTAACTCATTGAGCTCTAGCATTCACTTCTTCCCTGCCTCATCATAAGCCAAATTAAGCTTCCTTAGTGCCCAGTGTGCCTTGTGTTCCAGCTCTACTGGTAAATTTCAGGCCCGCCCATAAGCCAACCTAAAAGGCGTAGTGCCTATAGGTGTCTTATATGCGGTCCTATATGCCCACAATGCATGTGGTAGCAAAGTACTCCAATTCCTTCTTGTCGAAGCCACTGTGCGCTCCAAAATTTTCTTGATTTCTCTATTTGACACCTCGACCTTCCCTTATGTCTGCGGGTGGTACGGGGTACCAACATTATGCTTCACCCCATACTTTCTTAATAATGCAGCAAACTTTTGATTCTTGAAATGGGTGCCTCCATCGCTAATAATCATCCTTGGCACACCAAATCTGCAGAAAATGTGATCTTTTACAAACCTCACACTACAGCAGCGTCATTAGTCCTTGTGGGTATTACCTCTACCCACTTTGATACATAATCAATAGCAAGTAAAATGTACAAATTAGAGTCCGAGGACACAAAGGGTCCCATAAAATCGATGCCCCACAGATCAAATACCTCAACTTCTTGAAACACGTTGAGGGCATCTCTTGCCGCTTAGAAATATTACCTGCCCTTTGACAAGAATTACATCTTCGCACATAGTCGTAGGCATCCCGGAAGAGTGTAGGCCAATAAAGACCACTCTCTAGCACCTTGGCCGCCGTTCTTGAACTCGCACGATGACCACCGGTTGGTAGTGTGTGACAATGACTAAGTACACTGTCATATTATATCTCCGCTACACACCTATGCAAATGTCATCCCTGCATTGCTTCAACAAGATGGGATCATCCCAGAAATAGTATCTCAATGAATGGAAATTTTTCTTTTTTTCTTGATAGGTCCAATAATCTGGGATTATTTTACAAGCAAGATAATTAACAATATATGAAAACCATGGATCATTGGATTTTGCAGAAAGGATTTGCTCATCAGGAAATGTGTCGGTAATGGGTATATTAATATCTCTTTCATCTACCCGCTCTAACCTGGACAAGTGGTCCGCAACCACATTCTCAACTCCTGCCTTATCTTTAATTTCAATGTCAAATTCTTGTAACAATAAGATCCACCTAATCAATCTAGGTTTGGCATCTTTCTTTTCCATCAAGTATTTTATGGCGGCGTGGTCCATCCATACCACAACTTTTGACCCTGGCAAATATTGCCGAAATTTTTTGAATGCAAAAACGACGGAGAGAAGTTCTTTTTCAGTTGTTGTGTAGTTAAGTTGTGCCTCGTTTAAAGTCTTGGATGCATACAAAATTACCGTGGGTTTGTTCTCGAAATGCTGCCCAAGAACAGCCCCTGCTGCAAAATCCGAAGCATCACACATGAGCTCGAAAGGCTTGTGTCCAATCCAGTGTTTGAACAACCGGTGCAGAGATCAACTTTTCCTTTAATACATTAAAAGCATGCAAGCATTTTTCATTGAAATCAAACATCGCATCTTTCTCCAGTAGTTCAGACAATGGTTTAGCGATTTTTGAGAAATCTTTGATAAAGCGGCGATAAAATCTTGCATGACCGAGAAAACTTCTTACCCCCTTTACCGAATTAGGTGGGGGTAATTTCGAAATAACCTCAATCTTGACCGGGTCCACCTCCAGCCCCTTGCTAGACACCTTGTGTCCAAGCACAATTCCTTCACTAACCATCATGTGACACTTTTCCCAATTGAGAACTAAATGTGTAGCCTCACATCGTTGTAAAACTTTATCCAAATTGTACAAGCACTCATCAAACGATGCACCATAGATGGAAAAGTCGTCCATGAAAACCTCTAGATAGTGCTCAACCATATCAGAAAAAATAGCAAGCATGCAGCGCTAAAAGGTGGCTGGTGCGTTACACAAGCCAAAAGGCATACGGCGGTATGTAAAAGTTCCATAAGGACAAATGAAGGTAGACTTCTCTTGGTCCTTAGGATCAATGGAGATTTGATTCTAGCCAGGGTAGCCATCTAGAAAACAAAAATGAGATCAACCAGCTAGTCGCTCTAAGATTTGATCAATAAACGGAAGAAGAAAATGATCTTTTAACATAGAGGAGTTCAATCGACGGTAGGCAATGCACACACGCCACCCGGTTACCAATCGAGTCATGACCGGCCTATTTAACACATTGTGAGTGATAGTAATTTCCCCCTTTTTAGGGACTACCTGTGTGGGGCTTACCCACATTGAATTAGAGATATCGTAAATGATGCCTGTAGAAAGGAGCTTGATCACCTCCTTCTTGACGACCTCCATCATGCTCAGATTGAATCGTCGTTGTGGCTTAATCACAGGTTTGGCTTCTTCCTCAAACCAGATCTTGTGCTGACAAAGTGTAGGGGAAATCCCCTTGATATCCACAATTGACCACCCGAAAGCGCCACGGTGGTTCTTCAGCATGATCATCAATTGCTCTTCTTCATCGGCACTCAAATATGCCGAAATAATCACCGGTAGTCTTTCACTATCGACTAAGAATGCATACTTCAAATGTGAAGGCAGTGGATTCAGTTCTAACTCTGGGGGATTGATCAATGATGACTGCAGTGGTAGTGGGAGTGGCCCAAGATCTTCATAATACTTAGCATAATAGAATGGAAGCACTTGAAGCATCTTGACACATTCTTGTAATGACTTTCTTCTCATCCAGTCATGCAGTATGTTGACAAAGCAAGCTTCAAGGGGCAGTTCTGGATATGTGTCAAGGATAGAACTTGCTAGTGCATCATCTTCAGTGGACAGAGCAATTTCCTCCTCTTCATCATTTGGAAAACCCACCGCTCTACAAAGAGAAACAACTTTGGTATGTTCCATAATATCTACAGCTAGTGTCCCCTTATCTACATTGGTCATTACATGAGCCATATCCATAAATGGATTCCCTAGGCAAAGAGAAATGTTCGGATCAAAATGTTTCACCATGCGACACTGCTCTTTTGCCTTTGATTGTGTTGTACTCGTGGGCATAACCATTTCAAATTGGTCATCCGTGATTCCCAATGTCATACGGCCTCTTCCCATTTTGAGTATCATATCTGCAGTAGCTTGGAAGGGTCTTCCAAGGAGTAGCTCATTTCCTTGTTCATCTTGCATTTCCATTATCACAAAATCTGGTGGAAATAAAAACATGTCAACTTTAACCAGAACGTCCTCACAAATACCATACGGCTTAACCACAGAATTGTCTGCTAACTGAATCGTCATGTTGCTATGTCTCGGTTCTTTGAGTCCCAGCTTATTGAAAGTAGAAAGAGGCATCAAATTGATACTTTCCCCTGAGTCACACAATGCTTCGCCGAACTTCACCTTACTGATGTAACATGAAATATTAAAGTAGCCTGGATCTTGTCTTTTTGGTGGCAATGTGCCCAAAATGAAGGTTCTCACTTGCTCTTTAAGAACCACCACTTCAATATCAGGAATCTTCCTCTTCTTTGTAATTATATCTTTCAGAAACTTGCCATAGGAGGGTATCTTCTCTATTGCTTCTAACAGCGGAATGTTGACAGAAAGTTTCCTAAAGTTATCTAGGAACTTCTTGAATTGAGTGTCCACTTTCTTAGCCTTCAAACTATTTCGATATGGCACTTGGATAGTCTATGCCCTCTGATGTGGTGGCACATATGGTGTCCTCTTTTGGGTTTCTTCCTCAGCAATAGGTTCTGGTGTGGCTTTCTCTACCGCATCCTCGATCGGCTCTGTGATTGTAACCTCCTCTATGGCCTCACATGTGGTTTTTGGCTTGGGTGTGCTCGGTTTATTGGCCCTGGGGTTTAAAATCTTCTTTCCACTCCGTAACAAAATCACCTTGGCTTGTTGATTTCCTCCTAGAACATTTGTATTTCTGGGAAAACCTTGTTGCGTTGGCTTTTTCATATTTGCTATCTCATCTACCATTTGTGCTAACGATGTCTCCATAGTTCTCATCTGAGCCCCATGACTTTGTAATGTTTGCCCAAATTGATTCATAAATTCTCCTTGTTGCTTGATCTGCTGGACAAACATGCTCATTAGTTCTTGATTCTGCTTGATTACTTGATTGAGCAATTCATTGCTCTTATCCTCTGCTGATGGTTGTGGTTTAGCATCAGGGTCCTGCAAGAAATTGTTTGGGTCCTTCCATGAAATTTTTTTATCTTTCTTCCAAGAGTAATCATTGTTTCTGTACCCCTGTTGATGGCACATAAATTTGACTTGTTCCTCATCATCGGATTATGCGTCTTCCTTTGCTAGCAATTTCTTGGTAAAAGGTCCATCTTCTCATTCAGCTCCTTGATGGCCTTTGACTCACATGCGACTCAGACCTGCTCTGGTGTGTCTCTATCGCCCCATGATTTCTTTCTAGCCATGTTCTTTAGTATTTCCCAACACCTAGTGCCAGTGTTGTTCAAGAAGAAACTGGAACTTGCTGAGTCTAGATTGCTCTGGTCGTTCTCATTCAAAGCAAAGTAGAAGATCTTCACTTGTTTTTCCTTGTCTATCCCGTGATGTGGACACTTTCACAACATTATTTGGAAGCGCTCCCACATCTCAGAATATGTCTCATCGGCCCTTTGACAGATATTTGTGGATTTTCCATACTAAGTCATTGGTTTTCTCCGGTGGAAAGAATCTCTCGAAGAAAACTTTGATCATTTGATACCATGTTTCAACGGCCTCATCATCTAGGTTATGCAGCCACTCACGTGCATTACCTGCAAGAGAGCTGGGAAACAGCTTCAGATAAAGTGTCTCCTATGGAAACCTATCAATCTTGATCATATCACAATTTTCCACGAAAGTGCTGATGTGTGCAACAGGATCTTCATTCTTCAACCCGTGGAATGCTTGAGACTTGACCAAGTTTATTAGTGTTGGATCAATCTTATAGGTTGAAATGTTGACTGCCTATTTTTTTATCTACCCCTTTGATGCTGATGAGGAAGAAGCCTTTATCTTCTCCCATATTGTCTATTCTTCGGCCATGGCTTCTAGTTTAGAGTCTGAATCTATATCCTCAGGTTGATCGTGAATATTGTTCTCTTCGTCGTCTGATCCCAATAGTGGAACCTCTGGTGATGGCAGTGTGTAGTCTGTGCTACGCATCCTCACCATGCACTAGTACCTGTAAGGTAATAAGTCTGATTCAGTACAGTGCTAGACGATTGCTAAATATGAAAGATAAGCGATGAATTTCAAAAATAATAATAAAAAAATAAAATGTGGCCTAGAGTGGCCGCTTGAAGTACTCATAGTGCCGACAGTTGTCATGTCCCCGGCAACGGCGCCAAAAACTTGACACGGTTTTACCGTGCGTATAACGCAAGTACACGCGTCAGAGTAATATAAGCCTTTGTGAGGCCCGAGTCAAACACAGGGACACTGAATTATCAGTAGACTACTTACTAACTACTCGCGATTAGCTAGACCGGTTAAAAAGTTCTGAGAGTTGATTGAAAAATAAAAGAAAACAAAGCAATCGATTAAATGTTGAGTTTAATCAATTTAAATGGGAATCTTTAGGATTGCGGTTTTACCATGGGTTCTCGTTGTATTTATTTCTATATAGTTAATCAAATTTGTCTCTCGTTCTGGGTAGTGGTCTGTAGTCAGAATTATTCACTGTCGTGATACAATTCACTACCTAAATCTAGGTCGGTTCCATGGTCGTAGTAACCTATACCCTAAACTAGGTGCATGAACCCCAAACTGTGGGTTTCCACCATTAACCGTACATCACCTTGTTCAAGGGATTTATTAATTAATGTGAATTTTGTCTCTTTTCAACCGTTAATTCTTCTTTCAAAGCAATTAAAGGCATTAGATTATCATTAGGGTGATCAATCATAATGATATAATGGAGAAAATGAAATCATACCACGGATTTAAGAGACAAAATATGAATTACTATGATAAAAACGGCATACAATGATTATCCGGGCTACTCCCGATCCTAAAGACAAAGGGGATTAGCCCCGCATGTTCATCTCAATGAAAGACATGGTAGAAGAAAGGGAAAACATGGAGAAAACGTGGATGAAAGTAATGTAAACCCCTGAACGGAGAAGATCCAAGCATTCCTCGACGTACAATGCGTGATCTACAGCCTTCCGACGGTGGAAATCGTCTTCTGCGTCTCACAGAACGATTGGGCGTGATTATGGGCTCTGTTTTCCTATGCACACCTCCTTGGGACTTGTGCAGCGGCTAATGACGTGATAATCTACTTGGGGCCGCTGTCATTAGGTATATGGACCACTTTAGATCGCCGAAATATCACCACGTCGGATTCGGGCCGATCTAGAACAGAAACTGATCTGACGGCATCGATACCATCGACGCGGGTCGATGGTATCGACCCGTCATAGTATCGGTAAGTTCTCTTTGCTTCTCTGACGACCCGCCTGATGCAAACTCGATACCATCGACGTGGTTCGATGGTATCGACACCTTTAAGCGTCTATTTTGTCACCATTCTGACGTTGAAGCTGTGCAGTGTCGATAGTATTGACTTTTGTGTCGATAGTATCGACCGGCTGATTGTTGGCTCGTTGAGGGTATCTCGCTACCATCGACTTCCAAGTCGATGGTATCGACTCTTCTTGGCTCCTTGCGGCTGTCTCAATATGAATGTGTCGATATTATCGACGGATGTCGATAGTATCGACAGCTGTGTATATGCATTTTTTCTGAAATTGCAAGACAAAGCCAAATCAGCTATGCTAAAACCCATTATTATGATCGTTTATAATCAAAAAGATAAAATATGAGAAGTTTGATACGAACTAAGATAATAGACTAAAGCGAATGAATCATGTGATACTAACCACAACAGTGACTAATAAACACATAAAATGCATGTAAAACAGGTCTATAAATGCGACTCAAAATCCTCGCATCAGGTCCCTTTGACTTGTCTTGAAGTTTTACCTTGACTTTTGTCAAGGTCTAGAGAAATATTTGGCCTACTAAAGCAATGTCGTGCAACCTTTTGGGTCGATTTCTTCTTTAGATTGATCACCTAGACAAAGTTGTGTTGGCCAAGAGATAGCTCAGATACATTAGTCTTTCGGACTCTTAACAATTCAGACACACTTATAGAGGCCAACAGAGACACACGATTACTAGAAAGATAGAAAAGGTTGATTGGTGGCTATTAAGCTATCTCTAGAGAGGTGCAAGTCAGAGAAAAAGTCATATAGACTAGTTAAAAAGTAATTGGACCTTTTGCGGACCAACTAGCAAACCCTCAAGAACAGTAGAGGGATCTAGATCCTGAAACACTATGTAACAAAGTCTGTGATACAAAAGTCAATCAAGTTAATCAAATGTCATTTCATGTTTGTCATAGGTAGTGTTGTGTGTATTTTAGTTAAAAAGGATCCACTGTAGAGGGAACATATATGGAATTAATTGATCTTTTCCACTCTAGAACATCACCTTCTTACACCATCACCCACCTCATGTCATGCATTTATTTCTAACTAAGGGATTTGCTTGATATTTATCAAGAAACCTAGGAATTCACCCTAGTGGTCTCTCTAGAGATGAAAGGGAGACAGAAAAATAAGTAAAATGGTAATTCTAATTCTTAACTCCTTTTGATTCTACTATCACACCTTCAAGTCATGTCCCCAAGATATGATATCATAACCTCATGAAATTTTCCCTTTTCTTCCTATCATTGTATCCTTCCTAGGGTTCTATTATATTTCTTGAAGGGAGAACCACACTTTTCTAGTATAAATTCTTGTATTTTCTTACCACAAACCAAGGGAACTTGAATTTGGTGTTTTATAATGAAAAGGTTACTAGATGCAACTCCATTTGAGAACAACTAAGAAAAATCACTTCTAAATTAAATCAAACCTCTTAAACATGCATGTCCTAGTGTTCTTGAAGAAATGTTCAAAATTTTTGTGAAATGAAATTCGTAACTTATTTAAATGTATTGGTACTATGAAAACACTCATGAGGATAAAATGCTATTTTTCTTACAAATTTAGTTACTAAATATCTAGTTGTGATTATAAGAATTATGTGAATTATAAAAGGAAGCTAAGACAATGAAGAGAGGATTGCTATGTTAATGTTAAAAGTTTGTATGAATTGTTGTTTCTAGTTCCATAGTTACATGATACAAAAATGATTGGTCAATAAAAAAACTTTGAACTTATCCTTAATAGTTTGTTATATCAATGCTTTATTGTTTCTATGTAACTCTATGCTACCTATAAGAGATGAACACTAATGTCTAATGAGATAAATGTATTAAAAGTGAGAAAGACATCTACATAATTACTAGATAACTCTATATCATATAACTATGTATGTGTTCTAAACACTATAAACTTCCCTTGATGTTCGTGATTAGGAAGAGAAATAGGTGCACTCTCTAGTAGACCCAACTCCATGAGAGGGTATTGAGTGGTTTTGCATTTTTTGTAAAAATTCAAAAAGGGAGTTAGGGGGTGACAAGGATTGTTAGAGTCCCTGATTCCCTATAGATAGGAAATTGTGGCTGAATGGAAAATAAGATTTCAATCCTTGTAAGCGTGCAAATAGAATGATTCTAGACAAATGTGGAAGAGATGTGGAGTGGTCCATACTAGTATCAAGGAGTGGAAAGGATACATGATGCTTATTAAGGCACTCATCTATCATTCTGATGGATGTGGATTGGGATAGTTTTCCTTAAAGTGGCTTGCTAAACCCCAGGTATGAATCAGGAGTCATGCACATTCTCACACCATAATAACTACTCCTTGGTTAGGTACATGCCTACTAGTTTAAGGACATCACTAAAATGGTCAAAGTAGATATCTTGGACTTAAGTTTTTATTGTTGTTAACATCAGCAATTTCTATTTTTGGTTGAATGCCTTTTGAACTAGAATGTATCAAATCATTGTAATGAAAGTGAGGATGTCATGTATAGGTTGGTGTCACATTGAAGGTAAACAATTATAGTTAGTAAAGAAATGTGAATTACTTAGATTTTATTATGTACTTTTATTTCCTTACTTATACAATGGATAAAGACTATATTGACAACATTTTTAGGCCCTAATTTTGAATATTTCTTACACACACTTTTCCAATTGAGGAGAAGACAGTGTGCCATTGTGTGAGCAGGTTATGTGGTTCATGTACTAAGGGTTTTGGGGCTTGTGAAGTATGACTTCGACGAATGCTCAGTTTAGAATAGGAAAACTAGTTGTAAACACATATATCAATGAAGGTATAAGAATTTTACACAAAATGGAATATGTTAGAAAATGATGATCATTTCATATTTTTGTTCCAAAACTTTAAGTAAACTTTCTATCAGGAGTTTCTTAGACTATTTTATCTACTATTTTTTATGATGTGAACATGTTTGTAGGATGGGATTGCAATGGTAATACCTCATGATTACCCTAACGGTAAATTTAGTATGAATTTTTGGGAGCAGTCTTGATAGAATATGAGTAGAACCATGACACTCCCATGTGTCTAGATTACATAATATGGGTTGGAACACACCATTTATCTACTATTTGGATTTGATTCATCATGCATTGCCCTGTATAGAAAATGATTTGTTATCATTCATTATATTATTCACAGTTGCATGTAATGTGCTTTTCTTTTTTGGTAAATACATAGAAGCAACAAGCAATATTTGAGTTGAATTCACAAGTTCTCACATAATTTCTGAAATTGTGATGGCTCACAAACTAATACATGCATGATACATGTGCTTCTCTCATCGACATGAACATAGGAAAGAATTTCTAGTAGGCCACAGATCCTAGTACTACTCAAAATCAAACATGCTTAAATCTAGAGGTGTTAATTATGGGTCCAAGAAAACAAGGTCACCTTATTGTTGTAAGAAACATCGATCATTTCATATAAGATTGTATTTTTAGGAGCCTAAAATCTTGGTGTCAATACCTCCCTCACACACCCTTTTGACATACTTCTAAAGTTTTTTCTAAATCTCATTACCTTTTTCCACTCTATTGTACGTCTGAAATGACCATACACTTAATTTTATACACATTTATCATTGAAAGGGTTCTTTGTCACCTACTAATGATCATCACTTTCATGTATTTGTGTCAAAACCATATAGTTCGTACCGATGGTGCTACATACCTATTTAGACCCCACATACTATATGAGTTTTTGTAGCACCTCATCCTAGAACTCAAGGTACAAAGAAGCATGTTAGAAGTAATGATTGTCTTACAAAGTCTTTAGTGCATATTTTTTCACTCATATACAATTTGTAGAACTGTTTTTAGCATGTCACCCATTATAGTAGTAGTTCATATGAAATATGCTTTATTTGAAGTTTTTGGTCATACACTCGTGAGATATGGGTGTACTTTGTTCATATAAATCACCTCAATTATTTTACATATTATTAAATAATTTTATAGAAGCAAATGATGGGATTCTTTACAGCACGAAGTCCTTTCAGAATACACATTTAACTATGTGTTTTCATAATGTAACATAACATATATTTAGCATGACATATTATATTATTATGTTTACATTGTTTTGAAGTATATGACAAAATGACATATAAAGTGAACAATGTATAAATTGATTTTGAACTCGACCTAGATCGCTTGAGAAATGTACCACACAAGGTTTAATCAACTTGTTGTCTTGCAATTGATAACACAGAGACACATTGCTTGGAGGTTAAGTGACCCATGAAAACAAGCAAGAATTTGTTAGGAGTTGAGGATAGTGACAATGACATAAATTGTAAATCATGGGTGATAAGAATGTGAGGAAGGAGTTAAAGGCTTAAAAAGGTCAGAAGGCATGAAAATTTTGATCTTTGTTAGAGTTATAATCGCTTTAAATTATTATGTAAATAAGCCCAAGTTTCTTGTCCTATATGGGTTCTTCTGAGTACCATAAATGATTTGAGTACCAAGCATGTTTGAAACTTAAATATGCTTGATCCCCAAGCATGATAGAGCCCCCCCTCTCCTATAGATGGAAATGGAGTTTTTCCTAATAAATTAACAAATAATTATTTATCTTGTTTCTTTCTATTCATATCAGAGTTGTTGTTGGTAAGCGTTCATACTTAATAGTGACTCGTCTAGATATATACTATGCTTTTAGATGACTATGCATTGACCTCAAGAGATTCAATGGACATATATCTATTGGGTTCTCAGATATATGAAGTCCTCTCTTAGAAAAGGGTTATACTGCAAAATTTATGGGCACCTCACTCTTTATGGATATAATGTTTTAGATTATTCGAGTTCTCATGAGAATATATGGATCTACTACATGTTTTTGCACACATGTAGGGAAATATGTTACCAGTTAGAGAAGCAAGAAGCAGAATATTGTATCACACTCTAGTGTTGAATCAAAATATAGAGTTATGGCTCATATTGTATGTGAGATTTTTTTGGTAGTGTATTTACTTCAGGACTTTGGCATTTCTATTTCCATTAATTTTTCATGTATTGTGATAACAAATTAAGCTGACACATTATTGTCAATAATTACATCTTTCATAAAAGAACTCAACATATTAAGATCAGTTGTAATTTATTGGATATGCATTTCTTGTTGGAAATATTTCAACTCCTTGAAATTTCATAGATGATCAATTCCCAAATATATTCACAAGGTCTCTTACTCAGATTCACCTTCAAGTCATATGTTCCAAGTTGAACTTACATGATATATATTCTCTAACTTGCAAAGGGGATTCAAAGTTATTATTGATTTAGTTTATTATGTAAATTGCAACAACTATCTTTCTTCAGTTCCAAACATTCTTAGAACCCCAAGTATGCTTGAACCCCAAGCACACTTGTGTCCCAAACTTGTAAATTCCCCCCACTCATGTACATAAGAATGGGATTTTACTTAATAGAATAATAAATAAGTCTTCATATTTTTTCTTCCACAAGCTATATTCTCATGTTTGAGAGATGAAGCTAATGGAAGAGTTTTCATAGAAGGGGCACTCCCTAACTATCAGACATTGTTTACAAAATACACTACAAAAGTGAGTCAATAATCATCAGTTGGATTGCTTATAGAGGTGGCTGACAATGTAATGTCTAGGGGGGCATTGTCTTACCTCCTTGATTTAGTCCCTAGTGGTCTAGAGGCTGAGATTAATTAACTTCCTTTTGCTCAAAGTAAGCATGTAATTTTTTGTTGGGTTCTCATTATCTGGTGTTGGGATGTTTAAGGGTGTCCATATGGATGAGTCAACCAAAATTGAAAGAAGATTTGAGACAACATTTCAATAAGATCCCAGCATAGTAAATAAGAAAAAGGAATAGAACTATATTTCGTTAAAATTGGTGACCATATATGGCCTTTAAAATAACAGCAACATTTAAGTGTTTTCTCTCTCATATGTATTTTTGTATATCAATTTATAGAATGGGTGTCAACAATTCAATACTAGCTAGATATAGAAAATCCCATATTTCGAGCCCCCACACACAATACATTGAATATAAGGATAACAAATAAGTACATGTATTACGGTGACACATAGTATAGTTGTTTTAGGTTGTATATGTATAGATAGATAAAATGTTTAACCCTCAAGTGGATCTTTCAATTGTGACACAGACCTAATTATGCATATGTTCTTCTTCTTGCTAGCATACATGGTATTGGACCTGTATGACATTAAGATCTTGAACATTAGCATGATGATATCTTAAACCTTTAGATTTGTGTGTGGGAAACACAAATACGGAGGTGCCACTAAGAGAGTTAATAGGGAAGAACTAAATTTAGATAACCACCTAAACCCAATGTAATTGGTTAGTAGAGACCCATGTCAAGAATTGAAGCCCAATACATAAGAGTTAAGTAAAGTTAATGTGAAGGTATGATCTAGTCCAAACTCTAGTTTGAGTTAGATTGAAATGTTTATGTCATGTATGTGTATCACAATCTAGGAGTAAGTATAACCCTGAGGTGGGTAGTACATGGAAATTTTGAGGATGAAATTTATTTAAGGTGGGTAGAATTATAAAATCCTAAAAATTTAAATCTTAAACATAAACCCTGATTAGGAACCATGATTATTAAAGATATTTGATGCTTGAACCATACACTATTGTGATCATGACTCTTAAATATGTCACCTTGTTCGTTAAGATAATGGCTTAATTGTGCATAATAAGTAGTATGGGTGTGAATGAATATAAACCAATGTTTCATGTCAGGAATAATGTGGCTAACATATAATGGGGTAACTATTGGATGTTTCATATAATTGGATATGACTAGTGTGTTATCATATGAGTAAATACTATATTAGTGGAACTAATGAGTTAAATTATTGAAATATGTATAGTTGTGCAATGTAATACACCCTAGCCCATTTGGCACTTGTATTAAGATAATATGACTCAAAATAATAAATGTTGATGATAAATGTTAATATATAATGCTAAATAATGGTGTAATAAAGTGAAATCCTAATTCTATTCAAGCTCAGTTAAGATGACCCTACAAGTGAAAAGTAACTTCAAAATCACATCCCTTGGTTTCCAATTAGCTTAAATGTCAAGTTTGAGTTTAATTTGATAATTGCATGGGGCCCAATTTAATTAGGAGAGCAAAGTTATCACTGTGTTGATATTTAAGGGCTGATTTTGTCTATTTTTCCATAAAGTCTTATTTTTGTTTAAGTTCCATGCGACCCTTGATGGAGTCCTACTCTGGATTAGACTCCCGAATCGCATAGAATTTGTTTGGGAGTTGTCTCCCTTACTCAATTCCATGTCCCGAGTGGGACTCCTATGAAAAACAAGGACCTCCTATCCTTTTTGGATCTTTGACGACCACATGAACCCCACTATATATTTATCCCTTGATATCCATCTGTGGGTATCCATAAGCATGTTGGCTCCATTCAAAATTCCTTTGCTTTATCCATGTTCTTCATAACCCCAAGAGAACATGAATGCTACCCAACCCTACTCATTAGTGTGGGGTCTGTATCCATCCTGACGTCAGTTAAGACCTTTTTTTCCTCCTCTGCCATCTAAGAAGCTTCTCCAACCTTCAATTTCTCCACACATAATCGTAGGTATTGCATTTCTCATCTTTTACCATGTTCTAACTCCAACACACTTCTCCTCAAACCACACCCTTCCACCCATGTTTTAATCATAATTATCTTCTCCAGGAGAAACACTGCCTCCTAGTTATTGTATTTCCCTTACCATACACTCTTTTGTGCTTTTCTCATATTGGCTACAACTGCCCTTCGGCAGCAGCAACAACTTGCTACTCCCCATGCAAGAGAACTTGATTCAAGGCTCCATGTGACTGAGAGAACTCAAATGTCTCTTTTCCATTGAGTGTTATCACAATTATCTCTAGATCTCCCAATCTAAGAATCAAGGAATCTCCCCCCAATTTCAATCTCTCAGTTTCTAACCTTGTTTCTACAAGAACAAATCTCACAGGTGGAAACTTACCACTTTTCCCTAAGGTCATTTGATATGCCTGTCATGCCTCGTCATGGACATTTTTGGGTTTTATGTTCCCTTTCTCTTAGATGTAAATCAGCAGGCCTCTGTACCAATTTGACGGTGCCCTATTGGGCCATCTCAACATAGGGCCACCTAATACCAGTTTAGCTTATGGATAATGGGCACACGTGGCTTTTCCCTAATTTTTTATTAGTGGGTTGTTCAAAAATCCATAACAAATTAATAGATTATTAGAATAATAAGTTGCATTCTGATTTTGAAAGGGTTTTGTATAAGCAACTCGAATTTTAAGGTTTCAAAGTATGTTTACATCTAAAAAAAATTTAGTTTGCTAAGAAGTCAAAATTTAGGGAAGAGATGGTGAATAAAGTAAAATTGATATGTTAAATGTTATGAATAGAGTATTTAGGGTTCAATCAACCCCAAAATGTTCATCAATCTAAGTAAGAAATTAGGTTTTCTTCAATAAAAGGTAAGTGGTATGTAATATCCCTGACCTGGGTTATAACCTAACCCTGGAAGTTTTGCCTAAATATGTAATTATATACTTGTGAATGCTCCCTGGCATGTAATTAAGTTTCTCAGGAACATATATTTCATTTTGCTCCTTTATAAACAAAGTGGTAGCATTGTTTTGTTATGCATGGACCTATGTGCAAATTACCCAGTTTAAGAGTTTAACTTGCAATTTCACAGGTTGAGATGTTCTTTTGATTATGAGACATCATATGAGTGAATATTATGAGGTATGATGGATTTCCCAAGCTTGGGCATCAAGATGCAGCTTGTGGGATAATCCTTGTGCTTACAAACCCTAATTTGGGGTAAAGTGCAATTTACCCAAATTGCGGGGTGCAACTTGTAATTTCACCTTCTAGAACATCTTTTATGACTCTTGACATCATTTAGAGTATAAATGTTGAAAGAGACACATCAATGAAGTAATTAGATTCAAAAATGATCTTTGTGGTAAAAATCACCTAATATGGGTATGGAGACCTTTCATGTATGTACCCTAGTTGGAAGTTGGCTTTCTTCACCCTTAGATCTTGAGCTTTGATGAGCTTTACTTAAGTTTAGATGAGCTTGGACATGCCTTTAATCAAGGAGGGACTTAGGTGAAAATCCCATGCTTTAGAGGTCCTTATGGTGTAAAATGGCCTAAAGTATATAAGTCTTTTCCCTTGCAACAAGTGAACGGATCTTTCATTTCCTTCACTTCTTCTCTTCTTTCTCAAACGGCTAAGGCAAAGCTCTGGAGGTTAGGGAGACGACCAAGTAGCTCCAAGGTGAGTAGGAACCATCTTCTAGCTCGAATTCATGGAGGAATTCTTCTTAAAAGGTTGGTTCTATGGTTAACTCACTTAGGTTCTTTGTTCTAGCCGATTATTCCTACCATTTCCTTGGAGAAACACCTCTGACCGAGTTGTGGAGCTCAAGACACCATTAGAGGCTTGAATCTTGGAAGCTTGGAGCTCTAGGAACAACGTTCTAAGACGGGTTTTATAATTCTAAACTCTTTGCTTTATATGCATATCTTGTTCTTGCAATTTTAGCAATTAGTTCTTCTTCTACCTCCTTTCTTCCTTGCACTTTTGCAAGCAAAAAGGTGGAATAACCGACCTTGACAGAGGTTGAAGATGATGGGCGTCGATTCCTAGGTTACTTTATCAAACGACCTTGGACCCCTTTTGGTCCAAACGGTTGCAAACCGTTTGAGGTCAAACGGTTTCAAACTGTTTGCTCTCAAACGACCTTGCAAGACCGTTTGGATTGAAACGGTCTCAAGACCGTTTGATAGGGTTGACCAAGGGACGACCATTTAAGGGTCTGTTGGTAATATATTGAGTTTCATTCCTGCAAAGAATCAAAGTTTAATTCTTAACCAATTGAGAGTTGAAGGCACTTCAACATCCTAACCCTAATCGGGTTGAAATTGTTGTTTTTAAGCATAGATCTTGTTGAGTTTTGGGTTGAAGGACCCAAACGGTCTGAAGACCGTTTGAGGGTTCCTCCAAACGGTCTCAAGACCGTTTTGGCACAACCCAAGACCGTTTGGAGGTCTAGGGTTGAGATAATCTAATGGTTTGAAGGTCCAATTGCAATAAGTTGATGAATTGATAAAAATGCTGATTTTAAACCTAATTGGAGTTCAACCCTAAACCAACCGACTTGGTTTTTGGTCAAACTTTAGGCAAACGGTCTCAAGACCGTTTGGATGATGTCCAAACGACCTCAAGACCGTTTGGGCCAAGTTTGGGCCCAATTTGAGGTCAATTGATAGGTTCAACCTTGAATTGATTCACATTGTTGAATATTGATGACCATCCGATTTGAAACCCTAATTGAGATGGATTTAACCCTAATTGGCTTTCAATTGAGGGTTAATGTGGTGTCCAAATAATTGAGGCTCATCCTAATTGACTCAATTTATAAGTGGTTAACATGGCTTTGGCCAATTGAGGGCTTCAACATACTTAACCATAAACAATTGTAACTTTTGAACCTTGTTGGAGGTCCAAATGGTTTGAGCCCATTTGGATCAAACGGTCTCAAGAACGTTTGGATCCAAATGGTCTCAAGACTGTTTGAGGCCAAACGGTCTCAAGACCGTTTGGGCTCAAACGATCTCAAGGTCGTTTGGACCAATCGATCTCAAGACACTTTGATCAAACAGTTTCAAACCGCATGAGCTTCAAACGGTTTGAAAGTCAAAACGGTCAACGCACCCAAACGGTCTCAAGACCATTTGAGGGCAAACGGTCTCAAGACCGTTTGACACGAAACGGTCTCAAGACCGTTTGGTGGTTGAAGGTTGAAACCGTTTGAAGGTTTTCAAGATGGTTTATACTTAATCACTTGAAGTTGTAATTGGTTCTATGGTGATCTAATCTAAACCCTAATGGTATCTTAGGACATTAAGGGACTAAGTGGTTAATGAATTGACCCATGATGGTGATCATGAGGAAAATTACCAAAATAACCTTGAGGGGTTTAATTGAGTAATACATTGTTCTAATCAAACCCTAAATCACATGAGAGTGATGTTTTGGCTTATGCTAATCAATGAGAACTTAACCCAACCTGATCTAGAGTGGTGTTATCACCATCTACTAGTAAGAGGAGAGAGAAAGTATCCTAAGAGAGAGAAAGTACCCTTTTATGATGGAAACTCAAGTAAGATACCTTCAATACATATGAATGTACATGATTAAGGTATGATCCACTTATGTGAGATCATGGAAACCCTAATTATGATGTTTAGTGAATCTTAATCTTATTTAAGAACTTTAATGATGATGTTATGAGTTCAATTCACCATGAGGTGAATAATAAACCCTAATTCTAGGGTGATGACATGTAATATGAATAGTAAAACCTGATTGATGAAAGTTGGGGAAACTGATTCTTATAAGAGTTTGAAGGTATAGCCTCTAGAATGAATTGTTTACTGTTATCATTTGAATTAACCTTGCAGGTTGTCATGAGATGATGATCATATCTAGGTATGAATTATGATACTATATTCATTGAAAGCATGTCTTAGCTTTATGAATAAGTAAAATATACTGATGCCCTGTTAGGAGGCATCTAATGAAAATTATGGGCTGTGAGAGCCATGAGTATCATCAAGGTCATGCTTAACAGATGACTGGTGATGAAATGATTGAGAAATGATAATTGATGAGAGTTAGACTTATTACATTTAGTATTCTTTATTCAGAGTTGTTATGCTAATGTTTATTTTTTGAGAACATGTATGATGCTAAAAGAATACTGAAATATACCTAACTAATAAAGTATAATCATACCATGCAAAGCCCTGATCATAGATCCATCATTGTCAGAGACCAAATGATGGTGAAACAGGTTTTACTAAGGGAACTCCTGGATCACATACTTTTGAGTATGTGGGGTATATGGATGTGTAGAACCTTACATCCTAGTGTAGGTACTGATGTAGATGTATAATCCGTCAACCCTTCACTACAAATCCATACCGCATCAGTGGAGGGTAAACACGAAATCTCCTGATGACGAAGAAAGCACATATACCGCATCAGTGGAAGGTAAACATGAAATCTCCTGATGGCGAAGAGAGTACAGAACGCCACTGTAATTCTAATATAGTGAAAGACCAGATTACCCTGGTGAGCTATAACAGCAGAGACACAAGATGTCCTGCAAGCAATCCTCTTACTGACTGAGGAAGGTGAAGGTCATGAGAATCTGGCTCTTTCAATAACCTAGTATGATACCGAGGCAACTTAACAGTGGTCGGTTGGAGCATGAGTGGTATACCTCATCTCCGCAGGGCATAATAATAATGTTTGAAAAACATAATCAACATTGTAGTATAACTGTTAGAGTTAACTACGAGTTACTTGATTGATGTTATACTGTATAGTGCATATGTTCTTCATATTTCATAGATGTTGAACTCTTGCTTATTACCAAAACTGCTGTTGAATGCTTTAAAAGTTTTACTGCTTAAGTTATTCTTCGTTTTTCTTATAAAGCTTCTAGTGGAGAGTTATAAATCTCGCTGGGACAATTATTTAAAATTGTCTCACCCCGTAGATTTCAACTTTTTAGGTGGTCGTCGAAGACGGAGGAACCGGTCTACAGGTGACCACTCCCAGCAGCAGCAGCACCAGGATCAGTAGTAAATCTCAGGTGGAGATTCAGCCTGCTATGTGGTGTAGTTAGAGTCAGTCCTATGTGTCCTATGTACTCTCAGGTCTTCGAGTTGTTGGTTTGAGATTTTGTTACGAATCTTGAAATTTTGATTCATGATGTGTATAATTACTCAAGAAGTAATTTGACAGAGATGTAAACAGTTTAAATCCTTTTTCTATGGAAAAGGTTTGTGGTTTCAAGCTCTTATCTCAAAAAGTTTTAATTTCCCGTGATTTTGTCTTCTGCTATTAATCGATTGTTTCCGCTTAAGTTTAAATTGTGACTATTTCGTGGTTTGGAGATCGGAGCCCACAATTAAGTGGTATCAGAGCTCTAGGTTCGCCGAGTCTACAGAGGCATAGGACTTAGGAAGTCGAGTCTATCTTTAGTGTTCCTTCCTTATCTAATAGAATCTTCTGCTCCTCAGGAGAAGAAGATACATAAGAATGTCAGAGCCACATGAGGAGCACGTGGCAGAGAGTAGCGTACCTGCACCACAAGGCGGTGCAAGAGTACCATAGATAGAGCAACCCATACCTGAGCAACCCAGGGAGCCACTCCAGTTTGACTCAGCTGACATGGGTAATCCAGCAGTTCAGACTATGTTTGGGCAGTTTATGACTGCCATGACACACATAACCGACAGGATGCCTATGCCTGCACCCAGGGCACCTGTCCAACCAGAAGGTCAAGGTATCGGAAAAACGTTCGAGCGACTACGTCGTGTCGGAGCTACCGAATACTTTGGGACTGCCGACCCCGCAGATGCTGATCTGTGGTTGACAGAGTTGGAGAAGGCTTTCAGGATTCTCAATATCCCTGAAGCTAAGAAGGTCAGACATGCTGTCTATCTTCTCAAAGGAAGCGCTGGTCATTGGTGGACAATGGAAGAGCAGAAGAGGCCTGGAATGGAGATCTCGTGGGAAGACTTTCGACGGAAATTTGTTCATAGATATTTCCCAAAGACCTTCCTAGACGAGAAGATCTCTCAGTTTGAGAGACTGAGGCAGGGCATGATGAACATTAGCGAGTATGAAGCTAAGTTCATGGAGTTGTTGCGGTTTTGTTCGCACATGGCTGCCACAGAAGAAGAAAGAATCAGGAGATTCGAGAGGGGATTGAATGTTGACATGACTACCCATGTGTCTGCCTTAGAAAACCGAGAGAGATTCTCTACCTTCGTTGAGTTAGTCCGAAGGATAGAGAGATCTGTGGTTGAGAAGAGGCAAACTCAGAAAAGATATCCACAGTTCCAGGGTTCTTCATCTAAGGACTTTAAGAAGCCTAGATCCTCTGCACCTAATCCTCCACCACCTAGATCTAGTTCTAAGACTCAGTAGTCTCCAAGTAGAGGTAGAGGATGAGGACAACCACCTCGGGAGGCTCAGAGTTCTGCATCAATGTCAGTTACCGGACCACTAAGACCACAACAACTGGAGAGAAGCTGCTACAACTGTGGTAAGGTGGGACATTTGATGAAAGATTGCAGATCGAGGCCTATCAGTGTGACACAGCCTCCGAGACAAGGTCAACAGGGATCACAGAGAAGGCAATCTCAAGGAGCAGCTCAAGGACGCGGGCAAGCGTCTCAAGCTGGATCATCAGCACCACCTCAACAACAGGCTACAGCGAGGTTCTATGCTATGAACCCACCAGAGGTAGTGGTCGATCCACAAGTGGTGATAGGTCAGATGGAACTTTTATATTCTGATATGTCTAAATCTTGTGTATTATCTGTTCTGATTGACTCGGGTGCTACACACTCTTTCATCACTCGAAGAGTGATTCACAACTGCGATATGACAGTTAGTCATAGGGTAGATAGTTTGTTGTTGGAGACTCCGTTGAGTGGGTCTGCTGTTTTGCAGGAGGTATGCTCACCCTGCATCCTCTTCTTTTCTAAGCATCGCATTCAAGTGGACCTTATACCGCTTGATATACAAGGATTTGATGTAATCCTCGGGATGGATACCTTGGAAAGGTATCGAGTTGTCTTGGATTGTGAGTCCAAGTTAGATGTGTTTGCTGATGAAAGCAACACATGGATCTTTCAAGGAGAAAGAAAGATTCTGCCTACCTGTCTTGTATCAGCTATGGTTGCTGATAAGCTGATGAGGCAAGGATGTTATGCATTCTTATCCCATGTGGTAGATGTTACCAAGGAGAGTCCCAACCCTGCTGAAGTTCCTATAGTCAGGGAATTCGAGGATGTGTTTCCTGAAGAACTTCCTGGTATACCACCACCTCGGGAGATTGATTTGGAAATCAATTTGGTCCCAGATACAAAACCTATAGCCCGGACTCCTTATAGGATGGCGCCTGCCGAGATGGCAGAACTCAAGAAACAGCTTCAAGAGTTACTTGAGAAGGGTTTTATTCGACCGAGTATCTCACCTTGGGGTGCTCCGGTTTTGTTTGTTAAAAAGAAAGATGGGTCAATGTGGTTGTGCATTGACTACAGACAACTCAATAAAGTAACAATAAAGAACAAGTACCATTTGCTGAGGATTGATGATCTTTTTTACCAGTTGTGTGGTGCAACAGTCTTCTCAAAGATAGACTTAAGGTATGGATATCATCAACTCCTCATTAAGGACAGTGACATATCCAAGTCTGCCTTTAGGACAAGATATGGTCACTATGAGTTTATGGTTATGTCGTTTGGACTAACCAATGCACCAGCTGCATTCATGGAACTCATGAATACAGTCTTTCGACCCTTCCTTGATCAGTGTGTTGTCGTCTTCATAGATGATATACTGATTTATAGCAAGGATGCTCAGCAGCATGAGCAGCATCTTCGCCAAACTTTGACTTTGCTAAGAGAACATAAGCTATACGCTAAGTTTAGCAAATGCGAGTTCTGGTTACCTGAAGTATCTTTTCTTGGGCATGTGATATCTGCCTCGGGAATTCGTGTTGACCCTGCAAAGGTAGAATCTGTTCTACAATGGGAACAACCGAAGACACTGACAGAGATTAGAAGTTTCTTGGGATTAGCGGGTTACTATCGAAGGTTTATTAAGAATTTCAGTTCTATAGCCTTACCTTTGACCAAGTTAACCCGGAAAGATGTTCCTTTTTCTTGGAGTGATAAGTGTCAACAGTCTTTTCAGCTGTTGAAGGAGAGGTTGACAAGTGCACCTGTGCTTGTGCTACCTGAGCAAGGAAAAGGATATGTAGTCTTCTGTGATGCCTCCAAGAATGGACTGGGATGTGTGTTGATGCAGGATAAACAAGTGATTTCTTTTGCTTCCCGACAGCTTAAGAAACACGAGGAAAATTATCCGACACACGATCTGGAATTAGCTGCTGTGGTTCATGCCTTGAAGATCTGGAGACATCATCTCTACGGAGAAACCTTCTAGATTTTCACAGACCACAAGAATCTTAAGTATATTTTCTCTCAGCATGAGCTTAACATGAGGCAACGTCGTTGGATGGAGTTAATCAAGGACTATGACTGTACGATTGATTACCATCCGGGCAAGGCCAATGTGGTTGCAGATGCCTTGAGTAGGAAATCAGCAACATCAACCATGGATAGAGCACAACTAAGTTCCTTAGTATGCTCTAGGAGAGATATGCTTATCTCTTTAAGGCAAGACAATGTGCACTTGAAGGCGTCATTGTTAGCTGGTTTGTTAGCTGAGATGCAGATTAAACCTACCCTAAGAGAGCAGATAAAGGAGGCACAACAAGTTGATGCTGCAATTCAACAGATTAGATCTGAGTATGGTAGTGAGAAGCGAGATGGTTTCCATGAGTCAGGTGACCTAGTGGCATGCTATCATGGGAGGATGATAGTACCATATGTAGATAATCTGAGGAAGCTAGTTCTGGAGGAAGCTCATTCTTCGATGTATGCTATGCATCCAGGGAGCACCAAGATGTATCGAAACTTGAAAGATATGTATTGGTGGCCTGGGATGAAGAAGGATGTAGCTGAGTTTGTTCTGAGGTGTCCTATGTGTCAGCAGGTTAAGGCTGAGCACCAGAAACCTGCAGGAACAATGCAACCCTTACCCATACCACAGTGGAAGTGGGACCATGTGACCATGGACTTTTTTGTTGGCCTACCTAGGACAAACAAAGGACATGATTCCATTTGGGTAGTTGTTGATAGGTTGACAAAGACAGCGCATTTCTTACCTGTCAAAACAACCTATTCTGCTGAAAGGTTATCACAGTTATATGTTCAAGAGATAGTGTGTTTGCACGAAGTTCCTGTCACTATAGTTTCTGACAGAGGTCCCCAGTTTACAAGTCATTTTTGGGAATAGTTACACAGAGCCCTAGGCACCAAGCTAAGGTTTAGTACAGCCTTTCATCCACACATTGATGGACAGTCTGAACGGACTATACAGACCTTGGAAGATCTGTTGAGAGCATGTGTTCTCTAGTTTACCGGAAGTTGGGATCTACATCTGAGCTTGATAGAGTTTGCCTATAACAATAGCTATCAACATAGTATTGATATGGCACCCTATGAAGCTTTGTATGGTAGACGTTGTAGATCACCCTTATGTTGGTATGAAACTGGTGAGCACCAGTTGTTAGGTCCTGATCTTGTGCAGCAAACTACAGAAAAGATCAGAGTTATTCAACAACATCTTAAGACTACACAGGATAGGCAGAAGTCGTATGCCAACAAACGTCGTAAACCTTTAGAGTTCCTGGTTGGAGACAGAGTGTATCTCAAGGTCTCACCTTGGAAGGGAGTCCTTCGTTTTTGAAGGAAAGGGAAGTTAGCTCCTAGATTTATGGGACCTTATCCAATTGTTGAAAGAGTTGGAAAGGTGGCCTATAGACTAGAGTTACCTCAGGAGTTGCAGAAGTTACACCCTGTGTTTCACATTTCCATGCTAAGGAAATGTCACCCAGACACCGAGTCAGTTCTACAACCTATGGAAGTAGAATTGAATGAAGATATAACATATGAGGAGGGACCAGTATCAATCCTTGATAACAGAACTCAAAAGTTAAAGAAGAAAGATATAAGCCTTGTAAAAGTCCTCTGGAACCACCGTGGTGTTGAAGAATCCACTTGGGAACTAGAGGATGAGATGAGAAGGAAATACCCTGCTCTTTTCTCCTAATATGCTTTATCGATTTCGGGGACGAAATCCTTGTGAAGGGGTAGATAATTTGTAACATCCCTGACATGGGTTATAACCTAACCCTGGAAGTTTTGCCTAAATATGTAATTATGTACTTGTGAATGCTCCCTGACATGTAATTAAGTTCCTCAGGAACATATATTTCATTTTGCTCTTTTATAAACAAAGTGGTAGCATTGTTTTGTTATGTAGGGACCTATGTGCAAATTATCCAGTTTAAGGGTTTAACTTGCAATTTCACAGGTTGAGATGTTCTTTTGATGATGAGACGTCGTATGAGTGAATATGATGAGGTATGATGGATTTCCCAAGCTTGGGCATCAAGATGCAGCTTGTGGGATGATCCTTGTGCTTACAAACCCTAATTTGGGGTAAAGTGCAATTTACCCAAATTGAGGGGTGCAACTTGTAATTTCACCTTCTAGAACATCTTTTATGACTCTTGACATCATTTAGAGTAGAAATGGTAAAAGAGACACATCAATGAAGTAATTAGATTAAAAAATGATCTTTGTGGTAAAAATCACCTAATATGGGTATGGAGACCTTTCATGTATGTACCCTAGTTGGAAGTTGGCTTTCTTCACCCTTAGATCTTGAGCTTTGATGAGCTTTACTTAAGTTTATATGATCTTGGAAGTGCCTTTAAGCAAGGAGGGACTTAGGTGAAAATCCCATGCTTTAGAGGTCCTTATGGTGTAAAATGGCCTAAAGTATATAAGTCTTTTCCCTTGCAACAAGTGAACGGATCTTTCATTTCATTCACTTCTTCTCTTCTTTCTCAAACAGCTAAGGCAAAGCTCTGGAGCTCAGGGAGACGACCAAGTAGCTCCAAGGTGAGTAGGAACCATCTTCTAGCTCGAATTCATGGAGGAATTCTTCTTAAAAGGTTGGTTCTATGGTTAACTCACTTAGGTTCTTTGTTCTAGCCGATTATTCCTACCTTTTCCTTGGAGAAACACCTCTGACCGAGTTGTGGAGCTCAAGACACCATTAGAGGCTTGAAGCTTGGAAGCTTGGAGCTCTAGGAACAATGTTCTAAGGTGGGTTTTATAATTCTAAACTGTTTGCTTTATATGCATATCTTGTTCTTGCAATTTTAGCAATTAGTTCTTCTTCTACCTCCTTTCTTCCTTGCACTTTTGCAAGCAAAACGGTGGCATAACCGACCTTGACAGAGGTTGAAGATGATGGGCGTGGATTCCTAGGTTACTTTATCAAACGACCTTGGACCCCTTTTGGTCCAAACGGTTGCAAACCGTTTGAGGTCAAACGGTTTCAAACCGTTTGCTCTCAAACGACCTTGCAAGACCGTTTGGATTGAAACGGTCTCAAGACCATTTAATAGGGTTGACCAAGGGACGACCGTTTAAGGGTCTGTTGGTAATATATTGAATTTCATTCCTGCAAAGAATCAAAGTTTAATTCTTAACCAATTGAGAGTTGAAGGCACTTCAACATCCTAACCCTAATCGGGTTGAAATTGTTGTTTTTAAGCATAGATCTTGTTGAGTTTTGGGTTGAAGGACCCAAACGGTCTCAAGACTGTTTGGGGGTTTCTCCAAACGGTCTCAAGACCGTTTGGGCACAACCCAAGACCGTTTGGAGGTCTAGGGTTGAGATAATCTAATGGTTTGAAGGTCCAATTGCAATAAGTTGATGAATTGATAAAAATGCTGATTTTAAACCTAATTGGAGTTCAACCCTAAACCAACCGACTTGGTTTTTGGTCAAACTTTGAGAAAACGGTCTCAAGACTGTTTGGATGATGTCCAAATGACCTCAAGACCGTTTGGGCCAAGTTTGGGCCCAATTGGAGGTTAATTGATAGGTTCAACCTTGAATTGATTCACATTGTTGAATATTGATGACCATCCTATTTGAAACCCTAATTGAGATGGATTTAACCCTAATTGGCTTTCAATTGAGGGTTAATGTGGTGTCCAAATAATTGAGGCTCATCCTAATTGACTCAATTTATAATTTGTTAACATGGCTTTGGCCAATTGAGGGCTTCAACATACTTAACCATAAACAATTGTAACTTTTGAACCTTGTTGGAGGTCCAAACGGTTTGAGCCCATTTGGACCAAACGGTCTCAAGACCGTTTGGGCTCAAACGATCTCAAGGTCGTTTGGACCAATTGATCTCAAGATACTTTGATAAAACAATTTAAAACCGCATGAGCTTCAAACGGTTTGAAAGTCAAAACAGTCAACGCACCCAAACGGTCTTAAGACCATTTGAGGGCAAACGGTCTCAAGACCGTTTGGTGGTTGAAGGTTGAAACCGTTTGAAGGTTTTCAAGATGGTTTATACTTAATCACTTGAAGTTGTAATTGGTTCTATGGGGATCTAATCTAAACCCTAATGGTATCTTAGGACATTAAGGGACTAAGTGATTAATGAATTGACCCATGATGGTGATCATGAGGAAAATTACCAAAATAACCTTGAGGGGTTTAATTGAGTAATACCTTGTTCTAATCAAACCCTAAATCACATGAGACTGATGTTTTGGCTTATGCTAATCAATGAGAACTTAACCCAACCTGATCTAGAGTGGTGTTATCACCATCTACTAGTAAGAGGAGAGAGAAAGTATCCTAAGAGAGAGAAAGTACCCTTTTATGATGGAAACTCAAGTAAGATACCTTCAATACATATGAATGTACATGATTAAGGTATGATCCACTTATGTGAGATCATAGAAACCCTAATTATGATGTTTAGTGAATCTTAATCTTATTTAAGAACTTTAATGATGATGTTATGAGTTCAATTCACCATGAGGTGAATAATAAACCCTAATTCTAGGGTGATGACATGTAATATGAATAGTAAAACGTGATTGATGAAAGTTGGGGAAACTGATTCTTATAAGAGTTTGAAGGTATAGCCTCTAGAATGAATTGTTTACTGTTATCATTTGAATTAACCTTGTAGGTTGTCATGAGATGATGATCATATCCATGTATGAATTATGATACTATATTCATTGAAAGCATGTCTTAGCTTTATGAATAAGTAAAATATCATGATGTCCTGTTATGAGGCATCTAATGAAAATTATGGGCTGTGAGAGCCATGAGTATCATCAAGGTCATGCTTAACAGATGACTGGTGATGAAATGATTGAGAAATGATAATTGATGAGAGTTAGACTTATTACATTTAGTATTCTTTCTTCAGAGTTGTTATGCTAATGTTTATTGTTTGAGAACATGTATGATGCTAAAAGAATACTGAAATATACCTAACTAATAAAGTATAATCATACCATGCAAAGCCCTGATCATAGATCCATCATTGTCAGAGACCAAATGATGGTGAAACAGGTTTTCCTAAGGGAACTCCTGGATCACATACTTTTGAGTATGTGGGGTATATGGATGTGTAGAACCTTACATCCAAGTGTAGGTACTGATGTAGATGTATAATCCGTCAACCCTTCACTACAAATCCATACCGCATCAGTGGAGGGTAAACACGAAATCTCCTGATGACGAAGAAAGCACATATACCGCATCGGTGGAAGGTAAACACGAAATCTCCTGATGGTGAAGAGAGTACAGAATGCCACTGTAATTCTAATATAGCGAAGGACCAGATTACCCTGGTGAGCTATAACAGCAGAGAGACAAGATGTCCTGCAAGCAATCCTCTTACTGACTGAGGAAGGTGAAGGTCATAAGAATCCGGCTCTTTCAATAACCTAGTATGATACTGAGGCAACTTAACAGTGGTCGGTTGGAGCATGAGTGGTATACCTCATCTCCGTAGGGCATAATAATAATGTTTGAAAAACATAATCAACAGCGTAGTATAACTGTTAGAGTTAACTACGAGTTACTTGATTGATGTTATACTGTATAGTGCATATGTTCTTCATATTTCATAGATGTTGAACTCTTGCTTATTACCAAAACTGCTGTTGAATGCTTTGAAAGTTTTTACTGCTTAAGTTATTCTTCATTTTTCTTATAAAGCTTCTAGTGGAGAGTTATAACTCTCGCTAGGACAATTATTTAAAAATTGTCTCACCCTGTAGATTTCAACTTTTTAGGTGGTCGTCGAAGACAGAGGAACCGGTCTACAGGTGACCACTCCCAGCAGCAGCAGCAGCACCAGGATCAGCAGTAAATCTCAAGTGGAGATTTAGCCTGCTATGTGGTGTAGTTAGAGTCAGTCCTATGTGTCCTCTGTACTCTTAGGTCTTGGAGTTGTTGGTTTGAGATTTTGTTACGAATCTTGAAATTTTGATTCATGATGTGTATAATTACTCAAGAAGTAATTTGACAGAGATGTAAACAGTTTAAATCCTTTTTCTATGGAAAAGGTTTGTGGTTTCAAGCTCTTATCTCAAAAAGTTTTAATTTCCTGTGATTTTTGTCTTCCGCTGTTAATCGATTGCTTCCGCTTAAGTTTAAATCGTGATTATTTCGTGGTTTGGAGATCGGAGCCCACAATTAAGTGGTACCAAAGCTCTAGGTTCACCGAGTCTACAGAGGCATAGGACTTAGGAAGTCGAGTCTATCTTTAGTGTTCCTTCCTTATCTAATAGAATCTTCTGCTCCTCAGGAGAAGAAGATACATAAGAATGTCAGAGCCACATGAGGAGCATGTGGCAGAGAGTAGCGTACCTGCACCACAAGGCGGTGCAAGAGTACCAGAGATAGAGCAACCCATACCTGAGCAACCCAGGGAGCCACTCCAGTTTGACCCAGCTGACATGGGTAATCCAGCAGTTCAGACTATGTTTGGGCAGTTTATGACTGCCATGACACACATAACTGACAGGATGCCTATGCCTGCACCCAGGGCACCTGTCCAACCAGAAGGTCAAGGTATCGGAAAAACGTTCGAGCGACTACGTCGTGTCGGAGCTACCGAATACTTTGGGACTGCCGACCCCACAGATGCTGATCTGTGGTTGACAGAGTTGGAGAAGGCTTTCAGGATTCTCAATATCCCTGAAGCTGAGAAGGTCAGACATGTTGTCTATCTTCTCAAAGGAAGCGCTGGTCATTGGTGGACAATGGAAGAGCAGAAGAGGCCTGGAATGGAGATCTCGTGGTAAGATTTTCGGCGGGAATTTGTTCATAGATATTTCCCAAAGACCTTCCTAGATGAGAAGATCTCTCAGTTTGAGAGACTGAGGCAGGGCATGATGAACATTAGCGAGTATGAAGCTAAGTTCATGGAGTTGTTGCGGTTTTGTCCGCACATGGCTGCCATAGAAGAAGAAAGAATCAGGAGATTCGAGAGGGGATTGAATGCTGACATGACTACCCCTGTGTCTGCCTTAGAAAACCGAGAGAGATTCTCTACCTTCGTTGAGTCAGTCCGAAGGATAGAGAGATCTGTGGTTGAGAAGAGGCAAACTCAGAAAAGATATCCACAGTTCCAGGGTTCTTCATCTAAGGACTTTAAGAAGCCTAGATCCTCTGCACCTAATCCTCCACCACCTAGATCTAGTTCTCAGACTCAGTGGTCTCCAAGTAGAGGTACAGGACGAGGACAACCACCTCAGGAGGCTCAGAGTTCTGCATCAATGTCAGTTATCGGACCACCAAGACCACTACAACTAGAGAGAAGCTGCTACAACTGTGGTAAGGTGGGACATTTGATGAAAGATTGCAGATCGAGGCCTGTCAGTGTGACACATCCTCCGAGACAAGGTCAACAGGGATCACAGAGAAGGCAATCTCAAGGAGCAGCTCGAGGACGCGGGCAAGCATCTCAAGCTGGATCATCAGCACCACCTCAACAACAGGCTACAGCGAGGTTCTATGCTATGAACCCACCAGAGGCAGTGGTCGATCCACAAGTGGTGACAGGTCAGATGGAACTTTTATATTCTGATATGTCTAAATCTTGTGTAGTATCTGTTCTGATTGACTCGGGTGCTACGCACTCTTTCATCACTCGAAGAGTGATTCGCAACTGCGATATGACAGTTAGTCATAGGGTAGATAGTTTGTTGTTGGAGACTCCGTTGAGTGGGTCTGTTGTTTTGCAGGAGGTATGCTCACCCTGCATCCTCTTCTTTTCTAAGCATCGCATTCAAGTGGACCTTATACCACTTGATATACAAGGATTTGATGTAATCCTCGGGATGGATACCTTGGAAAGGTATCGAGTTGTCTTGGATTGTGAGTCCAAGTTAGCTGTGTTTGTTGATGAAAGCAACACATGGATCTTTCAAGGAGAAAGAAAGATTCTGCCTACCTATCTTGTATCAGCTATGGTTGCTGATAAGCTGATGAGGCTAGGATGTTATGCATTCTTAGCCCATGTGGTAGATGTTACCAAGGAGAGTCCCAACCCTACTGAAGTTCCTATAGTTAGGGAATTCAAGGATGTGTTTCCTGAAGAACTTCCTGGTATACCACCACCTCGGGAGATTGATTTTGAAATCAATTTGGTCCCAGATACAAAACCTATAGCCCAGACTCCTTATAGGATGGCGCCTTCCGAGATGGCAGAACTCAAGAAACAGCTTCAAGAGTTACTTGAGAAGGGTTTTATTCGACCGAGTATCTCACCTTGGGGTGCTCCGGTTTTGTTTGTTAAAAAGAAAGATGGGTCAATGCGGTTGTGCATTGACTACAGACAACTCAATAAAGTAACAATAAAGAACAAGTACCCTTTGCCGAGGATTGATGATCTTTTTGACTAGTTGTGTGGTGCAACAGTCTTCTCAAAGATATACTTAAGGTCTGGATATCATCAACTCTGCATTAAGGATAGTGACATATCCAAGTCTACCTTTAGGACAAGATATGGTCACTATGAGTTTACGGTTATGTCGTTTGGACTAACCAATGCACCAGATGCATTCATGGAACTCATGAATAGAGTATTTTGACCCTTCCTTGATCAGTGTGTTGTCGTCTTCATAGATGATATACTGATTTATAGTAAGGATGCTCAGCAGCATGAGCAGCATCTTCACCAAACTTTGACTTTGCTAAGAGAACATAAGCTATACGCTAAGTTTAGCAAATGCGAGTTCTGGTTACCTGAAGTATCTTTTCTTGGGCATGTGATATCTGCCTCAGGAATTCGTGTTGACCCTGCAAAGGTAGAATCTGTTCTACAATGGGAACAACCGAAGACACCGACAGAGATTAGAAGTTTCTTGGGATTAGCGGGTTACTATCGAAGGTTTAATAAGAATTTCAGTTCTATAGCCTTACCTTTGACCAAGTTAACCCAGAAAGATGTTCCTTTTGCTTGGAGTGATAAGTGTCAACAGTCTTTTCATCTGTTGAAAGATAGGTTGACAAGTGCACATGTGCTTGTGCTACCTGAGCAAGGAAAAGGATATGTAGTCTTCTGTGATGCCTCCAAGAATGGACTGGGATGTGTGTTGATGCAGGATAAACAAGTGATTTCTTTTGCTTCCCGACAGCTTAAGAAACACAAGGAAAATTATCCGACACACGATCTGGAATTAGCTGTTGTGGTTCATGCCTTGAAGATCTGGAGACATTATCTCTACGGAGAAACCTTCCAGATTTTCACAGACCACAAGAATCTTAAGTATATTTTCTCTCAGCATGAGCTTAACATGAGGCAACGTCGCTGGATGGAGTTAATCAAGGACTACGACTGTACGATTGATTACCATCCGGGAAAGGCCAATGTGGTTGTAGATGCCTTGAGTAGGAAATCAGCAACATCAACCATGGATAGAGCACAACTAAGTTCCTTAGTATGCTCTAGGAGAGATATGCTTATCTCTTTAAGGCAAGACAATAGGCAGTTGAAGGCGTCATTGTTAGCTGGTTTGTTAGCTGAGATGCAGATTAAACCTACCCTAAGAGAGCAGATAAAGGAGGCACAACAAGTTGATGCTGTAGTTCAATAGATTAGATCTGAGTATGGTAGTGAGAAGCGAGATGGTTTCCATGAGTCAGGTGACCTAGTGGCATGCTATCATGGGAGGATGATAGTACCAGATGTAGATAATCTGAGGAAGCTAGTTCTGGAGGAAGCTCATTCTTCGATGTATGCTATGCATCCAGGGAGCACCAAGATGTATCGAAACTTGAAAGATATGTATTGGTGGCCTGGGATGAAGAAGGATGTAGTTAAGTTTGTTCTGAGGTGTCCTGTGTGTCAGTAGGTTAAGGCTGAGCACCAGAAACCTGCAGGAACAATGCAACCCTTACCCATACCACAGTGGAAGTGGGACCATGTGACCATGGACTTTGTTGTTGGCCTACCCAGGACAAACAAAGGACATGATTCCATTTGGGTAGTTGTTGATCGGTTGACAAAGACAGCGCATTTCTTACTTGTCAAAACAACCTATTCTGTTGAAAGGTTATCACAGTTATATGTTCAAGAGATAGTGCATTTGCACGGAGTTCCTGTCACTATAGTTTCTGACAGAGGTCCCCAGTTTACAAGTCGTTTTTGGGAACAGTTACATAGAGCCCTAGGCACCAAGCTAAGGTTTGGTACAGCCTTTCATCCACAGACTGATGGACAGTCTGAAAGGACTATACAGACCTTGGAAGATCTGTTGAGAGCATGTGTTCTCCAATTTACCAGAAGTTGGGATCTACATCTGAGCTTGATAGAGTTTGCCTATAACAATAGCTATCAACATAGTATTGATATAGCACCCTATGAAGCTTTGTATGGTAGACGTTGTAGATCACCCTTATGTTGGTATGAAACTAGTGAGCACCAGTTGTTAGGTCCTGATCTTGTGCAGCAAACTATAGAAAAGATCAGAGTTATTCAACAACATCTTAAGACTGCACAGGATAGGCAGAAGTCGTATGCCGACAAACGTCGTAAACCTTTAGAGTTCCAGGTTGGAGACAGAGTGTATCTCAAGGTCTCACCTTGGAAAGGAGTCCTTCGTTTTTGAAGGAAAGGGAAGTTATCTCCTAGATTTATGGGACCTTATCCAATTGTTGAAAGAGTTGGAAAGGTGGCCTATAGACTAGAGTTACCTCAGGAGTTGCAGAAGTTACACCATGTGTTTCACATTTCCATGCTAAGGAAATGTCACCCAGACACCGAGTCAGTTCTACAACCTATGGAAGTAGAATTGAATGAAGATATAACATATGAGGAGGGACCAGTATCAATCCTTGATAACAGAACTAAAAAGTTAAAGAAGAAAGATATAAGCCTTGTAAAATTCCTCTGGAACCACCGTGGTGTTGAAGAATCCACTTGGGAACTAGAGGATGAGATGAGAAGGAAATACCCTGCTCTTTTCTCCTAATATGCTTTATCGATTTCGGGGATGAAATCCTTGTGAAGGGGTAGATAATTTGTAACATCCCTGACATGGGTTATAACCTAACCCTGGAAGTTTTGCCTAAATATGTAATTATATACTTGTGAATGCTCCCTGACATGTAATTAAGTTCCTCAGGAACATATATTTCATTTTGCTCCTTTATAAACAAAGTGGTAGCATTGTTTTGTTATGCAGGGACCTATGTGCAAATTACCCAGTTTAAGGGTTTAACTTGCAATTTCACAGGTTGAGATGTTCTTTTGATGATGATACATCATATTAGTGAATATGATGAGGTATGATGGATTTCCCAAGCTTGGGCATCAAGATGCAGCTTGTGGGATGATCCTTGTGCTTACAAACCCTAATTTGGGGTAAAGTGCAATTTACCCAAATTGAGGGGTGCAACTTGTAATTTCACCTTCTAGAACATCTTTTATGACTCTTGACATCATTTAGAGTAGAAATGGTGAAAGATACACATCAATGAAGTAATTAGATTCAAAAATGATCTTTGTGGTAAAAATCACCTAATATGGGTATGGAGACCTTTCATGTATGTACCCTAGTTGGAAGTTGGCTTTCTTCACCCTTAGATCTTGAGCTTTGATGAGCTTTACTTAAATTTATATGAGCTTGGACGTGCCTTTAAGCAAGGATGGACTTAGGTGAAAATCCCATGCTTTAGAGGTCCTTATGGTGTAAAATGGCCTAAAGTATATAAGTCTTTTCCCTTGCAACAAGTGAACGGATCTTTCATTTCCTTCACTTCTTCTCTTCTTTCTCAAACGGCTAAGGCAAAGCTCTGGAGCTCAGGGAGACGACCATGTAGCTCCAAGGTGAGTAGGAACCATCTTCTAGCTCGAATTCATGGAGGAATTCTTCTTAAAAGGTTGGTTCTATGGTTAACTCACTTAGGTTCTTTGTTCTAGCCGATTATTCCTACCTTTTCCTTGGAGAAACACCTCTGAACGAGTTGTGGAGCTCAAGACACCATTAGAGGCTTGAATCTTGGAATCTTGGAGCTCTAGGAACAACGTTCTAAGGCGGGTTTTATAATTCTAAACTCTTTGCTTTATATGCATATCTTGTTCTTGCAATTTTAGCAATTAGTTCTTCTTCTACCTCCTTTCTTCCTTGCACTTCTGCAAGCAAAACGGTGGAATAACTGACCTTGACAGAGGTTGAAGATGATGGGCGTGGATTCCTAGGTTACTTTATCAAACGACCTTTTTGGGCTCTGATCTCCAAACCATGACATAAACACGATTAAAACTTAGCGGAAGCGAATCGGTAATCAGCGGAAAACAAAAATCACGGGAAATTAAAACTTTTTGAGATAAGAACTTGGATCCATAAAACTTCTTTCATAAAGATAGATAAACTGTTTACATCTCAGGGTAATTACTTCTTGAGTAATTATATAAATCCAGATACAAAATCTCAAAATCACTATACAAAAGACTCCAAGACCTGAGAGTACAGAGGACACATAGGACTGACTCTAACTACACCACATGGTAGGACAATCTCCACCTGAGATTACTGCTGCCCCTGGTGCTGCTGCTGCTGAGACTGATCACCTGTAGACTGGTTCCTTTGTCTCTGACGTCCACCTAAAAAGTTGAAGTCTACGGGGTGAGACAATTATACATAATTGTCCCAGCGAGAGTTATAACTCTCCGCCAGAAGCTTTATTATAACATCAAAGAATATCTTAATCAGTAAAGTCTTCAAAGTAATTAATAACAGTTGCAGGTATAACAAGATCTCTACAATTTTAGGAGATATGGAGAATATAAACATTATTGCAATGTAACATCAATCAACTAACTTGGAGTCATCTCTAACAAGTTATATTACATGGTTGATTATGTTTTACAAACAACATTATGCCCTGTGGAGATGAGGCATACCACTCATACTCCAAATGATCGCTGAGAAGTCACATCAGTATCATACATAGGTCATTAAGAGAGCCGGATTCTCATGACCTTCACCTTCCTCAGTCAGTAAGAGGATCACTTGTAGGACATCTCGTGTCTCTACTACTATAGCTCACCAGGGTAAACTAGTCCTTCGCTATTCTAGAGTCACAGTGGCGTTCTGTACTCTCTTCGTCATCAGGAGGTTTCATATTTACCTACCACTGATACGGATATCTATGCTTTCTTCGTCATCAGGAGGTTTCATGTTTACCTACCACTGATACGGTATGGAAAAATATAGTGAAGGATGGATGGATTACACATCTACATCACTTTCCTACACTAGGATGTAAGGTTCTACACATCCATGTACCCCACATACTCAAAAGTATGTGCTCCAGGAGTTCCCTGAGGAAAACATGTTTCACCATCACTTAATCTCTGACAATGATGGATCTATGATCAGGGCTCTACATTATACTTGATTAGTTAGGTACATTCAGTATTCTTTAACAGCATACATTGTTCTCCAAACAATAACAGTAGCATAGCAGCTATAAAAGAAGAATACTAATTGTAACAGGCCTAACTCATATCAATTTATCATTTCTCATTATCCTCATCACAAGTCATTTCTAAGGCATGACCTTGATGGTATTCATGGCTCTCACAGCCCATTATCAACATAAGATGCCATTGACAAGGCATCAGATTACCTTACTTATTCATAAGGCTAATAACATACCTTCAATGAATATAACATCAACATCCATATCTGGATATGATTACCTTCATATCAGAACCTGCATGGTTAATACAACTGATACAGGTAATACAAAAACAAGGGATATACTTCCTACTCTTGTCATAAGAGTTAAATCTCTAATTCTCATCAAATAGAGTTTAATACTCATAAGCATGCCATTACCCTTGAATTAGGGTTTACTATTCACATTACATGTCATCACCCTTGAATTAGGGTTTACTATTCACATTAAGGTGAATTGAACTCATAACATTATCATATATGAGTAACATCTTCATTGATGCTCTTAGATTAGTTAAAGGTTCATCATTTATCATAATTAGGGTTTCTATGATCTCACACAGGTGGATCATACCCTAATTATGCTCCTTCCTGTGCATTGGAGATGCTTTAATTGAGTTTTCACCTAAAAAGGGGTACTTTCTCTCTCTAGAAGTACTTTCTCTCTCTATAAGTACTTTCTCTCTCATCATAATGTTAGGTGATGTCAACATCACTCTAAATCAGGTTGGATTAAGTCATCATAGGCTAACATAGCCCAAAACATCACCATCATGTGATTAGGGTTTGATTTGATCAAGGTATTACTTAATTTACCCTTCAGGGGTATTTTGGTAATTCACCCCATTGATCATCATCATGGTCAAAACCTTAGTCCATTAACCCCTTAATATCCTAGGTTATCATTAGGGTTTGATTAGGGCAACATTGAACCATTTATATCATCAATTGATTGAAAGAAGTCAACCTTGAATTATCTTGATTGATCTCAACCATCAACCCTCAATCGATTTGAGACCCATTGGTTGAGTTGACCTTTTGACCAATTGACATTAGGACCCCGAGGATGTGTAGACCGTTTGGTCACTTTTGACCTCAGGACCGCGAGGCCTCTTCCTCCTCCAAGACCGCGAGCCCTCCATTGATTCAAGACCGCGAAGACTCCAAATGATCATGGTTGATTGCCCTCGCGGTCTTGAGACCGTTTGGGTGGCCCCTAAACGGTCTTGAGACCGTTTAGGTCAATCAACCCTAAAAACCCTAATTAGGTTACCATAATTTCAGTACTGATTTCACCTAGGGTTAGCCCTAGTATTCACCCTTCAACTCTTAGCCCGTTTGGAATTAGACCATCAAACTTGGTGAGTTGTTAATTAACATTATTTTGAACAGTAATCTCATACGGTCAATGCTTGGTCAACGACCTTACACGGTCTTGAGACCGTTTGCCCAAAAAGGCAATTTCAGACCGTTTGAGAATCAGGAATTAATTCATTTAAAGTTGTTACTTAAAAAGGTCATATCTCCCGATTCCTTTGGAGTTAGCCTCCCAAAATTTGAGGGTAATTAACCTATATAATTAGGAACAGATTTCTTATACTGTCCATGCTCGGTAAACGGGGCCAAACGGTCTTGGAGACCGTTTTCCCTATCGCGGTCTCGAGACCGTTTGCTCACCTCGCGGTCTTGAGACCGAGAGAGCAAACTGTTGGGACCGTTTAAGAAAGTTAAAAGCGGTGGGTTTTTCTTGGAAATCACGCCTTCATCTCCTAGCTTAAGAACAGTACGGATATCCCATGGATTTGCTTGCAAAAATAGCAGGGAAAGTAGGGAAACATTAAGAGCTATCATCTAACCGCATATAAGAGATGTATATAGTAAAGCATGGGTTTAGAGTTATAAAACCCGCCTAAAGCTTGCTTCTTGAGCTCCAAGCTTTCAAGCTCCAAGCTCTAATGGCGTCCTTGAGTTCCCACAGGTTGTCCAAGGTGAAACCTCCAAGGAAAAATGAGAAGGGATGGCTAGAAAGATAGGGTTTCATGAGTTTAGTCACCAAATTGACCTTGAATTCGAGTTCTAACCATGGAATTAGGCAAGAAGAGAGGTTCAAACCTACCTTGCACCCTTGGTCGTCCTCCTTAGTTCCAAGGCAGTCTTTGGTCGTCTTTGGTGAAATGGAACAGTGAAGGGAACGAAGGGCAAGTTCCCTTGCTTAGAGAAGTTGAGGGTATATATACTAGGGGTAGGATTTTCAACATTAGTTCATAAGTTGTCCATAATTCCAACTAGGTCCCTCCTTATTTACTTGATCGTCCCTTCCTCTTTATTCTAAGGACAAACCTTCTCTTAAGGTCTTAGAAAAAGAAGGCAAAGAAGAACAATCTAATAATAAGGTACATACATAAAGAGATATTGCACATATACCCTGATTATTCAATCACAAGGCATATTTCATAACTTGATAACTCAATTGAGGTGACTCCCTCATCATTTCTTCTCTTAATGATGGCAAGAGTCTAAAAAGATACATTAGATGACATATTTCACAATTTGCATCCCTTAATTTGGGTAAATTGCATTTTACCCCAAATTAGGGTTTCAAGCACCGGGATTGCTTCCACAGCTGCACCTTGGTGCCCTAGCTTGGGAAATCCCTCAAACTTTACCAAAAAGATTCTCATGATGTATCAACATCAAAGGAACATCTCAACATGTGCAAATTGCAAGCTAACCCTTTTAACTGGGTAAATTGCACATAGGTCCATGTATATCAAAACAATGCTACAACTTTAAATAAAAAGGAGCAAATACTGAAATGTATGTTTCTGAGAAACTTAATTGCATGCTCAGAGTTAATCACAAAGATTTAATTACATATTTAGGCAAAACACCTAGGGTTAACTCATAACCCAGGTCAGGGATGTTACAAATTATCCACCCCTTACAAGGATTTCGTCCCCGAAATCGATAAAACATACTAAGAGAAAAGGGCAGGATACTTCCTTCTAATCTCATCCTCTAACTCCCAAGTGGCTTCTTCAACACCACGATGATTCCAGAGGACTTTCACAAGACTTATATCTTTCTTCTTTAACTTTTTAATTCGTTTATCAAGGATTGACACTGGTCCTTCCTCATAGGATATGTCATCATTCAATTCTACCTCCATAGGTTGTAGAACTGACTCGGTGTCTGGGTGACATTTCTTCAATATAGAAATGTGAAACACAGGATGTAACCGCTGTAACTCAGGTGGTAGCTCTAGTCTATATGCTACCTTTCCAATCCATTCGATGATTGGATAAGGCCCCATATATCTAGGAGCTAACTTCCCTTTCCTTCCAAAACGAAGGACCCCTTTCCAAGGTGAGACCTTGAGATACACTCTGTCCCCAACCTGGAACTCTAAGGGTCTACGACGTTTGTCAGCATAAGATTTCTGCCTATCCTGAGCAGTCTTAATCTTATGTTGTATCACTTTAATCTTTTCTGTGGTTTGCTGCACCAGGTCAGGACCTAACAACTGGTGCTCACCAGTCTCAAACCAACACAAGGGTGATCTACAACGTCTACCATATAAGGCTTCATAAGGTGCCATATCAATACTATGCTGATAGCTATTGTTATAGGCAAACTCTATCAAGCTCAGGTGTAGATCCCAACTTCCGGTGAACTGGAGAACACATGCTCTCAACAGGTCTTCTAAGGTTTGTATGGTCCTTTCCGACTGTCCATCAGTCTGTGGATGAAAGTCCGTACTAAACCTTAGCTTGGTGCCAAAGGCTTGGTGTAACTGTTCCCAAAAACGACTTGTAAATTGAGGACCTCTGTCAGAAACTATTGTGACAGGAACTTCGTGCAAACGCACTATCTCTTGAACATACAATTCTGATAACCTTTCAGCAGAATAGGTTGTCTTGACAGGTAAGAAATGTGCTGTCTTAGTTAACCTATCAACAATTACCCAAATGGAATCATGTCCTTTGCTTGTCCTGGGTAGGCCAACAACAAAGTCCATGGTCACATGGTCCCACTTCCACTGTGGTATGGGTAAAGGTTGTATTGTCCCTGCAGGCTTCTGGTGTTCAGCTTTAACTTGCTGACACACAGGACACCTCAGAACAAACTCTGCAACGTCCTTTTTCATCCCAGGCCACCAATACAGATCTTTCAAATTCCGATACATCTTGGTGCTCCCTGGATGCATAGCATACATGGAAGAATGGGCTTCTTCCAGGACTAACTTTCTCAAGTTGTCCACACCTGGCACTATCATCCTTCCATTATAACAAGCTACTTGATCTTCTGAGTCATGAAAACCATCTTGCTTCTTATTTCCATACTCAGATCTTATATGTTGAACTGCAGCATCACCTAGCTGTGCCTCTTTAATCTGCTCCCTTAGGGTAGGTTTAATATGCATCTCAGCTAACAAACCGGCTAACAATGACACCTTCAACTGTACATTGTCTTGCCTTAAAGAGATAAGCATATCTCTCCTAGAGCATACTAAAGAGTTTAGTTGTGCTCTATTCATGGTTGATGTTGCTGATTTCCTACTCAAGGCATCTGCAACAACATTGGCCTTGCCTGGATGGTAATCAATTGTACAGTCGTAGTCCTTGATTAACTCCATCCAACGACGTTGCCTCATGTTGAGCTCATGCTGAGAGAAGATATACTTAAGGTTCTTGTGGTCTGTGAAAATCTGGAATGTCTCTCCGTAGAGATAATGCCTCCAGATCTTCAAAGCATGAACCACAGCAGCTAACTCCAGATGGTGTGTTGGATAATTCTCCTCGTGTTTCTTAAGCTGTCGGGAAGCAAAAGAAATCACTTGTTTATCCTGCATCAACACACATCCTAGTCCATTTTTGGAAGCATCACAGAAAACTATATACCCTTTTCCTTGTTCAGGTAGCACTAGCACATGTGCATTTGTCAACCTCTCCTTCATCAACTGGAAAGACTATTGACACTTATCACTCCAAGAAAAAGGAACATCTTTCTGGGTTAACTTGGTCAAAGGTAAAGCTATAGAGCTAAAGTTCTTAATGAACCTTCGATAATAGCCAGCTAACCCCAAGAAACTTCGAATCTCTGTTGGTGTCTTCGGTTGTTCCCATTGTAGAATAGATTCTACCTTTGTAGGGTCAACACGAATTCCCGAGGCAGATATCACATGTCCAAGAAAAGATACCTCTGGCAGCCAGAACTCACACTTGCTAAACTTAGCGTACAGCTTATGTTCTCTTAGCAAGGTCAAAGCTTGGCGAAGATGCTGCTCATGTTGCTGAGCATCCTTACTATAAATCAGTATGTCATCTATGAAGACGACAACACACTGATCAAGGAAAGGTCGAAAAACTCTATTCATGAGTTCCATGAATGCAGCTGGTGCATTGGTTAGTCCAAACGACATAACCGTGAACTCATAGTGACCATATCTTGTCCTAAAGGCGGACTTGGATATGTCACTATCCTTAATACGGAGTTGATGATATCCAGACCTCAAGTCTATTTTTGAAAAGACTGTTGCACCACGCAACTGGTCAAAGAGATCATCAATCCTCGGCAGAGGGTACTTATTCTTTATTGTTACTTTATTGAGTTGTATGTAGTCGATGCACAACCGCATTGACCCATCTTTCTTTTTAACAAACAAGACCGGAGCACCCCAAGGTGAAGTACTCGGTCAGATAAAACCTCTCTCAAGTAACTCTTGAAGCTGTTTCTTGAGTTCTGCCATCTCGGCAGGGGCCATCCTATACGGAGTTTGAGCTATGGGTTTCGTATCTGGGATCAGATTGATTTCAAAATCAATCTCGCGAGGTGGTGGTATACCAGGAAGTTCTTCAGAAAACACATCTTCAAATTCCCTGACTATAGGGACTTTAGTAGGATTGGAACTTTCCTTGGTAACATCTACCACATGGGCTAAGAATGCATAACATCCTTGCCTCAACAGCTTATCAGCAACCATAGCTGATACAAGACAGGTGGGCAGAATCTTTCTTTCTCCTTGAAAGATCCATGTGTTTCTTTCATCAGCAAACACAGCCAACTTGGACTCACAATCCAAGACAACTCTATACCTTTCTAAGGTATCCATCCCGAGGATTATATCAAATCCCTGCATATCAAGTGGTATAAGATCCACTTGAATGCGATGGTCTAAAAAGAAGAGGATGCAGGGAGAACATACCTCTTGCAAAACGGCAGACCCACTCAACGGAGTCTCTAACAACAAACTATCTGTCCTATGACTAAGAGTCATATTGCAGTTACGAATCACTTCACGAGTGATGAAAGAGTGTGTATCACCCGGATCAATCAGAACGGATACAACACAGGATATAGACATATCAGAATATAAAAGTTTCATCTGACCTACCACTACCCGTGGATTGACCACTGCCTCAGGTGGGTTCATAGCATAGAACCTCGCAGTCGCCTGGTGTTGAGGTGGTGCTGATGATCCAGCTTGAGACGCTTGTCCACGTCCTCGAGCTGCTCCTTGATGTTGTCTATTCTGAGATCCCTGTTGATTCTGTCTCGGGGGTTGTTGTGTCACACCGACAGGCCTAGAACGGCAATCCTTCATCAAGTGTCCCATCTTACCACAGTTGTAGCAACTCTTCTCCTGTTGCTGTGGTCTGGGTGGTCCAGTTTCTGACACTGATGCAGAACTGTGCGTCCCTTGAAGCGGTTGACTCCGTCCTCTACCTCTGCTTGGTGTCCATTGAGTTTGAAAACTCGATCTGGGTGGTGGAGGGTTAGGTGCAGAGAATCTAGGTTTCTTAGAATTCCTAGATGAAGAAACTTGGAACTATGGATATCTTTTATGGGTTTGTCTCTTCTCAACCACAGATCTCTCTATCCTTCGGACTGACTCAATGAAGGTAGAGAATCTCTCTCGGTTCTCTAAGGTAGATACAGGGGTTGACATATCAGAATTCAAACCCTTCTCAAATCTTCTGATTCTTTCCTCATCCGTAGCAGCCATGTGCGGACAGAACCGCAGCAACTCCATGAACTTAGCTTTGTATTCGCTAATGTTCATCATACCCTACCTTAGTTTCTCAAACTGAGAGATCTTCTCATCTAGGAAAGTCTTTGGAAAATATCTTTTGATAAATTCCCGACGAAATTCTTCCCATGAGAACTCTACTCCAGGTCTCTTCTGCTCTTCCATGTTCCACCAGTGACCAGCACTGCCTTTGAAAAGATAGACAGCATGTCTAACCTTCTCAGCTTCCGGAATCATAAGAATCCTGAAAGCCTTCTCCAACTCTGTCAACCATAAGTCAGCATCTGCAGGGTCGGCAGTTCCGAAGTACTCGACAGCTCCGACACGATGAAGTCGTTCGAATGTCTTACCGATACCTTGTGCTTCAGGCTGGACAGGTGCCCTAGGTGCAGGAATGGGCATCCTATCGGTTATATGTGTCATGGCAGTCATGAACTGCCCGAACATTGTCTGTACAACTAGGTTACTCATGTCAGCTGGGTCGAACTGGGGTGGCTCTCTTAGTAACTCCGGTGCAGGTTGTTCTATTCTCAGAACTCTTGCACCGCCTTGAGGTGCACTAGCACTACTCTCTGCCACGTACTCATCGTGATGTTCTGACATTCTTATGTATCTTCTTCTCCTGAGGAGCAGAAGATTCTATTAGATAAGGAAGGAGTACTAAAGGTAGACTCGACATCCTAAGTCCTATGCCTCTGTAGACTCAACTGACCTAGAGCTCTGATACCACTAGTTGTGGGCTCTGATCTCCAAACCATGACATAAACACAATTAAAACTTAGCGGAAGTGAATCGGTAATCAGCGGAAAACAAAAATCACGGGAAATTAAAACTTTTTGAGATAAGAACTTGGATCCATAAAACTTCTTTCATAAAGATAGATAAAATGTTTACATCTCAGGGTAATTACTTCTTGAGTAATTATATAAATCCAGATACAAAATCTCAAAATCACTATACAAAAGACTCCAAGACCTGAGAGTACAGAGGACACATAGGACTGACTCTAACTACACCACATGGCAGGACAATCTCCACCTGAGATTATTGCTGCCCCTGGTGCTGCTGCTGCTGAGACTGATCACCTGTAGACTGGTTCCTTTGTCTCCGACGTCCACCTAAAAAGTTGAAGTCTACGGGGTGAGACAATTATACATAATTGTCCCAGCGAGAGTTATAACTCTCCGCCAGAAGCTTTATTATAACATCAAAGAATATCTTAATCAGTAAAGCCTTCAAAGTAATTAATAACAGTTGCAGGTATAACAAGATCTCTACAATTTTAGGAGATATGGAGAATATAAACATTATTGCAATGTAACATCAATCAACTAACTTGGAGTCATCTCTAACAAGTTATATTAAATGGTTGATTATGTTTTACAAACAACATTATGCCCTGTGGAGATGAGGCATACCACTCATACTCCAACTGATCACTGAGAAGTCACATCAGTATCATACATAGGTCATTAAGAGAGTCAGATTCTCATGACCTTCACCTTCCTCAGTCAGTAAGAGGATCACTTGTAGGACATCTCGTGTTTCTACTACTATAGCTCACCAGGGTAAACTGGTCCTTCACTATTCTAGAGTCATAGTGGCGTTCTGTACTCTCTTCGTCATCAGGAGGTTTCATATTTACCTACCACTGATACGGATATCTGTGCTTTCTTCATCATCAGGAGGTTTCATGTTTACCTACCACTGATACGGTATGGAAAAATATAGTGAAGGATGGATGGATTACACATCTACATCACTTTCCTACACTAGGATGTAAGGTTCTACACATCCATGTACCCCACATACTCAAAAGTATGTGCTCCAGGAGTTCCCTGAGGAAAACCTGTTTCACCATCACTTAATCTCTGACAATGATGGATCTATGATCAGGGCTCTACATTATACTTGATTAGTTAGGTACATTCAGTATTCTTTAACAGCATACATTGTTCTCCAAACAATAACAGTAGCATAGCAGCTATAAAAGAAGAATACTAATTGTAACAGGCCTAACTCATATCAATTTATCATTTCTCATTATCCTCATCACAAGTCATTTCTAAGGCATGACCTTGATGGTATTCATGGCTCTCACAGCCCATTATCAACATAAGATGCCATTGACAAGGCATCAGATTACCTTACTTATTCATAAGGCTAATAACATGCCTTCAATGAATATAACATCAACATCCATATCTGGATATGATTACCTTCATATCAGAACCTGCATGGTTAATACAACTGATACAGGTAATACAAAAACAAGGGATATACTTCCTACTCTTGTCATAAGAGTTAAATCTCTAATTCTCATCAAATAGAGTTTAATACTCATAAGCATGCCATTACCCTTGAATTAGGGTTTACTATTCACATTACATGTCATCACCCTTGAATTAGGGTTTACTATTCACATTAAGGTGAATTGAACTCATAACATTATCATATATGAGTAACATCTTCATTTATGCTCTTAGATTAGTTAAAGGTTCATCATTTATCATAATTAGGGTTTCTATGATCTCACACAGGTGGATCATACCCTAATTATGCTCCTTCCTGTGCATTGGAGATGCTTTAATTGAGTTTTCACCTAAAAAGGGGTACTTTCTCTCTCTAGAAGTACTTTCTCTCTCTAGAAGTACTTTCTCTCTCATCATAATGTTAGGTGATGTCAACATCACTCTAAATCAGGTTGGATTAAGTCATCATAGGCTAACATAGCCCAAAACATCACCATCATGTGATTAGGGTTTGATTTGATCAAGGTATTACTTAATTTACCCTTCAGGGGTATTTTGGTAATTCACCCCATTGATCATCATCATGGTCAAAACCTTAGTCCATTAACCCCTTAATATCCTAGGTTATCATTAGGGTTTGATTAGGGCAACATTGAACCATTTATATCATCAATTGATTGAAAGAAGTCAACCTTGAATTATCTTGATTGATCTCAACCATCAACCCTCAATCGATTTGAGACCCATTGGTTGAGTTGACCTTTTGACCAATTGACATTAGGACCCCGAGGATGTGTAGACCATTTGGTCACTTTTGACCTCAGGACCGTGAGGCCTCTTCCTCCTCCAAGACCGCGAGCCCTCCATTGATTCAAGACCGCGAAGACTCCAAATGATCATGGTTGATTGCCCTCGCGGTCTTGAGACCGTTTGGGTGGCCCCTAAACGGTCTTGAGACCGTTTAGGTCAATCAACCCTAAAAACCCTAATTAGGTTACCATAATTTCAGTACTGATTTCACCTAGGGTTAGCCCTAGTATTCACCCTTCAACTCTTAGCCCGTTTGGAATTAGACCATCAAACTTGGTGAGTTGTTAATTAACATTATTTTGAACAGTAATCTCATACGGTCAATGCCTGGTCAACGACCTTACACGGTCTTGAGACCGTTTGCCCAAAAAGGCAATTTCAGACCGTTTGAGAATTAGGAATTAATTCATTTAAAGTTGTTACTTAAAAAGTTCATATCTCCCGATTCCTTTGGAGTTAGCCTCCCAAATTTTTAGGTTAATTAACCTATATAATTAGGAACAGATTTCTTATACGGTCCATGCTCGGTCAATAGGGCCAAATGGTCTTGGAGACCGTTTTCCCTGTCGCGGTCTCGAGACCGTTTGCTCACCTCGCGGTCTTGAGATCGAGAGAGCAAACTGTTGGGACCGTTTAAGAAAGTGAAAAGCGGTGAGTTTTTGTTGGAAATCACGCCTTCATCTCTTAACTCAAGAACAGTACGGATATCCCATGGATTTGCTTGCAAAAATAGTAGGGAAAGTAGGGAAACATTAAGAGCTATCATCTAACCGCATATAAGAGATGTATATAGTAAAGCATGGGTTTAGAGTTGTAAAACCCGCCTAAAGCTTGCTTCTTGAGCTCCAAGCTTTCAAGCTCCAAGCTCTAATGGCGTCCTTGAGTTCCCACAGGTTGTCCAAGGTGAAAACTCCAAGGAAAAATGAGAAGGGATGGCTAGAAAGATAGGGTTTCATGAGTTTAGTCACCAAATTGACCTTGAATTCGAGTTCTAACCATGGAATTAGGCAAGAAGAGAGGTTCAAACCTACCTTGCACCCTTGGTCGTCCTCCTTAGCTCCAAGGCAGTCTTTGGTCGTCTTTGGTGAAATGGAACAGTGAAGGGAACGAAGGGCAAGTTCCCTTGCTTAGAGAAGTTGAGGGTATATATACTAGGGGCAGGATTTTCAACATTAGTTCATAAGTTGTCCATAATTCCAACTAGGTCCCTCCTTCTTTACTTGATCGTCCCTTCCTCTTTATTCTAAGGACAAACCTTCTCTTAAGGTCTTAGAAAAAGAAGGCAAAGAAGAACAATCTAATAATAAGGTACATACATAAAGAGATATTGCACATATACCCTGATTATTCAATCACAAGGCATATTTCATAACTTGATAACTCAATTGAGGTGACTCCCTCATCATTTCTTCTCTTAATGATGGCAAGAGTCTAAAAAGATACATTAGATGACATATTTCACAATTTGCATCCCTTAATTTGGGTAAATTGCATTTTACCCCAAATTAGGGTTTCAAGCACCGGGATTGCTTCCACAGCTGCACCTTGGTGCCCTAGCTTGGGAAATCCCTCAAACTTTACCAAAAAGATTCTCATGATGTCTCAACATCAGAGGAACATCTCAACATGTGCAAATTGCAAGCTAACCCTTTTAACTGGGTAAATTGCACATAGGTCCCTGTATATCAAAACAATGCTACAACTTTAAATAAAAAGGAGCAAATACTGAAATGTATGTTTCTGAGAAACTTAATTACATGCTCAGAGTTAATCACAAAGATTTAATTACATATTTAGGCAAAAAACCTAGGGTTAACTCATAACCCAGGTCAGGGATGTTACAACCTTGGACCCCTTTTGGTCCAAACGGTTGCAAACCGTTTGAGGTCAAACGGTTTCAAACCGTTTGCTCTCAAACGACCTTGCAAGACCGTTTTGATTGAAACGGTCTCAAGACCGTTTGATAGGGTTGACCAAGGGACGACCGTTTAAGGGTCTGTTGGTAATATATTGAATTTCATTCCTGCAAATAATCAAAGTTTAATTGTTAACAAATTGAGAGTTGAAGGCACTTCAACATCCTAACCCTAATCGGGTTGAAATTGTTGTTTTAAAGCATAGATCTTGTTGAGTTTTGGGTTGAAGGACCCAAACGGTCTCAAGACCATTTGGGGGTTCCTCCAAATGGTCTCAAGACCGTTTGGGCACAACCCAAGACCGTTTGGAGGTCTAGGGTTGAGATAATCTAATGGTTGGAAGGTCCAATTGCAATAAGTTGATGAATTGATAAAAATGCTGATTTTAAACCTAATTGGAGTTCAACCCTAAACCAACCGACTTGGTTTTTGGTCAAACTTTGGGCAAACGGTCTCAAGACCATTTGGATGATGTCCAAACGACCTCAAGACCGTTTGGGCCAAGTTTGGGCCAAATTGGAGGTCAATTGATATGTTCAACCTTGAATTGATTCACATTGTTGAATATTGATGACCATCCGATTTGAAACCCTAATTGAGATGGATTTAACCCTAATTGGCTTTCAATTGAGGGTTAATGTGGTGTCCAAATAATTGAGGCTCATCCTAATTGACTCAATTTATAAGTGGTTAACATGGCTTTGGCCAATTGAGGGCTTCAACATACTTAACCATAAATAATTGTAACTTTTGAACCTTGTTGGAGGTCCAAACAGTTTGAGCCCATTTGGACCAAACGGTCTCAAGACCGTTTGAGGCCAAACGATCTCAAGTTCGTTTGGACCAATCGATCTCAAGACACTTTGATCAAACGGTTTCAAACCGCATGAGCTTCAAACGGTTTGAAAGTCAAAACGGTCAACGCACCCAAACGGTCTCAAGACCGTTTGACACCAAACGGTCTCAAGACCGTTTGACACCAAACGGTCTCAAGACCGTTTGGTGGTTGAAGGTTGAAACCGTTTGAAGGTTTTCAAGATGGTTTATACTTAATCACTTGAAGTTGTAATTGGTTCTATGGTGATCTAATCTAAACCCTAATGGTATCTTAGGACATTAAGGGACTAAGTGATTAATGAATTGACCCATGATGGTGATCATGAGGAAAATTACCAAAATAACCTTGAGGGGTTTAATTGAGTAATACCTTGTTCTAATCAAACCCTAAATCACATGAGAGTGATGTTTTGGCTTATGCTAATCAATGAGAACTTAACCTAACCTGATCTAGAGTGGTGTTATCACCATCTACTAGTAAGAGGAGAGAGAAAGTATCCTAAGAGATATAAAGTACCCTTTTATGATGGAAACTCAAGTAAGATACCTTCAATACATATGAATGTACATGATTAAGGTATGATCCACTTATGTGAGATCATGGAAACCCTAATTATGATGTTTAGTGAATCTTAATCTTATTTAAGAACTTTAATGATGATGTTATGAGTTCAATTCACCATGAGGTGAATAATAAACCCTAATTCTAGGGTGATGACATGTAATATGAATAGTTTAACATGATTGATGAAAGTTGGGGAAACTGATTCTTATAAGAGTTTGAAGGTATAGCCTCTAGAATGAATTGTTTACTGTTATCATTTGAATTAACCTTGCAGGTTGTCATGAGATGATGATCATATCCAGGTATGAATTATGATACTATATTCATTGAAAGCATGTCTTAGCTTTATGAATAAGTAAAATATCATGATGCCCTGTTAGGAGGTATCTAATGAAAATTATGGGCGACTTAAAATCCTCGCATCAGGTCCCTTTGACTTGTCTTGAAGTTTTACCTTGACTTTTGTCAAGGTCTAGAGAAATATTTGGCCTACTAAAGCAATGTCGTGCAACCTTTTGGGTCGATTTATTCTCTAGATTGATCACCTAGACCAAGTTGTGTTGGCCAAGAGATAGCTCAGATACATTAGCCTTTCAGACTCTTAACAATTTAGACACACTTATAGAGGCCAACAGAGACACGCGATTACTAGAAAGATATAAAAGGTTGATTGGTGGCTATTAAGCTATCTCTAGAGAGGTGCAAGTCAGAGAAAAAGTCATATAGACTAGTTAAAAAGTAATTGGACCTTTTGCGGACCAACTAGCAAACCCTCAAGAACAGTAGAGGGATCTAGATCATGAAACACTATGTAACAAAGTCTGTGATACAAAAGTCAATCCAGTTAATCAAATGTCATTTCATGTTTGTCATAGGTAGTGTTGTGTGTATTTTAGTTAAAAAGGATCCACTGTAGAGGGAACATATATGGAATTAATTGATCTTTTCCACTCTAGAACATCACCTTCTTACACCATCACCCACCTCATGTCATGCATTTATTTCTAACTAAGGGATTTTCTTGATATTTATCAAGAAACCTAGGAATTCACCCTAGTGGTCTCTCTAGAGATGAAAGGGAGACAGAATAATAAGTAAAATGGTAATTCTAATTCTTAACTCCTTTTGATTCTACTATCACACCTTCAAGTCATGTCCCCAAGATATGATATCATAACCTCATGAAATTTTCCCTTTTCTTCCTATCATTGTATCCTTCCAAGGGTTCTATTATATTTCTTGAAGGGAGAACCACACTTTTCTAGTATAAATTCTTGTATTTTCTTACCACAAACCAAGGGAACTTGAATTTGGTGTTTTATAATGAAAAGGTTACTAGATGCAACTCCATTTGAGAACAACTAAGAAAAATCACTTCTAAATTAAATCAAACCTCTTAAACATGCATGTCCTAGTGTTCTTGAAGAAATGTTCAAAATTTTTGTGAAATGAAATTCGTAACTTATTTAAATATATTGGTACTATAAAAACACTCATGAGGATAAAATGCTATTTTTCTTACAAATTTAGTTACTAAATATCTAGTTGTGATTATAAGAATTATGTGAATTATAAAAGGAAGCTAAGACAATGAAGAGAGGATTGCTATGTTAATGTTAAAATTTTGTATGAATTGTTGTTTCTAGTTCCATAGTTACATGATACAAAAATGATTGGTCAATAAAAAAACTTTGAACTTATCCTTAATAGTTTGTTATATCAATGCTTTATTGTTTCTATGTAACTCTATGCTGCCTATAAGAGATGAACACTAATGTCTAATGAGATAAATGTATTAAAATTGAGAAAGACATCTACATAATTAATAGATAACTCTATATCATATAACTATGTATGTGTTCTAAACACTATAAACTTCCCTTGATGTTTGTGATTAGGAAGAGAAATAGGTGCACTCACTAGTAGACCCAACTCCATGAGAGGGTATTGAGTGGTTTTGCATTTTTTGTAAAAATTCACAAAGGGAGTTAGGGGTGACAAGGATTGTTAGAGTCCCCGATTCCCTATAGATAGGAAATTGTGGCTCAATGGAAAATAAGATTTCAATCCTTGTAAGCATGCAAATAGAATGATTCTAGACAAATGTGGAAGAGATGTGGAGTGGTCCATACTAGTATCAAGGAGTGGAAAGGATACATGATGCTTCTTAAGGCACTCATCTATCATTCTGATGGATGTGGATTGGGATAGTTTTCCTTAAAGTGGCTTGCTAAACCCCAGGTATGAATCAGGAGTCATGCACATTCTCACACCATAATAACTACTCCTTGGTTAGGTACATGCCTACTAGTTTAAGGACATCACTAAAATGGTCAAAGTTGATATCTTGGACTTAAGTTTTTATTGTTGTTAACATCAACAATTTCTATTTTTGGTTGAATGCCTTTTGAACTAGAATGTATCAAATCATTGTAATGAAAGTGAGGATGTCATGTATAGGTTGGTGTCACATTGAAGGTAAACAATTATAGTTAGTAAAGAAATGTGAATTACTTATATTTTATTATGTACTTTTATTTCCTTACTTATACAATGGATAAAGACTATATTGACAACATTTTTAGGCCCTAATTTTGAATATTTCTTACACACACTTTTCCAATTGAGGAGAAGACAGTGTGCCATTATGTGAGCAGGTTATGTGGTTCATGTACTAAGGGTTTTGGGGCTTGTGAAGTATGACTTCGACGAATGCTCAGTTTAGAATAGGAAAACTAGTTGTAAACACATATATTAATGAAGGTATAAGAATTTTACACAAAATGGAATATGTTAGAAAATGATGATCATTTCATATTTTTGTTCCAAAACTTTAAGTAAACTTTCTATCAGGAGTTTCTTAGACTATTTTATCTACTATTTTTTATGATGTGAACATGTTTGTAGGATGGGATTGCAATGGTAATACCTCATGATTACCCTAACGGTAAATTTAGTATGAATTTTTGGGAGCAGTCTTGATAGAATATGAGTAGAACCATGACACTCCCATGTGTCTAGATTACATAATATGGGTTGGAACACACCATTTATCTACTATTTGGATTTGATTCATCATGCATTGCCCTGTATAGAAAATGATTTGTTATCATTCATTATATTATTCACAGTTTCATGTAATGTGCTTTTCTTTTTTGGTAAATACATAGAAGCAACAAGCAATATTTGAGTTGAATTCACAAGTTCTCACATAATTTCTGAAATTGTGATGGCTCACAAACTAATACATGCATGATACATGTGCTTCTCTCATCTACATGAACATAGGAAAGAATTTCTAGTAGGCCACAGATCCTAGTACTACTCAAAATCAAACATGCTTAAATCTAGAGGTGTTAATTATGGGTCCAAGAAAACAAGGTCACCTTATTGTTGTAAGAAACATCGATCATTTCATATAAGATTGTATTTTTAAGAGCCTAAAATCTTGGTGTCAATACCTCCCTCACACACCCTTTTGACATACTTCTAAAGTTTTTTCTAAATCTCATTACCTTTTTCCACTCTATTGTACGTCTGAAATGACCATACACTTAATTTTATACACATTTATCATTGAAAGGGTTCTTTGTCACCTACTAATGATCATCACTTTCATGTATTTGTGTCAAAACCATATAGTTCGTACTGATGGTGCTACATACCTATTTAGACCCCACATACTATATGAGTTGTTGTAGCACCTCATCCTAGAACTCAAGGTACAAAGAAGCATGATAGAAGTAATGATTGTCCTACAAAGTCTTTAGTGCATATTTTTTCACTCATATACAATTTGTAGAATAGTTTTTAGCATGTCACCCATTATAGTAGTAGTTCATATGAAATATGCTTTATTTGAAGTTTTTGGTCATACACTCGTGAGATATGGGTGTACTTTGTTCATATAAATCACCTCAATTATTTTGTATATTATTAAATAATTTTATAGAAGCAAATGATGGGATTCTTTACAGCACGAAGTCCTTTCAGAATACACATTTAACTATGTGTTTTCATAATGTAACATAACATATATTTAGCATGACATATTATATTATTATGTTTACATTGTTTTGAAATATATGACAAAATGACATATAAAGTGAACAATGTATAAATTGATTTTGAACTCGACCTAGATCGCTTGAGAAATGTACCACACAAGGTTTAATCAACTTGTTGTCTTGCAATTAATAACACAGAGACACATTGCTTGGAGGTTAAGTGACCCATGAAAACAAGCAAGAATTTGTTAGGAGTTGAGGATAGTGACAATGACATAAATTGTAAATCATGGGTGATAAGAATGTGAGGAAGGAGTTAAAGGCTTAAAAAGGTCAGAAGGCATGAAAATTTTGATCTTTGTTAGAGTTATAATCGCTTTAAATTATTATGTAAATAAGCCCAAGTTTCTTGTCCTATATGGGTTCTTCTGAGTACCATAAATGATTTGAGTACCAAGCATGTTTGAAACTTAAATATGCTTGATCCCCAAGCATGATAGAGCCCCCCTCTCCTATAGATGGAAATGGAGTTTTTCCTAGTAAAATAACAAATAATTATTTATCTTGTTTCTTTCTATTCATATCAGAGTTGTTGTTGGTAAGCGTTCATACTTAATAGTGACTCGTCTAGATATATACTATGCTTTTAGATGACTATGCATTGGCCTCAAGAGATTCAATGGACATATATCTATTGGGTTCTCAGATATATGAAGTCCTCTCTTGGAAAAGGGTTATACTGCAAAATTTATGGGCACCTCACTCTTTATGGATATAATGTTGTAGATTATTCGAGTTCTCATGAGAATATATGGATCTACTACATGTTTTTGCACACATGTAGGGAAATATGTTACCAGTTAGAGAAGAAAGAAGCAGAATATTGTATCACACTCTAGTGTTGAATCAAAATATAGAGTTATGGCTCATATTGTATGTGAGATTTTTTGGTAGTGTATTTACTTCAGGACTTTGGCATTTCTATTTCCATTAATTTTTCATGTATTCTGATAACAAATTAAGCTGACACATTATTGTCAATAATTACATCTTTCATAAAAGAACTCAATATATTAAGATCAGTTGTAATTTATTGGATATGCATTTCTTGTTGGAAATATTTCAAATCCTTGAAATTTCATAGATGATCAATTCCCAAATATATTCACAAGGTCTCTTACTCAGATTCACCTTCAAGTCATATGTTCCAAGTTGAACTTACATGATATATATTCTCTAACTTGCAAAGGGGATTCAAAGTTATTATTGATTTAGTTTATTATGTAAATTGCAACAACTATCTTTCTTCAGTCCCGAACATTCTTAGAACCCCAAGTATGCTTGAACCCCAAGCACACTTGTGTCCCAAACTTGTAAATGTCCCCCTCTCATGTACATAAGAATGGGATTTTACTTAATAGAATAATAAATAAGTCTTCATATTTTTTCTTCCACAAGCTATATTCTCATGTTTGAGAGATGAAGATAATGGAAGAGTTTTCATAGAAGGGGCACTCCCTAACTATCAGACATTGTTTACAAAATACACTACAAAAGTGAGTCAATAATCATCAGTTGGGTTGCTTATAGAGGTGGCTAACAATGTAATGTCTAGGGGGGCATTGTCTTACCTCCTTGATTTAGTCCCTAGTGGTCTAGAGGCTGAGATTAATTAACTTCCTTTTTCTCAAAGTAAGCATGTAATTTGTTGTTGGGTTCTCATTATCTGGTGTTGGGATGTTTAAGGGTGTCCATATGGATGAGTCAACCAAAATTGAAAGAAGATTTGAGACAACATTTCAATAAGATCCCAGCATAGTAAATAAGAAAAAGGAATAGAACTATCTTTCGTTAAAATTGGTGACCATATATGGCCTTTAAAATAATAGCAACATTTAAGTGTTTTCTCTTTCATATGTAGTTTTGTATATCAATTTATAGAATGGGTGTCAACAATTCAATACTAGCTAGATATAGAAAATCCCATATTTCGAGCCCCCACACACAATACATTGAATAAAAGGATAACAAATAAGTACATGTATTACGGTGACACATAGTATAGTTGTTTTAGGTTGTATATGTATAGATTGATAAAATGTTTAACCCTCAAGTGGATCTTTCAATTGTGACACAGACCTAATTATGCATATGTTCTTCTTCTTGCTAGCATACATGGTATTGGACCTGTATGACATTAAGATCTTGAACATTAGCATGATGATATCTTAAACCTTTAGATTTGTGTGTGGGCAGCACAAATACAGAGGTGCCACTAAGAGAGTTAATAGGGAAGAACTAAATTTAGATAACCACCTAAACCCAATGTAATTGGTTAGTAGAGACCCATGTCAAGAATTGAAACCCAATACATAAGAGTTAAGTAAAGTTAATGTGAAGGTATGATCTAGTCCAAACTCTAGTTTGAGTTAGATTGAAATGTTTATGTCATGTATGTGTATTACAATCTAGGAGTAAGTATAACCCTGAGGTGGGTAGTACATGGAAATTTTGAGGATGAAATTTATTTAAGGTGGGTAGAATTATAACATCCTAAAAATTTTAAAACTTAAACATAAACCCTGATTAGGAACCATGATTATCAAAGATATTTGATGCTTGAACCATACACTTGTTATGACCCGTTTCAAAACTTATTGGTAAGCATTATGATTTGAGCCTAATTAAAGTTATTTGAGCTAACTTATGTGCTCATGTGATGGTTAGTGCATCATTAACTTGATTTAGTTGAATTAAGCACATAAGATCAATTAGTGCATAATTAAGATGATTAAGTTGAGTAAAGTAATAATTGGATGCAATTGGAATTTTGAATCAGTAAAATAGTCGAATCAGTATGATTTCATGCCTTGAGTAGGTAGAGGAGTTCGTTCTTGAAAATATGCAAAAGAAATCATTTCAATTGGACCACCGAGGAAACAGTTATGGCATTTTTAGTTTTCCTTGGATTTGGTTGCAAGTTTTCCATTAATTGAGCTATTAATTCTGTTTTCTTTTTATTTCCCCTTTATTCCTTATCCTCTTTGCCCGATCACTGCTTGACCAAAAACAATGCGCAGGAGAGTTGCGCCCGATGGCGGCAGTAGGGGGAGATTGGGCGGGCGATTTTGGGGCGCCCTAGCTCCGAATCAGCAGTAGCCACTCCCCTCCTCCTTCTACCCATCCTCTCTTCTTCCTCCTCCTCTCCCGACGCGCTCCGCCCCGGCCTCGCTTCATTGGGCCGCAATCTCCTCGACTCCGTGAGGTCTGCCAACTTCTTCGAGTGGCTGAGGGGCATCTGCCGTCGCCTGCACCAGCACCCGGAGCTCGCGTTCCAGGAGCACCGCACCAGTGAGCTCATTCGCGCCGAGCTCGACAGCATCGACATCCCTTACTGATGGCCCGTAGCCAAGACCGACGGCACAGGCGAGGGCTCGACGTTCGTGCTCCGGGCGGACATGGATGCGCTGCCCATCCAGGAACTAGTCGACTCGGAATTTAAAAGCAAGGTGGATGGCAAAATGCATGCCTGTGGCCAGGACGCCCATGTCACCATGCTTCTAGGAGCCGCCAAGTTGCTTCAGCTTCGGAAAGAGGAGCTCCAGGGGACAATGAAGCTTTTATTCCAACTAGCAGAGGAGGGCTACGCGAGCACCTTCTATGTCCTGCAAGAGGGTGTTCTTGACGGTGTTCAAGCTATATTTGGGATGCATGTTTCTCCTACTCATCAAACTGGTGTGGTTGGTTCCTGCTTAGGTGTTGTTCTTGCTGCATCAGGCAGGTTCACTGCCACAATCAAAGGAAATGGTGGCCATGTTGTTGCTCCTAGTAAGGCCATTGACCCCATTGTTGTTGCCTCTTTTGCTGTCCTTGGGCTTCAACAACTGATATTCAGAGAAACGGACCCCCTACAGGGAAGACAGTTTGAAACTAAAAGGCCCATTTCATAAAGTCAGTTGTGAATGGAAGCTCGATTGGTGCACGAAAGAGCAAGGTTCGCATCCAGGCTATTCCAAGGTAGAAGACGACTGACGTATACCCAGAAATTGGTCCCTGGACGTGGCCCTGGACGTATCTCCGGACGAATCCGGACAGACCAAATCACTGTGAGTAGAATTTCATTTATTTATCATTAATAAACTCAGGCGTTTGAATATTTTCTATTTTGTGCGCAAATTACGCTGATAACAGGCGTTATCAGGCGTAGGGCGGCGTTTGGCGTCGCCCGACTTTTTATTTCATAAATTGCTTCTAGACGCTGTTATATGATTAAATTTAACAATTGATCAGTGTGGATTGAATCGGTAGATTTATATGGTTCATTGGAACCTAAATTGCTTATTTGAATGTTGAAATTAGAAATTCATGTCTAAAAATGGTATGGATTGGGTATGAACCCAGACAATAAGGATTTCTGATAAATTATCAGATGTACGATTTTAAAGTTGATATGAATAAATAAAATATGCAATAAAACCCTAAATTGCATATATCCTTTGACGTTAATATGTGTAAATTGATATTTACATGAAATGGCACATTTCTCTGAAATATTACCAGAAATTCTCAAGTATTGTTATTAAATTGTGTTATGAATTCTCAAGTATTGTTATTAAATTGTGTTGTGATAGGTAATTAACTCTTAATTGAGTTAAGTGATGCACAAACCAGGATTAGGGTTAATGTGCACGTTTTTTGAGAATTTTAGAGAATTGACAAATGTTGAGTATGGTTCTCATATGTGAAGTAAATTTCTTTGATTTGTGCAATAAAATGTTCAATTGCGTAAATTCGCTATGTATGTGCCAAATTGAAATAAGTTGGGTTATTTATACATTTCTAGTTTTCCTGAATGCATGGTATGAGAATTTCTCAGAAATTACAATGATTTGAAATATATTGCTCAGACAGTTTTAAAATGACAGTGTATTGTGATCTGATATGAAATCAGTAAATGTGATATTCATGTTTAAATGGTTATATGATAAATCAGTTAATAGACTTAGGTGCCCTAACACCGTAGAACCCCTAAGAGGTATCTGCAACTTAGGGGTGAAACTCGTGTCCAACATCAACCGGTTGAGTAATTCTGGTGGCACGAGGGTTGATAGACAGTGTCCAACACCAACCGATTGAGTAATTTCGGTGGCACTGGGGTAAATAATAAGTAAAATAGAGGGTTATCCAACACCAACCGGTTGAGTAATTCTGGTGGTAACCCTGTGTTGATTCCCTGCGCCTGTGTACTCAGGTCAGGAGGAGTATGGAGCACACGTGGTTGTGCAGCACACGTGGTTGTGCATTGAGGCCGTGGAGCCTGGGGTCCTGTAGCAGAACAGGGCTGGTGTCAGACTTAGCATTTCCCGGGTGTGTCGCTAAGTCTTGTACGGTGGGACCGTAGCATGAACTTGCTGCGGATCTTTATATGCAGAGTACACTGCATATATTTAGGGCATAATAATAATATGAATAAGTAATCATGTAGGATCACATTAAATTTATATAACTGTTTATTTACCTGAATTATCTATTGATGCTTAGAAATGTGATTAATATCTGTATATCTTCTATGTATTTAGAACTGCCTTGCTTAGTTCTGCATTTATGTTTAATTTCAATTTATAAACCTGATGAGTTGTTTAGTGATAGCTAAGTGAAATACTATTCACTGAGCGAGTAGGCTCATACCTCTACTCAAAATATTTTCATGTTATCATCAGCAGCAGGAAATCAGAAGGATCGATTTATCCTTACGCCTAGTCGATAGAAGGTTCGTAGTTAGTAGTTAGAGGTCTCTTAGTCCTTTCCCCTCGATCTTTGGGACAAGGTGTGAGTGAGAGAGTGAATGTGTATAAAGATGTAATTAACTGTTATGCTTTATTTTATGTCGAACAATGTAATATGTTGTAGACTCTGTTTATATTGCTAGTCAGTTAATAAAGATGCTTCCGCAGTTTGTTTAGTTTCATTTTACAACATAAATCAGATTTTTCTATTAATGTCTTTAAGATGCTTTAAAAAGTGAAGAGTGGTTGGCTTATGTGCAAATCCTATCCTGTCGCGTCCTAATCTCGTGGTTTGTGGTTAATGTGAGATTGGGGCATGACAATTTTGGTATCAGAGCATAGGTTGAGTACATAGATACTCTTAAGTCAAGGTCAGGGGACGACAAGAGACCAATAGGATTAGGATTTAGGTGTCTTCCATCTAACTGCAATTTTCTAACAGGAAGTGTTCTGTTATACTATTACAGATGGAAGGAAGGTGACGTGGTCACGAGAACCAAGTAAAGAGTTTGTGTTGAATCGTTAGGGATCATTAGGATCAGAAGATAGAGTTATAATTAAGATGGATAAGAAATGATGTGTCTTTAGCTCTAGGAGGTCTGAGTGTTTAGATACCCTGGCCAGGTGTCTGAATACTTAGATTGACCAGTATCGAGCTACTCTGTCTATTCTTCTCTGGATGCCCTGGCCAGGTATGCAGAGGAAGGATAGGCTAGAGAGAAACCCTAGAAATCATAGGGTTAAGAAACCAGAAATTTATGTAAGAGTAAGAGATTAAATATAAGATGAGATACAAGTCTTGCTTTATATTACTTATTTGACTAAAAATCACTAGAAATGCTCTTATATGCATGAAATTAGATTTTTCGTTTGTACAATAAATATGATTCTTTTATATTGTTGTGTAATGAAGTGATTTATTTAGTGTTTGTATTCTTTGTATTGAAGTAGACTCGAAATTATGTTTAAATGAGTTTGCCCTGAGTGGATATTCTTTCCACATGTTTGCGATTAATAGGAGTAGGTTAATCCTGAGTAGCTCTTGGCTTCAGGATTACAGGTTCGGCCTGGTCCGGCTGGCAGGATGCGTTACTGGGATCTAATGACTCCTATTAACAGTATAATTAGAATAGACTTTGGATGATTTAGACCCGTAACATAGTGAGAATGTATATACACTAGAATGTTAGAAATGATGACTTTGATTAAGGAACGAGAATTACATGACATAATTGAGAGTATGGAATGCATATCTTTGTTATAAAGTTTAATACATTTATACATACTACCTCTGGATTTTTGAGTCTCTATAGACTAACTAACTAGTTTTTAAAATAAAGAACAAACACATAACTTAGAAAATGACTGCATGATATAAGAATTTCTCAGTATTTACAATTATTTTAAGTACACTGTTCTGACAGTTCTAGAATGATATCATATTGTGATTTGAACTGCAATCAAATGAATGAGGTAACTGAAACCCTAAGGATAGGGTGTTGCCATGTAATAAGTGAACGAGGTAATTGAAACCCTAAGGGTAGGGTGTTCAATGAATCAAGTATTTTGATATCAAAATTCTCAGTATAAGATGTGTGATGCTTAATAGTTCAATTGCACAATTTTAGTGTATAAAGTGCCAAATTGACATGCATTCTGTTTATTTGAGAATTCCAGTCTGCCTGCATGCATATTGATATTGATTTCTCAGTAAATTACAAGTGGACAGGTAATTAGATTATTTAAGAATTTGAAATCTGCATGCATGCTTATTATGTTGAATCTCTTGATATTTGCAATACCTGAATATATGGCTTGTCCGGTTTGAAATGATATTCATGTTACGTTATAAGCTTCCAATAAATTGAAGAGATAACATGGAAATACCAAAGTCCACAACAAACAAGAGAAAGGAAATTCCAGTGATATGATTAGGAAGACTTTCGTAAAACTTATGAGATTCAAAGTTTGAATTTCAAACAAAGGAAGCAAAATCACATCACAATAATGCTATATTATTAATAAGGATCAAACCCTAGAATGATTAAAGTTGTAGTAGTTTAAGGGATCTCGATAGTGATTAAACCTTGAATACTAGTATCTCTGTAAAATAAGACCTTGAGATTTGTTCTATGAAAAATAAACGGGCATTGATAGTGATCTAGGGTTTAAAGGTAGTTAATGTGATCGGTACATGAACAACATGAAATGACTTAGAGAAAAGAGTAAAACATAAACCTAAAATGTAACAATAAGAACAGTAGCATAGAAAGCGGAGTATTATCCGATATATGATCTGAAGATAGTTGATGTAGTTCATGTTTTTAAGACATGGTGTCACTATCTTTATGATGTGACAATAGATTATCACCCTGGTAAAGAGAGTGTGGTAGTTGATGCTTTCAGCAGAAAGTCAAGTTCAACAGTTAATGCATTCTCTATGACAGGTTTCAATAGAGACCTGTTAGTAGAAATGTGGAAGTTGAACTTAGACTTAGGGGTGACAACACAAAGTGGTTTGATTGTACAGATGCAGGTTCAAGCCTACTTCTTATGATCAGATTAAGGAACTACAGTAGGGTGACAGTGAGTTACATCAGATCATGCATGACATGACATGGGGTAAAGACCAAAGTTCAGGTTTTCAGATGATGATATGTTGTATCATCGTGACAGGTTGCATGTACCTCGAGATAGTGATTTGAAAGAAAAGATTCTTGAGAAGGCACATACATCAATGTATGCTATGTATCCAGGTAACACTAAGATGTATATGAATCTCAAGGAGTTGTATTGGTGTCCTGGCGTGGAAAGAATGTAGCTGAGTATGTGATTAGGTGCAATGTGTGTCAGCAGGTTAAGGCTGAGCACCAGAAACCTACAGGTACCTTGCAATCTTTTCCTATACCTGAGAGGAAGTGGGAACATATCATAATGGATTTTGTGATAAGGTTACCCAGGACACCTAGAGGTTGTGACTCGATATGGGTGATTGTGGATAGATTGACTAAATCTGCTCACTTTCTTCCTGTTAGGTCAACCTTTGATGTCCCAAAGTTGGCTAAGATATACGTGGATGAAATAGTCAGGTTGCATGGTATCACAGTTTCTATTATATCTGATAGAGATCCTAAATTCACATCCAGTTTTTTTAAATCAGTGGACACAAAGTTGAGGTTCTGTACAGCTTTTCACCCGTAGATGGATGGTCAGTCTGAGAGAACCATTCAAACTCTCAAGGACATGCTGAGAGCATGTGTTCTGCAGTTCAGAGGAAGTTGGGAAGAACACTTGAGCCTTATGGAGTTTGCATACAACAATAGCTACCATTCTAGTCTTGGTATGGCACCGTATGAAGCTCTATATGGTAGAAAGTGTAGATCACCCATATGTTGGTATGAGGTTGGTGAAAAGTAGATTCTTGGACCCGAGATAGTAGATTTGACCACTGAAAAGATTACTGTGATCAAAGAACAGTTAAAAGTTGCACAGGACAGGCAGAAGAGTTATGCTGAGAGACGACGTAGACCTCTTGAGTTTGAGGTTGGTGACGAGGTATATCTGAAGGTTTCACCGTGGAAAGGAGTGTTGAGGTTTGGTAAGAGAGGCAAACTGACTCCTAGGTTCATGGGCCCATATCCTATCATTGAGAGGATTGGACCAGTAGCCTATAGGTTAGAATTGTCATCTGAGTTGTCAAATCTACAGGATGTGTTTCATGTATCGATGTTGAAGAAGTGTTATCCTGGTACAGAGAGGATAGTGGATCCAGAACCTACACAGCTCCGATCAGATGTGTCCTATGTCGAGGGACCAGTACAGATAGTTGATTGGAGGACCAAGAAGTTTAAGAATCATGAGATACCATTAGTGAAAGTTTTGTGGAGGAATCATAGCCTAGAGGAAGCTATTTGGGAGCTTGAATCTGAGATGCGTAACAAGTTTCCTTTTCTCTTTTAGGAATTTCGGGACGACATTTTTATAAGGGAGGGAGATTGTTATGACCCGTTTCAAAACTTATTGGTAAGCATTATGATTTGAGCCTAATTAAAGTTATTTGAGCTAACTTATGTGCTCATGTGATGGTTAGTGCATCATTAACTTGATTTGGTTGAATTAAGCACATAAGATCAATTAGTGCATAATTAAGATGATTAAGTTGAGTAAAGTAATAATTGGATGCAATTGGAATTTTGAATCAGTAAAATAGTCGAATCAGTATGATTTCATGCCTTGAGTAGGTAGAGGAGTTCGTGCTTGAAAATATGCAAAAGAAATCATTTCAATTGGACCACCGAGGAAACAGTTATGGCATTTTTAGTTTTCCTTGGATTTGGTTGCAAGTTTTCCATTAATTGAGCTATTAATTCTGTTTTCTTTTTATTTCCCCTTTATTCCTTATCCTCTTTGCCCGATCACCGCTTGACCAAAAACAATGCACAGGAGAGCTGCGCCCGATGGCGGCAGCAGGGGGAGATTGGGCGGGCGATTTTGGGGCGCCCTAGCTCCGAATCAGCAGTAGCCACTCCCCTCCTCCTTCTACCCATCCTCTCTTCTTCCTCCTCCTCTCCCGACGCGCTCCGCCCCGGCCTCGCTTCGTTGGGCCGCGATCTCCTCGACTCCGTGAGGTCTGCCAACTTCTTCGAGTGGCTGAGGGGCATCTGTCGTCGCCTGCACCAGCACCCGGAGCTCGCGTTCCAGGAGCACCGCACCAGCGAGCTCATTCGCGCCGAGCTCGACAGCATCGACATCCCTTACTGATGGCCCGTAGCCAAGACCGACGGCACAGGCGAGGGCTCGACGTTCGTGCTCCGGGCGGACATGGATGCGCTGCCCATCCAGGAACTAGTCGACTCGGAATTTAAAAGCAAGGTGGATGGCAAAATGCATGCCTGTGGCCAGGACGCCCATGTCACCATGCTTCTAGGAGCCGCCAAGTTGCTTCAGCTTCGGAAAGAGGAGCTCTAGGGGACAATGAAGCTTTTATTCCAACTAGCAGAGGAGGGCTATGCGAGCACCTTCCATGTCCTGCAAGAGGGTGTTCTTGACGGTGTTCAAGCTATATTTGGGATGCATGTTTCTCCTACTCATCAAACTGGTGTGGTTGGTTCCTGCTTAGGTGCTGTTCTTGCTGCATCAGGCAGGTTCACTGCCACAATCAAAGGAAAGGGCGGCCATGTTGTTGCTCCTAGTAAGGCCATTGACCCCATTGTTGTTGCCTCTTTTGTTGTCCTTGGGCTTCAACAACTGATATTCAGAGAAACGGACCCCCTACAGGGAAGACAGTTTGAAACTAAAAGGCCCATTTCATAAAGTCAGTTGTGAATGGAAGCTCGATTGGTGCACGAAAGAGCAAGGTTCGCATCCAGGCTATTCCAAGGTAGAAGACGACTGACGTATACCCAGAAATTGGTCCCTGGACGTGGCCCTGGACGCATCTCCGGACGAATCCGGACATACCAAATCACTGTGAGTAGAATTTCATTTATTTATCATTAATAAACTCAGGCGTTTGAATATTTTCTGTTTTGTGCACAAATTACGCTGATAATAGGCGTTATCAGGCGTAGGGCGGCGTTTGGCGTCGCCCGACTTTTTATTTCATAAATTGCTTCTAGACGCTGTTATATGATTAAATTTAGCAATTGATCAGTGTGGATTGAATCGGTAGATTTATATGGTTCATTGGAACCTAAATTGCTTATTTGAATGTTGAAATTAGAAATTCATGTCTAAAAATGGTATGGATTGGGTATGAACCCAGACAATAAGGATTTCTGATAAATTATCAGATGTACGATTTTAAAGTTGATATGAATAAATAAAATATGCAATAAAACCCTAAATTGCATATATCCTTTGACGTTAATATGTGTAAATTGATATTTACATGAAATGGCACATTTCTCTGAAATATTACCAGAAATTCTCAAGTATTGTTATTAAATTGTGTTTTGATAGGTAATTAACTCTTAATTGAGTTAAGTGATGCACAAACCAGGATTAGGGTTAATGTGCACGTTTTTCGAGAATTTTAGAGAATTGACAAATGTTGAGTATGGTTCTCATATGTGAAGTAAATTTCTTTAATTTGTGCAATAAAATGTTCAATTGCGTAAATTCGCTATGTATGTGCCAAATTGAAATAAGTTGGGTTATTTATACATTTCTAGTTTTCCTGAATGCATGGTATGAGAATTTCTCAGAAATTATAATGATTTGAAATATATTGCTCAGACAGTTTTAAAATGACAGTGTATTGTGATCTGATATGAAATCAGTAAATGTGATATTCCTGTTTAAGTGGTTATATGATAAATCAGTTAATAGACTTAGGTGCCCTAACACCGTAGAACCCCTAAGAGGTATCTGCAACTTAGGGGTGAAACTCGTGTCCAACATCAACCGGTTGAGTAATTCTGGTGGCACGAGGGTTGATAGACAGTGTCCAACACCAACTGATTGAGTAATTTCGGTGGCACTGGGGTAAATAATAAGTAAAATAGAGGGTTATCCAACACCAACCGGTTGAGTAATTCTGGTGGTAACCCTGTGTTGACTCCCTGCGCCTGTGTACTCAGGTCAGGAGGAGTCTGGAGCACACGTGGTTGTGCAGCACACGTGGTTGTGCATTGAGGCCGTGGAGCCTGGGGTCCTGTAGCAGAACAGGGCTGGTGTCAGACTTAGCATTTCCCGGGTGTGTCGCTAAGTCTTGTACGGTGGGACCGTAGCATGAACTTGTTGTGGATCTTTATATGCAGAGTACACTGCATATATTTAGGGCATAATAATAATATGAATAAGTAATCATGTAGGATCATAGTAAATTTATATAACCGTTTATTTACCTGAATTATCTGTTGATGCTTAGAAATGTGATTAATATTTGTATATCTGCTATGTATTTAGAACTGCCTTGCTTAGTTCTGCATTTATGTTTAATTTCAATTTATAAACCTGATGAGTTGTTTAGTGATAGCTAAGTGAAATACTATTCACTGAGCGAGTAGGCTCATACCTCTACTCAAAACATTTTCAGGTTATCATCAGCAGCAGGAAATCAGAAGGATCGATTTATCCTTACGTCTAGTTGATAGAAGGTTCGTAGTTAGTAGTTAGAGGTCTCTTAGTCCTTTCCCCTCGATCTTTGGGACAAGGTGTGAGTGAGAGAGTGAATGTGTATAAAGATGTAATTAACTGTTATGCTTTATTTTATGTCGAACAATGTAATATGTTGTAGACTCTATTTATATTGCTAGTCAGTTAATAAAGATGCTTCCGCAGTTTGTTTAGTTTCATTTTACAACATAAATCAGATTTTTCTATTAATGTCTTTAAGATGCTTTAAAAAGTGAAGAGTGGTTGGCTTATGTGCAAATCCCATCATGTCGCGCCCTAATCTCGTGGTTTGTGGTTAATGTGAGATTGGGGCGTGACAACATTATTGTGATCATGACTCTCAAATATGTCACCTTGTTCGTTAAGCTAATGGCTTAATTGTGCATAATAAGTAGTATGGGTGTGAATGAATATAAACCAATGTTTCATGTCAGGAATAATGCGGCTAACATATAATGGGGTAACTATCGGATGTTTCATATAATTGGATATGACTATTGTGTTATCATATGAGTAAATACTATATTAGTGGAACTAATGAATTAAATTATTGAAATATGTATAGTTGTGCAATGTAATACACCCTAGCCCATTTGGCACTTGTATTAAGATAATATGACTCAAAATAATAAATGTTGATGATAAATGTTAATATATAATGCTAAATAATGGTGTAATAAAGTGAAATCCTAATTCTATTCAAGCTCAGTTAAGATGACCCTACAAGTGAAAAGTAACTTCAAAATCACATCCCTTGGTTTCCAATCAGCTTAAATGTCAAGTTTGAGTTTAATTTGATAATTGCAGGGGCCCCAATTTAATTAGGAGAGCAAAGTTATCACTGTGTTGATATTTAAGGGCTGATTTTGTCTATTTTTCCATAAAGTCTTATTTTTGTTTAAGTGCCATGCGACCCTTGATGGAGTCCTACTCTGGATTAGACTCCCGAATCGCATAGAATCTGTGTGGGAGTTGTCTCCCTTACTCAATTCCATGTCCCGAGTGGGACTCCTATGAAAAACAAGGACCTCCTATCCTTTTTGGATCTTTGACGACCACATGAACCCCACTATATATTTATCCCTTGATATCCATCTGTGGGTATCCATAAGCATGTTGGCTCCATTCAAAATTCCTTTGCTTTATCCATGTTCTTCATAACCCCAAGAGAACCTGAATGCTACCCAACCCTACTCATTAGTGTGGGGTCTGTATCCATCCTGACGTCAGTTAAGACCTTTTTTTCCTCCTCCGCCATCTAAGAAGCTTCTCCAACCTTCAATTTCTCCACACATAATCGTAGGTATTGCATTTCTCATCTTTTACCATGTTCTGACTCCAACACACTTCTCCTCAAACCACACCCTTCCACCCATGTTTTAATCATAATTATCTTCTCCAGGAGCAACACTACCTCCTAGTTATTGTATTTCCCTTACCATACACTCTTTTGTGCTTTTCTCATATTGGCTACAACTGCCCTTCGGCAGCAACAACAACTTGCTACTCCCAGTGCAAGAGAACTTGATTCAAGGCTCCATGTGACTGAGAGAACTCAAATGTCTCTTTTCCAGTGAGTGTTATCACAATTATCTCTAGATCTCTCAATCTAAGAATCAAGGAATCTCCCCCCAATTTCAATCTCTCAGTTTCTAACCTTGTTTCTACAAGAACAAATCTCACAGGTGGAAACTTACCACTTTTCCCTAAGGTCATTTGATATGCCTGTCATGCCTCGTCATGGACATTTTTGGGTTTTATGTTCCCTTTCTCTTAGATGTAAATCAGCAGGCCTCTGTACCAATTTGACGGTGCCCTATTGGGCCATCTCAACATAGGGCCACCTAATACCAGTTTAGCTTATGGATAATGGGCACACGTGGCTTTTCCCTAATTTTTTATTAGTGGGTTGTTCAAAAATCCATAACAAATTAATAGATTATTAGAATGATAAGTTGCATTCTGATTTTGAAAGGGTTTTGTATAAGCAATTCGAATTTTAAGGTTTCAAAGTATGTTTACATCTGAAAAAAATTTAGTTTGCTAAGAAGTCAAAATTTAGGGAAGAGATGGTGAATAAAGTAAAATTGATATGTTAAATGTTATGAATATAGTATTTAGGGTTCAATCAACCCCAAAATGTTCATCAATCTAAGTAAGAAATTAGGTTTTCTTCAATAAAAGGTAAGTGGTCCATGCACTTCAAACATAAGTATTGGTTGATTTTAAGTATATATGTATAATGGATGCTATGAGTATATCATTTAATGTTTCAATTGCTTAAAGTCATTGAATATATAATGAACCAAATGTCATGTTTACTGTCAATATTATGGTATCATATTCATGTACATCAAAGATAAAGGTACAAATCAAATCTAAGAGCAAGTTAAGAGTTTTCAAGAGAAAGATAATGTTAAAAGATACATTATAGAAGATCATCGCCAAAAGGCTCCTCTGAGCAAAACGAACAGGAAGTTTGGTCCATAAGAGAAGAGACATTTTGGTGCAAAATCAGAGGTTTCTTATATAGGTCAAGATAAAATAAATGATCAAAAAGAAACAATGTCCTTTTTTAATGTTTAACAGAAAAACTTTATTTTAGTTTTCAGTTCTCTTTAAGATATAATATGTTTAATTCTACTTACCAATTTGTTTGATGCATGACAGGGGGTGGATGTCCACATATAAGGAGCAAGATTAGATGATAAATTCATCTGACATGTAAGGAGTAGCTCAAGGATCTTCAAAAGAAAAGACATGGTGGGGTTCTAGTCGTACCTAGTTTAGATATTTTTTTCCTATTTATGAGAAAGTGTAAGTTGTTTAAGTGTGAGCATGTTTAGTTTTGTTCATATATGAGTTATGTTTAACATAAAAACTTTATGTGAGTTGTGTTTAAGTGACCTTTTTAAATGTTTAATGTGAAAACTTGGTTTTCAGTTTGCATGTTCTCTTTAAGATATAATATGTTCGATTCCACTTACCAATTTATTTGATGCATGATAGGGGATCTGATGCCCACATGTAAGGAGAAAGATTAGATAAAAGCCATCTGATGTGTAAGGAGTAGCTCAATGATCTTCAATAGAAAAGACATGATGGGGTTCTAGTTGTGCCTAGTTTAGATTTATTTTCCTATTTATGAGAAAGTGTACAGTGTTTAAGTGTGAACATGTTTAGTTTTGTTCATATGTGAGTTTTTGAGCACTTGAGTATGAGAACTGTTATCTTTATCCTATGTTGGTTTATATGGGAACTCTATTTTTATGCAATGAATATCATGATTTTGACATGCTCCTATAGAAACTATGCTTCCACTCAATAATTGATATCTTTGAAAAAAGTGTGGTGTTACACCAAGCATGCTAGTGTCCCCCTCTTCTATAAATGGCATGTATATTTTTCTTAATAAAATTACAAATAATCCTTTAACTTATTGTTTCAAATGGTATTAGAGTTGTTGTAGGCAAGCTTTTATACTTAGTAGTGAACCATCCAAATATTTCCTATGTTTTTGGACGACTATGCATCAACCTCATGATATTCAATGGACATATGTCTATTGGGTTCTCAATTATCTGAAGTCCTCTCATGCAAAAGGGTTACACTTTGGGGAAATTGTGATGTTGATTATGCTAGTTCTCATGAGAATAGACAACTCAACTACATGCTTTTGCACATATGTAGGTAAAAATAATATCACTTGGAGAAGCAAGAAGCAGAATATAGTATCAAGCTCTATTGTGAAATCAGGTTACAAACCTATGGCTCATATTGTTTGTGAGATTTTCTAGGTTGTGTAATTACTCTAGGACTTTGCCATCCCTATTTCTACTCATGTCCCCATGTATTGTGATAACAAATTAAATTCCTATTTTATTGTCAGTAATCAAATTTTTCATGAAAGAATTCAACATATTGAGATCTATTGTCACTTATTAGAGATGCAATTCTTGTCGGGAAAATTTCAACTCCTTGAAATTTCATAGATGGTCAGTTGGCAAATTTATTCAAAAAAGGCTCTTACTTCTCAAGTGATATATTCCAAGTTGAACATACATGATATATATCGTCCAACTTAAGAGGGGTGTTATAGTTATTATTTATTCAATTTATTTGTAAATTGGTAACAATTGTATGCTTGGTCTATATGGGCTTGCTTCAATCCCAAGCATACTTGAACCCCAAGTATGCTTGAGCCGCAAGCATGTGTGTGTATCAAGCTTGTAAATGTCCCCTTCTAATGTATATAAGAATGGGGCTTTACTATAGAATAATAAATAAGCCTTCATCTTATTTCTTCCACAAGCTATATTCTCATGTTTGAGACATGAAGTGATGGAAGAGTTCTCATAGGAGGGGGCACTCCCTAACTATCAGCCCTTATTTACAAAAAAACACTAAAAAGGTGAGTCGATGATCAACAATTGGGTTGCTTGCAGAGGTGACCGGCAATGTAATGTCTAGGGAGGCATTGGCTTGTCTCCTTGATTCAGTCCCGGTGGTCTGAGGCTGAGACTAATTAACTTCCTTTGACTCGAAGTAAGCATAATTTTTGTTGTTGGGTGCTCGTGATCTGGTGTTTTGGTGTTTATGGATGAGGCAATCAGATCGAAAGAAGATTTGAGATAACGTTTTAATATGATCACAGCATAGTAAACATGAAAAAATAACGTATCTGCCTTTTGTTAAATTTGGGTGACCGTATCTGGCCTTTAAAGTAACATGCAACATTTATGTAGTTTCGTGAGCCCATTTACGGATTGGCTATCGAGAGTTCAAGACCAGCTAGATATAGAAAACCCAAAATTTCGAGCCCACACACACGATACCGTTTGGTTAGCCGTAAGTGGCTGTATTGGATTGTAATCGGACATCCCGCATCAGAAAATTTATGTTTGATTCATGGGAGCTGGAGATTGTAAGGAATCCCCCACTTTTAGTAAATGTTGGGCCCGTTTGGTTTGCTGGATCTTTAAGAATCATGTATTTATGTTGTTTTGTATTTGTAAAATATTGCATTGTCAAAATCCCGTAAACACAAATTTTATGTTTGGTATCCTGAATTTGTAAAATATATGATTTAAATTTTTTTAGGTCCACGGGCCAGCCACAGTTAGATTTTTGCGTCTGAGAGAATTTTGATGGAAACTAAAATACAAAATTCATGTTATGTTCCGAAATCCCGAGATTAGACTCATTTGCAGAATCTTGTAAACTAAACATAAACTTTATAAACTTTCTACAAATAGATATCAAAATAAAATCCAATACAGTAAAATCAGAAAAACCAAACGTGCCGAGGCACCGTGATGCAGCAACGGGCGTGACCAAAGCTAACTGTCAACAACTCTCCGTGGTATGTGGCCCACGATTGCCCCGGTATTGACGTGAATAACTCCTTCGAATTGCTGCCATCATGACGCATTCCGAGGTTCTCTGGCCCACCATTACAAGGCTGCCAGCCATTCTCTGGACGCTGCGTCATGGGCAAGTTTTTCGTACGTGAAGAACACAGAAATGCCGTCCATACGAGCCAAACATAATGCTTTATATCGCCGCATTTCTGGTATCCAGCAATTAGTTGAACCAGGATGAAATGAATCTTGCAGTTTCGGTAATACAACTAGATCCAATAAAGCAAACGGTGCCCTAAATACAAGAATACCAAAGAAGTACATGTATTATGCTGACGCTTATTAGTACAGTTGTTTAGCTTGGATATGTCTAGATAGATACAATATTTAACCCTCAAGTGGATCTTCCAGATGTGACGCAGCCCTGCTGGCTGCCTGAAATGTTTCGGCAAGTAATTGCGATTAGTTTACCTAATTAGTCCTTGAATCTGGTTATCATGCGATGACGTGTAACTATTCCAAGCTCGAATATACATGCTTCTCTTATTGATTTTACAAGCCACATAGATCATTCATGTCTAGATTCTACAATTAAGACTGGATAAGGTCTGTAAGGAGAGAACATCTAGCCAAGCGTAAGGTATGGATAATGGAAATTTGCACGCCATTAACTCGAACAACCACCATTGATATGGTCATAGAGATGAGATCAACAACTATGTATGAAGATCGGGCGATGTAATAAAGGCGAAGACAAAAAAAAGAACAGGCGAGAATAAATTCGATAGGACTGGGTGATAAAATGTAGTCTCCACACGACTAAGCATGCATATTTATTGATGTAACTATACCTGTTGCAAATCACAAACTAAAGCTCTCAATTTCTCATCTATTGTGGCGAAAAAAAAGGCCATCCGTCACAAGTGCCGGAGCAACGGACGAGCAATAGACGGAAAATTGGAACGAGCATGGAACCTAACTAATAAATTAAAATGTTCCCTATGATTACATAGGCATACATCATATTTATCTGAAACTGTTGATCTTCTTCGCCTATTAATGGTCCAGTCTAAGATAAACGATTGACTCCCAGCAAGGAACATGCTGGCTAGGCCTCTGGTTCCAAGAATCCAGTTTGGCGCAGCACCGTGTTGCGGACTTGTCTAAGATCCCGACCCTTGAGCGTGCGACCCTGACCAGTGCACACTGAGAATGCCATCTTCTGCTGACAAGGGGAGCTGGCCCGGCGTGACGCTAGTAGTAGGTGCGGCGGCACTATCTCTGCCGATTGGCCAGGACGCCGCTCCTCGTCGCCATCATCCGTTACTGAATAACCTCCCTCAACGTCGGACGTGATTCGGAACCTCCACGGTGGGCTGTGCCCTGGAGGCGCCGGAATGTCGATAGGCGCTGATGCTGCCTGAATGGTGGGCTTCTGTTGCCGCCGCTCCAATTGATGACTATCGCGAGATGCTTCACGGGTGAAGGAGTCAGATGTAGAGGGCATCAGGCAGTTTCTGCGGCTGTCACAGTGGCAGGATTCTTCCGTACACAGAACGTCAGCTTGGCGAAATTCCATGGAACACCGGTGTGATTGATCAGGGTAGTAAGCTGCTGATCGAGAAGAGCTAACTCACTACTACGTTCTCAGCTAGCTTCTGGATCAGATGTAGTGTGGCAGAACGCGCTTTGGTCGCCGTCGCTGTCTGTGCGACAGGAAGACGTGTGGGGGATCCCTTTACCTTTAAGGGACCCAGGGGTACGAGACTAGGAGGTGATTTATAGAGTTCGATCGTGGAGGAGCTTAGGATAGAAGGAAGACGAATCGATGAAAGATGGAAGATGGACGGACAAATTGGGTTTGGATTTGGAATGAAACCGACCAATCCAGTACCCCGTAGTCGACGTTATCCTTTTACACAATTGCACGGCACGATGTCGTCATGCACTGGGTGTTGTCATCGCTCATACTCTTCCTCGTTCTCCTCCTCGTATTGGAATTTCGTTGCTACTTACGCGTTTGCGTCGTTGATTTTCGTGCCCTCATCCCAGTTATCACCGCTACGCACCGGACCACGACCTGTTGCATTGAGCGGGATTGGTGGTCGTTGGCAGATTGTGGCTTTAATGAGACTCAATGAATATGCAACTACATTTTGTGATCGACTCAAACATCAATAAAATTGAGCTTCGTTAGGTATAACACAGTCCCCCACACTATGGGTATGCGATATATCTCATGCATAAATCGTCAGCGAGTACAAAAATGAGCCAAGATATTAAACCGCGATTTGACTATGACCTAGAATGTCAATATTAAGCTCATAACTCAGTTAGGTGATTGTAGGTAAGTAGAACATATAATTCATGAGTTGTGACTCTTTATCCTAGAGACACATAATTCATGCATGTGTGCCCCTAAAGAAGAAACCTTCGGTTATTGAAAGGTATTGCGCATGAGATGGTTCCTAGAAACCCCTTTGGTACTTCAACAAGATCCCCATCTCGGTTTTACATTCGTAGGACCTGCGCAATAAAGCAGGATGTACAATGTGTCCCAAGAGAAACAAAGATATGAATGTCAACGTGAAGCCAAAACAAGGGTTTCTCGGGCTATCGTTCAGAATGCACATTTCCTTCAACGTTGATACAGACCTTAGTGATAAATTACTAGTGTTAAGGGCATCATAAATCTAATGAGATACTTGAGCACAACTAAAATCACAAGTAACATGTTTCCTCAGCTTTACCCATATCCTTTATTTTCTTCTCATTTACTTGCATTTCTTTTCAATAAAATGCACATTGGGGTTTATCATTGTAAACACATCTTCATTGACTTTTCACCTTTCAATAACTCTATAAAGTCCTAATCACAACCTAAAAAATCTTAATCATAACCAAATAAACATTTTAAGTCTATACATAATGAAAGCATTCATTCATGTGCAGGTATAGCCTAAGTAATTTGATGTTAACTACCTTCAATTTCGCTTATTATAAACTAAAGTCAAATGAACTTTTTACCATGCATTCATTCGAACTTTATGGCACTTATCAATTTTATCATTCAGTTCAAGAACAAGAAGAAGAACTTGGACGAAATCAAATTTCCAATTTAGAGTTTTTAGCAGAGAATTCCACTAAGATACTATTAGACACCATTGTTGAGTTTAGTCCTTGACTCTCTAATTCATATTTTTAGATAAATCACAAAAAATAGCTTAAGAATAGTCTACTCTAGTTTTCATGTACATATGTTATGCTCCATATTGGGGGGAAAGATAGGAGAGAGAGAGAGGGAGGGAGAGAGAGAAAGAGAGAAAGCAAAAGGAATGTATATCTAGATGATGGAGATAGATTCACACCAGGACCTTTGTTTTCATTAAACACTAGTTCTCAATGATTAGGATAATCCCAATACATATAACTTCATTAAGTCAAGCTAAGACTCATTCAGACATACCATTTAACGGTAAAACTCTGATTTATTAGCATGTATATCATTTTCCTTTTTATATTGTATAAATTACACACAAAACATCACATTATATCTACATATGGATTTATTCATTTTGATTGGCATTAAATAACAATATACATGCTTGTGGCATCTTGTAATGCCAAAGGCATGACCCTCTAGAGGCATGTAAAGGTATATCGTGTAGAGGTACTCAAATTGGATCAGTGATCGGTTTCTAAGTTTCGTCGTAAACCTAATTTGTTACTTCCAATTACGTGTAAATTTTTGAAAAAAATATCTTAATTATTTTATTTGAAAAGAATTTATTAATTTCATTTTCATAACCCAAGAGAACATTCAAATATTTGTCCCACATATCCAAGGGTATACATAAGTACGTTTCAATCTTGTGAAAATGAAATAATAGGTATCCAATGATTGCATAAGTCGTGTTTAAATGAGAATTTCAGAAAGTATACAACATGATCGAGTACATTAGTTTTTGTATATGAGAAATTTATTATTTAGGACCTTAACAACCCGCCCAATCAGTCTATGAAAGTGAGACACTCAAGTCTATTTTATTATTTGATTTATTAATATTTATTGTTTAGAATTTCATCTATTTTCATTGGACATTAAGCATGTATAATTAACTAACATGAGAATCATATCAAACCCCAGTGAGTGGTAGACTCCCAATCACAATACATAACATGTACCAATAGTGTATTGAAGTATGATAAATAGAGCGGAGTGATATCTCACTTATTATTAAACCCTTGGTACTCTCATCAAAGTAATGGACAAAACATAATCACCCTTTTAGTTAAGAAGTGGCTTATTAGATTATTTGATTTTTATTTAACACTCTTTTATTGGGAAAATAGACTATCTCTAGTGGTACAATCAATACTATACATATTTATTTAAATAGCAACATAATCTCTTATAGTGCTTGGAGTATATCTTATGAATAACCTACATAGATAATATAATCCATAGTAATCTCTATTCCCTAATGATATGTATTACTCATTTTATTTATATATGTCTGTTTGTATGCATATATAAGAAGGATGGTAGATACACAACACTAAAATGGTGAACCACAAGAATTGAGAGCTTGATTTTTCCCACAATTGGATCAGGTGTGGGGACAGGAGGTTGGCCCTCCATCACTCATATCACGTGATTACTGGTGGTGTTGATGGCATACTTATTTAGGGATGGTAAAATAAACCAATTATCCACCATCTGAATTGATCCACTTCCATCCACTCCTTTTTTAGATGACCAGTTGCTATAGGAGAATCTAGTTCGGGTCATAAAAGATAACAATTATTAATATACTTGATGGTGGAAATCCAAACTCCTTTTTCTCACCATGCTTTATCCCTATCAAGTAGCCCATAATTTCTTCTCAGATGACTCTGTGAGGAATCATCTGTACCATGTGGCTGCAACATGGAATTAAGTGTATATGGCAATGTATTTGATGTCAAGCTGGAGTTGATGCTTGCCATACAAGTCACTGGCAGTGGTAGTTATTTTTCTCGTGAAGTCTTCTTTGATCTTTTGTGAAACATGGATCATGAAGTAGTAGCTCTGGCCTAGGGAGTTGTGATAACAGATGCCACACGAGCGAGATTACTCAAAACTGAAGCGCAAAATTAACACTAAACATCCAGATTACCAGAAAACACAATAAATTAAAACTGATTTTATATAACCAAAATAGCATTGCACATTACATAAAGATCAACAAACTATTCCACCTCTATCACATATCATACCATAAAGGTATATACATCATTGTATAATTGCCATCCTTCCACAAACATGTTATAAAAGATAACATGTTCATATATACAAGGCATACATGTACAACCATGGCATACTACCAAAATCCTCGTATAGATCTACAACATCTACAAAACACCCCCAAGAACCTTAGAGTATAGGGATGGCACACAGGTGTCTACTACAAGATACTAGAAGCATATCCAACCTTCAACAGCTACTGCTTACCTTGTTGCTCTTGCTCAACCGCGGGATCTCTACCGCATCGTGTACGACCACCTAAAAGATGTGGAAACCCACGGGGTGAGGCCAATGTCCCAACGAGAGATATAACTCTCTGTCAACAACTATTGCAAACACATGTAGATATATAACTGGAAAGTAGCACTAATAACATGATGAGCAGATTCAACTAAATGAATAATTAGAAACTGATAACACATCTTAGGAAGATTAAGCAGCTACTACTGATCAGTAGAACATCATATACTTTTAGAAGGAATATGAAGAGCATGTATAAACGTTATCAACTAAATAGTATAAGAAACAAGGAAAAGGAGTCATCCAATGTGATTTGTGTTTAACCCTAAGCACATATACTACACAATTGTATTACGTCTTTTATTATGCCCTATGGAGGCAAGGTATACCACTCATACTCCAACTGACCACTACTAAGTTGAAATCAGTTCCATACAAGATCTAGGAGAGTCAGAATCCTATGATCTCCCACACCCTTAGTCAATCTGAGTCTACCGTAGTGACATATAGAGTCAAGCTGCAAATCAACCTAGTCTGCCTTGGTATATGAATATGACACTAGTGAGATACTACCACAGTCTTTCTCCCACCAGGGTATGATCGCAACCATCCCTGAAAACATATCATTTGAGATATGGTCTCAACCATTCTCCTGTCGAGGAGTGACAACATCCATCCTCAAAACTTGTTATTGTGGATGCAAGGATATATCCTCAACTTGCACCCTGCATATTCAACAATATATGCTTTGAGTTTCACTTAGGAATTACTCGTTTCACCATCTAGCAAGTACTGATGTTGAAGATGGATCTATGGCTCAGGGAAACCTACATGATTAGGGTTTCACTTGATTAGTTCATCTGATTGGGTATCTTTTAGTGCATCAATCAAGTTACAATGTATAAGACATAGACAAATTCTACAAAGATAGGGGCAGATTACAACGTCAAAAGATATAAAACTTATTAAACTTGAAGATGATCACAACATCACATGATACTGTCTCACTTCCTTATACCAGGCCATCACCATTATCATATCATCATGGGATAACCATCCCTTATCACATCATAAGAGGGTATAACCTTCAATTAGGCACAAAGCCTTTGTGATGCCATAAGACCTAAACACATAGTTCCTGCATAATATCATTATCTCATCATGCCTCATAAAGGCTCATAATCATCACCCTAAGTCACATCAGAGATACCATAGCAACCATAAGCTATGATGTTCATTCAACTTGCAACATTAGGATTACACAAATAGGAGAGAGAAAATACTTTATTACATGCTATTCATTCAAGAAAGCTTTACAATTACATCATACACCCAAAGTAGGGTTAGGGTTACCTATACATAAGCGTTTAGAGGTTTCCATAACAACACTCAACATCAAACCCTAGGTACATCACTTCCCACATTCTTGGAGCATATCATGTTAAGCATCATCACATGTGTAGCGACCATCCTCAAGTAGCGACCACTATGGTAACACCATGGGAAACAACCATAAAAATCATGCAAACATAGCGACGATACATGACTCAACACATGTAGCGAACACATGGTACAACCATCATTATCGACCGCAACTAAGCAACATTTCAACCAGATAGTGACCACAAGGAAAACAACTTGTTTCGACCATCATGAAGATGCTTCATGAGTAGAGACTGCAACACACAACTCCAAGCATTGGGACCCTACATGCCGCCACATAACAATGACCAACACAGCTCAAAAGGACATAGCAACCAAGAGCATCAACAAATGTAGAGACCGTTAAGCAACTCATGAGTAGCGATCAGCAAAGAAACACAGTGTTGCAAGGGGTTAGGATGAGAGTTGTAGCGACCCTACCAAATTCCAAACATCATCATCCAACAAGGGATGTAGCAACCTCCTGAAAATACAAGAGAGTAACGTTCCAAACAGATGTGACCGCCAGGAAAACCAAACATCTCCAAGGGGAAAACCATATGGAGAAGATGATCAGCAAAACCCTAAAACAAGCATCACAAGGATCCACATGGAAAACCATCATATGTGAAAGGAAACCAAGCATCAAATGCATGCAAGCACGAACAAAAACTTCATCTTCCACATGATATATGAACCAAGATTATGGTGATAAAACCAATGTTCTTGTAGCATGTAAGAATCAACAACTCCACTCTCCATCCATAAAATCTCAGGTTCAAGAATCAGGGTTTAGGAGAAACAGCAATCTATACAAGAGTACTTCATAATCTTAAACCCTAAATCAAGGTAACATCATCAAACATCCTATAATAACATTTTAGATGAATTGGTAAAATGCAAACAAGATAATGTGCAACAATCATAGAGGACAGAGTTATATAACCCGCCTTGAGGTGAAGACCAACTCTAAAAGCCAAGAAGCTCCAAGAGAGAGAAGAAACACCAAGCTTGGATCAACTCCAACTCCAAGCAAGATCACCTTAAGAGAAGAAGAGAAAATCAAGGTCAAACAAACCCCAAAGAGAAGAGGGTACAAACCTTAGTCTAAAAAAGAAAGAGGAAAGAGGAGATCTTTGTCTCACTCAGGTACTCCCATGGAGAACCATGGATTCGATCTATGTTGGAGAGAAGTTCCTCAAGAAAGCCACCATGAAGAACCATTGTCTGGCTAAAAGAAGACAGAGATGTCTAGGGTTTAAGAAAATGATATCAAGAAAGATAAACCACTTACCAAGATCAAGGATCACCAAGAATCACCACAAGGGAGATGATCAAACCCTAGATCACCACATGCAAGAGGTTTGACCTCCTTCAAGCTCAACCACCTTCACTTGCACCACCAAGCACAAGGGTCGACTCTAAGGAAGAAGAGAGCTAAAAGGGTTACTCACATGTGAAAGAAGGGGTACAAATACCCAAGGATGGGAGAGAGGTGAGGGGATATGAGGTGTCAAGATACTAGAGCTACTCATGACACTTGGCCCTCAAACACCTCAGCCATGCAAGCACTCAAGATATGCATGCATCAAAGGGTGATAAAAACAAGGTTTGGTAGATATCACTAGGTCCACTACCCTCCTTTAGTCGAAACAAAGTAAGGGGATCACCATGTAGCTACCACAACACTATGCCAACCAAAGCAATTGGTTGCAACAACATCAACACAAGCAAAACCTAGTGACCAAGACCAAGAGCAAATCATAGGGGTCACTACAAACTCAAAAAAGAGAAACACTATAGTAAAAAAACTCTTAAAGACACAAAGCACATCAGGCGCTACTCAAAAAGAATGATCAACATGGTCGACACCACCATCAACTCATGAATATCCATGCAAACCCTAGCATCGACTCATGATGCAATCTCATCAACCAAAGTCCAAAAAGGCATCCTTATGCATCGTTCTCTCTCACATAATTCTAAGGAACAAGAGGCACATACAAAATGTGACAAATTGCAAGATAGACCCTCAACATGGGCAAAATGCAACTTGGTCCAAAATAAGCACACATAGAGCATAACTAGCTCAAACATTATCCAAACATGACCGAACTAAAAATATAAACATGTCACATGTTATTAAGGCATCTCAAGAGATTAGATTAAGGTTTAATCATCTTATTATGCAAAGCAAGAAAGATCAACCACTAAGCTAGGTTAGGGTCTTACAACCATAAAACCCTAACAAGGATTTTTCCCACAAAATTCTAAGTGAAAAGAGACGGATACTTCCTATGCATCTCATCCTTAAGATCCCATGTGGCTTCCTCCATGCCACGATGATGCTACAAAACCTTAACCAAAATGATATCTTTCTTCTTCAACTTCTTCTCCCTCTGATCCAAGATCAACATAGGACCATCCACACATGACACGTTCTCCTCTAACTCAACCTCCATGGGATGAAACACTAGCTCTACGTCAGGATGATACTTCCTTAACATTGAAACATGGAACACTGGATGCAACCTATGCAACTCAGGTGGAAAATCCAACTTATAATCCACCTTCCCAACACATGCCACGACAGGGTAAGGTCCCATGTACCTCGGATCCAACTTATCCTTCTTCCCAAACCTTAGCACACCTTTCCAAGGAGAGACCTTAAGGTACACTTTGTCTCCCACTTAGAACTCCAAGGGCCTCCAATGATTATCAGCGTAAGACTTATGTCTATCTTAGGCCGCCTTCAACTGCTGGTGAATCATCTTAATCTTCTCTGTTGTCTACTACACAGATCAGGCCCCAAAAGCTGATACTTGCCTGTCTCATACCAACACAATGGAGATCTACAATGCATCCCATACAAGGCTTCATATGGTGCCACATTGATACTCCTCTGGTAGCTATTGTTGTAAGCAAACTCTATAAAACTAAGGTACACATCCCAACTGCCCAAAAATTGTAAGACATAGGATCTCAACATATCTCCAACATCTGTATAGTCCTCTCAGACTGTCCATCTGAATATGGGTGAAAAGTTGTACTGAACCTCAACTGCATACCCATCGTAGTGTGCATATGCTCCCTGAAGTGACTACTAAATTGAGGACCTCTGTCAGATACTATCATCACTGGAATACTTGCGGATGTACTATCTCATCAACATACACATGTGCCGACTTCTTAGCAGTATATGTTGTCTTCATAGGGAGGAAGTGTGCTGACTTGGTCAACCTATCCACTATCACCCATATAGAATCATGACCTTTAGCTATCCTAGGAAGTCCAACCACTAAGTCCCTAAAAGTTTCTAATGTTCTTCCTTAACCTTTTGACACACAGGACACTTTGCCATGAACTCAGCTACGTCACGCTTCAAGCCAGGCCACCAATACAAATCCTTCAAATTATGGTACATCATAGTGCTTCCTGGATGCATAGTGTACATCGAAGATTGAGCCTCTTCTAGAACCAACTTCCTCATATTATCAACATTAGGAACCACTTCTCTATTGTGGTAACACATTGTCCCATCTTCTGCCTCATGGAAGCCATCACGCTTCTCGTTGCCAAACTTTGCTTAGATCTATTGTATCACAATACCATCACGATGCGCATCTCTAATCTACTGCCTCAATGTAGGATTCACATGTAACTGAGCCAACAAGCCTGCCAACAAGGAGACCTCCAACTTTACATTCATCTGGGGAAGAGACACTAACACGTCTCACTTATGGCACACCAAAGAACACAATTGCTACTTATCAACTAATGATGACAAAGAATACTTCCTGCTCAAAGCGTTTGTCACCACATTCACCTTCCTTGTATGGTAGTCTATGGTGCAGTCATAATCTTTGGTTAACTCCATCCAACATCGCTACCACATATTCACCTCCTACTTTGAGAAGATGTATTAAAGGTTCATGTAGTCAGTGAAGATCTGACACTTCTCACCATAAAGGTAGTGTCTCCAAATCTTCAAAGCATGGACCACCGTTGCAAGCTCCAGATAACGTGGAAGGTACCTCTCCTCATATTTCTTAAGTTGTCACGAAGAAAAAGAAATCACATTCTTATCTTGCATCAGCACACAACCCAAACAATTTTTCGACGCAACACAAAAGTTTATATAACATTTCCCTTGCTCAAGCAACACTAGCATTGGTGCACTTGTCAGCTTCTCCTTTAAAATCTAGAAAGAATGATGTCACTTGTCATCCCAGACAAACAACACACATTTCCTCATCAACTTTGTTAGGGGTAACACCACAACACTGAAGTTTTTGATGAACCTCCTATAATAGCCTGTCAAGCCAAGGAAACTGTAAGCCTCCGTTAGCATCTTCAGTGGCTCCCATTCTAGCACTGACTAAACCTTCTTGGGATCCACAAGAACACCTTCAACATATATCATGTGCCCAAGGAACGACACCTCCTTCAGCCATAACTCACACTTGTTGAACTTAGCATACAACTTGTATTGTCTCAACAAGGTCAACGTTTGTCGTAGATGATGCTCATGTTGTTGATCATCTATGGAGCATATCATGATATAATCAATGAACAAAACTATGAACTGGTCAAGATAAGGCTGGAACATCCTATTCATCCAATCGATGAACATTGTTGGTGAATTGGTCAGCCCAAACAGTATAACCACAATTTCATAGTGACTGTATCAAGTCCTAAAATCTAAATTGGGTATGTCATTCACTTTGATCCACAACTGATGATATCCTAACCACATATCTATCTTTGAGAACACTATAGCACTATGTAATTGATCAAACAGATCATCTATCCACAGCAAAGGGTACTTGTTCTTAATCGTCACCTTGTTCAACTGTCGGTAGTCGATGCATAACCTCATAGACTCCGTCCTTATTCTTAACAAATAACATGGGGGCACCCCAAGGGGAAGTGTTTGGTCAGATAAAACTCTTCTCTAATAGCTTTTGGAAGTACTTCTTCAACTCTTCCAGCTTAGCCGGTGCCATCCTATATTGTGTTCGTGTTATTGGCTGTTACTAGGAACCATATTGATCTCAAAATCAATCTCTCAAGGTGGAAGAACTCTAGGAAACTCATTAGTATACACATCCTCAAACTCATGAACAACGGGAACCTCACCAGTAATCCTCACCTTGGTATCCACCACATGTGCCAGAAAAGCTTCACAACTTTGCCTCATTAGCCTCTATGCTATCATCGCTGACACCCAGCATGTCAGAATAATCTTCCTATCTCCTTACTATCAAAGAGTGTCACCACCTTGGAACTACAATCCAAAACCACCTGATACTTCTCCAAGGTATCCATTTGAAATATCACATCGAATCTTTTCATGTCAAGTGGTATAAGGTCCACTTGAATGTTGCGTCCTGAGAAAGAAAGCACGCAGGATGGACACACCTCCTACAGGTCGATAGAATCAACCAAAGGGGTTTCTAAGCGTAGACTATCAAATCTACGATTAATAGGGAAAGAACAACTATATATAACTTCTGTAGTGATAAAAGAGTGTGTCGCACCTGGGTCAACCAAAATAGATATAAAGTAGGAAGAAGACCAACTAGAATGAAATAACTCCATCTGACATGTCACAACACATGGATTGACTACTCCTTCTGGATGACTCATTGCATAGAATCGAGCCATTGCCTATTGTCGCCCCACGTCCTCTGCTGGCTTGCCCAGACGATCCTTCTTGTGGTACCTAACTGTGTCCTCTGCCATCGCCATTGTTGAACTATCGCTACTACAGCCTTTGTTGACTCTAGCTCGGCTACTATGTCACCTCTTCATCCTTTTTTGGGCAAAACATCCTCAGATGTCCCTACTATCTACATTTATATAGGTCCTTGTGTCAAACTGTAGCCTAGAAGGCCTTGTCACTGAAATTGATGTTGCACTGTGAGCTTTTATCGGCAAAAAGCTATATCCTCTGCCCTTCCTCAGTGACCACTAAGATTGAACCGCTGGCCTCTATTGTTACTTAGGTCTGAAAACCTGGGTTTCTTGAAGCCTCCAGAAGATTTTCCTTGAAATTGTGTTGAACTATTCTTTGTGTTCGCTTCACGCTTCTATATCGCCAATCGCTTAATTCGCCTCGCAGACTCCAAAAACATGGCAAACCTCTCTTTGTTCTCCAAAGCTAACATCGTCGTCATTGACTCTATACTCAAACCCTTCTCAAAATGTTGGATTCTCTCCTTATCCGTCACAGCCGTGCGGATAAAATCTCAGAAGTTCCATGAACTTGGCTTTGTACTCATTGATTATCATAGATCCCAATCAGATCTTATCAAACTATGAGATCTTCTCATCCAAATATGTCTTTGAGAAGTATCGTCCCATGAACTCTCTCTAAAACTCCTCCCAACTGATCACTAGTCCATGCTTCACCTTATCCTCCTCTGGGATGTTGAGGATCTTGAAGGCCTTCTCCAACTTTGTCAGCCACATATTTGCACATGTCGGGTCCACTGTACCAACATACTCTATAGCCCCAACATGCCTCAACCTCTCGAAAGTCTTCCCAAAATCCTGGGATTCCATATTGGGAACAGCCACCCTTACTTGAGGTATGGGCGCCCTATCTGCTATATGTGAAATAGTAGCCATAAATTGTCCGAACATGGACTAAAAAGTAGGATTGGATACTATTTTTGGGTCGATTTGAGGCACTTCAGAAACTCCATCTACTCTAGCATGCCTCCTGACCTCCTGGTGCAACAATGTTGTTAACTCTCTACATGTTCTTTGTGTTCTTCTGACACATCTTCTTCTTCTTCATAAGTAGAAGTTGTAATTAGGTATACTGGATATGCAAGAATAGACACAACGTTGGTCCTATGTCCTTGTAGACTCAACAAACCTAGATCTTTGATACCAACCTTTACATGTGACAACCTGATGCCAGCCAAGCAATATTACTCAAAACTAAAGCACAGAATTAACATTAAACATCCAATTACCAGAAAACACAGTAAATTAAAACTGATATTATATAACCACAAAAGTGGAGCGCATTACATCAAGATCCACAAACTATTCTACATGTATCACATATCATACCATAAAGGTATATACATCATTGTACAGTGGCCATCCTACCACAAACTTATTACAAAAGGTAACTGACATGACTAAATTGTACGTGTAAAATGCAAGCACATGCGTCAAAGCAATACAGGCTAATGAGGCCCGGATATCGAACACGGGGAAATGTAATTCAAGAAACTATTATGAATTGCTTTCAATTAACTAAACCAAAGAAAACTTTGATTTGAGAGTTATTAAACTAATTACAAGAAACAAAACTAATGAAATGATTTGTGATCAATGAGAAGAAGTTCTCTAGGATTGTGGTTTCACCATGATTCACACTACAGATTTTACCTAAGATTAATATATATTCCTCCCATCTTGGACAAAGAGCATGTAGCAAGAACTACCCACTCCCGCGGTGCAATTCACTGCCTATTCTAATGCCAATTTCATTTATATAACAATTGGTTAATCAGTTACGTGCTTTAACGAATCCTCTGGGTAATCTCTTCACATTTGTAAGCCACATTTCCCAAAGGGCGATATAAAATGTGTGTTACTATGAATTTCCAATCCTTAACCCTCCTTCTAAAGCTATCAAGGATATAATTAATCACTTATGGTGTGCAACATAGAAATTAATACGAATTAATAGCAGCATGCCCAAGAATAAGGAGAAAACAATATACTAATGCAAAAGATCCATATACAGTGTACAACTAGGCTACTCTCGGGTCCTAGAGAACACGGGGATTAGCCCCTCATGGTTTTTATAGATAAAAACATGCTAGGAAGAAGGGAAAATGTGAAGAACACCGATGAACCCCCTGGAGAAACATGACTAGGATGTTCCACGCTGACGAACGGATCCACAAACTGTGAATTTTATCCACCAAACATGCCTAGAACCTCCTGAACGTGTGGTTCTCCTCCTCTTTCTCCACTCCCATACCGTAGCTATCATGCAATGGAATATAACATGTTAGATTAGGTCTGACCAAACTACCCTTAAGTCACAGAAGTGACTTAGGGTGAAATAAATCCTCAACTGTCAGATTAAACACCATCTTCATATCTTCCTGATCGGGCAGACTCGGTAGTATCGACTCTATAAGTCAGTAATATTGAGTCTTTACGATTTCTTGAGTCTTCTACTGATGTGATTTCGATACTACCAACTTATGAAGTCAGTAGTATCGAGTCTGTGGGACTCTTGTGGTACCTGAAAGGCACAAAAATGTACATAAGTACTTTGAAATATAATAACTCATTGGGAAACATTAAAATTATATTTATTTGATACAATTGAGTAATACAGGCTAATATTAATAAATCATGTACAAATTAATATGAAAATGAATAGTAAGTGCACAAAAATCAATATGAAATAGTCTGTGAAAAATGACAAATAACCACTGCATCAAACTCTCCTAAGCTTAAATGTTGCTCCTCCTCGAGCAGCACACTCTCGGATTTGTTTGAGACAAGTCAGCAAAAGGATAAGGAACATGAAGCTCATTTCTCAACCATCCCCACTTGGCAATCCCAAAATGGCTTTCACTGATCACTAAACAATCAACTGATGTATAGCGACTAAAACTTTCCATAAAAGTTGTCCACCCTTAGATCAATGAACACTATCAAGAGAGCAGTTAACATCATAATTAAATAGGCATTTGCTTGGTGCATTATGTGATTTCCTATTCTACATTGCTCTTTTCCTAACTACCAACTAATTGGAAGCAGTTCTCCATATAAAATGAATGAGGAGAATAATCATATAAGTGGCCTACCAATAAGAGCAATTGACGGTATGAAATGGGTGGCAATTGAAGAATCACAAGTAACATCCAAATTATTTATGCAAAAATAAAACATGATGAACCTATATGGTGAAAAGAATGAGAAATGCATGAGTCCTAATGCCTACATTTTTTTAATAAAATGATGCATGAATCAACAATATCCTCAACTAAATGAGACTGGAGGAAGAAAGCAAAAGAACACATCATGTGAATTTCTCCAGCTCTTTAAGAAGAGTTAAGGGCATACTTTCTCCATCTTAACTTCAAAACATTACAAACTCTTTTTTTTCATTTATTGGATCTTTATTTTTAGCATGGTGAAATGTTATGCTTGGGCTTCACTAACATGTCATTCATTTTTTTCTTCTTTTTTTCTTCTGCGAGTGTGGATGTATATCCCTGCACTCAAATTTCTAAAGAGGCTGAAATCCACATGATAAAGAAATGAATGATATGGAATGCATGTAATCTACATGTAATTTCTTATGCAACTAGAATGATGTGTACCTAAATTGTTGAATTACACAACTTGGTATATTTTTTCCATTTTTTGTAATGAATGCAATTAAAGAAAACTAACTATCATGTCACCTACTATGCTATGTAATGCAAACAAGAGAAAATAATTTGGAGTAGTTGTTCATCTTAAGGTGGTGAGTGAACAAATGAGTGGAGGATGGGTGGAATCACATAATTAAGAGACAAAGCCTTTCCTGAATTTATGATATGTCCCTCTCTAATGACATGTGTCAGGGTAACCTTAGGATTTCTTTCTTAAACTTCAATTTAAGGTCTCATTAACTATTTGATCAAATTAAGCTCAAACCCCATCTTCCTTCACATTTCATGAATAATTAAGATTTCCATTCATAATAAATGTCCTTAAGCTAACTATTCCACAACTTCCTCTAAGCGAGATTACTCAAGTACTCATAACTTAAGCCCACAGAAAAAATATTCTCAACTTCCATAGCAAACCTGAAAGCACGCATGATAATTGCTAGGAACAAACGAAATTTAAACTCTGCATTACACTAGATAGATTGTGGATCCTAAAAGGGAAGATAATGTCATTCCAATGCCTAACTCCCCTAATCTTGAATTTGACCATGTCCTCATAGTCAAAAATCTAAACCTAGATGTGGAACAGGTATACTAGATGCTCTTTAGGGTGGTGGAGGTGGATGATTGGTGGTTCTTTGGATCAAGTTGTGCAAGCATATATCCCTCTTGTTGGTGCCACTAATTTATGTCTTTTTGGCATCAACATATGACATTCTCTCTCCTTCTTTGAGCTCTAAAAATTGGTGCCCACTGGCATCTGTTCCAGTGGTGCCGACAACTTCTTCTTGTAGCTTTTGTCACCTTTTTGCTGAAAAATTTTGGTGGTACCGACTTTGAACTCGATACTACTGACTTGGGTTCAGGATTCAGGTGATTTTCTGGGAAAATTTTGGTAGTACCGACTTTGAACTCGGTAGTACCAACTTTTTGTAGAATTTTAACTGATAAGGAGTCAGTAGTACCGACTTGGGGGTCGGTAGTACTGACTTTGACCCTATCTGCACACCAAACAAGAGTATCAAGGTACCTTTTTACATAAACTAAAATCGAACATGGAAAATATGAAGTGTAGCTAACAAAAACACCAAACAATTAGTAAATGACAAAAATAAAATTGGTTCGCCTCCCGTGAAGCACCCTTATTTAATGTCCTAGGCTTGACATGAATGATCCTCCTATACCCGAGTTGTCATGGGATGGTGGTGAAGATTCATCCGGAAGTCTGAACTCCACTCTATCATCGTCTATCCTGGGTGTCAAATAGCCTCTTCTAATGGAAATGATCACATCGGTTGTAGCTTGGAATGCCTTCCTAAAAGCATCTATGATCCTCGTAGCTCGCGTATGTCCATCACCACAAAGTCAACCGGATAGATGAACTTGTCTACTTTAACCAACACATCCTCGCATATCACGTATGGCCTCATAATAGAACCATCTTCCAACTCAATTGCCATGGATGTTCTTGTTGGTTCATTCAATCCTAACTTTTGGAAGGTGGTAAGAGGCATGAGATTAATACTCACTCCTGAATCACATAGTGCATGCTTGAAATGTTTGCCACCAATAGAACATGGGATGCAGAAACATATTGGATCCTTCCTTTTCCTTGGTAGATTCCCCTTGATTAGTGCACTCATTACCTCATCAACCTATACAATATTTGTGTCTTTAATCCTCCTCTTTTCGTTGATGATATCTTTCAAAAATCTCCCATAAGAAGGAATTTGCTCTATCACCTCCACCAATGGAAAATTGATGTGGAGCTTCCGAAAGATGTCCAGAAACTTTTTGAACTGTGTTTCCTTTTTCCTCGGCTTCAGACTATCTAGGGATGGCACATCATATTTCTCTTCTCACTTATGTGGGGGAATATATGACACTTTATGAACTTCCCCCCTAAGCTTGCTTCATCACCACCTTCTAAAATAGAAATTGGCACATCCTTTGTGGGTAGTGTTACCGGTGGCTGTTCCTTTGAATTGTGGGTGCCCCTTTATTTACTGTGACTATTTTACTACGTAGTAAAACCTTCACCTGCTCCCTTTGAATAGGCACCCTCCCAGGAACTGTAGTCGGTGATTTAATAGGAATGGGACCTTGAAGTTCACTGTCCACTGGTGTGTTGCATCCTCCTGGTAATCCCAATATATTGTGAGGAAATAGGACTTTATGCACATACACCCAATCAGACTCCTGAGTGTGTTTCTTGGGTGCCTCCTCAGTATGATGTTCTCACTCTTTGACAATAGAGATGAATTTTTCTTGGTGATGTTGATGGGATATAGCTGCATTCCCAGGTGCTTCTTGCTGACTGGACATCTTCAAGGAAGATACTTGTACTGCTAACTGAGAAATTTGATATTCAATGTTGCAGATTTGGGCACCTTAGTTTTGCAAATCCCTCTGTGTCTAACCCATAATTGCTTCATTTTGGCTCACCAACTTTCCTAACATGTTCTCAATTTTGTTAATCTTGTCGGGGGCCCTGTCTTGCTGGTACTGTTGGTGCATGTACATACAATCCTCTTCTTCACCTCTAGATTATGCTACATCCTTGTGGCATAATTTTGTGGCGATGAGGTCAAGCTTCTGATTCAATGCCGAGATGACTTTAGATTCTACATCACTTATAATGGTTGTTGGGCATTCTTGATGTGTGCTTTCCACATCAACTTCTTATATGATTTCACACACAAATTCAGCTCATTTTGTTTTCATTTAGCCTCTATTCATATTATTCTTGCCAACTTTTTGTTATTTTGCTTATCGCCTTATGTGTATTGCAGATATGCTTGAAAAGGTTCAAATTGGAGATATCCCAACTCAACTCTGACATCATTGGGGATTCTCCACACCTTGTAGACATTCAGAGTTCTATTTCTACTAAAACAGCATCACACACGGTGTGTAGGAATTAAGACACGACGTGTGCGACTCCAGTCGGCCATACTTCCTGCTGAAAAGAAATAGTACACAGTGTGTTCACAAAGGACACGGTGTGTACCTGGGAATTCAGATTCAATCCTTGTGTTTCTGGTAATGTACACGATGTGTTTTAATTCAAATACATCGTGTTCCTTACACTTGGAGCAACTGTCGAATACCAGGACACGACGTGTCCTAAGGAAGACACGTCGTGTCTCTGTCAGTTTTACCAAATTTGAAATATGACTTCTCTCATTTTAAAGACAAAAACCATCTTATGGAGCGGTTATCGAGGGTCATATTTCAAAAGTTTTTTGTCCAAGAGTAGGTCTAGAGCAAAGGAGGGTGATTTTGGATGGAAGAAGGTGGTTTCTTGCCAAAGAACCTCCATTCTTCTTCTCCATTTTCTTCTCCGAAGGTGCAGCAGAGCTTCTTCTCTCCACCAAGCTTCTTGGGAGGGAAGTTTGTCTGGTTTGGAGTAGTTGTAGGAATGAAATTTCGTCCCCAAGCTGGAATTCTACTCTTCTTGGGTTACACTTTTGGTTCTCTTAGCTTTTCCTACTCTAAACCATGTTAAACTCTGAAAATTCTGCATATTTTCTATTGTACATCATCATAGATGAATAGACTCTTTTTCTTGGGCATGGGAGAGTATCTCCCATGTCATAGCATGTATGAAACATCATAATTTTGTACTAAATGCTAAGTTGCTTATTTTTCTACCTTGTGAGTACCAGTTTCTTACTTCTTGCATGTATGGTTGGCCACTATGTGTGCATGTTTTATGCTTTCTAGCTTGATATGAGAAGATAGGTAGGAGAGTAAGGAGGAACTCTCTTGGCAACTCCTCCTTTACCATGAGAGTGGAAATTATGGAGTTGAGGAGTAGGTTTTTGATCCAAAACGAAATTCATACATGAGAATATTGTATTGAGTTAGGATTGTTGTACTTGCATCGAGAGGTGAAGTGAAACATACAACTCTCCTTTAAAACAAGTGTTTGGTATGTTTAAATTTAATGCTCCTATTTTATGCTATGATATGTTGGTGAAATCCTAAGTCCAAGATCCTTCCATATTTGAAATCAACCCTCTTCTAGTAATCCATTTACTATTTTACTTAGTTCTGAAATTTTAGCTTAATCAACCAAATCACTCTTTAAAAAGATCTAGATTGTTGAACCTTAGCACTATTGCATTTAATTGATTGCTAAAGCTCCTTGTGTTCGATCTCGACTACAACCACTCTCGTATACTTGCAGGAATTGGCTAGTTGAGTAAAAGGTCACTCTTATGATTGAAACTCGTTAGTGTAACAACCAACAATTCTCTTTCTCAACCCCACGATTGGTTCTTAGCCATGTTCTTCAAGATCTCATGGCATCTAGAAGGCTTGTTGTTCAAGAAAAATCCACACCCCGCACTATCTAGGGTGGTCCTCTCACCCTAATGTAGACCATAATAGAAGGTTTTTACTTGGCCATATAAATCTATACCATGGTGATGCGCCTTCCGCAACATGTTCTCAAAATGCTTCCATGCCTAGAAGTATAACTCTTCATCCTGTTGCTTGAATTTGAAAATATTCCACGTCAATTCATTTGTCTTCTATGGTGGGAAATATTGCGCTAAGAATGCATCTATCATAAGGTCCCATCTCTCTATAAATTCTGGCTTGAGGTTACAGAACCAAGACTTAGCATGGTCTACCAAGGATGATGGAAACAACTTCAGGTATATCACAATGACAGGAACTTTTTCTATCTTCACCATGTTGTAGCTTTCAACAAAATTACTATGTGAGTCATTGGGTCTTCAGTACTGTGACCATGGAAAGCTTGTTTCTTGACTAACACAACCAGCCCAGGATCGATCTTGTAGCTTCCCACATTTATCGCTTGTCGCTTGATTGGCACAAGCTGAGCAGTTGAGGATGACGCCTTGATCTTCTCCCATATGGTATGTTCTTCTTCTGTGTCACCCATACCTTTTGACTATGGATTCCCTATGGGACCGTATGTTGGGTTTTAGGGGAGGCAGAGAACGCAGCGGAAACAAAAATTTTCTCCCCAAACCCGGAACAAGGAAATGCGTCAACATCTATATAATAGGAAAGGATGGTTTGTGGAATCATACCTTGTCCCAAGGCTTTCTCGGTGACAATACCTCACGCCTTGCACGGTATTCACCTCCGGTCTTGGACGGTGTCTGTGCAGCTCCTGGTCGCACAGGGACTGACGACTCCTCCTCTCACCGGGACTGTCGGAGTTGACAGTTGTCCTCCTAAGCGGCAGAAACCTCCCGCCTCTGAAGTAGTCCACACGGACCACCTAGAACTCCACACTCCTTATCCCACAAGGAATTGGAAGGAGTTGCACCCTCCTGTTGACGTACTAGTCACCAACACACTCTCCTTCCTTCAGTTGCAACTGCAGTTGTCTTTCCCTTGCTGCACCTCCCTTTGCGGGTAGCACTTTCTCAGGCTCTCTCTCGGTTACCAAAACCAGAGAGAAGGACAACTTTGCAGAGCAATTGGTTACACTGAGTTGTACTTTGAGAAGCCCCCAATACCCCTATATATATAGGAGGGTCATGGGACAGGGTTCTCCATCCCGGGCAATGCGGAACTAAAAGCAGGAGTAGAAGGGTTCGAGATTTTTCACAAAAGCAACCAACTCGCAACCTGAACCGATCGTTTCACAAGTGAAACGGTCGGTTGGGGACCTGAACCGGTCGGTTGACACCTCAACCAATCGGTTGGGACCCATGAGCCGGTCGGTTTACTTCTGAATCGGTCGGTTCGTGGTCCTGGTCGGTTCCCGATTGACTTTCCAACTTTTGTTTCTAATTGGTATCAAATACCAATCCTTATTCCAATCAAATTGGGCAAGTGAAACGAAATGAAAATTCTCACCAATCCTATTTTCCCAAGTTGCTCGGTTGCACCAGTTGAATCGATCATTTCAACACTTGAAGCAATCGGTTCACCCTAATCTTGAGTCGATCGACTCAACACTTGAGCCGACCGGTTCACCAAGCTGAGCCGATCGGTTCATCCCATGAGCCGATCAGTTGGGAGTGCAGATTGTGCAGAATCAGTCAATTGCAATTTCAATCAATCCGATACTCTAATCAATCTGTCCAACACCTTGAACACTATGATTTTGAGCTATCAATTGACTGAGTGTTTAATTGAACTACTAAACTCCTTTAGTAATCAATCTAAACATTGCTTGTGGACAAAACTCCTCTTCCAGGTTAAATCCTATGTGTGTGACCCTACAGGTCCATTTCACGTTGGCAGTGAAAGTCCATAACACTTATGACTTCACAAGCAAAGAGTGGTGCCTAGTCACACATCAGTGCTACCCAAGTGAAAGTAGAAAGTTGGAGAACAACTTTCAATCCTACAATCTGTGAATGTTGTTACAGTGAATGTATAATTCCTTTGTCACTGATATCCCGAATGAACTCGAGGCATGGAACATTCATCTTGTCAACGTTCATTCACTTTCTTGATCTCAGAGTAGATTGGAAGAGATATGTTATGACATCAGTATCACATACTGACTCATACATGCGTGCACGCCTTTCTCAATCCTACTCATCAAGTGGCCATGGGTATCAAACTCCCTCAGGAGGGACAAATCCCATATCTATCACTCACCCCTCAAAAGCCCCATGTGTCAAAGCCACCCAATCATCACCTTTATAACAACCCATGTTTCAAGACTGTGTTTGATGATGTCAAAGTGTGCCCAATGACATGTGTTGAGTGCAGTGATTTCAGGTCTAAGAATCACACTCACCACCATCACTGTGAGTACTGACTGTGACTACCATGTCATGGTTCCATGTATCAAACTCACGGTGGGTCTGTCCAGTACACTTGTTCTCTAACAAGTACCTATGTGTTTGGTTTGATATCTCTATATCATGACTAATGAGATTCTGTCATCAACCAACACCACAATCTAGTCTTGTGTGTCATTGTTGTCTATCTACCTTCCACAATGACATCCGACTAGGGACAAAACAAGAATGTACAAACTCTTAGCATCTGTATGATCTCATCATTCAGGTCTTCAACCTGAAAGCATACGTCATTGAGTATTGTCATTCTCTAGACATTCAATCTGTTCTATCACTATCTCATATGACTAAACTAGAAAGAATTGGAAGCTTGCCTTTGATGTTTATCAAATCAATCTAAATGTATCCCACCAATCATCCCATGATTGGCTCTCAGGGCATACATACCGACAGACTCCCACTTGCACTACGAGCCAATCACCCATGAATCATATTCATAGTGTCACACCCCGATCTCGCATTACCCACTAATCACGAGATTAGGGCGCGACGGAGGGATTACACACTAGCCAAACCACTCATTACTTTTAAAACATTTTAAAGACATTAATAGGATAATCTGATTTATGCTGTAAAATGAAATTAAACAAACTGCGGAAGCATTTTTATTAAACTGACTAGCAATATACAGAAAGTCTACAACATATTACATTGTTCGACATAAAATAAAGCATAATAGTTAATTTACATCTTTATACACATTCTCTCTCACCCACACCTTGTCCCAAAGATCGAGGGGAAAGGACTAAGAGACCTCTAACTACTAACTACATATACCTTTTACAGACTAAGCGTTAGGATGAAAAGATCCTTCAGATTCCTGTGATGTTGATGACCTGAAAATGTTTTGAGTAGAGGTATGAGCCTACTCGCTCAGTGAATAGCATTTCACTTAGCTATCACTAAACAACTCATCAGGTTTATAAAATTGAAATAAAACATAAGTGCAGTACAAGCAGGGCAGTTCTAATGACATAGCAAATTTGCAGATAATAAACACATTTCTATGCAACAACAGATATTTAAACAAATAAACAGATATATATAGAATTGGCACAAAAGTTCGAATATATTAATTTACTGTGATCCTATATGATTACATATTTATATTATTGTTATGCCCTAATCATATGCAGTGTACCCTGCATATAAAGATCTGTAGCGAACTACGATCCCACCGTACAAGACTTAGCGACACACCCGGGAAATGCTAAGTCTGACGCCAGCCCTGCTCTTCCACAGGACCCCAGGCTCATCGGCCTTCAGGCTCATCGGCCTCACTGCACTACATCGAGTGCTCTAGACTCCTCCTCTAACCTGAGTACACAGGCGGAGAGTCTCACAGGGTTACCTCCATGACTCCGCACAGATCTTGTTGCAATAACCCCCAATTTTCTTCAGTGCCATCGTGACATCACACGCGTTGTTGTTGGACACTGCCTCTCTGTCCTTGTGTCTCCATGACTCCGCACGGATAATGTTGCAACACGAGTTTCACCCCTAAGAAGCAGATCTGTCAAAGGGGTTCTACGGTGTTAGGGCACCTAAGTCTATTGACTGATTAACATATAACCATTTAAAACAAGAATATCACATTCCATACTTACTGCACATTCTGAACATTACTTGAAACACATGTATATCCTTTGTCATCCTTAAACATGATTCAGTATCATTTATCCAGTTTCAATGCTAAACATCTACTTTTAAATCAGCAAATACATTGCAACTATAATACAGGAAATTTCATCATTTTCATTAAGCATATCAAGTATTTCAAGTTCCAATGAATCTAACATACTCTATTGTATGTACTACACTGTTTAAAAGTTATACTAACTGATACAGAAGTAATTAAGCATTTAAATTGAGTTAAATAATGATTTCTAAATGAACTACTACTCACTCTTCTGGAACTCGGCCGACCAATCTGGGAATTCGGTCGATTGGCCGGAAACTCGGCCGATCAGTCTAGGCAACTTGGCCGATCGGCTGACAACTCGATCGATCAGTCTGCAATCTCGGCCGATCGAATCCCTGTTTGATTTCCTATAAATGAAACTCGGCCGAATCATACCTAATTCAGCCGACCAAGACACTGACCTGCAATAAAACAGTAGCATCATGCACGAATCTAAAATTGATTCAAACAACAACTAGGTCTAGCTAAGGCTACGAATTCATGATCAAGACTATATGCCGAAGTCAGAACTACCTCACTTAAATGCCTCTTACGCCCAAGTTGTTCCTAGTCAGACATGCTGCTGCAAGCAGCAGCTCCTTCACGCACAGGTGAAAAGGGAGGCTCGGTTGGGTGCTAATTCGAAGCTAATGGCCGCGGAATCTTGCTCAGGGTCCTTAGTCGAACTTGGCGCCGCTCTTTCCTGGAGCTTTGTGCTCCCTAACTGGCTCCATGGCCGCCCGTTGCAGCTGGCCGGCTGGCAACTGCTACTGCAGGTCGGCGCCCAGACTGGTTGTGGTGACGCGCTCCTAGGGCGAGGAAGAAGGAAGAGGGTAGGCGGAGGTAATTCACCGGTCAAGCTCACCCAAGAGCTTCCTTAGCTGGTCGCTGGGCGCCACTAGCCGTGCTGCAATGCAGCAGGTTGGGCGCAGCATGGGCGCCGCTAGGGCACGACTGGAAGAGGAAGGGAAGAAGAGAAAGAATAAGATGGGGACGGACGGGTTAGGCGTTGCTGGAGGCAAGGCTTCGAAGCCCCAGAATCGCCCAAATCGCCCCTCCATCGCCCTAGGCGCAAGCTCCCCTTCCTGTTCTATTGGGCCGCTGAGTCGGTTCTGTTCTGTCGGCTGGGTGAAGAAGAGAATAGGCGTAAAAAGGGAAACCAAAGAATGGAATAAGGTTATTAACCTAGAAAATGGAAAAATTGCAACATAGGTCCAAGAAAACTGAAAAGGATGTAACTTTTGCCTCGAGGGTCCGAATCAGATGATTCTTTTTGCAAAACATTGATCACGGAATCCACTACGACCTCGAAGCAAGAAATCTTAATTAGTATCTTATCACAACTGGTCAAAGCACCAATTGCATCTTGGCATTTAACTTAACTCAACAACTAACACTGAAATTGTCATTAGATACCTCGGATGATTTCATCTCAACTATTAATTCACGACATAGGTTAGATTGGTTATCCATGATGTTTAACAGAGTGCTTAGCACTAACTGAGGTGCTTCACGTAATTCAAGGTATTTACTGGCTAACCCTGATATGGGTTGTAACAATCTCCCTCCCTTATAAGAATTTCATCCCGAAATTCCTAAAAGAGAAAAAAAAGAAACTTGTTACGCATATCTATCCCAAAACTCCCATGTGGTTCCAACTAGGTTGTAGTTTCTCCACAAAACCTTCTCTAAGGGTATCTCACGATTCGTGAGTTCTTGATCCTCTTATCAACCATCTGTATTGGTCCCTCAACCTAGGACACATCTGATCTGATTCCATATCAACCCACGAAACATTGTCTTTCCATAATTGTTATAACAGTATCTCAATTTATGGTCATTACCGAGAAATTATTATACTATACATGCAGACAAACTCAAATTCTTAAATAAACAGAATGCATGTAAATCTGGTACTGAAATAAAATCATGCAATTTAACTATGAAACATCACTACATCTCATACTAAGAATTGATATCAAAATACTTGATTCATCGTACACCCTATCCTTAGGGTTTCATTTGCCTTATTCATTCATCACATGCCAACACCCTACTCTTAGGGTTATCTCATTCACTAGTCACATGGCAACACCCTACTCTTAGGGTTTCCGTTATCTCATCTGTTTGATTGCAGTTCAAATCACAATACGGTATCATTCTAGAACTGGAAGAGCAGTATATTCAAAATTATTGTAATTACTGAGTAATCTTTATATCATACATGCAGGCAAATTTAAAATTCATAAATATCCCAAACTCAAATCAACTTTGGCACATACATACTGAATTCATGTAATTGAACATCTTATTACACCAATAAGTGTAATTTACTTCACCTATAAGAAACCATCTGTAATATTTATCAATTGTCTGAAATTTCTCAAAGTACGTGCATATTAACCCCAAATCCTGGTTTATGCATCACATAACTCAATTAAGAGTTATTTACATATCATATCACAAATATTTAATAGTACTTGAGAATTTCTAATAATATCTCAGAGAAATGTGCCAATTCATGTAAATGTTAGGTCACACACATTAACATAACAGGAAGCATGCAACTAGATTTATTTGCATATTTTAATGCTATCTTATTATCTTGAAATCATGCACCTAATGATTTACCAAATTTGTATTGCCTGGGTTTATAATCAAACCGTACCATTATCAGTTGTGTATTTCTAATCTCAACATTCACATTAGGCAAAATCTATAAGACTTAAATGTTCATTATTACTTCCACTGAAAAGCAAAACACATGCTCTCAGCATGTCCTCAAGAGTTTGAATGGTTCTCTCAGACTGACCATCCATCTGCGGGTGAAAAGATTGTACTAAATCTTAACTTTGTGCCCGAAGTACAATGCAACTGTTTCTACAATCCTAGATGTGAACTTAGGTTCTCAAAATGACAGGATTGAAACTGGATTACCAAGCAACCTAATTATTTCATCCATGTATATCTTAGTCAAGTTTCGAAACATCAACGGTTGACTTAATATGAAGAAAGTAAGCAGACTAAATTAGTCTATCCACAATCATTCATATCAAATCATAACCTCTAGGTGTCTTGGGCAACCCTATCACAAAATCCATTGTGATATGTTCCCATTCCCATTCAGGCATAGAAAAGTTTACAAGGTAGCTGTAGATTTCTAGGGTTCAGCCTTAACCTACTGGCACACACTACTTCTAACCACGTAGTCAGCTACATCCTTCTGCATATCTGACCATTCATTTCAACTTCTTGAGATTCATATACATCTTAGTGTTTCCTGAAAGCATAGCATACATCAATACATACACTTCCATAAGAATCTTTTCTTTCAATTCACTATCTCAAGGTACACACAACATGTCATGCTAATACAACACCTTATCATCTAAAAACTTAAACTCTAGTCTCTTTTCCTCCTATCATGTCATGCATGGTCTGGTTTAACTCACTATCACCCTATTGTAGTTCCTTAATTTGATCATAAGAAGTAGGCTTGAACCTACATCTGTACAATCAAACCACTTTGTGTTGTCACCCCTAAGTCTAAGTTCAACTTCCACATTTCTACTAACAGGTCTCTATTGAAACCTGTCATAGAGAATGCATTAGTTGTTGAACTTGACTTTCTGCTCAAAGCATCAGCCACCATATTCTCCTTACCAGGGTGGTAATCTATTGTCACATCATAAAGATAGTGATGCCATGTCTTAAAAACATGAACTACATCAACTATCTTCAGATCATATATCGGATAATACTCCGCTTTCTATGCTACTATCTTATTGTTACATTTCAAGTTTATGTCTTACTCTTTTCTCTAAGTCATTACATGTTTCTCATGTACCGTTCAGATTATCTACCTCAAAACCCTAGATCACTATCAAAGCCAGTTTACTTTTCATAGAACAAATCTCAAGGTCTTATTTTACAGAGATACTAGTATTCAAGGTTAAATCACTAGCGACATCCCTTGAACTACTTCAACTCTAATCATTCTAGGGTTTGATCCTTATCAATAACATAGCGTTATCGTGTGCAGGTGTGGTCGATCATAAAGATCAATTTGAGCTGCTTGGGTCAATTGCATATTAACCCAACACTCAACTTTAATTATATTGGCTGAAAATTCAGTTTTCACAATAGTTTCTGTAATTCGTTTATTAAATAGCTAACAGAAGCTCCAAAATTTCTGAAATTTTTATATGTTATACCTAATGAAGTTTCATACTTCCAGTAAAAATTTGAGATCATTTCTAATTACCAATAAATAATTAAAAATCAAACAGTGCACTACTATATTGCAGTCTGCAGCAGATTCGGTCGAGTTGTAAACTCGGCCGACACCCTCACTGTAGAGATCAAAAGTCATCCAAAAATTACTCCAATTTAACAGAGTGTCTAAAATTGTGTTTTTCAAGCACAGTTAAAATTTGAGATCAATTGGATATACAAATAAAAAGATAAAATTCAATTACCACACTGCTATATCATTCTGAAAATGTGATCGGTCGAGTTTAAAACTCGGCCGATAAACAAGTCAGAACATTCTTCAAAAATTCTGATATTTTCAAATGTTGTTTACATTTTATATATCCAAATCATATCCAAATTTGAGATAAATCAGAGTTACACATAAAATACTAAAAATCATTTACTGAGACACTTTACTTATCAAATTTTGTGTTTATGTATCATCAAAACCCTATTTTGGGCCGATTAGGGTCTATGCTTCTCAAACCCTAATTCTCAAGACAAAAGAACATTTAGACTTCTTATCATAGTTAAAACATCCTAGTGTATATACATTCTCACTATGTTACGGGTCTAATTCATCCAGAGTCTACTCTTATTTTATTGTTAATAGGAGTCATTAGATCCCAGTAACGCATCCTGCCAGCCGGACCAGGCCGAACCTATAGTCCTGAAGCCAAGAGCTACTCGGGATTAATCTACCCCTATTAATATTAAACATGTGGAATGAATATCCACTCAGAGCAAACTCATTTAAACATAAATTTGGGTCTACTTTAGTACTAAGAAAACAAACACTTAACAATTCACTTCATGACACAACAATATAAAAGAATCATGTTTACTTTACAAACTGAAAATTTCATTTCATGCATATAAAAGCATTTCTAGTGATATTTAAATCAAATAAACAATAATAGACAAAAGTTGAATCGCATCTTATATGTAATCTCTTATTCCTACATTAATTTCTGATCTCTTAACCCTAAGATTTCTAGGGTTTTCTCTCTAGCCTATCCTTCCTCTACATACCTGGCCAGGGCATCCAGAGAAGAACAGACATAGTAGCTTGATACTGGTCAATCTAAGTATTCAGACACCTGGCCAGGGTATCTAAACACTCAGACCTTCCAGAGCTAAAACACATCATTTATTATTCGCCTTACTTATAACTTTATCTTTTGACCTTAATGATTCTTAACGACTCAACTTAAGCTCATTACTTGATTCTTGTGACCACATCCTCTTCCTGCTATCTGTAATAGTATAACAGAACACTTCCTGTTAGAAAATTACAGACAGAAGAAAAAACTCTTAAACTTTAATCCTATTGGTCTCTTATCGTCCCCTGACCTTGACTTAGAGTATTCATATACTCAACCTATGCTCTGATACCAAGATGTCACACCCCGATCTCGCATTACCCACTAATCATGAGATTAGGGCGCGACGGAGGGATTACACACTAACCAAACCACTCATGACTTTTAAAACATTTTAAAGACATTAATAGGATAATCTGATTTATGCTGTAAAATGAAACTAAACAAACTGCGGAAGCATTTTTATTAAACTGACTAGCAATATACAGAAAGTCTACATCATATTACATTGTTCGACATAAAATAAAGCATAACAGTTAATTTACATCTTTATACACATTCTCTCTCACCCACACCTTGTCCCAAAGATCGAGGGGAAAGGACTAAGAGACCTCTAACTACTAACTACATATACCTTTTACAGACAAAGCGTTAGGATGAAAAGATCCTTCAGATTCCTGTGATGTTGATGACCTGAAAATGTTTTGAGTAGAGGTATGAGCCTACTCGCTCAGTGAATAGCATTTCACTTAGCTATCACTAAACAACTCATCAGGTTTATAAAATTGAAATAAAACATAAGTGCAGTACAAGCAGGGCAGTTCTAATGACATAGCAGATTTGCAGATAATAATCACATTTCTATGCAACAACAGATATTTAAACAAATAAACAGATATATATAGAATTGGCACAAAAGTTCGAATATATTAATTTACTGTGATCTTATATGATTACATATTTATATTATTGTTATGCCCTAATCATATGCAGTGTACCCTGCATATAAAGATCCGTAGCGAACTACGATCCCACCGTACAAGACTTAGCGACACACCCGGGAAATGCTAAGTCTGACGCCATCCCTGCTCTGCCACAGGACCCCAGGCTCATCGGCCTCACTGCACTTCATCGAGTGCTCTAGACTCCTCCTCTAACCTGAGTACACAGGCGGAGAGTCTCACAGGGTTACCTCCATGACTCCGCACGGATCTTGTTGCAATAACCCCCAATTTTCTCCAGTGCCACCGTGACATCGCACGCGTTGTTGTTGTACACTGCCTCTCTGTCCTCGTGTCTTCATGACTCCGCACGGATAATGTTGCAACACGAGTTTCACCCCTAAGAAGCAGATATGTCAAAGGGGTTCTACGGTGTTAGGGCACCTAAGTCTATTAACTAATTAACATATAACCATTTAAAACAAGAATATCACATTCCATACTTACTGCACATTCTGAACATTACTTGAAACACATGTATATCCTTTGTCATCCTTAAACATGATTCAGTATCATTTATCCAGTTTCAATGCTAAACATCTACTTTTAAATCAGCAAATACATTGCAACTATAATACAGGAAATTTCATCATTTTCATTAAGCATATCAAGTATTTCAAGTTCCAATGAATCTAACATACTCTATTGTATGTACTACACTGTTTAAAAGTTATACTAACTGATACAGAAGTAATTAAGCATTTAAATTGAGTTAAATAATGATTTCTAAATGAACTACTACTCACTCTTCTGGAACTCGGCCGACCAATCTGGGAATTCGGTCGATTGGCCGGAAACTCGGCCGATCAGTCTAGGCAACTCGGCCGATCAGTCTGCAATCTCGGCCGATCGAATCCCTGTTTGATTTCCTATAAATGAAACTCGGCCGAATCATACCTAATTCGGCCGACCAAGACACTGACCTGCAATAAAACAGTAGCATCATGCACGAATCTAAAATTGATTCAAACAACAACTAGGTCTAGCTAAGGCTACGAATTCATGATCAAGACTATATGCCGAAGTCAGAACTACCTCACTTAAATGCCTCTTACGCCCAAGTTGTTCCTAGTCAGACATGCTGCTGCAAGCAGCAGCTCCTTCATGCACAGGTGAAAAGGGAGGCTCGGTTGGGTGCTAATTCGAAGCTAATGGCCGCGGAATCTTTCTCAGGGTCCTTAGTCGAACTTGGCGCCGCTCTTTCCTGGAGCTTTGTGCTCCCTAACCGGCTCCATGGCTGCCCGTTGCAGCTGGCCGTCCGGCAACTGCTACTGCAGGTTGGCGCCCAGACTGGTTGTGGTGATGCGCTCCTAGGGCGAGGAAGAAGGAAGAGGGTAGGCGGAGGTAATTCACCGGTCAAGCTCACCCAAGAGCTTCCTTAGCTGGTCGCTGGGCGCCACTAGCCGTGCTGCAACGCAGCAGGCTGGGTGCAGCATGGGCGTCGCTAGGGCATGACTGGAAGAGGAAGGGAAGAAGAGAAAGAATAAGATGGGGACGGACGGGTTAGGCGTTGCTGGAGGCGAGGCTTCGAAGCCCCAGAATCGCCCAAATCGCCCCTCCATCGCCCTAGGCGCAAGCTCCCCTTCCTGTTCTATCGGGCCACTGAGTCGATTCTGTTCTGTCGGCTGGGTGAAGAAGAGAATAGGCATAAAAAGGGAAACCAAAGAATGGAATAAGGTTATTAACCTAGAAAATGGAAAAATTGCAACCTAGGTCCAAGAAAACTGAAAAGGATGTAACTTTTGCCTCGAGGGTCCGAATCAGATGATTCTTTTTGCAAAACATCGATCACAGAATCCACTACGACCTCGAAGCAAGAAATCTTAATTAGTATCTTATCACAACTGGTCAAAGCACCAATTGCATCTTGGCATTTAACTTAACTCAACAATTAACACTGAAATTGTCATTAGATACCTCGGATGATTTCATCTCAACTATTAATTCACGACATAGGTTAGATTGGTTATCCATGATGTTTAACATAGTGCTTAGCACTAACTGAGGTGCTTCACGCAATTCAAGGTATTTACTGGCTAACCCTGATATGGGTTGTAACACATAGTGATCTTCAAACATGTCCCACATGTTACTGTGCTCTAGTGCCAACATAGTGAGTAATGGCAACACCTTGCCAAAGTCAGTATTAATTGCATGTCTCTCATCTCTTCGTTGTACGTCACACGTATGAGATGGAGGTGTCATAATATGCGATCTAGTATTCCTTTTCTAACCTCTAGCCACATTGCATGATCAAGGATTCCATACTTTTCATCAATGAGAGGAATATAAGTTCATCTCATGAACTTCCAGATCCATATAGTATCCACTGTTGTTTACTAACACATAGATACTCAGCATTTCCTTTTAAATGGTTTTATTGGAACACTTCCAATTATCAACAAACTTTCACTTTTATATATATCCTATATATACTTTGCGATTAATTTTCTGTCCTTTCGGAAGTTCACATCAATGTAACTCTTTACATTGAACTCTTCCTTATCTCCATAGAACTAGTACTTCACAAGTACTTATCAAGTTCTCATGGTATTCCAGTAACTCTTACTGGAAGTAGACAGACATCCACTCGTCATACGAGTTATCAGGATGAGCACATTATATTGCTATGCAAGATAATGGGATAATTACATACATGATAGATCCATATCTATTCTTAGTGTTCCCATTCTTCATAAGAATTGGACACTTGGCCTTGGGATACTAACTCCATGTAACATGGACAAGTTTTCTCCCACTAAATCTATGCATACTAAACTCTTCAGTACAGATTGCCAATGTATGCTTTCTCTTTTCAGGTCAAGAGGTTTTTCGAGAACTATCTCTATAGATCTCTATTCCTATCACATAGGAAACATCTCCATCTTCCTTAAATATAATTTCCACTATTGGATTTTCCATTCTAGAATATTTCCATTTCACATCAACATGTGGAATGTGAATACGCTCCCACTAAATCACAGATCCCTTCTTTATCTTTGACATATCAGTCAAACCCTTTGACTATATTATCAAAGTAAAGATCCAATTCTGAGTTGCTTGTACTCAATCAATCACATTGATTAGTCCATTGTAACTTATAGACTTCATTTGCATTAGTGGATTCATAAACCTTATAGGTTGTGTCACATACACATCCTTGTTTTATTCCTCATATCAATGCGGTTTTAGTATCCATATGCCAAATGTCTTAGTCATTAAGTTGCAATCAACAAGCATCATCCTTCTCATAATGTCATCCATGTGTCTTAACACTTAAGACTCATTTGCACTTATGGATTTACATCCAATGGGTGTTATCATCAAGGTCATACCTTATGGTTTATATGGAAGTCATTTAGGATGTAATGGTCATATACCATAACTCAAAACACGGTTCCTCATATTCATCTGGATAGTTGACTCATCACATGAACAACTCATCAAATAAATAATTGAGGTGTATCTGTCAAGGATATAAGAACTCACAACTCCTTGTGATTCTCAATGTCCTTTATTAGTGTGGGGTATTCTTTTATTAAGAAGAATTCAGTTATTTGATAATCATTCTCTAACTCCTTAGAGTATGATTCCTTCTTGATTCAGACATCACCATGCCTTAATCATGAGTTCACTGTGATACACTATCATAATCACTCATAAGGATCTCAAACATTTGGTTCAAGTATTTCATTCATTGATCTCATCAAGAATTAACACTTTACCAAATTTGCACTTCATCTATGATAATCTTGAACACTTCAAGATGTTCATATCGGTATTTTTCTAAACACCATTTGAAGTATTAGCATTTGTTCCAATAGGTATGTAAATACATCACATGTATTATACCTAATAGGATAATCATTCTCCCACTACCATTAGTGAAGATTGATTAATCATGTACAAGATATTCATGTCTCTTACTGGTTCTCTAACCAAAAGAGTCTAGATTTATCCATCACATGGAAACTAGAAATGAATTTCTCATTATTGATGCTAATTTGATTGTTTGAGTTATCTATAACTTTTAGGTATCATTTTATCTTATGCATATCAAATACCACAAGATAAGCAAGGCATTCCCACAAAGATCACAACTTTAAAAGATTGAAACGTCAACTTTATTGATTGCCATCATTGTCATACAATATGCAAAAATAAAGTGTTTCTATCTATTGGCAAATATGAAATAGCAGTTCATAACTGCATTACATGCCTTTTAGGCTGAAAATAAACTAAATTACTCCTATCTATAGCGGCAACACTTGCCCCATTTATTGAGTGCTTTACACTTTACATTTTGGTATCATATACCACAAAAAGTGTTACAAGTTTACTTTCATGACACCTTTAAGTAGAGACGGTTGTCTCCTCCTTCTTCTTTTGTTCTTCCAGATAGAGAGGACAATTCCTTTTCCAATGTCCTGGATTTTGACAATGGTGGCAATTGCCTTTCTTGGTCACACCTCCCTTGGCCTTGAGAGCTGAAGTCGTCTTGGGCTCCTGGCTAGCATCAATACCTTTCTTAGCTTTGCCCTTGCCCTTGTGCTTGGACTTGCCTTTCTTGCTCGTGATCACCATCACAGACTTAGGCTTGTCCTTCTTCATCTGTGTCTCGGTTGTCCTCAACATGCCCAACAACTCTGACAGTGGCCTATCAAAGTTGTTCATGTTGTAGTTCATCACAACTAACTGTAAGATTCTGGCAACGATTGCAGTATCAGGTCAGTAGCCAACTCTTGGCTCAGTGGAAATCCCAGTCTTTGCAGGTTATCCACATACCCAATCATCTTGAGTGTGTGAGGACCAACTGGATCTCCTTCTGTCATGACACACTTGAACAGTGCCCTTGAGACATCGTATCTCTCTTGCCGTGCCTGATCTTCATATAGGTTCCTGAGATGCTGAATCATCTCAATGACACCCATATTCTCATGTTGTCTCTGCAACTCATGGTTCATGGAGCACAAAATCAAGCATTTTGCATCAATGGCATCATTAGAATGCTTCTTGTAAGCATCCCTTTCTGTCTTTGGTGCATTAGGAGCCGGTTCCTCTGGAATTGGAGTATCCAGGACATAGAGCTTTCGCTCTTGAGTGAGAACAATTCTCAATGTCCTATACCAGTCGTGGAAGTTTGTCCCATTTATTCTGTCCTTTTCAAGGACCGATCACAAAGAAAAGTGATTGTTGTTTGTTTTCATTTTCACTACAAAAGGAAATATGCAATTTTAGTCCAAAAACTCATTTTTGACTTATTTGATTGATTTGAAAAGTTGACAATATAATTAGGCCTTTAATTAATTATCGCTCCCACTATTTTACTTCAAATTGATAGCCCTCACCATCAATTCGAAAGATTGCAGCGTACAACCTTCTAGTGGGCAAGATCTTGAAATCATCTAAGTCATGAACCAGCTTGGGTTGTCACCCACAACTTAGATCTCTCAAGTAGGCAACTTTTGCCAATTGCATCATATGCAACTCTTAATAAGATGCCATATGCAACTCCTTGCCATGATCATCTCCATGCCTCAAGGTGCTAGATCCTATCTAGGTCACCTTGTTAAGTCCGACCCAAAGCAAGCACGATGAATATGCACCCTGCTTGGGCAGACCCACACATTCATCCTTCACGCTTCCACGAGATAGACGGTGCACCATGCTTGGGCGTGCCCACACTTGGTCGATCAAGCTTTTCACGTGTGTCACACATGGAAGGCATCTAAAACTTAATATTTTAATGAGGGATTTGGTTTTTATATACATATACATATCCAATCACCACAATACATAGTATGTATCATATACATGCTATATCCCACAGAAAACATGCACAAATGATAAAAGCGATGATTATGGCCATCCTAATGTGATTCCTTGAGCCAAGAGGAATCACGGTCATCTAGGTCTACATCACATGCAACCTGTACAAGATGAACCATGTGCCTTGCCTTCTGAGTAGATCAACTCATCACATGAATGACTTGCCCGTTCTTTCCCGGTCGTCTGGGTGCCACCAGCCGATCGGTTGGCTCCTCCATCCAATCGGTTCGCCTGGTTGTCGTGCATCTCTTCATGGACGCCACCCGCTCATCTCGCTCCTCGAACCGGTCATCAACTGATCGGTTCACTCCTTGAACCGATCGTCTGGAACGTCAACCGATCGGTTCATGCCTTGAACCGATCAACTCAGCTTTCGTCTTGATGTCCTTCGTTCTTTGACATAACGGGAAATAAAACTATCCTATTTTACATTGTAAAAAGAGAAACCTCGAGTTACATTCGAGGGGAGCAAAGGTAGGAAATAATCTTGAATTATTTCGAGTTACATCAGGAATAGGAGAAGGAAGATTGGTGCACAGACCGAGATGCAAGCAACCACATACAACCATACACAGATAGGGTTTATTGGACATAACCACGCTATACATCCACCACAAAACTCATTTAAGGGTGACGCGTATCGAGTGCATTAATAATACATATCATATATATAATTGGGATTTGTGGATTTAGGATTGGACATGCATAAAGCCAATATTATTCGCATCGCATGCAATAAATAAAGGCGACAAACAAAAATCGATCATATCAATATTCCTAAAATATAGAGCAGTTGACGTGGCTCTGATACCACTGTTGGGTTTTAGGGGAGGCAGAGAATGCAGCGGAAACAAAAATTTTCTCCCCAAACCCGGAACAAGGAAATGCGTCAACGTCTATATAATAGGAAAGGATGGTTTGTGGAATCATACCTTGTCCCGAGGCTTGCTCGGTGACAATACCTCGCGCCTTGCGCGGTCTTCACCTCCGGTCTTCGACGGTATCTGTGTAGCTCCTGGTCGCACAGGGACTAACGACTCCTCCTCTCATCGGGACTGTCGGGGTTGACAGTTGTCCTCCTGAGCAGCAGAAACCTCCCACCTCTGAAGTAGTCTACACGGACCACCTGGAACTCCACACTCCTTGTCCCACAAGGAATTAGAAGGAGTCGCACCCTCTTGTTGACATACTAGTCGCCAACACACTCTCCTGCCTCCAGTTGCAACTGCATTTGTCTTTCCCTTGCTGCACCTCCCTTTGCGGGTAGCACTTGCTCGGGCTCTCTCTCGGTTACCAAAACCAGAGAGAAGGACAACTTTGCAGAGCAACTGGTTGCACTGAGTTGTACTTTGAGAAGCCCCCAATACCCCTATATATAGGAGGGTCATGGGACAGGGTTCTCCAACCCGGGCAATGCGGGACTAAAAGCAAGAGTAGAAGGGTTCGAGATTTTCCACAAAAGCAACCAACTCGCAACCTGAACCGGTCAGTTGACACCTCAACTGATTTGTTGGGACCCATGAGTCGGTCGGTTTACTTCTAAACTGGTCGGTTCGTGGTCCTGGTCGGTTCCCGATTGACTTTCCAACTTTTGTTTCTAATTGGTATCAAATACCAATCCTTGTTCCAATCAAATTGGGCAAGTGAAATGAAAGGAAAATTCTCACCAATCCTATTTTCCCAAGTTTCTCGGTTGCACCAGTTGAATCGATCGTTTCAACACTTGAAGCAATCGGTTCACCCTAATCTTGAGCCGATCGACTCAACACTTGAGCCGACCGGTTCACCAAGCTGAGCCGATCAATTCATCCCATGAGCTGATCGGTTGGGAGTGCAGATTGTGCAGAATCAGTCAATTGCGATTTCAATCAATTCGATACTCTAATGAATCTGTCCAACTCCTTGAACACTATGATTTTGAGCTATCAATTGACTGAGTGTTTAATTGAACTACTAAACTCATTTAGTAATCAATCTAAACATTGCTTGTGGACAAAACTCCTCTTCCAGGTTAAATCCTATGTGTGTGACCCTGTAGGTCCATTTCACGTTGGCAGTGAAAGTCCATAACACTTATGACTTCACAAGCAAAGAGCGGTGCCTAGTCACACATCAGTGCTACCCAAGTGAAAGTAGAAAGTTGGAGAACAACTTTCAATCCTACAATCTGTGAATGGTGTTACAGTGAATGTATAATTCCTTTGTCACTGATATCCCGAATGAACTCGAGGCATGGAACAGTCATCCTGTCAACGTTCATTCACTTTCTTGATCTCAGAGTAGATTGGAAGAGATATGTTATGACATCAGTATCACATACTAACTCACACATGCGTGCACGCCTTTCTCAATCCTACTCATCAAGTGGCCATGGATATCAAACTCCCTCAGGAGGGACAAATCCCATATCTATCACTCACCCCTCAAAAGCCCCATGTGTCAAAGCCACCCAATCATCACCTTTATAACAACCCATGTTTCAGGACTGTGTTTAATGATGTCAAAGTGTGCCCAACGACATGTGTTGAGTGCAGTGATTTCAGATCTAAGAATCACACTCACCACCATCACTGTGAGTACTGACTGTGACTACCATGTCATGGTTCCATGTGTCAAACTCACAGTGGGTCTGTCCGGTACACTTGTTCTCTAACAAGTACCTATGTGTTTGGTTTGATATCTCTATATCATGACTAATGAGATTTTGTCATCAACCAACACCACAATCTAGTCTTGTGTGTCATTGTTGTTTATCTACCTTCCACAATGACATCCGACTAGGGACAAAACAAGAATGTACAAACTCTTAGCATCTGTATGATCTCATCGTTCAGGTCCTCAACCTGAAAGCATACGTCATTGAGTACTGTCATTCTCTAGACATTCAATCTGTTCTATCACTATCTCATATGACTGAACCAGAAAGAATTGGAAGCTTGCCTTTGATGTTTATCAAATCAATCTTAATGTATCCCACCAATCATCCCATGATTGGCTCTTAGGGCATACATACCAACACTGTAATCAGTGGTTCATGTTTGAACCATGCACTAGTACCTAAAATTTATGAGTTCAATGTGAGAATGAGATACTAGTGATTGAATAAAAAAATGTTTGCAATTCAGCTTTAGAAAGAATAAAAATAAAGATGGTAGCCTAGAGTAGTCGATTACAACACTCATAATGCTTGAATATGTCGTTTCCCCGGCAGCGGTGCCAAAAACTTGACATGATTAAACTATATATGTAAAACACAAGTGTACGTATCGAAGTAATACAGGCCAATGAGGCCCGGATATCAAACACGGGGAAATGTAATTCAAGAAACTACTACTCACTACTTTCGATCAGCTAAGTCGAAGAAAAATTTGATTTAAGAGTTATTAAACTAATTGCAAGAAAGAAAACTAATTTAATGGTTTGTGATCACAGTGAGAAGAAATTCTCTAGGATTGTGGTTTCACCATGATTAACATTGCATATTTTACCTAAGATTAATATATATTCCTCCCACTCCTAGACAAAGAGCCTATAGTAAGAACTACCCACTCCTGCAATTTAGTTCACTACCTATTCTAATATCAATTTCATTTCCATAACAATTGGTTAATTAGTTAGGTGATTTAACGAATCCTCTGGGTAATCTCTTCATGTTTGTAAGCCACCTTTCCCAAAGGGTGATATCAAACATGTGTTACTATATATTTCTAATCCTTAACCCTCCATCCAAACCTATCAAGGATCTAATTAATCACCTATGATGCGCAATATAGACAATTCAATATGATTTCATAGCAACATGCCCAAGAATAAGTAGAAAACAATATACTAATGCAAAAGATCCATATACAGTGTACAGTCGGGCTACTCTCGGGTCCTAGAGAACACAGAGATTAGTCCCTCATGGTTTCCATAGACAAAAACATGCTAGGAATAAGGAAAATTGTGGAGAACATAGAAAACCCGATGAACTCTCTAGACAAATGTGACTAGGACGCTCCACACTAACGAATGGATCCGCAAACCGCAAATTCTACTCACTGAGCGTGCCCAGATGCTCCCAAACATGCGGTTCTCCTCCTCTTTCTCTGCTCACATACTGTAGCCATCGTGCAATGGAATAGAACGTGCTAGATTAGGTCTAGCTGAACTCCCTTAAGTCATAGAAGTGACTTAGGGCCAAATAAATACTCAACTGTCAGATTAAACACCATCTTCACATCTGCCTGATCGAGCAGACTTGGTAGTACTGACCTTGTAAGTCGGTAGAGATACATCCCAAATCGAACAAAACACGATTACATACTAACATGTGGATTACCAAAAATCACGGGAAATTAAAACCGATTTACAACAAGCACCATAAGATTAGACATGTTACATCTGAGCCAACACTTTCTTTTCATAACATATTTTCAAAGTGCTACAACATAATTTCCCATCATCTCATTACATGAAATAACTATTCCACATGCTGATTTGTTACATCAAGGTACATAAGTCGAAAACCAAATATCGATCATCATATGAGAAACATCAAAAACTATCTCGAAGACCTAAGTGTACAGGGACGAAACATAGGACTCTACTATTAGACACTATCTATTCCACCAAGTACGATACCTTTGCATATCGTCTCAGCCACATGATCTTCATCTTGCCAGACACATCCACCTAAAAAGGTTATTAACCACTGGGGTGAGACACATAGTCCCAGCGAGAAACATAACCCTCTACAAACTTTATTATTGTCACGTATAACTGAGCAGATAGATCAATTTAAAAAATAGGTAATAACTAACCAGTTATGCAAGAAGGAATCTGAAGAACATGTATATGAAAGCTTATACAAAGACCTTTTAATAACATATCAGAAAGCTTACATCATCTAAGGCCTCAACCAATGTTTCATATTTGCCCTAAGCAAAGCTACTATATTGCTTGATTACGAATTATTATGCACTGAGGAAGTGATCTGTATCGCTCAAATCCAACCTTCGGTTGCGAAGCCCAAAACCGGTGCCATACAAGGTCAATGGAAAAGTCGGACTCCATGACCTCACCTCCTCATGGTCAGTGCATGATATCTAAAGCAGGATCACAGTCTCTTTCTTAAGTGGCCTCAGCCATAGGGTCAGCTCCGCAGGCTACCCTTTCTCTAGCCCGCCTTAGTACAGGTTACGGCGCTAGTATATCTTGAGCCACATGCCTATTCACAGTGCTCCTGAGTCATGAACGCATTCATGCTCTATCACACTGAGCCATGAACCTGTTCACCATGATCTATCACACTGAGCCATGGGCCAGTTCACCATGCTCTATCACACTGAGCCATGGGCCTGTTCACCGTGCTCTATCACACTAAGCCATGGGCATGTTCACCATACTCTATCACACTAAGTCATGGACATGTTCACCATGCTCTATCACACTAAGACATGGGCCTATTCACCATGCTCTTATACACCTCTTGAGTCTACAACCATAGTTTCTCTCTAATCCTCGTATTTTCAGCTAGGAGAACCCCTACATATTCAATAATATGCGCTCCGGGTTAACCCACAGGAGAACCCGTTTCACCATCACCAACTACTGACGATGATGGATCTATGGCCATGGCAAACTACATGAAAATTCATATGTATTTAGTTAATGCATTTTAAGTGGATTGTTGGGGCAACCAAGTTGTATTAAACAACCATATATAAAACATAAACAACATTAAATTCCATTATCTTGTGACACACTGTTACTGTTATTCTCAATGCCCTCAACAATCATCATATTGCCATGGGATATCAATCCCTCAGTTCATCACATAATGCTACTGCCTCTCAAGGCTTCATCATCATACATCATCATGGGATAGCAACCCCTCATATCACAACTAGAGGATAACACCTCAATCAGGCACTCAGCCTTTATCATGTCACCATACCTTTCTCATCATATGGTGATACATGTTATCTCATCAACAAGGCACGTCATCATTGCTCAGATATTGCACATATACCAAGTGCTACACAAAGCACACAATCATATAATCACCATAGCTCTTACCTGGCTGGGAATTCAATTGATAATACATGCATTGTTAGAGAGCGTAGCAAAAGAGATAACTGGATCACCACATACAAATCTTTAAGAAACATATCATGTCATTAGTATTAAGGTTTATAGGTTTGGAACAATCATCCATTATTATGAACACATGAAGCATAAAGTCATAGATGGTGCATTAAACAACACACATTTCTGTTACCATACTATGGGTATCCCATCATACCCTACACCTCATACCACTAGGCATGCCATCCCTAAGGATTCATATTTAAGGATCATACAACCATGATCTACCATCATGCCTTATCAAAGGTTCACCTACCATCAACCATAGGTAATCCACCATACTATTGTTCACAACCCATTCATCATACCTTATCATCATGGTCAAAGATATGGGTCTAAGGTAACAAGATATCATACTAACATCTAGGGCTCAAGGTAACACATAGGGTTATCGGGTTAGGACACAACCCTCACTAAAGGTGTCACATACCCTCACCAAAACTGGGCAGCAACCAAACAAACCCTCACTAAAAGCCAGTGAACACTATTGGTGTCGGTATTCAACCCAGAAACAAACACAACCTGCCATATCGGTCAACACCTATATCGGGAAGAGCACTAAGCAAGCTGATATCGGGTAAGACCCACAAACTGCACTTATGCCTGATGTGGGGCAAAGCATGTCGTGCAAATAGGCCACCAAGGCCATATCGTCCAAATACACCTCAGCCCATCCTGGTCAAGGGACCATCTTCTGGGATATTGGGCAACTCATGTCTCATTTCATAACGGGTTAGGAAACCTGGTAACCATGTCGGACAAGAGCCACATAACCTTATCGCCCAAAGCTCTTAACGTGTGCCGCCCTAAACACTATATCGCCCAAGCTCAGAAATATAACAACATATACCTCCCTATGTGTTGGGTAACCAAACATGTACCGAGAAAAGGCATCATAACTTCATATAGGATATCAGTCAAACACTCAACCCTTGTGTCGCCCAAGCAATCATGTACACGACATGCTCATACCGGGTTAGCATCATATCATAACGTGCAACGCTGTGTCGGGTGACACCTCACAGCAGGCGACGTCTCATGTCGGGAAATGTTGTGACGAGCAACGCTCTATCGGCCAACACCATGGCGGGTATCGTACCTACATGGGGTAACGAGCAGCACTACCCAAGGGAGTATCATGCAAAGAAACAGCAACACCAGGCAGTGCATCACAATAGAGTATTGGGTAGCACCATCTAGGAGTATGTCATGCAAGGCACCAACAACCCTAATGCCCAACACAACCCCATATCATCCAAGGGGGACAACAAGGCAACCACCTACTGTATCGCCCAACCCTAGCTCAAGGGAAGGAGAGGGATATTGGGAAACAACCCATCCAAGGTTCAGTTCTAACATCCAAGGTAGATGGTGGTCAAGACACCCATCAAAGCACCATATCAGCCAACGCCTTCAAGGTATATTGGGCAGCACTACCCATCATGGGTGTCGTGTAAGGCAAGGCTATGACGCCCAAACAAAGGATCAGCCTATCGGGTTCCTTATACCTAACCAAGGATACCCATCACCAAAGGCATAACCACCCCATATCATGAAGGTACTAACCAAGGGTTTAACCCTAAGAACATGTCATGCAACTAGGGCAGATCATCATCTCAACACTAAGGCCAGCACTTCTATCGGCCAAGGGACCAACTAGGTGTCAACCAACCATAAAGTCCAAACCCTAACCCTAGGGTAGGAAAAAGTATATCGGTCACCACACCATATCACCCAAGGATACCAAGAGTGTTGGCTCACCTCTCAACAACCAAGTGAGAGGGGTTTTGTACAACTTCTAGCATATCGGGAAATAAGGGTAGAGCAACACCCTATCGGCCAACCCACTCAACATATCGCCCAAACATCTAGGCCATAGGCTCACCTTTCAACAACCAAGGAGAGATAGGAGTTTTTCCAAAGATACTAGGGCATACGATCACCTCTCAAGTCCAAGGAGAGAAAGGGGTATTGCTCATGATCCATCAACCAAGGCATAGCCTATCGGGCAAGGTACTATATCGGGCAAGGTTTTGTATCGGGCAAAGCCCCATATCGAGTAGTCATCTTCCACCTCAAGACACCCGTTACCATCTTCCACAAGGAAAATGAGATAAGGACAGTAATAAGACGTGACCATTTCCATTAAAATATATCTCAAGTTCCACATACACAACTATCATAGAGAGGGGTATCGATTTAAAGACAAGAATCAATGTATGCACATATGGAGGGTGAACATAATAGAGATGGTTAAGAGTTATGTAACCCGCCTTAAGAGGATTTCCATGAAAGACATCAAGCTTCCTGATCCAAGAAGAAAACCCATATTCCCCACCATGAAGATAATCCATCCAAAGCTCTAATCATGCCTTTGGCACCACCACCATCACCTCAAGAAACAAAAGAAGAAGGAGAAGATACCATGGTTATGTATAGCTCAGGAAGAAGAAAAGAGGGGGAGATAACCATGGCCTTGCCTACTCTCATCAAGGGTCCATTCATGGCCAAGAGGGGAAGAAGGAGATGAAGAAGAAAGTACAAGGAAAAACTAGCAAAGAAGCATGACTCACCAAGGTAGGATCTTGAGCGAGAAATCCCCATGGGCAAGGAGCTCGGCCTCCCAAGCTCCATGGGAGTTTCCTTAGGCTTCCATGCTCCCAAGATCGTCCCATACAGGAAGGGGAAAGAAGGTGGACTAAAGGGGTTACTTGGGTGGAGAGGAAAGGGGTTATATACACCAAAGAAGAGAGAGGTAGCAAAGGAAAGGTGTCATAACCACATAAACTTAGATGCCACTTGCTCATGCTCTTAATGCCACTTGTAACCACTCCAAACTCCACATGCACGGCCTGGTAATACACTCTAGGCTGTGTATTGTGCAGCTGGTCATGTCCCATGGACGATACACCTTCTTGGCCGATACACACTCCAAACTCTACCTGATACACTAAAGGACAAGATAACACATGTGACATATAAGGCATAAAAACTATATAGAGATGTCACTCCTCAACTATCATACAAACAAGGTGCCCAAGCCTTCATCCACGTACTAGGTGATGCCAAATTGAAGCAAAAAAACTCTATAGCAGGTAAATTGTATATTGGCCCTCGACTTTGGGTAATTTTCAATTTACACCAAAACTAGCACATAAAGCACAAGCATCATCTCACCAAGCTCAAACTTGGAACATAGGCCCTCCACAAGGCGCCCCATAGCATAATTCTATTTCTAATGATGCTAGAGAACTAAAGGCATGCTTTACATGTGACATATTACAATATAACCCCTTACTTTGGGTAAATTGCACTTTGGTCCAAACAAGCAAACATTGCTCAAACTCATCCAAACGGGACCAAACTATAAACATAAGCTTGTCACATGATATCAAAACATCTTGAGGGATTAGAATAAGGTTATAAGCACCTTTCTTAAGCAAAGAAAATAGGGTTAGCCCAAAACATGGGTCAGGGTCCTTATAAGTCATAAACCCCTAACAAGGATTTCATCCCTGAAATCCCGACCGGAAGGAAAATGGGTGTTACTCCCGCATCGCATCATACAACTCCACAAAAGCTCCTGGGTGTCATAGATATATGACCAACATACTTGCTCTTCCTCCAAAGCCATCATAAGGTTTTCTATAATGGTCACAAGCTAAACCCTCCATCTCATCATTCTTTGTCTGATAACACTCTTTAGATACTAGAACATCTCGTGCAACTTGTATCACTCAGGTATCAATTCCTTTTACTAATATATTGCCTTCCTTGTTACATTTCCTCTATGCTACTCTGATCTCACAGGCTCGACACTTAAGCTTCGCATAAATTGTATCACTATCCTTCTTCTATATACATTCCAACTATTCCTTCTCCTTCCACAAAGGATGTCTCTAATCCAAGGGAGATCTATCTCAGAAGGGATTGTCATAAGATAAACATGTGCATAAACATAACAAAACTCATAAAGCACTTCACTATGTCTTGCTTAATATGTAACATAAAGGAGCCATCGAGTAACTGAGGAACTAAACATCTCGATCAACAACATCAGGGTAAGATACACCACATCATCTTAGATGCAAGGCTGCCACAACTTCGTATTGGTTCCCAAGGACACAACACGTGTCAACACAGTTGTAACATGTATGCATTATTCTCAACTGGTCTGGATAGGGATTACAAACCTTATTCATATGTCTCTAACTGATGCACATCATGCCTGGACCTCCCTTCACTCGAGACTTAGCTAGGAGTATTCTAAGGAATCAGACTAAACTTGATGAACTTTTCCCATGACGATCTTACAAAAGTTCCTTTCTTTGGGTGCATACCTTCCGATGTCATGTTTATGTGGAGCATAAACCCCTAACAGGTGATAGCCATACTATAAGCACTTAGCCAGGTCAAACCAAAGACAACTTCTCCATCTGAGACCACTTCACACCTTTCCAAGGATATCCATTCCCGGGATTATCTCAATCCTTGATATGTCAAGTGGAAAGAGATTTGATTGACTGTCAAGTCCAAGAAAAGTAAGGATACGAGAAGTGTAACATACTCAAATTTAGATACATATATGCTAACCCCTCATTTGTTTTTTGGTCCCTTTCCATCATGTTAGTATCTAGTTCAACCTCCACTAATTCAAAAAAAATTAGGACTAATCAGATTCAAATAACATAATGAACCTATATATATAAATATATCCTTTATACATGGGTTGTAGGATGAAATAACCAAGAAGATTCAAGCATAAAATTCAATGTGCAAATAACACTGAATAGTTTATAAATCTATTTTGACTCTCCAAAATCTTCTAGTAGGTAAAACATGAAAGAAATTGTATATTTGTAAAAGATTCTGTCATGCTTCATTAATTGAGAGTACTAAATGTCTTAAGAAAATTCGTATACATCCAAGTAATGAAAAACAATATCAAATGGTTTCAAAATATCAAGTAGAGGTTAAAATCAATTTCCCCATATCCTAATTAGGTAGCCTAAAAGAATTGAGGTAAATTGGAGATACAATGCACCCTAAATTGATTAAAATAGGAAAAACATATGGTGTAATTAGAAAATCAATCAAATTTATGTCACACCTTAATTACGATAGTCACGTTCTACTTTATCTGTCATGCATATGACTGTGTGTCATCTCCCTTGTTGCTAACCTGGTCGCTCCCCACTCCGCTCTTTCCGGCTCCACCATTCTCGCTCACCACCCGATTCCTCCTCCCATCTGCTTCGTGGTCCAAGAACTAGTCAGTCGATCACGGATCCTCTGACCCCAGCAGATCCTTCCTTCCTAATTTCTCTCTTCCCTTGACTTAGTGGCCGTGACTGGGGGCAGACTACCTACTTCCATGTCTGCCAGCACTGCTAGAAGTCGTTCGCACCTTTATCCACCAACCAGCACTGAAATCGCCGCCTCCTTCAGACCTTGCGGTGCTGCCACCTCCCCCTCGCACTAGCAATGCCGGCCTCACCTCCGCCCAGATCTCATCCACGCCCTCTTCGCTCGGTCACCACCATAGCTAGGAACAACAGCTGACAGCGCTGATTCCAAGCCCTAAGCACTGGCTTCCTCTTCTTCTCCTCTTCCACCTACCTCTCTTCTTCCTCCTCCCCCTCTTCTTCTCTTCCTTCATCTTTTCCCCAGTACACAGACACCATGGAAATCTGGCTGGCTACCTTCATGTGATCAGCCTCCACCTGCGATGACGTCATCAAGCCAAGACTGCATAGCCAGATACACCTCCGTCAGCTCCTCTAGACCTCATCCCATGGTCACCTCTGGCTTCTTTTCTCTTCCCCTCTGCATGTCCCTCCTCCTCCTCCTCTCGCACTGATGATCTTAATCCGATTAGGATTTAGTATCCAACAAAATCCATATCAAACCCAGCTCTGTTAGTCCCCTATTTTCACCTCTTTGTGGCCTCTATCGCCTTACAGTGGCCTCTCCCCCATGTCCGTACCACCCTAATCCACCGTTGGTACACCAGGAACACACCAACGTGCACGTATCTATAGCTGGAAGCGATCCCTTCTTTGGTTCCCATTAGTCTTGGCAGTTGCAAGAACCCTGCTGTGGCCTGCTTTTGGTAGAGGATTTGTAGGTGTCGGTTCGGCAACCATTCTTCCTCGCCTTTCCCCACCTTCAGTCTCTCATCCTCCGCTGGTTTCTAGTTTGGTGATGATGCTTGTTTACCTCATCGTCAAATTTTCTGAGGCCAGAGCTGTCCAGAAGGATCTCTGAGACTACTCAAGAGGTCCCTACTCGCCGAGGTGGCACCAAGCTTCTGGACGATCCCGAACTACGGGCAGGGGCTAGTCGGAGCTATGTAGCTATGACTCATGGAGCTTACCCAGGACAGATCAGTGGTGGTAGTCAGAGTGGTCGAGACTTCTTGAGACTAATATCTTATATATGATAAATAGCCTACCTTTTATTTTTATTAATGTTCCAATCTGCTCACTTACCTCGCCACCATAGTCATGAAGTTGGCTTTTTGGTTTCACATGTAGGTTACAAGGATCATATCCCCCGTTTTGTTTCACATTTTAATCAATAGATTCGAATATGTAGTTAGTGATCTTGAGCTCACGAAGGGCATAGCTATAGTTTCTTCAGGTTTGACCCACATTTGACCACGGATCGGGTAGTTGCAAGCTACTAAGTTTTTAGCATAATGTTGTGTTAATAATCACATTTCATTCTAGAGCACACTGTCTTTTCCTTTTTTTTCTTTTTTTTATTCAGAAATAAATTTAACTCGTAGCATTCATAACTAATTTTTAGATCAATTAAATAATACATAAAGTAAATTCTTGGAATAAAAGAAAATTATGATGGTTTTAATGGGCTAGGCTTTGAGTCTGGATTTTCAACCTATTGTGGGGTCATTTTCTAAGTAAAAGAATCAATGGTCTTTATATTAATCGAATGCATAAATATTGATGATTAGGTTGTGAAAGTCGTGACCCAAACTTAAGGAGTGTTACTGACTACATAGGTCTGATCATAAGGTATGTACATCCTATATTTTATGTTGGGCATTATTCGACTAAAACCTAATTTCTTTTAATGAGGCATCTCTTGAACTGTTATTCCTTATGAAATCTAAATTCGTGAACATTTATATTTCCTGATGTTGACTCATTATATCCATGTAGTTTTTGTACTACCTTGTTTATATGGGTACTTGTACCCCACTTGCTATGATTGCCTTTTTATTAAAAATTGATTGAAATACTAGTCTTGCCTCTCTATTTTTATGCATGCTACATGTTTGACTAGAATATCTAGAATAGTGGTACTTATGTACAACCATACTTATATAGGGCATGCATTTTTGCCCGGGGTGTGCATTTCCACCCTTATTTCTTTTAGGCCATGATCCTATGGTGTTATGGCCCTATTTTAGGTATATTTAGTCTACATTGTTATGCATGCAAATGTTATCTTGATTTAGTTTGGATTTGTGATTGATTGTATGGCAAGACACACTCTTTGATTATCATGCTTGTAGGCTAAAATTTAATATGCCTCATTCCTTTGTTACATTTCTCTTGTTATAATTCTTTTGAACTTACCTAATTTCAAATATCCCCTTCTTGTGGGAACATCTCTTTTGTACTTTTAACCCAATATAATGCCCAAATTGTTTATTATATGTACATACTCAGCCTTTGCTGACATATACTTTGTTTCCTATGTTCTGGGTGATGTTCCCTTCCACCCAAGTGTAGGTACATTAGAAGACAAGGATGCACAAAGATCGAATATGTGGTATTCAACCTAAGGATAGCTTGGAATGGCCGAGTTGCCCTCTGCAACAGGTCTTGTGGGTGATTAGATTTATTAGATGTATACCTTTTACTTTGTTATTCCACCTTTTATGGTGAGGAACCATTGTAAATGAATGATAATGAATCTTTGTAATAGTTTTGTTTCCACTGCTTTAATTTTGCATGGCTCTTTATATTGTACCATTTGAGTGGATCCCCTATCGGGTCCCACTCTTTACAAGAAGGATATACCTCATCCTACACAACCAAGTTATCAACAAGGTGCTCGACAACAGGCTATCTCTCTCATGACTAACAGGAAGGAAACATCTGCCAAACGTACTATAAGCACTCAAAGGAGGGTACATCCTGAACTGGATCAACTGGAGCAGATAAGAGGCAAGGAGAAGACAAAGCATAATGGAGTGACTCCATTCAACCTGGCACCACACACTGGTCATCCTACCATTTCTAGCCAGCTCATGTCACAAGATCTAAATGTTTCCTATTGCCCTCTGCTTCCTGGTCAAACCATCTGGTCCTCACTTGCTTATCCTCATCAGTAATCCTCTGGGATGCTGAACTCCTGCCTCAAGGGTCACCACATAGGTCCAGACTCCAAAACAAGCTTCAAGCTTATGGGTTCTAGGTCAAGGATGATCTGTCAAGACGGTTCACCACCATACCTTCACGATCCAGGTATCTTGGCTCTTAATCCCCCCTTAGAATACATGTTCTCACTTGCTCATATTATTGGATTCCTTACTTTGGTATCCATCTCTTGAGACAAAACATATCACTTTCAGTATCACATCCATAATCTACCACCGTCACCAGATCAAAACATGTCAGGAGGATCCTATAGTCATCATCTATCACAGGCATCTCCATCTTGGAAACTAAAGTCCAAGATCAACTAATACATTTCAAAGTATCCAACCAGATATTCTCCAAAAGCATACATATCAAGTGACACAAGGTCCACTTGACTGCCACTCCCTCTGAAGGAAGGAGCACAAGGGAACAAACTCCTCCTATCACCCCATCAACACCTATGGTTTCATATCAAGGGGAGGAGAATATCACTTTCTTTGATCCTTACATGAGTTTGCAACTGTTTATGCATCATTAAACTTTGTTCCATTTGGTTTTATCTTGCTTCTTCTTGGTTTCCTTGCAATTAGCACAGGAATCATCAAGACCATTACATGTCATTACAATTTTTCCCTTGTTGTTGTTCTATCATTTTCATGATCCTTTCCTAATTATATCACATTTTTGTTTTCTCTTTGTGAAAAAAATCATTACTCTTCACTTATTCTTTATTGAACAAGGATCATCTCCCTTGTTCCCTTTTACTTATCATGAATTTGCAATTTATACTTTCTTATTTCTATTTGCGTTCATTGGTTGGTCTGAGATTAACTCAGGTTCTATCTTATTTACTCATCATTTGTTCTTCTCTTTCCTTCAACCTTATCTTTGTTTTCAGGCATTTTCTGCATCTTGTGTAAGTTTTATGCTTTAACTCACCTTGTTATCACAAGTTAATCTGTCTCTTACCATGTATATCTCTTGATATTATAGTTTTAAGAACTTATCTCATCATATTCCTACATGGATTTGGGTTTCATATAATCGTTACTTCTTCTTTTATTACCAAGCATCCAGATATTAAGGGGTTATGGTGCATTTATTTACTTCTTTTATAACATGATGAAGGTATTAACGTTGTATTTCCTGATTTGTTATGCTCTTTAGATTGCTCCAGAATGACTAATTGATCAGAGTAATCAAAGAGGAAACAATCTAAGGCTCCACACTTACCTATGTCTTCAATATTTGAATGCCTGACCAGGGCATCAAGTACTGAGATTATGTAGTATGCACCATATTTTATGTCATAGTCCAACCTTAGACACCATCCTAATCCTAGTCCTAGTGTCCTTGTAGACTCGGCGAACCTAGGGCTCTGATACCAACCACATGAGACATCCCAACTCGAACAAAACACGATTACATACTAACCAGCGGATTACCAAAAATCATGAGAAATTAAAACTGATTTACAACAAGCACCATAAGATGAGACATGTTACATATGAGCCAACACTTTCTTTTCATAACATATTTTTAAGGTGCTACAACATAATTTCCCATCATCTCATTACATGAAATAACTATTCCACATGTTGATTTGTTACATCAAGGTACATAAGCCGAAAACCATATATCAATCATCATATGAGAAACATCAAAAACTCTCCCGAAGACATGAGTGTACAGGGACGACACACAGGACTCTACTACTAGACACTATCTATTCCACCAGGTATGATACCTCTGCATATCGTCTCAGCCACATGATCTTCATCTAGCCAGGCACATCCACCTAAAATTATTATTAACCAGCGGGGTGAGACACACAGTCCCAACGAGAAACATAACCCTCTACCAACTTTATTATTGTCACAGATAACTGAGCAGATAGATCAATTTAAACAACAGGTAATAACTAACCAGTTATGCAAGAACGAATATGAAGAACATGTATATGAAAGTTTATACAAAGACCTTTTAAAAGCATATTAGAAAGCTTACATCATCCAAGGCCTCAACCAATGTTTCATATTTTCCCTAAGCAAAGATACTATACATCTTGATTACAAATTATTATTCCCTGAGTAAGTGAGTCGTACCGCTCAAATCCAACCTTCAGCTGCGAAGCCCAAAACTAGTGCCATACAAGGTCAATGGAAAAGTCGGACTCCACGACCTCACCTCCTCGTGGTCAGTGCACGATATCCAAAGTAGGATCGCAGTCTCTTGCTTAAGTGGCCTCAACCACAGGGTCAGCTCCGCAGGCTACCCTTTCTCTAGCCCACCTTGGTACAGGTTATGGTGCTAGTATATCTTGAGCCACATGCCTGTTCACCGTGCTCCCGAGCCATGAATGCATTCATGCTCTATCACACTGAGCCATGGGCCTGTTCACCATGCTCTATCACACTGAGCCATAAGCCTGTTCACCATGCTTTATCACACTAAGCCATGGGCCTATTCACCGTGCTCTATCACACTGAGCCATGGGCCTGTTCACCATGCTCTATCACACTGAGCCATGGGCCTGTTCACCATGCTCTATCACACTGAGCCATGGGCTTGTTCACCATGCTCTATCACACTGAGCCATGAGCATGTTCACCATGCTCTTATACACCTCTTGAGTTTACAACCACAGTTTCTCTCTAATCCTCCTATTTTCGTCTAGGAGAAACCCCGCATATTTAACAATATGTGCTCTGGGTTAACCCGCAGGAGAACCTGTTTCACTATCACCAACTACTCATGATGATGGATCTATGGCCAGGGAAAACTACATGAAATTTCATCTGTATTTAGTTAATGCATTTTAAGTGGATTGTTGGGGCAACCAAGTTGTATTAAATAACCATATATAAAACATAAAAAACATTAAATTCCATTATCTTGTGACACACTGTTACTGTTATTCTAAATTCCCTCAACAATCATCATATTGACATGGGATATCAATCCCTCAGTTCATCACATAATGCTACTGCCTCTCAAGGCTTCATCATCATACATCATCATGGGATAGCAATCCCTCATATCACAACAAGAGGATAACACCTCAATTAGGCACTCAGCCTTTATCAGGTCACCAGACCTTTCTCATCATATGATGATACATGTTATCTCATCAACAAGGCACATCATCATTGCTCAGATATTGCACATATACCAAGTGTTGCACAAAGCACACAATCATATAATCACCATAGCTCTTACCTGGCTATGAAATCAATTGATAATACCTGCATGGTTAGAGAGCATAACAAAAGAGATAACTGGATCACCACATACAAATCTTTAAGGAGCATATCATGTCATTAAAATTAAGGTTTATATGTTTGGAACAATCATCCATTATTATGAACACATGAAGCATAACGTCATAGATGGTGCATTAAACAATACACATTTCTGTTACCATACTATGGGTATCCCATCATACCCTACACCTCGTACCACTAGGCACACCTCCCTAAGGATTCATCTTTAAGGATCATACAATTATGATTTACCATCATGCCTTATCAAAGGTTCACCTACCATCAACCATAGATAATCCACCATACTATTGTTCACAACCCATTTGTCATACCTTATCATCATGGTCAAAGATATGGGTCCAAGGTAACAAGATATCATACTAACATCTAGGGCTCAAGGTAACACTTAGGGTTATCGGGTTAGGATACAACCCTCACTAAAGGTGTCGCCTACCCTCACTAAAATTGGGAAGTGACCAAACGAACCCTCACTAAAAGTCAGAGAACACTATTGGTGTCGGTATTCAACCCAACAACAAACACAACCTGCCATATCAGTTAACACCTATATCGGGGATAGCACTAAGCAAGCTAATATTGGGTAAGACCCACAAACTCCACTTATACCTGATGTGGGGCAAAGCATGTCATGCAAAGAGGCCACCAAGGCCATATCGTCCAAACACACCTCAGCCCATCCTGGTCAAGGGACCATCTTCTGGGATATTGGAAAACTCATGTCTCATTTCATAATGGGTTAGGAAACCTAGTAACCATGTCGGCCAAGAGCCACATAACCTTATCGCCCAAAGCTCTCAATGTGTGCCACCCTAAACACTATATCGCCCAAGCTCAGAAATATAACAACCTATACCTCCCTATGTGTCGAGTAACCAAACATGTACCGGGCAAAGGCATCATAACTTCATATAGTATATCGGTCAACACTCAACCCTTGTGTCACCCAAGCAATCATGTACACAACATGCTCATACCAGGTTAGCATCATATCATAACGTGCAACATTGTGTCGGGCGACACCTCACAGCAGGCAACGCGTCACAGCAGGCGACGTCTCATGTAGGGCAATGATGTGATGGGCAACGCTCTATCGGGCAACACCATGGCAGGCAGCACACCTACATGGGGGTAACGAGCAGCACTACCCAAGGGGGTATCATGCAAAGAAACAACAACGCCAGGCAGCACGTCACAACAGAGTGTCAGGTAGCACCATCTGGGAGGATCTCATGCAAGGCACCAACAACCCTAACGCCCAACACAACCCCATATCATCCAAGGGGGGCAACAAGGCAACCACCTACTGTATCGCCCAACCCTATCTCAAGGGAAGGAGATGGATATCGGGCAACAACCCATCCAAGGTTCAGTTCTAATGTCCAAGGTAGACAGTGGTCAAGTGTGGCAACACATCCCACTATCACACAGACAGTGAGGTGTTACGCGAAAACGTGCGGAAAACACCATAACCACATATTACCAAAAACACAGGTTAATTAAAACCGATTGCGGAAAGCGGATAAACTGAGAAACTTTTACATTTAAGTCCTCATCCTACAAGGAAACAAGTTATATAAACATTTACAAGCCTTGATATATGTCCACAGCTTATGAGATCAGCTGTCTAGCCAGCACATGAATTCATCACATGTTGATACATACATAACGGCCCACATCCGGCCAGCAGCAGGATATACAAAACACCATCAACTACAAATCGTGAAACAATGTCAAAACACTCCCAAGAACCTGAGAGTACAGGGATGACTCTAGACTCTACTCCAAAACAACCAAAACAGCAGCATATCCATCGCTTGCCTTCTACTGCTCGTCTTGCTTCTCGGCCGCAACTCCGCGACCACCACCACGTCTAGCTCGTACACCTAAAAGGTTATAAACCAGCGGGGTGAGACACATAGTCCCACCGAGAAACATAACTCCCCGCCGAAACCATAAAACCACAGAGAGATAAAGTAACAACAGCAGATAACTGATAAGAGGTATAACACGAGCAGTTTATAAAGCAAAGCTTATTCTTACCATCAGGCTTACCAGAGGTACGGAATGCATCTCACCAATTATCTCTTTATGGAACATGATTGACAAGATAAGAATTATAAGATCTTACCAAAGTAATACCAGGAACGTATAAGTAACTACAATTATAACAAGATTAACTATGCAAGCAAGGCCTCAACCAATGTTTCGTATTTTTCCTTAAGCAATAAATATTGTTCGACTGAGTTACGTATTATTATGCCCTAAGGAAGTGAGCCGTACCGCTCAAATCCAACCTTCGGTTGCGAAACCCAAGCCGGTGCCATACAAGGTCAATGGAAGAGCCAGACTCCACAACCTCCCACCTCGTGGTTAGTGCACGAGAACCAAAGCAGGACCGCAATCTCATGCTTAAGTGGCCTCAGCCACAGGGTCACCTCCATAGGCTACCCTTCCTCTAGCCCACCTCGGTACAGGTCACGGCGCTAGTATATCTGAGCCACGGGCGTGTTCACTGTGCTCTGAGCCATGAACACATTCATGCTCTATCACTCTGAGCCATGGGCATGTTCACCATGCTCTATACATATATCTGAGTCTACAACCGAAGTTGCACTTGAGTCCCTCTCTATTTCAGGCGTGGAGAAACCACACATATTCAATAATATGCGCTTCCAGGTTAACCCGCAGGAGAACCTATTTCACCATCACCAGCTCCTGACGATGATGGATCTATAGCCAGGGCAAACTACATGATTTGTTCCACTGTGATTAATTAGTATATTTTAAGTGGATTTCAAGATTCAACCAATTTGTATAACATGCAAACTGTAATAAGAATAAACAACATGAAACTCAATACCATGCTTTTACTGTCATCAACATTATCATGATCCATCAGGAGGATCCAACATTTCATGTTACCACTTGGCCTCTTGCCAATCATCTAGATCTGTCTCAGGGACCATCATAATGCCATGGGATCTCAATCCCGCATCACATAGAGCTACTGCCTCACAAGGCTTACATAATTATCATGGGGTAGAAGTCCCAAACACATCATGCATGTTATATCATTACCAAGAGTAACCATCAAGCAATGTTACTCAACATTATTATACCTCATAGCCCTTTTCCTGGCTATGCATCACCTGCATGGTTAGTATAAAAAGATCGTATTATCAAACATAGGGGCAACATTGATGATTACATGCTTTATCATTCATGTCTCGACCTGTGATCATATACATAGGTCATATCATTTACCATTTCCTTAGCATTATACAGATAGTTCAAGATGATTGTAAACATAGGTGCTATCATGGCAAGATACATAAATGTGCACTTACTATAGCAATTACCATCAAGCATATCAAGGTTACCAACATAAACCAAACGTGATAGTATCTAACATATCGGGTTTCATACGAGGAACAAGATCCTCACTATAGCACCCACTACCCTCACCAAAGGTAGTATCGGGCAGGGTTCTCTCCCTATCGCCCAACCCTCAACTTATGATGGGTAGGCAGACCAACACATATCAGCCAAGTACTAGGGTGTCGGGCATCCAGGGTATAACGAGAAACATCATATCGTGCAGCTAGGCTCAAAGGTATGTCGGGAAACACAGCGTTGGGCAATACAAGGTATCAGGTGTAATGTGGTGTCGTGCACCTCGGTGTTGGGCAACTGAACCTATGGGCGTGTCGCTCAACAGGTGTAACGAGCATCTCTATGTAACGTGCAGCTCAGGCTAAGAAGTGTATCATGCAACGCTACTAGACAAGGCTTAACGCTCACAGGTATAACGCGTGCAGCAGAGAAGACATAACGTCCATCACAAAGCTAGCTACATCTATCGGCCGACACACAAGGCTAAGGTGTGACGCCCGACACAAAGCCAGGTCACAACGCCCCAACATCCAAGGCATGAAAGCATTAACCAACAGCCTGACCAAGGTGTGTCGTTTAGGTCCTTCTACCAGGTGTAATGCCCGAAACACACACGAGGCAAGAAACAAGGGTGACGCCCGACAAGCCACTGCATCATGTCGTCTAAGACTCTAAACCAACAAAGGGTATCAGGCATCATTGCCTTCAACATCATATTGGCAAGATGTAGCCCAACAGGGTCATCACCAACCTCAAGCACATGGGCATCAAAACCCTAATGGATCAAGAAGATAGCTCACCTCTCAACAACTAAGAGAGAGGGGTCTTGCACATCTATTATCACCAATCGGGCAACACAAGGTACAACCCTAACAAGGTCCACAACCACTACAAATCTCACCTTTCAAGTCCATAGTGAGAGGAGGGTGTTTCTCAAGCAACTAGAACACAAGCTCACCTCTCAACTTAAATGAGAGAGGAGTGTTTCCCATGATACTAGAACTCGAGCTCACTCCTCTAGACCAAGGAGAGAAAGGGGTGTTGCTCACCAAGAAACCCTAGAACATAGGTTCGTCCAACAAGGTGCAACTAAGCAAGAAACTAAACTAACAACATGCATAGCCGACATGATCATAGCAACATATAAACATATAAAGGAAGGTAGTGTAGTTAGGGTTAGGAGTTATGTAACATGCCTTAAGCAAGCTCCAAGCTCCAAGATCCAAGCACCACCAAGGAAGAAGAGCAAGGCACTCTAGGGTTAGGCCACCACTAGAGGAAGAAGGAGACTCCAAGAAGGATCGGCCACCAAGCTTACAAGAGAAGAGGGTGTCATGCACCAAGGGAGAAGGAGACTAAGGAACTAAAGGGATCCTTAGCAAGGGAAAGGAAACACATATATAGAAGGGGATGGAGGAGAAACCAAGGTAGAGCAAAGCAAGGTGTCTCCCACCTAGGGACACTTGTCCATGTGCAAAGCCACCACTCTAGCATGTCCTAAACACATGTCCAAGGCCATTGCCACATGCAAGCATCGAGCACCAAGTGTCCACTATTGGTGACACAAATGAGGTCAAAGAAGGTCAAAGGGTCCATGGGCGACACACCCACTCAACATGGCCGACACACCCCCACCATGGTCGACACAAACCCTGGGCAACACACCTCCAGGGCGACACACATCATGGGCGACACACCTAGGCTGACACAGGGCACTCTTGCCCCACACAAGGTCCAAAGAAACAAAGGCAAGGCACCACAAAGCCCAATAAGCTCAACCAAGCCCAAAGGAACCCAAGCAACGAGCCCAAACCTTCCTCTCAACACAAGAGGAAGCAAAGAGATGGAGGAACACCTCACAAGGTGACAAACTTGTCCACAAACCCTAGACTTGGGTTATTTGCAAGTAGCACCTCCAGCTCTCAACAAAGCACCAACAAACCCTAATCACCAAAAAAGGTGATTAGCAAGCAACTAAGCATTAGGGTTAAGCAAAGTAAATAGGGTAAACCCTAAACGGAGGTCAGGGTCCTTACATCAAGACACCCATCAAAGCACCATATCAGCCAATGCCTTTAAGGGATATCAGGCAACACTACCCATCATGGGTGTCGTGCAAGGCAAGGCCATGACGCCCAAACAAAGGATTAACCTATCGGGTTCCTTATACCTAACCAAGGATACCCATCACCAAAGGCATAACCACCCTATATCATCAAGGTACTAACCAAGGGTTCAACCCCAAGAACATGTCGTGCAACTAGGGCAGATCATCATCTCAACACTAAGGTCAACACTTCTATCGGCCAAGGGACCAACTAGGTGTCAACCAACCATAACGTCCAAACCCTAACCCTAGGGTAGGAAAAAGGATATCGGTCACCACACCATATCGACCAAGGATACCAAGAGTGTTGGCTCACCTCTCAAAAACCAAGTGAGAGGGGTTTTGCACAACTTATAGCATATTGGGAAATAAGGGTAGAGCAACACCCTATCGGCCAACCCACTCAACATATCACCCAAACATCTAGGCCAAAGGCTCACCTTTCAACAACCAAGGAGAGAGAGGAGTTTTTACCAAGCTAATAGGGCATAGGCTCACCTCTCAAGTCCAAGGAGAGAAAGGGGTATTGCTCATGATCCATCAACCAAGGCATAGCCTATCGGGCAAGGTACTATATCGAGCAAGGTTCTGTATCAGGCAAAGCCCCATATCGGGTAAGGCACCATATCAGGTTAGTCATATTCAACCTCAAAACACCCGTTACCATCTTGCACAAGGAAAACGAGATAAGGAAAGTAATAAAACGTGACCATTTCCATTATAATAGATCTCAAGTTCCACATACACAACTATCATAGAGAGGGGTATCAATTTAAAGACAAGAATCAATGTATGCACATATGGATGGTGAACATAATAGAGATGGTTAAGAGTTATGTAACACACCTTAAGAGGATTTCCATGAAAGACATAAAGATTCCTGATCCAAGCAGAAAACCCACGTTCCCCACCATGAAGATCATCCATCCAAAGCTCTAAGCATGCCTTCGGCACCACTATCATTACCTCAAGAAACAAAAGAAGAAGAAGGAGAAGATACCATGGTTATGTATAGCTCAAGAAGAAGAAAAGAGGGGGAGATAACCACGGCCTTGCCTACTCTCATCAAGGGTCCATCCATGGCTGAGAGGGGAAGAAGGAGATGAAGAAGAAAGCATAAGGAAAAACTAGCAAAGAAGCATGACTCACCAATGTCGGATCTTGAGCAAGAAATCCCCATGGGCAAGGAGCTCGGCCTCCCAAGCTCCATGGGAGTTTCCTTAGGCTTCCATGCTCCCAAGATCGTCCCATACAGGAAGGGGAAAGAAGATGGACGAAAGGGGTTACTTGGGTGGAGAGGAAAGGGGTTATATACACCAAGGAAGAGAGAGGTAGCAAAGAAAAGGTGTCATAACCACATAAACCTAGATGCCACTTGCTCATGCTCTTAATGCCACTTGTAACCACTCCAAACTCCACATGCATGGCCTGGTGATACACTCTAGGCTGTGTCTCATGAAGCTGGTCATGTCCCATGGACGATACACCTTCTTGGTTGATAAACACTCCAAGCTCTACCCGATACACTAAAGGACAAGATAACACATGTGACATATACGACATAAAAACCATATAGAGATGTCACTCCTCAACTATCATCCAAACAAGGTGCCCAAGCCTTCATCCACGTACTAGGTGATGCCAAACTGAAGCAAGAAAACTCTAGAGTAGGTATATTGCATATTGGCCCTCTACTTTGGGTAATTTGCAATTTACACCAAAACTAGCACAAGCATCATCCCACCAAGCTCAAACTTGGAACATAGGCCCTCCACAAGGGGCCCCATAGCATCATTCTATATCTAATGATGCTTGAGAACTAAAGGAATGCTCTACATGTGACATATTGCAATATAACCCCTTACTTTGGGTAAATTGCACTTTGGTCCAAAACAAGCAAACATTGCTCGAACAACATCCAAACAGGACCAAACTGTAAACATAAGCTTGTCACATGATATCAAAACATCTTGAAGGATTAGATTAAGGTTCTAAGAACCTTTCTTAAGCAAAGCAAATAGGGTTAGCCCAAAACATGGGTCATGGTCCTTACAGGTTGTACCGACTATGTATGATTCCTTGAGTCTTTTACTGATGTGATTTTGATACTATCCACTTATGAAGTCGGTAGTACCGAGTCTGTGGGACTCTTATGGTATCTGAAAGGCACAAAAATGTACGTAAGTACTTTGAAATATAATAACTCATTCGAAAACATTAAATTATATTTATTTGATGCAATTGAGTAACACAAGCTAATATCAATAAATCATGCACAAATTAATATGAAAATGAATAGTAAGTGCACAAAAAACAATATAAAATAGCTTGTGAAAAATGACAAATATCTAGTGCATCAGTAACATGTTCATATATACAAGCCATACATGTACAACCATGGCATACTACCAAAAACCATATATCGATGTACAACATCTACAAAACACCCCCAAGGATGTGAGAGTATAGGGATGATACTTAGGACTCTACTACAAGACACTAGCAGCAAATCCAACCTTCATTAGCTACTACCCTTATTGCTGCTCTTCCTCAACTATAGGATCGCTACTGCATCATACACGACCACCTAAAAGATGTGGAAACCCACGGGGTGAGACTAACATCCCTAGTGAGAGATATAACTCTCTGCCAACAACTATTGCAAACACGTGTAGAAATATACAAGGAAAGTAATACTATTAACATGATGAGAAGATTCAGCTAAATGAATAATTACAAACTGATAACACAGTTTAGGCAGATTAAGCTGCTACAACATATCAGTAATACATCATATACTTTTAGAAGGAATATGAAGAAACTGTATAACCATTATCATTAAACAGTATAAGAAACAAGGAAAAGGGGTCATCCAATGTGATTTGTGTTTAACCCTAAGCAAATATACTAAAAGGTTGTATTATGTCTTTTATTATGCCTTGTGAAGATGAGGTATACCGCTTATACTCAACTGACCATTGCTAAGTTGAAATTAGTGCCATACAAGATCTAGGAGAGCCAGACTCCTATGATCTCCCACACCTTTGATCAATCTGAGTCTGTCATAGTGACATATAGAGTCAAACTACAAATCAACCTAGTCTGCCTTGGTATATAGGCACGAAACTAGTGAGACATGACCATAGTCGCTCTCCTGCCAAGGTATGATCGCAACCATCCCTAAAACATATCATATGAGATAAGGTTTCAACCGTTCTTCTGTCGAGGTATGACCACATCCATCCCCAAAACCAGTGATTGTGGATGCAAGGATATATCCTCAACTTGCACCCTCACACATTCAACAATATACGCTATGAATTTCCCTTAGGAATTACTCGTTTCACCATCCAGCAAGTACGAACACTAAATATGGATCTATGGCTCGGGAAACCTACATGATTAGGGTTTCACTTGATTAGTTAAGCCAATTAGGTATCTTTAGTGCATCAATCAAGTTATAACATACAAGCCATAGACAAATTCGACAAAATAGGGGTAGATTACAATTTCAGAATATATAAAACTTATTAAACTTGAAGTTGATCACACCATCACATGATACTGTCTCACTACCTTATACCAGGCCATAACCATTATGATATCATCATGGAATAACCATCCCTTATCACATCATAAGAGGATATCATCTCAAATAGGCACAAAGCCTCTGCCAGGTCATAAGATCCAAACACATAGTTCCTACATAATATCATTATCTCATCATGCCTCATAAAGGCTCGTAATCATCACCCTGATTCACATCAAAGATACCATAGCAACCACAAGGTATGATGTTCGGCCTAGGCCACCCTGTCACTGATACTGATGCAGCACTCTGGGCTCCTATATACAGAATACTATGGCTCTTCCCCTTACTAGGTGACCACTGCATCGGTGTACTAGACCTTTATTGTGTTGATGGTTTTGTCAACCTAGGTTCCTTAAAGCCACCTGATGACTGTCCTTGGTACTTAGCATGCCTCTTCTTAGTGCTTTTCTCTTTCTTCTCAACCAAAGACCTCTCTATCCTTTGAACCAACTCCACAAACATAGCAAAACACTCTCTGTTCACCAAGGCAGCCACCAGCATCGACAGCTCATCGTTTAGTCCTTTCTCAAAATGTTAGATTCTCTCTTCATTTGTAACAGTCATGTGAGGGAAAAACCTCAACAACTCCATAAACCTTGCTTCATACTCATGGATTGACATGGACCCCTGTCAGATCTTCTCAAACTGACTGATCTTCTCATCAAGATAGGTTTAAGGAAAGTACTGACTAACAAATTCTTGTCAAAATTCCTCCCAACCAACGACAACTCTAGGCCCTTTCTCTTCCTCTATGGCCCACCAATGGCCAACATTCCCCTTTATAAGGTACATTGCATGCTTCACCTTATCTGCCTCCAGGATGTTAAGGATCTTTAAGGCTTTCTCGAGCTTAGTCAACTAGAGGTCCGCATCTGCTAGATCTATCGTCCCAACATATTCTACTGCTCCAACACGTCTAAGATGCTCAAAAGTCTTCCCAAAAACTAGGAATTCTGCATTGGAAACTGGTGCCCTAGCCTGAGGTGTGATCACCTTGTTTGCTATATGCATCATGGTTGCCATGAACTACTCAAAAAGAGACTGAAAGATAGGATTATCAAGCATGGTTTGGTCAAATTGGGGACCCTCAGGCACCCGATCTTCTCGTGCCTGGTTCCTTGCACCACCACCTAGTGCAACAATGCTTCTCTCAATAGCGTGTTCTTCATGTTCTCCAGACATCTTCAACCTTTCCTTCTTCTTCTGCATAAGAAGAAGTCACGATAAGATAGAATGGAGAACACAAGAACATACACAAACCTTAGTCCTTGGTCCATGTAGACTCAATGAACCTACAACTATGATACCACCAAATGTGACACCCTTTGTCACACAAAATGAGATTTCTCAAAACCAAACACAGAATTAACACTCATCGAGTGGATTTACCATAAAACACTAAAAATTAAATCCGGTTACAACAAGAACCCATATCAAGAAACTTATTACATAAAGGTCCAAAAACTTATCATCTGAATTATATACCATAAAGCATCGTTATTTACAACATGTCCATAGAGAACTACCTATCACATGTGATATATGTTCATTTACATAAACATGTACAACAACCAACTTTATACAACAACGGCGCATAAACTAAAAACTCATATCGTAACACCATCGAGGAACATACATAACTCCCCCAAGACCTGAATGTACAGTGACAACTCTAGGACTCTAACCACAAAAGACCACCAGCAACATTTTCAACCTTAGCAGCTACTATCCTTCTTTCTTCTGCTCAGCCTCCGTTGCACGATCTCTACCTCCTTGTGCGCGTCTACCTAAAAGATGTAGTAAACCCACAAGGTGACATTTCAAATCTCAACGGAGATATAACTCTCTACCAACGCTATTATTAACACAATTAACTATAATAGGTAGATACATGACTAAGCTATATGAACAGATTTAATTAATGATATATATCCATTGAATTAAGCAAATTAAGCACTTATTGGGCACTTATTACTGAACAGTAGAACAATCAATAATATAAGAAGGAATACGAAGAACATGTATATTATCTACCAACCGAACTATGCAAAATCAAGTAAAGCCTCATCCAATATGAAAGTACAACTACTAAAACCTTATAATTTATGGAAGAGTCAGATTCCATGACCTTTATAACACCGCTTGGCTAGCACGAGAGTGACACTACAGTGACATATTAGTCAACTTGTACAAATGACATATAGTCAACGGATGGATTGGCTCACACATGGTCATTCATACATCATAAGGGAATTGGCTCACGCATGGCCTTCCCAAAAAGAAGGAGTGGCTCACTGATGCATGTGTTTTTAGTCATTATTCCAGGCACATTTTCCTTGATTTTATGTGTATATTAGTCATTTATTTGATTTATTATGCATGAAATGACATAGATGGCCTGTTTCCATTGAATGCATCAAATTATATGATTTTAATTATTTTATGTAGTATATTACGCATCCCAAGTACTTATATTATTTTTGTGCATTTTCAAGTACAAGGAAGTTCAACAGACTCAGTGCTACCGACCTGGTAACAGTCAGTGGTACCAACTTGACGTCAGTGATGGACCCGGAAACTCACCCAAAGTTGGTGCTACTGACAGCCAAAGTCAATGGTACCAAAACAAAATCAGTAAACCCCAACATGATTCGAGAAAACTTAGTGCTACCGAGTTGACATCAGGGAGGTGGTTCAAAAATCACAAAACTCAGTGCTATTGAGTCCAGTCAATAGTATCGACACGATCGGGATCGCGTGACTAAACCTAAGTGACTCAGTACTACTGACTCACCTAGTCAGTACTACCGAGTCTGCCTGATCAGGCCGTCTGCATATTTCACTCTAATCTAATGGTGGATGTTATTTTGTACCCTAAGTGCCTTCTATGACTTAGGGGGATGACGGCTAGACCAAGGGGGGCAGCCATTTTCATTGCACAACAACTGGAGAGAGATAAGAACTGAGGACTGAAAGCTTCAACCGAGAAGATCCGAGCACCTCTGGAGGACGATTCTATAGTCAGAAGACAGCAGAATGCACGTACGACAAAGGGGATCTTCCGGACGGGTAAAGATTCAGGGGTTACCTTAGTTTCCTAATGTTTCCAATGTTTTTCTTCTTCCTTTCCATGTATTCATTGATGAAAACCATGCAAGGTTAAAAATCTTTATTCCTTAGGATCTGGGAGTAGCCCAGATATACACTGTAATTGATTTTTATGCATTAATATCAATTTTATCTCTTTTTACTAAATATAAATTTGTGAAAGCTTTGTGTTCTATTTGTACTTGATCACCATAAGTGGATTAATAGATGCTTAGTCAACTCAGGAGAGGGATTAAGGGTTGGAAAGCATAGATTTACCTGTGTATTGTGCCCTTTGGGAAAAGTGGAGTGTAAACAGGAGGAGAAACCCAGAGAATAATCATAAAGCATCTAACTAATAAACTAATAACTGCAGAAGTGGGATTGGCATTAGATTATGTAGTGAATTATACTGTGGGAGTAAGTAATTCTGGCTATAGGCTCCTTATCCATGGATTGAGATAATTGATATTAGGTGTATGAGGTTAATTATTAGTGTTATCTGTGGTGAAACCATTGTCCTAAGGAATTCATTCCATCTCTGATTTATTCAACCTTTAATTCATTTTGTGTCTGCATTAGCTCTTTAACTCAAATCAATTCAACCATTTATAACCGGTGTAGCTAATTTGACTGTAGTTAGTAGTAGTCTACTGGAGAAACGCTTCCCCATGTTCAACTCGGGCCTCACAAGGCCTTATGACTTTGATACGTTCACTTGCATACTATGCATGGTAAACTCATGTCAAGTTTTTAGCGCCATTGCCGGGATATCTCAAAAATTGCCAAACCATTGTCTGAACTTTTAGAGAAAGAAGTTGAATTTTCCTTTGATGGGCATTGTTTAAAAGCTTTTGATACCTTTAAAGAAAAACTGATCTCCGTGCCTATTGTACAGGCTCCTGATTGGAGCCTCCCTTTTGAGCTGATGAGTGACGCATCAGATTATGTAGTAGGAGCTGTGTTGGGTCAACATAGAGACAAGACTCCAATTGTCATATATTATGCATCAAAGACTTTGAATGATGCACATATGAATTACACTACTACTGAAAAAGAATTGTTGGTGGTAGTGTTTGCTTTTGAAATATTCCGCCAATACCTAGTTGAGGCTAAAGTGATAGTTTGGACTGACCATGCTGCCATCAAATACTTGTTACAAAAGAAAGATGCCAAACCCTGATTGATTAGGTGGATTCTTTTACTTCAAGATTTTGACATTAAAATTAGATACAAGGCAGGAGTAGAGAATGTTGTAACCAATCATCTGTCTAGGTTAGAAAGGGTGGACGAAAAAGATATAGCCATCCCCATTGTTGAGGAATTCCCATATGAGAAATTGTTTGCAATTAAAATTGAAGATCCTTGGTTTACAGATATTGTTAATTACCTTGCTTGTAAGGAATTGCCTACATATTGGGGGTACCAAGAGAAAAAACAATTTTTCCACTCATTAAAGTTTTATATTTGGCATGACCCAATTCTTCTTAATTAATGTAGGGATGGGCTGTTAAGAAGATGTGTACCCGAATGTGAGGTAGAGAGCATCGTATCACACTATCATTTTCTACCCATGGGTGGACACCATGCTAGCTCTAGGACTGTGGCTAAAGTCTTAGAGAGTGGGTTTTATTGGCCTATCTTGTTTAAAGATACTCACAACTTTGTTCGTCATTGTGACGCATATCAACATGCAGGCAATATCTCTAAGCGACATGAGATGCCCTTAAATGTGTTTCAGGAGGTTGAGTTTTTTTATCTTTGGGGTATAGATTTTATGGGCCCATTTGTGTTATCTAATTCCAATATGTATATATTACTTGCAGTTGATTATGTGTCTAAGTGGGTGTAAGCAATTCCAACCCGCACCAATGATGTGCATGTAGTGTGCAAGTTTGTAAAAGAATACATTTTCTACAGGTATGGTATCTTCCGCCTAATTATTAGTGATGGTGGATCCCACTTCACTAATAGGTAGTTTGAAGCTTTACTGAGAAAGTATGGGGTGAAGCACCGAGTGGGTACTCCATATCACCCATAGACTCAAGAACAGGTTGAGGTGTCCAATAGAGAAGTGAAGAAAATTTTGGAAAGGACGGTCTCAACCAAAAGGACAAATTGGAGTTATGTGCTAAGTGATGCTCTTTGGGCTTATAGAATAGTCTACGAATCCCCAATTGGAACAACACCTTTTAGGTTGGTCTATGGCCGTGCATGCCATCTACCTGTAGAGCTTTGAGCATAAGGCTAAATGGGCTATGAAGAAGCTGAATTTCAACATAGGTGAAACAAGTATAAAGAGGATTTTGGAGCTTAATGAATTAGATGAGCTTAGGATGGATGCTTATGAAAGCTCTAGGATATATAAGGAAAGGACTAAGAAAATTCATGATAGACACATTCTAAATAGGGTGTTTCTCCCAGGTCAGAAAGTCCTCCTTTTCAATTCTAGGCTTAGGCTGCATTCAAGTAAGCTAAGGTCCAAGTGGAGTGGATCGTTTGTGATTGAAAAAGTCTTTCCCCATGGTGCTGTGAACATTGTAGATGGGAACAGGTCGTTCCTTGTTAACAGCCAAAGATTAAAGCACTGTTTTGGAGGGGAGGTAGAGCCACGAATTGAGGAGGTGCAACTTTGTATTGTTCCATAGATTCTTTCTCTAAGAACCATCTAGTCTAGGACGTTAAACAATGACGCTTGTTGGGAGGCAACCCAATTTTTATTACATTGTTTTTAGGTTCAATTTTCATTTTTCATTGTTACTTTACTTAAATTTCTATAAAAATGGTACCTTGACTCGGTTTTGGAGTGTGCAGAGCATAAAAGTCGGTACTACTGAGTTTATCAGTCAGTAGTACCGAAATGAGGTCAGGGTTTTGTCTGCAACTACAACTTAGACTCGGTACCACCGAATCAATTAGTCGGTACCATCGAGTCTCTGAAGATCTTTCGAGCGCTAACTGATAAGGTCTCAGTACTACTAACTTTTCTGTCGGTACTATCGACTTTTGGATGTACCTCGGTTTGGTACACTGAGCCCACAAATTTGAAAGCATCGACATTTTCAACAACTCGGTACTACTAACCCTGAAGTCGGTACTACCGACTCGACACGTCAGCAATCTGTGTGCTTGTGATCAAACAACCATGACACGCTTCATCGAGTGGTTGGTGGTACTGATCTGTGACACCAGTTGATACTACCGAATCATCATTGGTACCACCGACTCTGGGGTGATCTGCAACATTAACATCATCCAATCATAAGCCGTCAATGCAACCGACCAAAGATTGTTCTAGCCAACTCGGTACCACTGACTCAAAAGTCGATAGTAATGACTCTACCATGTTTTGCTATATAAGGAGGGATTATGGAGGCATTTTATTCACACCATCAAAATCCACTCCTACATTTTAGAGTAAGGTTGCACTAGGCAATGACGGTCTTCTCTCAGCTTCTATTCTCTCAACCTCCTTCTTGCATCAATGCCATGGCCCCTAGAAGAGGGGCCTCTACTTTGGCAGAGCAGGGATAGTTGGTCCCTCAGCCAACATGCATCCTAGTTGTTCTACTACTTCATATGTTTGATCTAAATGATAATGCTCTTGATATGATGAAATAAGGACGATATGTAGTTCATACTTCATGGTTTATGGGGTCCATATATCATTAAGCCCATGTTAGCCTATTGTCGATTAAATCTCAAATATGATCAAGAAAACTCTCCCCAATTTGATATGTACAACAATCATGCCTTAGAATGTCTATAATATTAAACTCTCATAATCATGATGGACAAATCTTATACAAGAGGAAATTTTCCCAATTAGTTATGATGCCTATTTTAATCTCGATGAAAGATATTATGGAAGGGATCAAAATATGCCCTATTATTCTCTAACTCTAGGAGTGCCAAACATGACTTATCTATATTCAAAATTTACCCTTACCTTGATCTTGAAAGGAAGGGAATGAAATTATTACCTTGATCTTTCAAATCTCAAAACACGGTTTCCTGATCAAAATTTTGATCTTTGATCTCATGATTTTATGAAGTATGATTTGAAAATTTATGCTCACCCTATATATTGATGCACTTAATGATTAATGACCATGAGGAGTAATGGTTAAGATTAGTGTGGTAATTGAGTTATGACTCCCCTAACCTAGGTCACATCCCTATTACAACTGGCTCAAAATTTTCAACTTGTTGATTATTTAGAGTTTGGAAAGTAACCCCTTCCACCCAATTTTGATTTCATGACCTAAGTCTCTAATAGGTCAAATTTAAGATGATATTTATTCTCGATCATGAATCTCATTTGATGATGATCTTGAAATACAATAATAGTGGTAACATTTCTAGAAAGACCTAGATTCAGATCATTCATCAACCTCGATACCATGATAATAAAATGCATGGTTGATATCATGAAATGTTTCTCAATTGTTGTATATGGATGAATGATCATACCGGTGGTCTAGGTAGGAATCCAAATCCGAGCTTTGAATCATTTGAAAGTATGACCTAGATGTCCAAACTTAGACTCTCTCTATATATTTGTGAACATGTTCCCAAATCCCAAATATTTTGAATGATGATTACATTGATTCACTTGTTTTATGCCTTAGGTATGACCTCTCATGAGTACTAGGGTGGGTCCTCCTATTGATTTTGAGCACCAAATCACAATATTTAATATTATGTTTTTCTCAAATTAATATAATATGAAATTTTAAATCACTCATGTAAAATCCCATCTAGGTCAATGTAGAAGATAGAATATTGAATATTAAGAATAAAAGTCATGATTTACTCTTGATTCAAAGAGATCTATTCGTTGATCTTGCCAAATTTCTGATCTATAGGATGCTCTCTCCAAAATTTTGACTGATATGCTATTTCCAAATTTGATTATCGATAAGGAAGCTCTATGAAGAGTTGCGACAAGGCATATCATTCCAACGCGATATGGCGATCACACATTGATCGAAAGAGTGGGCTTTACTGACAACATGCAATGAGTATGTCAGAAGCAATTCATGGAGGGGGATAATCCTTTCTTCAGTTATTGGAAGACCTACCCAAATCTCGTCTTGGAGTTCTTGGCATCGCTTGATGTTATCATCGCCCCCGAGAAGAAGATAGGAGGTGAATAGTGGGAAGGCAAAGTCAACTTCTGCCTCTTCAACAACTATTCAATCACACTGAGGGCCTTCAACAATATCTTCAATTGGGCTCACGTCCCAGAACGCTCGACCCCGTCTGACTTCAATTATGACTTGGCTTGGGAACAGTTGACTGAGGTGCTGACAGGATTTTGTATAAACCGGCATATCAGTTTGGTCACCGATATTGAGCATCCTTTTGTTTGAATCCTTCACCGCCTCTGCACCAACACTATTTTTGCTTGTTCTGGTCAAGCTCAAGGGAAGGTACAAAAGGCAGATCTCTACTTTCTCTACAGGCTACTAGAAGGGGAGACTGTCAACTTTGGAGCCTTCCTTCTACTCCACATGATCTTTGTGCGGTGCAATGTGACAAGAAAGACACCAATTTTATTTGGGGGTCTCATCACCCCAATTACACTGCATTTGCACCTTGATTTGTCCACCCTCATGTCATTGGAGGATACATCAAAGCTTGACCTCCAACACTTCTGTAAGGCGCACCTTCTCAATTCCACCAAAATGTGCTCTATGCACATTGCATGTGCCGAGGACTATTTGGGGAGCAGAGCCTCACTGACCTTATCTTCAACTTGCGTGGGGTGAACCATCTCTGGTGGTCACTGATCGAGGGGGAAGAAGAAGATCCACAAAGGGAAGCAACTCAAGTCAACAACGAGGAGCAAGATGATGACGATAATGATGTTGAGGAGGTGGAGTCCACCATCCCCATCACTAGGAGAGTGGTCCCACACAAATGGTCACACACCTATGCTGCCTCAACTTCCTTTGCCCCACCACGTTCCCAGGAGGAGAAAGACCCATACAACATGGTGGGTATGTATACCATGTTGTAGGAGATCCAGACTAGACAATAGCAACATCAAGTGACGTTGGCTGGTGTACAAGATATTCAAGGAAGGTTGTATCAAAACCAGTAGGCGATTTATGAGAATGAACACCTTCTCTTATCCAACCAATAAAATGTTCACATGCACCTACAGTGGATGGAGGAGTACCAGTAGCCTTTCTTCAACAACTACTGGAACCATGGATACTTTGGGGAGTACCCACAGCCGTCGCCAATGCCGCCTACGAACCTCTCATTCCAGGGGATGTTCCCTCCACATGACCCCAACATGCCACCTCCTCCATTGTGAGCCTGGTACCACTGTTTGACCTGTGTGAGTATTGACTATGCAGACATAGTCATATTCAAGCTTAGGAGGGGTGTTGGAACAATATTCTAATTTGATTTTTATTTTTATTTTTATTTTTAGTTGTGCAAGTGTAGGATCCATGTCTATCTAGTGTAATTGTGTAGTAGTAAATGCATGGTTTTGTTTTACTCTCTGTATTGTTGCATGAATAAGGTCATATCCTTAAAAGCTTAAACTGCAAAATCTTTCTGTAACACCACTTGAGGAAGTGTTTGAACTAGTCAGCATTAGGACGTAGGACATACATGAAAGTCTAAATCAACTCGGGAATGTGAATGATGAAGATGTTGAGCCTAAACTGACCAAACCATAATGATATCTTAAATGAAAATATAAGAAATAAACCTATAGATCACCCTAAACATGAGTCAATTAAGAGGGACACATCATAATATAATGAAAGGTGTTGTCTCTTAGTTGTGTTATTCCATTTGTTTTCCATTCATTTTTGACTCACCGCCTCAAGATTCATGAGTACTTCAAGTTATTTTCTTTATTTTCATTACATGGCATGATAGGAACATAATAGTTAGTTTTCTTGCATTTGAAAAAGAAAGAAAAAAATTGCATTTGTATGCATTAATGATTTTAGTGCATACCATCTTAGCTTGCATAACATAGTTCATGTAGTTTATACATTTCAACATTGCATGCAAATTTTTCTAAACATGTGGGACTTAATTTCAAGTTATGAAGTTAAAGTGCAGGGATATACCTCCAAGAAAAAAAATAAGAAAAAAAGAAAAAAAAATCATGAAAGCAAGAAGCACAAAATTAGCCTTATTGAAGAAGAAAAAAATTTGTTCAAACGAAACAAGGAGAAAGTATATCTTGCATGTTTGTTTTAGTGATGATTTAATTCACATGTACATTCTTTTTAGTTGCCAACAATCTCAACTCATTCATACATGCATCATTTCATAAAAAGAAAAAAAAATAGGCATTAGGATTCATGCATGGCATTCTTTTCATCCATATAGGTTCATTATTCACTATGCATAAATAGATTGGATGTACTTATGAATTTTCATTTGCCACCCATATTGAATCATTAATTGCTCATATCGGTAGGCCACTCTAATGATTTATCTCCTCATTCATGCTTATACGAAGATCTTCTTTCAAGTAGTTGGTAGTTAGGAAAGAGCAATTTAGTATCGGGAATCACACAATACACCAAGTGAATGTCTGAGTAATTATGATGTTCACTTATTTCTTGATAGTGTCATTGACTAAAGGTGGACATCTTTTATGGAATTTTTTGGTCACTTTAGAGCAGTTATCGGTTTAGTGGTCAGTGAAGGCCGGTTTAGGGTTTGATAGGTGGATATGATTCAGAAAGGAATGTATGTGTTATGTACTTTTTTTGACTTTTGTAAAACAGATCTGAGAGAGTGTTTCTCGAGGACGAGCAACATCTAAGCTTAGGGGATTTTGATGCATGTGTTTTGGTCATTATTACAGGAACATTTTTCCTTAATTTCATGTGTAGATTAGTCATTTATTTGATTTATTATGCATGAAATGACATAGATGGCATGTTTCTATTGAATGCATCAAATTATATGATTTTAACTGTTTTATGTAGTATTTTACGCATCCCAACTACTTATGTTGTTTTTGTGCATTTTCTAGTACAAGGAAGTTCCACAGACTCGGTGCTACTGACCTGGTAACAGTCGGTGGTACCGACTTGACGTCAGTGATGGACCCAGAAACTCACCCAGAGTCGGTGCTACTGACAACCAAAGTTGGTGGTACTGAAACATCATTAGTAAACCCCAACATGATTCGAGAAAACTCAGTGCTACCAAGTTGACATCAGGGAGGCGGTTTGAAAATCACAAAACTCAGTGTTATCGAGTCCATTCAATAGTACTGACACAATCGCGATCGTGTGACTAAACCTAAGTGACTCAGTACTACTAACTCACCTAGTCGATACTATCGAGTCTGCCCGGTCAAGCCATCCACATATTTCATTCTAACCCAATGGTGGATGTTATTTCGTACCCTAAGTGCCTTGTATGATTTAGGGGGGTGGTGACCAGACCAAGGGGGGCAGCCATTTTCATTGCACGACAATCAAAGAGAGAGAAGAGAAGAACGGAGGATCGAAAGCTTCAACTGAGAAGATCTAAGAACCTATGGAGGATGATTTTGTAGCAGGAAGACAACATAACACGCATACGATAGAGGGGATCTTCCGGACAGGTAAAGAATCAGGGGTGACCTTAATTTCCTAATGTTTCCCACATTTTTCTTCTTCCTTTTCATGTATTCATCGATGAAAACCATGTAAGGTTAAAAACCTTTATTTCTTTAGGATCTGGGAGTATCCTGGATATACACTATAATTGATTTCTATGCATTAATATCAAATTTATCTCTTTTACTGGATATAAATCTGTGAAAGCTTTGTGTTCTATTTGTTCTTGATCACCATAAGTGGATTAATAGATGCTTAGTCACCTTGGGAGAGGGATTAAGGGTTGGAAAGTATAGATTTACCTGTGTACCATGCCTTTTGGGAAAATTGGAGTGTAAACGAGAGGATAAACTCATAGAATAATCATAAAACATCTAACTAATCAACCAATAACTACGAAAGTGGATTGGCATTAGACTAGGCAGTGAATTAGACTGCGGGAGCAGGTAATTCTGGCTACAAGCTCCTTATCCTGGGATTGAGATAACTCATATTAGTGTGTGAGGTGAATTGTTAGTGTTATCTGTGGTGAAACCACTATCCTAAGGAATTCATTCCATCCTTGATTAATTCAACCTTTATTTCATTTTGTGTCTGCATTAGTTCTTTAACTCAAACCAATTCACCCATTTACAACCGGTTTAGATGATTTGACTGTAGTTAGTAGTAGTCTACTGGAGAAACACTTCCCCGTGTTTGACTTGAGCCTCACAAGGCCTTATTACTTCAATACATTCACTTGTGTATTAGGCACGGTAAACTCGTGTCACTCATGCATGGCCATCCATATCTAATAAGAAAACCAGCTCACGCATGGTCGTTCCATATATCACAACAAGATCATCTCACGTATGACTATCTCTTAGTTATGCTAATTAGGTTTTAGCATCAATCAAGTTATAATGTACAAATCCAGAACAAGTTTTATAAAAATAAGGGCATAACACAACTCCAGAAGATATAAAACACATAGGGTGTGATCTTGTCACACTCTCACCACAAAACGCATGTATTATTTTCATTCACACCATCATCAACAAGGGGACACGTCATGGGATATCGATCCCTCAACTCATCATTAGGAAAAGCAAGTCACTGCCAGGTCATAGGACCCATTCACATTATCATGTATCACAAGTACCTCAACATGCCTCACAAGGGCATATTCAACATGTGTCATATCATAATCACCATAGAATGTACTAGCTATGATTACCAAGCTCATAACACCTGCATGGTTATAAGTTTACAAGAAAGAGAGATAAAACCACATAATATCATAATCCTTTCATGATAGAGAAACAAGCAAGATCATTATTCATTATTAGGGTAAGGGTCTCCTCTTAGCCGATCTAGGGTTTACAAGATTAAGGTCCACCAACCACCCTAAAATTATCACCCTCCATCATCTCAGAGTATATAAATATTAGGAGACATCATTGGAGTAGATTAGATAACATTCCAAACAACATTATACATGGCTATGTATTGTTTATACATGCATATCATTAGGTGTTCATATGTGCTTCACAACCACCTACCATCACCCTATATTGACCACTTAACCACATAGGTTGTGACCTCCCACCATGGTCCATGTCTCGACCATGGCACTCAAGTGTCTTGACCGTGACATTCAAATGTCTTGACCGCAACACTCAAGTGTCTCGACCACAACATGTTGTGACCAACCCCTTAGATCATGTCGTGCCCGCGACACTAGGGTTAGGGTTCCATCTCGACCAAACCGCCTCAACCACCGACATATGTTGCGGCCTAAGACCCTCATGGTCATGAACCAACACACTAGAGGGTGTCCCAACCCAAGAAAAGTAGGAACAAATCCCCAACACCAAGGGTAACTAAGCCACCACACACTAAGTGTCTCCACCGATCATCACTTGGTCAAACTCAACCACAAAGGGGTATCTCAACCAATGGCTATCTAGGTCACGACCATTAAGAGGAAAGTATCACGACCACACCCAAAGATGACATCTAGGTCACCAAAATAGAACTAAAACCAAGGGTGAAACTATGGCTATCATGAAGAAAAGGCCACATACAAACGGTCACCAAGACCCCAAGTCATAGGTCAAGAGACTACCAAGGAAGAACCTTTTATAAGGAAGAGAAAACCATGCTCAAGATAACTAAAACCGAACCTAACATCCCTCCAACCTCTAGGTGCACAAACACCATGCATGAGAGCAAGATAAAGAGCAAGACATAGAGAAAAACTTTGTAACACATTATCTACTAAATCGGGTACCAAAAGATTAGTGTTAAGGTTAGGGTTTCAGATTTCTTTCAAACCAAGCAAGATAAATCTACCAACAAACTCTGGGGTTTACCATTATGTACTAGAATGAAGAAGAAGAATTTAAGAGGGAGAAGTCAATAACAAAATGTATAGAGAAGTGCAATAATAGAGTAGGTTTAGTGTTATATAACCCGCCTTGAGATGATCACCACCAAGAGCTTCAAACTCCAAGATCAAGAGCTCCAAGCAAATGATCCAAAGGTTGAAGGAGATTCACTAAAAGCTCCACACTCGACCACAAGAGCACCTCAAGAAGGAGAAAACACCAAGGTCAAATCTAGCCCAATGAAGGGAGCAAAGAAGCTCTTAGCTGAACCAAAAGAGAAAGGGAGAAAGAGAGGAGAAACCCTCTTCACACGTGGGTCTACCTTGTCAAAACATGGTCTATGACCCTTGTGATGAGGTATTTCTCTCCCAAAACGACCACCATGGAAGAACCATGGTCTAGGGCCGAGAAAAGAGAGGAAGATGAAGGTAGGAGATCAACCTAGAAGACAAACACTTACCAAGGATGGAAGATGAGCTCGGATCACCACCATCACCACAAGTAAGAGGAGATTGATCACCAAAGCCCCAAGGATGAACATCCTTGCTCCACTAAGCTCAAAGAACTAGAAAAGAAGTAGGAAGAAGATGGATGGCCAAAAAAAGGTTGCAAATAAGGGAATTTGAGGGGTTAAATAGATGAAAGATGAGAGAGAAGGCAAGGGGTGAGGTGTCAACATACTAAGGGACCCAAGGGAAACTTGCCCACTCAAAAGACCTACATGGAACCACATGCAAACCACTTAAACAAGACATGCAAGACATGGTGATACACTCTAGGTAGTTTCTCAACCACCATGGAATCACACATGGTTGCAGTCACAACCCTCCTAGGTTGCACTATCCATGGTCGCGACACCACCTATCACCATCTCCTCTTGGTCGAGACAAAGCACCTCCACAAACCCTAGGTCGAGACAACCCATGCTAGGTCATCCATCTCAACCTAACACCACCCTAGACTACCCAGGTCACAACCCAAACACTTGAAGGAGGTGTCTTGACTGTGACACCCTCCAAAACCATCCTTGGTCATGACCCAAGGTCGAGACAATTCAACCACACAAATGGTCAAGGCACTCAACACTCACATCTACCCTAATCACCATCTAGGGTGATACTCCTCACCCAAGGCTCAAACAAGGCACCCTCCTATTTCTATTTCCTATATATGATGTCAAGAAAGAGAGGGAACACTCTAGAGGTGGCAAATTTCACATCAACCCCCTACATTGGGTAAATTACAATTTGCACCAAAACTAGCAAAAAAAGCACAAACTTCAACCAAACAAGCTCAAACTTGAAACTTAAGCTCTCCACAACCCCTAATTACATCTCAAAAGATTAGATCAAGGTTCTAAGCACATAATTAAGCCAAAGAAAATAGGGTTACACTAAAACTCAGGTTAGGGGTCTTATAAGAGAAATCAAAGTTGACCCTATAAAGGCCCAACCTTCTAGCCTTCACTAGAATTAGAAAAGGAGATATGGTGTCATGTCAATACATCATCCACTTCCTCACCAATACATGCCCATTTATGAGCCTATTTTCAAGATACTAAAGATACATTCCAACTCTGCATGGAATAAACAATGCAAAGAGGCACTCCAAAAATTGAAAGACTACCTTGACATGTAGTAATTCTAAGACATATAGAGCCATGATAACATTTCACTCTTTGACTATATATATGTGAAACATCAATGGTAGGAGTTATGATCCAATAAAAACCATACAGTAAGAATGATATCTACTACCTTTCGAAGAAGCTCAAAATTTTTGAGGCATGGTACATGATTGTTTAAAAACTATTGTATGAAGTGTATGCAATAAGGAAGTTGTGTTACTACATGATGACGTACTCACTTCAGCGTATTGCAAGACATGCACTATTCTATATGTGTGAACCTCCTACCCTCATAGGACAATGTTCAAAATGTCATGTGTTGTCTGAGTTTGATGTCACTTATCTGCCCATGGAAGTTGCCAAAGTACAACCATTAGCAAATAATTTAGTAGACTTCCCACTTCTAGAAGAACTAACACTTGAGTATGAGTTCCCTAATGAGGACATAACAATGGTTGGCTCACAGATATCACTATCCCCTTAAATATAGACTTGTTGATGATTCTCTTTTACTAAGCCATCAATCACAAAGGACTTGGGATTAGAATAATTGTTCAAGACCCACATGAAAAACTATTTCAATACAATATGATGTGAAAAATAATAATTAACTACAACCGTGCACAAAGAATATATACCAAAAAATTTAATATTGTATATTGTTAAACAATAATGAACCAAAACTTATATTTACATTCACATAAAAAGTAGATATTATTACAATACTCTGTACATACAAAGTGAAATAAAAATATTGTGATGTGATTTTAATAACTATATTTTTATTTAAAATATAATTATACAACAATAAATATTTTTTAATGCAGTCATACCATAATTAGATGTTGAGGTTATTATGGTTAAAAACTATTATGGTTATTCACAAATATGATTCTTTCTTCATGTCTTTACCGTCTTTACTTATTATATATTGCACAATAAAAATCAACAACATTTTTTAATGATGTCCATATTTAAACTTACAACAAACCAATCACATGGAAGTGAGCAGAACTTAAGTTCCAAAAATTGAACTAGAGTTTTTGGAAAATGAGTTCCACATAATTAATGACTTAAACCAAAAAAATCAGAGCCTTAGTGCAGGTGGCGCAGGTTCCATTCTCAGTGAACCCTAATAATCTAACTATGGGTCACCCTTTGTGACTGTTATAGACATCCATGTAGATATACCACTTTTTTATTTAATTACTAACAAAAAAATATAAATGCTCAAGTAATTATACATTATATATCCAGAAAGGATAACAAATTAATTTATTGTCGTCACTTCTATTTTGTAATAGTACACGTCTTTCTTGATGATTTATTTATGAAGTAGTTTTTTTCCAAAGATAACATTTATTTATTTTCTTGATTAGGGGTAGTAAAATTAATTAACTTTGTCATAAAGTTACATGTAATTGAATGATAGTACATGTAAGAAAGAGAAATCATGTTACAAATTGAGAATAATTAGAAAATACAAAATGAGAGAGACTTAAGTAGAATGCAAAATATCACAATTCTCCAATTTGTGTCTTCATTTGTTATTCTGGTGATTCATCTAGGGGCCCATCAATGTCTCACCAATCTTACAATCTTCATATAGTACAACTTTAAGCGATATTTGAACTCGATTGGTACAAGTTCCACATTTCTTTGGAGGGATTCTGTGTTGTGTCTTTCCAATTGCATAAAACAAAATTAGATTAGAGAAAATAGTATTTGAACCACAAGTGATGAAACTATGTTGGAAAGTGACAGACAATTTGGAAAATCTACAAACATAACATTTGAGAGTTGAAAATCGTAACTTGATGCGCGTGGTCAGACTAGGCGTATTTGACGTGCACGAGGTCGGGTGGTTTTTGAGAGGGGGTAGGTGGTTTTGGGATGAGATGACATGTGGAGAAAATCAATACGGAGAAAAATGAAAAGGAGGAGAGAAAAAATATATTTTGCTTATAACTTTTAATTCATAATATTTTTTTGACAAAATAAAGACCATTGGATTTCTTATAAAAAATACTATCCAACAAGACAATTATTGACACATTTTTGAACAAAATATTTTTATGCATTATCACCATAGGTGTGAGAAGGAAAGTAAAGGAGGAGAAAAAGAAGTGAAAATAGACATTTGTGTTGTTTATAACTTTTGATTCGATTTTAGTGGAATGCGCCCACATTTTATTAGTGTAATGCTTTCACTTATGCAAGTAATGCATGCACATTTTAATTCATTAAAATGTAGAATGTGGATGCATTATTGGTATAAGTGGGTACATTACTAGTAAAAGTGGGCTCATTTCACTAAAATTTGAGCTCGTTTGTGGTAGAAATGAGCACTTTCCATTAAAATTGGACAATTTATTATAAAAATTACAAAATTATGTTAAGATTTGTGTTAATATTCTACTATGCATGTAACCTAGAAATTGGGCGCATGAGTACCATAATACATCGCTTTACTACTAATATTTGACACACTATGTTAAAATTTGTGCTAATTTGCTATATGCACATACCTGGAAAACTAGGTGTATAATCACCATATTTGTGCGCGTTAACATCATTATTGGGCACTTACTACTAATATTGGGCGCGTTATGTTAAAGTTAGTGTTAATTTGGTATTATGCACATACTTAGAAAATTGGGCGTATTAGCACCATATTTGGGTGCATTAATAACATAATTGAGCGTTTTACTACTAATATTAGGCACGTTATGTTAAAATTTGTGCTAATTTGCTATTATGCACATACTTGAAAAGTTGAGCGCATTAGCACCATATTTGGGCGCATTAGCACAATAATTAGACACTTTACTACTAATATTGGACGCGTTATGTTAAAGTTGTGCTAATTTATTATTAAGCACATACCCTAAAAATCGAAAGCATTAGCACCATATTTGCGCCCAACACCATAATTGTGCGCTTTAATACTAATATTGAGTGCATTATGTTAAAATTTTTGCTAAGTTGGTATTATACACATACCCTAAGAACTGACGCATTGGACTATAATTAGGCACATTATTACTATTATCGAACTTTTTTTTTATAAATGTTAGGCATATTATGTTAAGATTTGTGTTAATTTTTTATTATGCTCGTACCTTTAGAATTGGAGCATTTGCATCATATTTGAGTGCATTAACATCATAATTGGGTGCTTTATTACAAATATTAGGTGCATTATGTTAAGATTTGTGCTAAACTATAATGCACATACCCTAAGAACTGAACGCATTGGGACCATAGTTAGGCGCATTAGCACCATTATTAGACCTTATTTTGTAAAAAATTAGGCGTATTATGTTAAAATTTGTGTTAATTTTATTATGGGCGCATTAGCACTATATTTTAGCACATTAGCACCACATTATGTTAAATTTGTGTTAATTTCCATCTATACACATAGCCTAATAATTGGGCGCATTATCGTCTTAATTAGGTTCATTAGCACTATTATTCAACATTTTACTATAAATATTATGCGCATTATGTTAAGATTTATGTTAATTTTCTATTATACGAGTATCTCAACAATGGGTGCATTAGCACCATAATTAGACACATAACACCATAATTAGATGTTTTACTACAAATATTGAACACATTATGTTAAGATTTATTTTTGTTATTATTTGAAGTTGAATGTGCCCATTTATTAATAATTAGCCCACATTTTTATGAAATACGCCTAATACTACTAGTAATGCGTCAGCTTATAGTAATGCCCCCACATTTCACATTTAGTACACTAAAATGTGAGTACATTACTAGTAAAAGTAGATATATTCCACTAAATTTGAATTCTATTTTATATTTTTCAAAAATATATCAATATTGATTTTGTTGAAATGTATTTTTTATAAAGATTCTAATTTTTTTATTTTGTCAAAAAATGCATCACGAATTAATAGAAACTTCCCTCTTCCTTTATTTTTTTCAAAATAAATAAGGGACCCACACTCTGGGAGGTATGGGAGCCCGTCAAAAGCACGTCACAACCCCGATCCTATGAGAATAATTTCAATTAATGTAAAGCTGCTAGTCACAATATTATAAGTTAAAAATATATACTCAGTAATTACACTAGCGAAAATTGTAGAGGAAGGGCAGAGAAACATCACCCTAAGGCTGTCTTTGTTATGTGGTTAATCATGGTGATAGGAAATGATGGTGAAACCAAAATGCTGTTTGTTTGTGATGGTGATAGGGAATCATGGTGAATCCGTGGTGAATTTTGATCTATTTTTGTTTCCATGAAAAAGTATGATGAATTAAGGTGAACGTAGTTTCTTTCAAGTCTCCACAACTTGTTTAGCCAAATGCGCAATTTTTTATAATAAATATGATTCGTGTAGGGTGTTTTTTTATTTAAAAAAATTCCATCCATATCACTATAACCATGTAACAAACAACAATTTTAAAAATTTTCACTATCACCATACACATATTACCAAACAACATATTTTAATAATTTCTTATCACAGTCCCCGTCTCTATAACCATCACTGTCACGATCAATTTTATCACTACTTATGAAACAGAGCCTAAAGGCATGTTTCCTAATGTTTCCTAAGGAGATGACAAAATGCAAATTTGATATACATTTGATTGATGTTGCCTGCGGCGGCAGCGGCAGTGGCCGGGTAGCATCGCCTTGCTCTCGGGCAGGGATCAGACACCCGTATACAACGATGTGTTAACGCTCCTTTTTTTTCTACTAGATCTAGCGATCGCGAGCGCTTGTTGTTATTAATTTTCTATCGCGGTATATTGAAGCAGGCTCACCAGCGGCAACTCAGCTAGAACGCCTTGCCGGTAAAATATAAGATACTAGTTCTAAATAGGGGGCTGAGAGAATTTTCCCTTTTCTCCTCCTTGGGCTTTGGTCTCGCCGGCACAGGGGGTGGGAGTGAGCTAGCAGCGGACGAGCCTGCCCGTGTCAAGGATCCTCGCCAGCGGACGGAGCCGCCGCCTTCTCCGGCTCCTCCCTTCCGTCATTCCGCCACCGACATCGCTTCGGCCGTCAAGCCCCCCAATTTCCTTATCTTCTCCTTCCATCGCATCATACGCTAATCGGTTCCCTTCTTCACAACAACCGGTGACGACGCTAGTGCCCCTGTGGGTGGGATCAGGCCGGTCCTGACATCGTGGATTCTCGGAATTCTCTTTTCGGCAGAGATAACCATATCCCTCCATACAGAGGTACGTAGTGGGGATCCATGGCCATGAATTAACCACGACCTTCTCTAGTGTTTAATCTCTTCATGGAAGAAACTGTACTGAAGTGGTTAGCATTAATCTTCTTTACTTTATCTTAAAAAAGGGCCTGCTTTAGCCGATGCCAACTATACACACATTTGCTTTGTACCTGTTCTGGATTGGGATTGACTAACTTGCTATAAGGTATCCGCTTCAACTGGCCTGCATTTTCGGGGAAAGGGATCATAGCTCCAATTGCAGTTGTATATGTCACGGATATAAATGTCATTCCGCCTTCCCTTCAAATTTCCTGAAGGAATTTCCATTTTCTGCTTAATCAGGTTCATCCTTCTAAAACTCGGCACTAGCTCTGTAGTCAGATTCCGGCTTGTCATGATGAAAAAGCATTGAACTCTTAACTTCTAACAGTTTAGAATCATAATATCTGCTTATTGCAACTATGATGAACTTCCCTACCAGTAAATGTCTGCCTTTTTTTTTCAATAGTTAATTGTAAGAGAATTGCTCTTGCTAATTTTAAAATTAAAGAACCCCCTTATCATTCAGCTTAAATTCTACTCATTCTCTTGTGTATACATGAAGTCTAACTTTCATTGACGCTATTTGTGTCTAGGAGCATTGAATTGACTACTCAAAATTGTAGCATTCATGTAAGCTTCATCTCGGCTTTAGGGGGTAACCAAAGCTAGGTGGTCCCACAAAGCATATATCTTTTCAAGAAGGGTGCCCGATGGTGAAGCACAAAATATGAACCACGTTAGGATTACCATTAGATGAATTCTCCCACATTTGGAGTAAAACTTTTGTCTATTCAACTAGATTTTCCTTTTCGGGCATATCTCAAAGTTGAGGCAAGAACTGGATAACATGCTAAGGAAGGTTCATGGAATTCCAAGTTGTTAGAATCAGCACGGATGCCTTGCAAACTTTGAAAGTAAAAGACTTATCCGTTAAGTGTGCCCTTATAGGCACACCAACGTTGCTTCCTCGCACAATTTGTTTGCATAACAACTAATACAAAGGAGGTTGTCCCAACCTAGCTCTTTACTAGGATTCGGCTCACAATTCTTCCTTTAACAATAATGGTGGATAGAAACCTGTCTCATAATGTTATCAATGTTCTTAACTGAAGCGGCACACCACTTCCATTAGTGAACAACCGAACCCTTGGGATCTTCAACGCTAGGATGTGGTCAATCAACATTGCGGTGTCAAACAACTCTAGTGAGTAGTGATGAGAGCTTCCCTCACATCTATCAAAATGCCTCAGAGGTCTTGCTTCGTGCATTAATACCAACAAAAGTTGGTTCAACTTGCTAAAAAGAATCCACACTTGGTAGCATTTGACTATAATGATTTTCAATGATTTATATCCAAAAAATTCGAGTTGAGTATGAACTTTGAAGGAGCTTGAGCGACATGATAACAACTTCGATTATGACGACCAAGGAACAAGGTGATCGATACCGACGCCGTTTCGACAAATTGGAAATAGGCATTTGTCGGTATACCGACGGAAATACCGACAGATGCAATCTTGGCCGTTTTGACGCCAAAATGAACGAATTAATTCATGAAATTTTACAGGTGTAATATCTACACCTAAATGCAACATTTTATGCAATAAAATTTCATATTGGGTGTGGGGGGTCCATCATGTGGGAGGTAAGAAATCTGACCTGTTTCGTTGGAATTTCGATGAAAAAATGTAGGAATTCAAATATGAAATTTTACTATCACAATCCACAAACTTAAAATACACACAATTATGCAATAATATACAATTTACAACATAAGAATAACATATTTACTTACCAGCTCACACCAGCTGTATGTTGAGTGGCGTGCTGGTTGTCCATACTGTAATGAGTTGATATATTGAGATATTCCTGCCATGACATATGCATCCTATAAATTTGGTTGTACGTAGTCACGTGCTCCTCATACACATCATCATTAACCAATCGTATCATCCCAATCTTTGGAAAATGCACTTCTAATTCTCTGAGATATTGTGCCTTTCTTGGAGATATAGGTGGAGGAGCTCGAGAAGGTGAGTGGACGTTGACTTGTTTGAGGATTTTGTTGAATAGCTACAGGCACAACCATAGGAAGTATTGAGACTGGAGAAATAGGAAGAATTGAATGACCAACACTCCATGTTTGCCCACCATCCTTAGAGAATGCATGGGAGTTGTACTAATAAGTTCCATGTGGGCCTGAGACATTTGCTGTATAGGTATATCCAACGTGATGTTCTACTTCTGGTTATGGTGGTGGTGGCATGTTTTGATATCCAGAGTACAATATTGAGAATGAGATGGGTAGGGTTGTGCATGTGTTTGGTTAAATAACATATCGCCAAAGCCTAATGTTGAATCATGTTGAGATTGAGAGTCAGAAGCTGAAATACTCATGCTCCCAAATGAATCAGCAATATCAGAAGAATAACCACTGTTGTAGCCATAGGAGCCTGTAGTTGTTGTAGCCTCATGTGGTAATGCACCACTGTAGTCTTTGTCAGTTCGAGTTTCCTCCTTTGAAAAGTTTTATCAGACATGGAATATTCTTTTTCAGCTGGAGGAGGTACGCCCTAGTAACATAAGGACGACAATAGGAAACAGTAGGAAAAATACTCCGGAGAGCGCTCACCGCCGCCTCCATCATTGCCACCATCATCATTAGACTTGGACTTTGACCCAGTTGTACTTTTTGAAGAAGGAGAATTTGTGCTGCACAACTCTTCTTCCACTACTCTATTGATTGCCATATCAATATTTTGATGCTCAGACTTAGGCTCAAGTCTTTCAGGTGGAGTTTGATCAACATTAATATCAGAATCTTCTTCAAATTGCTCTTCTATGTATGAATCTGGACGACCATCTAGATTATCAAGAATGGGATGACCTATCTCATTCATCCATTCCTCTAAAGGATCTTCTGAATCATCAGCTTATTCTATGCCTCTACGTCTGGATGGGTTGAATGTGTATGCGCAAGGTTTTCAGACCCAACCTAGAGGTCAACCCGATAAAGCTCTTGGGTCACAGGTCTTTGGTTCAACCACCTAGTCGACCTGATTAACACAGTGACGTCAGCATGACATCATATACATAATATATTATATACATACATGTATATGCATGTATGTTACAATAATATGTATGTCCATACAATATATTACTATATAAGTGTGTATATATATGTACATAATCTACTGTATGAAACCCTGAGATAATGAATTATGAAACACTAAACATACAAAACCAACTATCTATTCATAAAGAAGCAAACAAATGGTCTTGCAATACTTTAAACAAGTGGAAAAATACAAATAGGTGAATAGATCAATGTTTGGAAAGTTGTGGTTGCATGAAAGGACATAAAAATCAGTCAAATGGTCATTTAGGGAAGGAATAATAAAACCAACAAAACCCGGTTGGGTCTTTGACCCGAGGTCCGGGTCATCGGATCGACGGTTGAACTGGTTGGGTCATCGAGTTAATTTCGGGTCTTGGCAAAAAAAGGGTTTTAGCCCCACCTGACCTGTAAAACTTGTCGGGTGGAGGTCCAACCGGTTCAACCGTCTGGGTCGGGTCGGGTTTCAAAACTACAGTATGCAATGTCAATGGGATCGTGGACGACAACAAAATCCACTTCCTTGTAGTTGGCATCTCGTATTGCTCTAGCCCTCAACCGCATGTAGTGAACATATACTAGATCTCTCAGCCTGTTTGTCCCCAACCTGTTCCTTCTCTTTGAGTGTATTAAATTGAAAGTGCTCCAATTTCTTTCACAACCTCCTACAAATGTTGTTTGAGAAAGAATGCAAACAACCACTTTTCTTAGATGGGGGGCACCCGTTTCATTCCAAACCCACCATTCACAAGGATCACCCTACTCACGGTCGGCAACTGCATTTGGATGACCAAACAACTGGTGCCTTCACGAAATTGTCGCAACTGCAAAATATTTAAGATGTTCAGACTTCAGAATCAGAGGACGAAACATCAAACAAGAATGAAGATATTCATGACTTCATGTAAGTTATGTAATATATATAGTTATACCTCATCCATCTCTATGGTGCACTCTTCTGTAGAGGTAAAGAATTTGTTAATTATATCTCGCACAACAGATATTAGAGTCGCATCTAAGCCCAGTTTTTGCGAGTATTGGAACCTCAGATTCAAATAGTAAGCTGTCACCAATTCCAAATAAGGAAATAAGATTTAGATTTAAATAGAGTTACTTATAGAGTTAGAACATAAATATGAATTTAGAAGAAATAAATTATATACCTGCTTTATGCAGTGGATGCAAAAGCATATATGTCCAACATTTGTCTACAATTGACAAGTATTGTGAATTGGACCCAGGGTTGTCAAGGCGCCCGCCTAGGCGTCCTAGGCGCTAGGCAAGGCTGCCCAAACTAGGCGCCCAACCCAATATGTGCATTATATGGGTGTCTAAGGCCTTTTAAGCCTAAATTAAGTCATTTAAAGGATAAATTAGCATGAATAAAGTCTGGATTTGGTCTAATTAGATTAGCTTGAGTCAATTTATGGCTGAAATAGGTCTGATTTAGGCAAAATCAGGCCAAATTTTGGAAAATTAGGGAAAACATGTTTGATTTGAGCCAAATTGGTAAGTCATAAAATCACTTCCTCATATGTTTGTTGTTCTTGCTTCTTTTTCTTTTCTTTTTTTATCCTTTCTCCTGCATTTTAGTCCTTAATCCTACTGCTGCTGCGTTTTTTTTTAGTTATTCCTCCTATATCCCCTCCTACTCCGAAATCCTACTACTTTTGTGTTTTTTTTATTCTGTTTTCTTCAAATCCACTTTTACATCACCTATGCTTCGTAATGTTGATGATGTTGTACTTTCTACTTTCCTCTTTTACATCACCCTTTTTCCCTGCTTTCTTTTCTAAGTCTCCTGCTCCAATTGTTGTTGCAGGCTTGTTGATATTACTTCCTCTTTTTCTTCCTATTCCCATCTCCTGCAACTGCTGTCATAACCTCATTCTGCCCTCTTTTTATGTTTCCTATATGGTATTATATGTAGTATATATGTATAATAAGAATCAAATTAACATATTGAAAAAGATACAAAATATAAAAAACGCCCAGAACAGCCTAGGCGCCCCTTGGGAAATGCTGACCGCCTAGCCGCCTTGACAACCATGATTGGACCTAGGAGCTGCTTGTTTAATACCTTCCCTATTACTTGCATTGCATCATACAAGTAAGGCATTGTTGCGGCTTTATCACCATCTACCTACCTCAATACTTTGACAATAGGTTCCATTATCCGCAACACCTTTGTAACCTTATCCCAGAAAGCTCGACTGGCAATTAGTTCTTCAATCCTTCTGCCAACCGGGGTGTTGTGTTCCTTCATGGAGATCCACTCCACACCATTGGAGAGCCTCCTAAGCCCATCCCTTTTGGACTTTATTGAATTCAAGGCCAAGTAATTTGTTGCAAATCTAGTCACCCCTGGTCTAATCAGATCACGTCCACAGTACTCAGGTCGCCTCATTGCATTTATCAAGAAGGAATGGTTGTAGATGAAACCTATGATCAGCCTACCATAAATTGTCACACTTTTGATGTAATCAATTGTGCCCATGTCCTTAAGAATTACATCTATGTAGTGGGCAACACATAGTGTCCAGTAGACCGGATATCTCTTCATTATACTTTCACCGGCCTTCTTGAAGTTGGAGCCATTATCAGTCACTATCTGCACCATATTCTCAACCCCTACCTGCTTAATGTAATTGTAATTCCTGATTTCACAAGAAGCATCAACAGAGTCTAGAAAAACAGTCGATCCACGACAATGTGCAAGAAAGTTAATAATTTGCTTTCTGTTTCCACTAGTCCACCCATCACACATGAGTGTGACGCCGTATTCAGACCACAATTGTTTCTGGTCTGAAATCCCTACCTGTAGATCTTTCTTCTCTTGGGGAAGATACTTGTTCATCAATTCATATGCAGTGGGGGCTATGGTGCCCCTACCAGACTCCCCTATCACATCTACATGTGCTGGAGATAGGGTTCAGTTGCAACATGTGTAAGTATACCATGAGCAAAGAAGAACTTACCCACTGCCTTGCCCACCTTCTCTTTCACACCAGTAAACATTGCTTTTAGGTTTTTTTGCCTAGCATCAGGCTTCCTAACCCCTGGTTCATCAAAATGCTTCATTCTCGAATTAGCAGAACGGAAAATTGTATCAATGGTGCCTTTCTTTCTTTTATGCTGAGCATGTTGATCTTCATCATCATCTAGGCTAGCAATAGGAACACGGGCAGCCCCACTGCCTCCACCTGCACCAGATGGCCCATATCTCCTCATAAGTCAAGCTGCCTCCTCCCTATCCCACTCACTTTTACGAGAGTCTCTGAGAGCACGCCTATACATATGACGTGTATAAGTAGTATCACACCCTGGAGGATATACAATATCATCATCTGATTCAACAGAAGAACTTGTGGCCCTAACATCAAAGAGTTGTATCTGTGTAAGCCTTTTCAACCTGCTTCAACTATTGTTGTTTTTATTTCTTTGCACCCATCAGCTTCTTGAAGTCATCCCTAACACTTGGGGGGCACTTCTGGCACATTGTCACATTTTTGTCATCACCAGTAATGTGACGCTTGAATCTAATAATTCCCCCACCACCAAGTGTTTTCTTTGCCCTATTCCCCAACCCAGGTACATGCTTGTAGTGACTCCATGCGAAATCCACATCCTTTGATGTAGCATGACCAGCCCCAACACCCTCAACGTCACTTGAAGACGAAGACATCTTCTCAAAAGTCAAAAGTCAACACTGAAAAAGACAAAGACAAACAAGCAAAGCAAATGATATTAGTAACTTAGCATTTAATATAAAAGTACTAGTAAGAAATGTATACATTGCACAATACTAATATCAAATATAATAAGCCATTAAGTGAACAAAATAAATTTCTTTTATACATTATAGAATTAAAAACAATGTTTTAAATGTAGAATACATGATTGTAATTATAGAATCAAACACAATATTTTGTTAACATTTTTAATATGAAAATAAAAATATTTTTTAAAAATAAATAAAATCTAAAATTATTTTTAAAATCATAAAATATCATATTTACTTATTAAAAAGACAAGTGATATGTTCCTATTAGTATGTGTGATATTCAACCCAAAACCAATTGGCAATGGGTGAAGGGACCACACACCTTATAAGCCCAGGACCTTTCCCAGAGCTCAGCGGTGCGGGACAATTCTAACATCCCCCCTCAAGTGCAGCCTCTTTTGTGTGCTTGCACTTGTTCTTTTTTAGGTAGGGTGTGGTCCTCACACTTGTCTCGTGGGGTCCGCTCTGATACCATATTAGTATGTGTGATATTCAACCCAAAACCAATTGGCAATGGGTGAAGGGACCACACACCTTATAAGCTCAGGACCTTTCCCAGAGCTCAGCGGTGCGGGACAATTCTAACAGTTCCAAATGCTAATTTCATCTTATACAACATTAAAACACATAATTAAATAGAAAAAAACATTTTTTTTTATTTTCAGCATTTTTAATAAATAAAAAACGAAATATTTAAATATTTTGAACAAGTGATATGTTTCCAAATGCTAATTTCATCTTATACAACATTAACACACACAATTAAGCAGAAAAATAAAAAAAATTGCTTTTTTATTTTCAGCATTTTTAATAAATAAAAAATGAAATATTTAAATATTTTGAGTATATTTTTGTTTATATATTTTCATGTTAATCTTTGATAGAACTTCTTCTACTAAACCTAAATTAAATACCTATTATTAATAATACTAATTGTATTATTACTATTAATTAGTGAAATTACATGGTAATGTTAATTATTAGTGAGATAATTAGGCAGATCTAGTGATAAATTAGTAGATCTATATAATATAATCATAGATCTAGTGATAAATAACATTAATCATAAGTTTTTTGGAGTAGATCTAGGGTTTTGGGGTATTTGGTGAGAATAGAAAGAAATAGAGAGGGAAGAGGTTGGAAATGGTGGAAAATGCAAGAAATTAAGTATACATACCTTGATTAGGGCTGATTTGAGTTCCCATCTAAAAAATCGCCCGAAATCCCCAAACTTTTCCTCTACAAACAGCAGCAGCAGCACTTGGCTCGCAAATGACGGTGTTTCGGGCGGTATACCGCCTGTGCCGCCCTGTACTGGTGGTAAGTGGTGAATTTTGCACTGGTACCCCCGATATTTGGCGGTATTGGCGGGTCAGCCCACTGAAATACCGAAATTTGCGATCCTAATGGCAGAATTGTATGTATCTGTACCGGTACCCATCGACATCGGTATTTCGACCGGTATACCGCCGATACTGACGATATCTCATTCCTTGATGACGAAGAAGATAAAGGTGAGCCTCATTTCAAGTTTCAACTCTCACTTCATTCAACCATAAAGAGCTCAATCATCAACAAAGGGATAGATATTCAACATGAGTGTTGACACCTCATTTTTTGCTCACTCGATGAACCATCAAGATGAAATCAACTCTCTGGCTAATAATGGAAAATTATCCCATTTTGCCACACTTTCCTCATAGTGTTTTGCAGATTTCATCCATACATGTACCAATTTTTCGCTCGTCGGGGGTTCCCGGATAAAGGATATTCTAACTCCAATTTATGCATAATTGGAACTTTAATTGATCTTTGCAAAAGCCTCTGTTAATAAATTGGCTAATTGAATCTCAATGAATAAAATATGCATTTCCAAATCCTTGTAAATTCATAGCTAAAGAAATCTTTGTTATCATCCAAAAAAGGAAAGTATCTACTCAATTTAATGTTCTAGGTGGAAATTTAATTTCACTTGAATGAATTGACTTGTTTTATTCAATATTAATAAAAGAGAATACTTAGACCTCAAGTTTTTAACATCTCTGTTCCTTTTTCTTTCTCCAATCCATTTTAAATACTCAAGATACGATCTTACAATCATAATTTGTTATCCAAAATGAGATTGATTTAGAACCTTTTTTGAGTTAGAAAAAAACTTGGAAAACAAATTGCTCGACATGGGGAACTCTTGTGGCACATAAGTAGAGAGAAAACATGGGGAACTCTTGTGGCCACAAACACCTCCGTGTGGATCAAAGCAATCTGTGGCACATAAGTAGTCTAATACCTTGCGGTTCCGAATCAACTCGAGAAAGTAATTATAGAGAGAAAACATGTTCCCTTGTGTCATATTCCCTCAACACTCAAAACACATATTTATACCTTGCCACATCCAACATGAAATTTCATGCTTTTTATTTGTCAAATTTTGAAGAGCAAACTATCCTTCTATTCCATACTCTGACCCTGTTCGTTCTAGTGGGATCGTTTCTCTTAAACAAATTATCCAATAGGTCGGGAGGCTATGAAAGGGTGAGGAGGCACAAAAGGCCTCTAGTTCTAGTAGTTGCTTCAAATATTAATCTTATATGCTAGATGTCGATGTACTCGGAAGCTAAAAGTGTCCTAACTAATTCTTCAATTACATGTTTGAGTTGCTAGTTCATCTCTTTGTTCTAGTTGCTTCTATCACCACTTCGGTCATGATCGAAAAGTTGACTGCTCTTACTAGATTACAAAATGTCTTTCTTGCGTGATCCAAAACATATGCATATCTAGTTGATCTAACCATGCTCACATAATTGCTCTATTATGCCTTGACAACCATTGATTACTAGATACCTCGCTTGTATGCTCTAGTCATATGCTAAGTTAAATTGCCACGAACATTGCTCATAATTTCTCTATCTACATGATTAATCTCTAACTGATTTGTCTTAATATTATCATGTGAACTTGTTCCATCTTAATATTGCCTATCTGATTGATTCAATGTGATCAACTTGATCTTGCTTATCATCTCAATATCATTATTCATTTAAAAAATTCCCGACTCTTCTTGAAATCATCTCTCTAATCCCACAAAACATCTCATTCCTACCGTGCAAGATAGATCTCTATTGTGAGAGCACTTGAGGTGATTGGGATCCATAATCCACTAAGAGTCCTTAGAGTTAGGGTAGATGGCATAAAATTCCAGTCGTAATAAGGCCCTAAGAACTCGCCCACCTAAAATGTTTTGATTTATCTCTTTGTTTTGCTTTTCTAATCCGGAACCTTTAGAAAAAATTGAACCATTTTCCAAACTCAACGATACACGTGCAATACCGATTTATCAGGCGGCGGGGGTGCCTAACACTTTCTTCGGCCATAACTTGGATTGCTTGGCAACGCTCTTGTTAGATTTTCTACACTTATCTACCCTTAGGTCGCAGTTGTCTTTGGTCTTTTTTACGTTTACCCACAATTTAAATGCCAATCTTTGACTTGGTTGACTTGGAGTGATGTCACATGTCTTCGGGTCTGTGTTGCAAGTTGTGTAATTGGGTCTACACATTTATTATGTGCTTCCTTGTTTGTTAGCATCTGTTAAAGTGCTACATTTGTCGCCTGTTGATCCTTGCAGAAAACTTCTGTAGAAAAATGAGACTAGGGAAAAATACATTGTGTGATATATTACTAGATGGACAAACCCCTTCCCTATATACAAGAAATGTAGGAAGCATCACATGCTTAGAAATCCTAATGAGCCAGAAGACACTTGGGCCCACACGCAAACAGACCCTATAGACTAAATACTTAATACTCCCTAACAACTTCCATTTGCAACTCAAATGATCTGAATGCAATTTGATTGTTGTTCTGTTGCCAATGCCCTTGGTTATGATTTTTTGTATAATTACTGCCAAGGAATGAAGTATTCAATTTTGATGCCGTTTTGATAGTGTGGAAATGAAAATTTATCGAAATTTTGACAAAAAATCTAATAATGCAACCGTCCCCATTTCGACACCAAAATGAACGAATTAAGCCATTAAAATTCATAGGTGTGGTCTCTACACTAAATGCATTATTTTATGCAATAAATTTTTTATATGGGGATAGTTGGGGGGGGGTTCTTCATGTGGGAGGTAAGGAAACTTTCCTATTTCCTGGGAAAATCAAAATTTAGGCATTTTTTTTGCTAATTTTGACATAGTGGCACAGTCACAAGATTTCATAGTAGATGTTGTCGAAATGGATTTTTTTGACAAAATTTTGATGATTTCGACTTTCGAGGAAACTTCATTCCTTGATTACTGCCATTGGTTATGGTTGTAGTTCTATTTTGCCTTTGCTGAAAATTCTGGTTTTACTACTAGTTCTAATTCTGTTGGAACTCCGCCAGGCCGCCTAACCTGTCCTTGCTACTGTGTTGGCCTCGAGTGTTGTGCTTTTCAACATTGACATGGCTACCATATTAGAAGGCAGGGTGATTCTGGGTCCTGTTGTCATAGTCACAAATTCGGTATTCGGCACACGTTCAATTGATCTTAAAAATTCAGAATTCGGCAATTATGTTGGAAATTCGGGTAAAAAAAGTCAACGTACAATAAAAGTAAGATCAACTATTCGGGAAAAAGTCGGGAAAAAACAGAGGATATATGCATTTATTGAATATATATGTCTTCATATATATTGCATACGTATATCTATAACTATTACATACATGTACATATATTACATACACACATGTGTTTACACACACATACACACACACTTAGAGTTTTAATCAGTATAGAATGGGAAAAGAATGTATAAATCGGGAGAAATACATAAACGTGAATAATTCACGAATAATATGGGTATAAAATGTAATATTTCGAAATTGGAGTTATTCGACCGTTTCATACGTTTGGGAAAAAGTTCGCGTTTAAAATGTGACTTTTTCAAAAAGTAGGAAGCATATTGTGACTTAGCCTGTTGACTGTTGTAATAAAGACTCTATCTTGGTATGGAATTAAGAGCGTTAACCTCATCCGCCTCTTGCATCCAATTTTGGTTTCTCTATCTACGACACCATGTTATATAAAACCCAAATAACTAGATCTTGCCGTCACATGTCCTTCAACACCACAAAGTTGGCATGAATTTGTCAGTTGCTGTGGCTTCAATGTTGGAGTCTACTAATGGATTTTTTTCATTATCTCAATTTTGAGGGTTAGTTGTTTTACACTTTTACATATTACAATGGATTTGAGTTCAACATTGGTGGAGACTAGGAAGCACAATCACGAGCACGTATATGGCAACAAACGCGGACCTGAGATATGGCGATTTTGGAAAATATGGACACAAACACAATATTTTGTGTGTGTGTGCATATGACTGATCCTGTGAGAAACATATCTTGGTGAGAGCATAAGAGGCATTTGAATAACATTGTCTAGTTATCAATTTTTCATTATCCAACCGTATGGATTGAAAATATACCTTATTATGTACCTTCCTATAGAATTTCATTGTCATAGGATTTGTATTGCATGCTCAACAAGAGAGTACTTTTCAATGCTCAATATTGAGTTTTAGGCTGACCGTTGGATGTAAAACGTGTATATTGTAATTATGGACATGTAGAAAATATCCGATTGTAATGATTTTTTCTGTGAAGGTAAATGAAATAATGTTCTTCCCATCTGTAAGGTTGGATATTAAAAATAATATATATATATATATATATATATATAGGGTAGCGATCCAGTGAGAAACATCCCGCAGTGAGAGTGTGAGAGGCATTTTAATAACTAAAAATTTGTAACTATTTTTTAAAATCCAATCATATAGATGGGAAGAACATCAATTCATTTACCTTCACACAAAAAATCATTGCAATCAGATATTGTTTACATGCCCATATGTACAATGCACGCATTTTACATCCAACGGTCAGCCTAAAATTTGATATAGAGAATTGAAAGGTATTCTATTCTTGTGAATGCTATACAAATCTGATGATGATGTAATTTTGTAAGAATGTAAATATTAAGGTATACTTTTAATCTATACGGTTGGATTATGAAAAATTGGTCTTTGCAAAGAGTTATTCAAATGCATCTCATGCTCTCCCCGAGATATGTTTCCCACTAGATCATTGTCCTATATATATGTATATGAGTTTGTATGTATATATAACTAATATAGAGGCACAAAAAGATCTATAGTGCTTTCAAGGAAGTCAATTACTTTTTCTCATTTTAAAATATATACGTGTGTGTGTGTGTGGAAAACCTGTCACTTCAAACTCAAAAGATACCTGACTTATTTCCCAACTCAAGCAACAAACACAAATAAAGAATACAATCAATACCATGATCTATTCACAATAAATCTAGGGGATAATGCAAGTCGTTATGAAATGAAACCAACAATATATACATAAACCCAAAGTCCGAAGAAAACCCACAATATATAACCTACAAAAAGTTATAGAAAAATATAAGAACATAAAAATTAAGGAATTGTGAAAATTTAGTATTAGTGGTGACTGGTGAGAAAGAGGATGTGTATAAAATAATAAAGTTGAAGAGGATGGATGAGACAAGAATGATATGGGAGAAGAAGATGTGTGCTTGATCGTAGTAACATTATGCAAACTAATGAAAGAGGAGTGGAAGGTAACGATTGGCATAGCGGGTGTATGCGCTATTATTGGACATATTTTTGTGGTGGTGAGGAAGGGGAGGAGACTGTGAGAGAATATTGTATTGAACTGATTCGATTGATAAAAGAGGTACAACCCTGTCCTATATATAGGCGCAAGGGAGAAACCCTGAGACTTGGGACACAAGTAATCTAAATGGGCTGAGACACTAAATGCCCACTAACTACAGAACTACCAGATGTAGCCATGTCCGTACTGCCGACAATATCTCAGTAGTACCGAGATATGCAGTCTTCAACACTCCCCCCTCAAGCTGGAGCATGGGTGAAACACATGTCCAAGCTTGGAGTTACAAGACTCGATAAAATGATAAAAGAAAGATAGAAATGATAAAAGAACGATAGAAATGATAAAAGAAGATAGATATCACTCCCCATACAAAATAGATACTCCCCCTTAAACAATACCCCCCCCCCTGAATCATATGATGACGATGCCTCTCTACTTTGGCATTGTATTCTACAGGCTGGAGATCCTCAAGCTTTGATGAAGGTCTTTTGGAGTGCATCTGGAATGAAGAATATTAGGTGAATGGAACTTGAATACTATAATAATAATTTGCCACTTTGAAGCAGACGATCATCAATACCACGACTACACCATCTTCATTGGAATACGTACTTAACGTGGCACGAACGTGGATACACAGTGTCGATGTAGCAGTAGCAGAATCTTCAAATTGTCTGAGAAGACGTGCATAACGTGGCACACACACGAACGGACGATGTGCTGATGATACGATGCATGTACCATACCTCTGTCGCATGAACCTTGGGGGCTTGACGGGAAAGGAGATAATCCATCAAGGAAAGTCCCAAGTAGATCAGCGGAAGGTGATGCTAATACAACATATGCGGTTCAAAGAAGACGTGATGAAAGTAGCTCGATGAAGATAAAATTGGATGAACTATCAACCTTGCAGATGTAGACTTGGCAGGCTTGAAATTGCTGAGCTTGTAAGAAATTTGAAGAAGCACCCATCTGTCTCTCAAAAGAATGCAACAAGAGTGATAATGCTGTATGAAAGTGGAGAACATGTGTGTTGAACAATGCACAGTTCCATGAAGATAATAGTTAGGAATATGAACTGGAATATGAATTTCATCATACTCTCTCTCTTTTCTCATACTCTTCCTTTCCTCTTTATCCCCCCACACACCAAATACGACAAGAGTGAGTATATGGTGTGGAGAAAAGGATATAAGACTCCCCACACATGGATAAGGAGATACACACATGATGGGTGGAAGGGTGGGAAAGTAATTGGTGAAGAAGAGAGGAATCTGTGAAACTGAGATGTATAGTATGTAGAGAATGGAAACTGATAATCTGAGAGGAGATGCTAAATGGGTCAATGTAATATCCGAGTAGAAAAATTAAATGGATCTAATCCCGACCCGATAAAAAAATTTTGACCATGAAATTTTGGAGGACGTCAGGAACTTGGGAGAAGATAGAACAACTGGGGGTGATGGCATGGTTGAATATGATGAAGTGAATACAGCATGCAACAACGTGGAGCAGCGACCTAGGGGCCTGGATGATGGCGACGACAGCTGAAGAGTGCGATCGTCGGCTGGGGATATGGTTGCTGGATAATGAGGCAGCAACACTGCAGCGAACGAACACAGTGAATGGCTGAATTACGTCACTCGGCTGATGTAGCACTTGACCGCAACGGAGGAGATGATAACAGTCTCTTGCACGGCTCCAAAGATATTGCATGCCATGAGGCTGCATGCGGAGTCAAGTGCGAAGCCTCTCTATGAGCGACAGTGAAGGCTGGTGCTGAGGACTTCAAGGCGATGCAGAAGTGGAGATGATGATTGCTGTTGATGTACTGAAGATATCTCAGTACTATCGACCTGTCTATCGGTAGTACCGACGAGGTCACAAGTTGCAGCCATCGAGGGAGTCGGTAATACCGACATCTGTCGGTAACAACGATTTAAAAAGCGGCCGGTGCGGCCGCTTCAGCGACCGCTTTAGTGTTTTGTCCACTGGTCCGCTTGGTTTTGTCTAAATGCGGCTGTTATGCGTTTTGTACTGTAGCGGATGCTTTGGGCCGCTTATATAGAACCCGCTTTAGCGGCTGTAGCGGCCGCTTGGAGGAACCTTCTTTTAATCGGGCCCGTTCTTTATATCAAAATATCGATGCTATGTCATCCTCGTTACATTAGGAACCCGACTCCTCGATTTCCATTAGGAAACACAGCTGCTGCCCTAGCGGTCTTACCCGATGAACAAAGGATTTCCCATGGCATCAACTCCTCTCTCGCACGGCTTCTCTCCACGCAAGCGACGCCGAAGCAGAGAAGAGTGACGCATAACAGCGGCACCCAACAGCCATTGGTGGAGTTGTCCTCTGAAGGGGGCGACCAGCAGCAGCCCATGGCAGAGTCCCCTAAAAGCGCCAAGATTCGAGGACTCTTTAGCAGAGGCCAAGAAGAGACGGCCAAGGAGAGCCATCATCATCAACTCTAACTGAACAAATCAGTAAGTTTTCTTACCCTGTTCTTCCCGTCTTCTTCTCTACTTGCTTTCCGATTCTTTTTTCCTCTGATCCTCTTTCTTTTATCCTCTTTGTAAAAACGTACGCTAGTATGATCAGTAGTCATGTGCCTTGTTAGCAATGCAAACTGATCAGTAGGAATAAACTCCTATGTATTCCACTGTCACGATCGGTACCATGTTATGGTCAGGAGGATACGTTCCATATTTATGATAAGTACCATGTTATGATCAATACTACTTAAGCTATACTAATTCAGTAGGATTCTTTTGTACTATTAAGTAGAATTCCTATCTACGATTTATTGTCACGCTTCCTTGCTCCTTGTTCTCTTAACCTATCTTCCTTGCTAATGCTAATTCTACTAATAATGCTATTAAATCATCTATCTCTAATATACACCTACTATCGACGTTGACTAAAAAAACATTTTTTTCCATTTCTAACTGTGAAGGATCAACTACTGTGTGAAAAATAAAAATAGACAAATAATAATTGTACTCTATTCAACTACTGTAGGATGTATATTATAAGAAATGATATAATCTCGTTCTTCCTAGTACAAATTTCCATGACATCACTATATGAAATTCTTTTCTAATAATCTATTCTTACACTCACTGTAGGATGTTTGGTTGTACTATGTTCTTCAATGTATAACATTGTATTTTTGATCCATTGACACTATATCATTGCTTTAAATGGCATCTATTGTATTTGTATACAATTTTTTCCCTTAGCTACTGTATTAAGATTGTATACGATTACAACAGTAATTTCAGTACTCTTTTATCAAAGATTGCTTTACTACTCTAGGAATAGTATTCATCACTGTCTGAAAATTTTCCATATTTCAAATACTTAATCTATGAAAATCATTTAATGTAGTGAAATACTATTTGAAATACTTGATTGTTGAGTATTATTTTTTGTTGTTGATAGTACGACCAGCACTAAATTTTCTCATTTTAAAAAAAAAACAATGTGAACCGCTTTTTCAAAAAGCGCCCGCTTTTGTCCGCTTCAAAACCCGCTTCCCGCTTCAAGTCGGCCAATCTGCACGCTTCACACTTTTTAAAACCTAGGTCGGTAGTACTGACATCCTATCGGTAGTATCGACCTGGCGATGCAGCGGCAGGTGCGATGGTTGCTCTTGATGGTGCTGATTGACGGCTGGCCACGGTGACTCCTGCTACTGCTGTCTTGACCGGCGGAAATTGTGGTTGGTAGTTGGGAATCGGCGGCTATGTGATGTGGCGGCGTGACTGATAGTGACTGCTATCGACGACGACCTGATGATGGTGGCTGATAGCGTCGGGAGATGACAGATAGATAGGAGATAATCGGGAAGGATAGCGTCGACGTACAGAAATAAAAAATTGGATCTTTAAGAAATAGAAGGAAAAGCCATGGAGGCCGGAATATGCCTGGCGGACAACCGGCCTAAACCATGGAAGAGGCGGCTGCGGCACTACAAAAAATTTGGCCTTTGTTGAAGAACGTTTGTGAGGAACCAAAAATCGTGAATAATGATGTCTATTTGTGAGGGCTCATCCTTCAAACATGGGGCCAAATCCCTCAACCGTGTTTTTAACATCCTTAGACCTTTTATGTGAACACTAATCCCTCACAGATACATTACTCACTAATCACCCCGTGAAAAATGTCATGCCAAATATTTCCCTCCGTCTCATAACCCTTCCCTCCATTCTAAATCACAAAATCTCTAAATCAAAATTAAAAAATAAAAATAAACCCTCCCCTTTTTCCGTGAAAACTGTTTCACATTTCATAGCTGCGTTGTTTCCCCTCACGCCGTGTGCATATCCCTCCCGCGCCGTGCGTGTCCGCTGGTTCTCCCCTCTCGGCGCTGGTCATTTTCTCTTCGCTCTCGGCACCGGTCGTTTCCTCTTCGCCCTCCATTGCTCCGCGTGCAAGCGCTTGTCCAGCAATCTGACGCCCTCGCAAGCCCGACGCCCTCGGCCGGCACTCCGATGCAAGCCCTCGGCCGGAGACGCGTTTAGTTCAGTGACTCCGCGCTGGCTCCGCGCGGCGTGACAGTTCGGCGCGGGCAGAGATGGGCTTCACCAGAAGGTGTACCGTGGCTTCCACAGCTCCATGCTTCAGCTTCACAGCTCCACCGTGGCAAGCTACTTTGGCACCTATACCTGATGCTCCAGGGCCTCTACGGCTCCATGCGTCAGCTCTTGCAGGTCCACAATCAGGTAGTGGTAAACGGCTTCGCCCAGAACAGCCCTCTCCTGCACAAGCTGGTGTCTAGATGCGTCGACCTTGGGGATCTCTCCCACGCGCGCCTGGCCTTCGAAAATGCCAAAGAACCGAGTCTGACCGTCTGGAACCAGATGCTCAGGGGCATGTCGAAGAGTTCGCTCCCCTCGGAGGCTGTTCTTCTCTACATTCGACTCAGCAGGAGCGGTGGTATCGCGCGCCCCAACGGATACACCTTCTCGTTTGTGCTCAATGCATGTTCCAGGTGCATGCTGTCGATGGTTGGGCACCAGGTCCATGGCCAGGTAATCACAACGGGGTTTGCGTCCAGTACCTTTGTGCAGACCAGTTTGATCGACATGTATAGCCGATCTTCTTGGGGAGATTGCACGGGTGGATTGTTAGTGGCACAGAAGGTATTCGACGAAATGCCCCACAAGAATTTTGAGGCATGGAATTCTATGCTGGCTGCACATGTAAGGCTGGGGAACACTATTATGGCGTTGACGTTGTTTGATGAAATGTTTGACAAGGATGTTTTCTCGTGGACGACAATGATTACTGGCTGTACACAGGCCGGATGGTCCAAGAAAGCAGATGTTCTCTTCTACAGGATGCAGGTAGCTGGGTTGGAGGCCGATCAGGTAACCTTGACTGCCACATTATCCGCATGTGCTGTACTCGGAGACTTGGAGCTGGGACGCCAAATCCATGCTAGGAGCATGAATGCCGTTCTCATTGATAGACAGCGCCGTGGTCGCCTGGTGTCTCTGGACAACTCGCTCATCAACATGTACACCAAGTGCGGGGAAATTGAGGACGCTCTGAGGGTTTTTGAGAGCATGCCCCACAGAACTACCGAGTCCTGGACAACTTTGATCATGGGATTGGCAACGCACGGCCGTGGTGCCGACGCATTGTGTCTTTTCCACCAGATGCTGGGAAGAACTGCCTGGTCCAGGTAGGGGTGAGCAAATCTCGGTCCAGACCGCAAAACCGGACCGGACCGCTCAATTCGGTCCGGTCCGGTCCGGTCCATTTCAACTTCGGTCCGGTCCGCGGTCCAATAAATTCGATAAATTCGGTCTTCGGTCCGGTCCGGTCCGGTCTGGTCCAAAACCGGTCCGGTCCGGTCTGGACCGCAGACTAACTTTTATATAAAATCCATATATATTTGAAGGTGTATTCTATAATAACTACAAATAAAGTACATATATAAGTACTACTAGTATAAATGTTTGATACTAAAGTTATATAATTGTTAGAAGTGACTAAGATTATCAACTTTGTATAATTAAATAAGTTGTAAAACATCTAAAAAAGGCTGATTGCGGTCCAAACGGTCCGGTCCGGTCCGGTCCGCGGTCAAAACGGTCCGGTCCCGGTCCGGTCCGACCACCAAACGGTCCGGTCAACGGTCCAAAAATTATTGATTTTCGGTCCTCGGTCCGGTCCGGTCCGGTCCGGTCCGGTTTTGGACCGATGCTCACCCCTAGGTCCAGGCATGGTAGCAGCGAGAGGCCTGATGGGTTTACCTATGTCGCCGTTCTGTGTGCTTGCAGTGGCACAGGAAGGATCCAGGAGGGACGTTATTACTTCGATCAGATGACGCGCGTCTTCCGGATCCAACCGAGCATCCAACACTACTGTTGCTTGGTTGACATGATGAGCCGAGCCGGAAATCTTGAGGATGCAGTGTCACTAATCGAAAGCATGCCTATGGAGCCCAACAGTGCAGTTTGGGGTGCTCTTCTAAGTGGCTGCAGACTCCATGGGGACGTCAAGCTGGCTGGCCAAGCTGCAACTAAGCTTCTTGAGCTTGCGCCTCATGACCACAGCTCCAGAACAGTCGATGGACATCTCGCCCTCCTGTCAAGCCTTCACACCTCAGCAGGAAGATGGGATGACGCCTCTTGGTTCAGGGACAGAATGGCGGACAGAGGAGCTGGGAAGCCCTTGGCAAAGAGCTGGGTTGTGGCTCATGGGGCCGTGCATGAGTTCTCGACCGGCGACAGGAAGAAACAATGCGATCTTGTTGTTTTCAAAGGTGTTACAAGAGATGATAAAGCGCGCCAAAGCAGCAGGCCAGGTACCAGACCCCTCGCCTGTGGTCCTCGACATATTGGATGAAGACAAGGAAGCACTGGTCGACACTCACAGTGAGAAGCTTGCCATGACTGTGTCTGTTGATTCCAGTTTCCCCATGAGGATAGTTACAAACATGCCTTTGTGCAGTTACTTCCATTCCGTTGCAGAAATTGTTTCCAGAAGTTACGGAAGAGATTTTATTGTCCAGGAACGAAATCTTTTACACCGTTTCACTGGAGGAATCTGCTTACCTTGCAATGATAGCCAAATTAGTGAAAGCTGTGGATGGTGACTACCTAGGATGTGGATGGAATATAAACATGTGAATAACTTACACAAAAGGTTTTGATGGATATGCCATAGAGTTGATGGTGATTCCATGCCATGGAGTTCGTGTTTCACGGATCATTCAATTGATAGTGAGCGTGAGAAAGGAGAAGGCCTTTAACTATAGCGCTTCTACACCATCAAATATAGTGGACACTGGGGCAATCGTCTGCGCGCTATAACTTTCAATAGGGAGCAAAGCTATTGTCAATCGCAGTGTTGACATAGATTTTATTGTACACTTGACTCTGATTTTGGCTGACTTGGATTTTCTAAAAAAAAAAAGCCCTCGGCCGGCATCTCCCTCTCGCGCCGTGCGTGTACGCTGGTTCTCCCCTCTCGGCGCTGGTCATTTTCTTTTCGCTCTCGGCACCGGTCGTTTCCTCTCCGCACTCTGTTGCTCCGCGTGCAAGCGCTTGTCCAGCAATCTGACGCCCTCGCAAGCCCGACGCCCTCGGCCGGCACTCCGACGCAAGCCCTCAGCCTCGAGCAGGAACGCCGCCGTGGTTGATCTCCGACAAATCGAAGGTACTGACACAATCTCAGCTTGTATTATCTTCCTCCTGCTCCGTTCGTTGTCATATGACAGGTAATTTTTCATTGCCACGATGGCTGCTGCTACTATCAATATGAATTGCAGCTACTATCAACCAAACATTTACAAACCAACATGATCCGTTCAATCTACTCTGAACCAGACGAAAACATTTGAGTTTCAACTGACTGCAAACAATTTCCTGTTTTGTAACCCCACGTGTTGGTTGGTTTTACATCCAACCAAATTAGCCTTTAGTTGTCTTCCGCCACAATCAGAAATTATACGTCTGCTATTTGCTACCTTCGTCTACAACATAGTACTTCAGCTAAACACAGTGGCTAACAACATCTTACTCTATTTTCTGGGTGCACTGAGTGTGCAAAGTGTGATTTTGCAGGGTAGAAGCTCTTTACAATTGCGAAACCGCTCTTCACACTCCTACTAAAAATCAAACAATCCATGTATTTCGTTTACCATTGTATAGCACTCAGTGGAACATTTTGTTTTGTGATGGTTCCAAATTTCAAAGGAAACTAAATTTTTGTGTTTTTGCCTGTATATAGGTGCCCACAGTAGCATTGATATTCTTCTTGTCTGGCCGACTTGTAAATTTTTGTGATCATTTTCACAAAGTATGCATGTTTACTGGGAGTTTTCATCGTGTTTTCACCATAGATGTACCTATGAAATAAACATGCATACTTTGTGAAAATGATCACAAAAATTTATAAGTCGGCCAGACAAGAAGAATATCAATGCTACTGTGGGCACCTATATACAGGCAAAATCACAAAATTCATTTTCCTTTGAAATTTGGAACTAAACACAAAATTGTGTTTTGAAAATGTCCATGGTATACGAGCAAACAGATTCCAAACTCAAGTCTGTTCCTTATATCTTAACAAACTGACTCCTATGTTTGAAACTATTGATTATTTTCGCCTAGGGATGTCATCTCCATCTTGATTTTCGTATATGTGATAGGGTCGCCCATGATAGTAGCATTTCTGATCTTGTTTGGGACTAGAATATGCCAGTTCAATAGGTAGAGATTAGAAAAATACCAACCAAGTTTGAAGAGGTCCTCAAAGGAGTTAAATGCCTAGATGATCTGGGTTTTGTTGGTAGTGTGAATCACACTAATCAAGAGGTTGTGAATGTATTTTGTGTCGGTTACATATATAAAATGGAATAAGTATTTTTATACCTATATTTAGTCCGTCTGATCATGGCACATTGCTTACACCATAGTTATCAAGGCGCCGCCTAGGCGTCCTAGGCGCTAGGCAAGGCGCCTCAAACTAGGCGCCCAGCCTAGTATGTGCATTATATGGGTTTCTAAGGCCTTTTAAGCCTAAATTAAGTCATTTAAAGGATAAATTAGCATGAATCAAGTCTGGATTTGGTCAAATTAGATTAGCTTGAGTCAATTTATGGCTGAAATAGGTCTGATTTAGGCAAAATCAGGCCAAAATTTGGAAAATAGGGAAAACATGTTTGATTTGGGCCAAATTGGTAAGTCATCATATTTCGAGCTTATCTGAAGAAAAGGAAGTCTGTTTACTCGCTGTCCCTTTTGACTATTTTGGTCATTGCACTTCAAGGAGAGGCTCCATCACATGGTTTCCTCTGTTGGTGGAAACCTAATATTTTTTCATGTAGGTTGTAGACCAGTATAGACTAAGACTGAATGCTACCTGCTTTTCCATATTTGCTTTAAGCTACTTTTGCTATCTATATGCAACTCATGAATTTCATAATTTACTTAAGAGTTAACAATAACATACTGCAGAAAAAACGTTTACTGTGGATTGAGAAGTGATAAATAGTGCTGATTTTAATTTATCACTTAGTTCAGTTAACCATGTCCATTTGGGTTTGGGTCCTCACCCCTGGAAATGTCAGAAGATTCATGAGGGTACTGGTAGCACTGGAGTAGATGTGGATTGAGAAGTGATAAATAGTGCTGTTTTTAATTTATCACTTAGTTCAGTTAACCAGGTCCATTTGGGTTTGGGTCCTCACCCCTGGAAATGTCAGAAGATTCATGAGGGTACTGGTAGCGGTGGAGTAGACGGTCTCCTCTATTTCAATAGTGTCTGATGTCTATGGCCTAAGGTAGAACAGTCAATGGTTTCTGCCAGAGAAATTCAATACAGGTTATCATCCTTTATCCAGAGATCTTTTTTGGTTCTAAGATCTGAAGTGGAGGACCAAACAGCCCAGATATTGTATGTTAGGGTCCCTAAATAATCACTTCATTTCTCCACCTATTCATGTTTATTGATCTTCTGATTCTGTACCTCCTATTCTGTACTTCATTCTGCATGATCACTACTAAAACAGAACACTAATGTACACTTCTTAAATAGCTAGATGTTGGAACTGTATCCTCCTTCTAGCAGCTGGAGTTTCCTTCTCTTGAGTTACGGCTCTAGCAAGAAGCTGCACTAGGTGTGACCGTAGCTATTGAATCATTCCAGGCTGCCACTTAGGAGTCCTTGTTTGCAGTGGCCCTGTTTTTCACCTCTTCCTGCAGAAGGCTACTCTTGATTTGCTTTTGCTCACTCTTTTTGGCAACCGTGTGCACCCTAAAGCCACAGGTACATTTTTGTCCCTATTCCTGCCTCAAAATATCTGCTTTCCTGGTTTTGTACCATCACTCACATCTCCTGCCCTCCAAAGCTGCAGTGTGTGCGTGCATCATTATTTTAATATCTCACCTAATCCTAGGTTGTTGACCTTGCATCTGTGATTCTTTCATTGATGCTTAAATTAGTATTTTGATTCTACTTGAAACTTGATACTCATCTGTTCATCTTTTCACCAGAAACTAGCATTCTACATCAGTGAGAATTGTTGTTGTTGTGCCTTCAGGGTCAGATGTAGATATAAAATCTAAAGATGCTGAACTGACTGAAGTAAGACTCAACTAAACCAAAATGGCACTAAGCATAATGATCAAACCCTAACCTCATGCAATTTTATCATATAATCCCAATACACATAGAACCCCTACGTTGACTCCCCCTTCCTATTTGATGCCAATAATCTTGGTGGACTCTAGCCGTTGCAGTAGGACACAGCCATGCGTACGCCTTAGAGCTGGTATAATTGGTGATGGTGTCGTCTGCGTGCATGTGTAGATTAAACCGAGATTAAGAAAAAACTTTCAATTAAGACTAGCATAAATAGTCCCAACTCTGGAATCTATTTGAAAATTTGGTTTCATATTCTCATGCATAGGTAATCTCCTAAATATAGGTATATAGCTACTAATAGAGAAGTAACCACCTCTCCTAATTTTTCGTGGATGTTTAATAATATCATTCGTAGTAGGGGGCTTCTTATGAATATGGTGGAGTTTAAGATTGGTACAGGATGCAATATTGATATTTGGGGTGATCCGTGGTTTCATGGTAAATTTTTGCATGAGGTTATTGATGAGAGCATGTCTATTACTGCAGGGATTCCTAGGAATGCCCGACTAAGTAACATTATTGCAAATGGGGAGTGGAAGATAAAAGAGTCTAGATAAAAGAGTCTAGATATTCTTTCCATGCAAACCAATCACACTAAAAGGTCCAATTTTGTTAAAAATGTCAAGACAACCCTACTAGCTTGACTTAGTTACTAATATCAACTTGATCGAGCTTTTGAGAAGGTTCATGAGAAATAGCCCTCACCAACACCCAACTTGCTCAACTTCAATACTAGTGGGATATACACCCTTTTGAACTTAACCAAATTGACCCCCACCCAATAAAGTTTCAGGCACACCTTTTGCAGCTAGAACAATTGTTTTCTATCTCGCATGAGTTCAAGCATCAATTTGTGTAGCAACTGGATTGAAGCAAAGTGCTTTCTTCAGCTCGTTTGATTCAGATGAAAATGGGAGAATATGACTACTTTCAAATGACATACTAGTAGCTAGGATGACTTCAGTTTGGAATTTCACGAATATCCTTACTACTAAATCTTAAGCCATTCTATCATCTTCATCTTTCTTTGGCTTGCGAAAAGTAGCTCAAAAAAAGATATTCTGATGGATTTTTAAAATGATTTCTAAAACGTAGGCATGCTGATAATGCTATCTACAAGCTGCATGTTTCATTACTATTAAAATGATTTAGGTATATTCTGGCAGGTCAGCCAATTTTCAGTGTAATAGATCATTGTGATCTTCTTGATCAATATGTTGGCTTGCTAAACGAGTTCAAGAACGACATATTCTGAGGGATATTTAGATGAGCTCTAAATCTTAGGCGTGTTGATTATGTTATCTACAAGCTGCATCATTCTTTACAATTAGAATGGTATAGGGACATTCTGGCAGGTTAGCCAATTTTCGGTGTTATAGATCATTTTGCTTCATCTCCAGACCTTTTAGTTGCATACTGTTTTTTTGTTGGATGGCATGTTTTTCACTAGAAACGACCAGCAGTAATTTATTAATTCAATTTTATCCGGCACCAGGTTTAAACAATGATCATGAAAGGCTCAAGTTCTTATTAGGGTTGAGGTTAAAAGGTATTGGAAGGGAATAACCAAATCAAATCAATTCTTTGGTCAAACTTCCAGGTAACACTAAGCCTATTATCAAGTTAACGATTGATTAGGTGATATTTTGGAAGATGTAGACGTCAGATTAACATAATGTAAAGTCCAGTCACTATGGCTCTGACCCAGTTCATGAAGAATCTATTCACTTTTCATGACATGTTGCTATGACTGACTACATTTCAAAACTAGATCATCTAAGAAACATGTTTTTATGCAAACTGGTTTAGTTAAGATGTTGACCAATTTATTGCAGGATTGTCTAGACTAGCCTTTTCAGAAACGTTTAAGGTTCCAAAATACAGTGGTAATGGAGCATATAACTTGCAGCCACTGTGACTGTCGTACTTTTTTTAGGAATTTGGTTGTTCTCAGTCAATGATGGGGTTATACATATAGCCTCCAACTACGCATTTAATGAGAGAAGATGCATATGATATACGTTAATTTATTTATCAAGAAAAAGTTCCATTTCTTTATCAGAAAAAAGTTCAAGAAGAATTCAGTAATGCTATACAAATAAGAAGGATAACTCTCATTTATTTGTTGAGACTTGAGTCCTTCATCAGTAAATCAGAGAATTCTACTGCAACAAGCTTGGAGCTCGTTAAGAGTTTCCAAGCTTTATGCTGCTATCACATTATGTGATGGTCTATTTGTAGTGGGTAAGTCGACAGGTCGGTTTGATCTATAGGCATCTAGTAGTGACATGCTCTTAAAATGTGCATAGCACCTGTGTTTCACCCGAAAACGTCTAAAGCTTCATTTTCATCTTTCCAGAATAAATGTTTCCTTTAATATAACAATGCAACTGTCATAAAGTATATAACATAAAATCACAAAAGCATGCTATCAGAAGTTGATGAACAAGATACTAACTTTAATATAATAATGCAACTATCAAAATGTAGAAGTTAATCATGATACACAAATAAGAACTTTCAGTGTAATTTTAAATACTATGATTTTTGACAAATTCAGTTTGCTTGAATAAGAATTACATTGAGTAGGATAAAGCTATATTACCTTGCTTCTTACTATTTTGATAAGGTTGTTGCATAGATCCTCACTGAAAGGAACATCTTTGGCCAAGCTTACAAAGGCATGAATGCACTGTCCTTAAATCTAAAAACAATAGTAAATGACATTTTAGATTGGAAACAAATCGATTACTGTGATTCTTACAATATTTACCTCATGGTCGACACCAAGAACTGCAGCCTCAGTACAATAAGGATGAGACACTAAAACAGACTCCACTTCTTCTGTACCAATTCTGTGTCCACTATAGTTAAGAAAATGATGTGCCAGAAGTATTAGAACGTGTGAAATATCACAGTTGTATGAATATGCATAAGAATATATCATGAAAATATGATTGAAGTGTTGTATTCCAGCTCACGTTTCCCTATGACACATGACCACATCGTTAAATTCGTGGCATGGTGCAATTACAAATTTGCAATTTTGTAAACGTTGGATGGATGACCAAAAAATATCTAAAATGAGCTGAAAGTTAGCATATAGATTATTTTTAAAGGTAAACATCAAGATCCTATAGTTTGAATTTACATACAGATGATGTATATAGAAAACAGCTAAGTAAAATTCCTACTTTGCTAGATATGATTCTAACCTATTTTGACTCTTTCTCTCTTTTGTAAAATTCCTACTATTTACCACTGAGTTTTTTTTTAATTATGTACTATTTACTAAGTTCAATCATAATTTTAGTTTACAGGTGCATGTTGCTGCTATGTTGGTTCACTTACATTTATCTCTACTTCACACTCACTCTGATTCCTTTTTGTATTTATATTGATAGGGTAGAATTACTTTTAATGATGGATTTCGACGGACAATGCACCTTGGAGTAGACCAAAACCGAAAAATAAGGGTAAGTTGTTTGTTGTACTGTGATTTATGTATAAATTTTAAATTCTATTAATATAATGATTTGTCATTTTTAGGAGAAGAATATTCAAGTACCTAACCGTATGAGGCCTGACATTGATGAAGAGCACCACACCATTTGAAGGAATATGGAGACATTATAGATCTTAAGAGTTTCTAGCATGATATGTTGATTGTCATCAATCTCAAATTTTAGAACCATATGTACTCTTTATTTATATCAACGTTGAGCACGTAATGTATGGATAATATTTTGCTTCAATAACAAAAATTGGTTTGAGGTGATTTAACATTTTTATGTGTCATTTTGGTGTTGAATCTTCTTATGATGTCATGTGAATTAGTATAAAAATATTGCTTGAGGTTATGTATACAAAGTTTTCATTTAAAATTTGATATTCACTATAGTAACAATTAATTAACATTTAATAAATCATTTAATAATCAATAACCAATCATTTACAGTAGTCCCTCATAAATATATTGATGAAGGTCCAGATTGACCATCAAAATTGCATTGATGACGGCCACATAGCCCCTCAAAAATAATATTAATGAAGGCATTATCCCTTCAAAAATATATTCTCCAGGACCATCAAGTCCCTAAAAAATGTATTTATGAGAACTAAACATGCCCTCAATAATGTTATTATGAAGGCTAAATAGTCCCTCAAAAATGTATTTATGAAGGCTAAATAGTCCCTCAATATAACATTCTTGAGGGTCAGTTGGTCCGTGACAATTGTATTCGTGAGGGCCACTGGTATTTGTCACGTGAGTTCTCTTCACAGACCATTTGTGAGGGCCAGACTCACAACCGTCCCTATTTGTGAGGGCCTGTAGAGAGGGGTTTGTGACAGGACTCACTCGTGAATAATGGCCCAATTTTTACTAGTGCGGTCGCCCGTAGGCGGGGGCGCTCCCCTTGTTGTTCTCTCTAGGAGAGAGGTGGCGGCGGTTAGGGTTGCTACCGGCGGCCGGGAGAAGAGGGAAGGAGGGGCGGCAACTAGGTTAGGGTTCCTTAGGACGGAACACACTCTGATACCATGTGAAAGAATATTGTATTGAACTGATTCAATTAATAAAAGAGGTACAACCCTGTCCTATATATAGGAGCAAGAGAGAAACCCTGAGAATTGGGACACAAGTAATCTAAACGGGCCGAGACACTAAAGGCCCACTAACTACAGAACTACCGGCTGTAGCCATGTTGGTACTACTGACAATATCTCGGTAGTACCGAGATATGCAATAGAGTGTGGGTGAAGCGTGGGTGATTGCATGAGGAAGAAGTAGCACAAATTGGCAAGAAGGGAGAAGAAATGGTGAGGACGATATTTGGGGGTGGGTCTAGGAAGGGAAACATGTATCGAGGGAGGCAATAGGGAGAGGAAAGGCAAAGCACTCGTTCGATTGGGAGTTGAGGAAGAAAGAAAAATATTAGGAAGGAGTAAGTACAAAGGAGGGGATGGCAGAACGTTGGACAAGGGGGAAGGTATCATCACATCGTTGGTGGGGGGTACAGGAGAAGAAATCAAACAAGGGAGTAAGGAGGGGAAACGAAAAGCATAAGGCATAGGAAGGAGATAATGACTAGAGAAAGAAAAAAAAGTAGAAATCATGTGGGAGAGGGAATGAGTAAGGGGGAAAGGGAAAGAAGATCTGACCTCAAACCAGTCAGCCCTTAGCTTTGTTGGAGCAATTGATGTCGCCCTTCAATGGAGGACCTGCCGCCACCTTCCATCCATCCGATGGAGAAGACGCCAGAATCTGCCAGGGAAGTTGCTCTTGCTCTTGTGCCTAAGTGGTTGTCGCCAGTAGCTTGTTATGGAGCTGCTTTTGTTGCCTGCTTTAGCTCTACATGTGGTGGCGGCTTCAGCTCACAACCTACTTTAGCTCCAATCGGGACTGGTGTCGTGATATGGGTGGGGATGGTCTATGCAAGGGTTAGGGCACGAGTGGGTTTAGTGAGAGGTTCTATGCGAGGTAAATAAGGGTAGAGATGATCATGGACGGGGAAATGAGAACGAAAACTGCTTCAAAAAAACAAACCCGGCCCAAGTGACTGGGCCGACTAAACCCAAAAAACGTGGGAAAAAAGAGAAAATCACGAAAAAAAATGTGAAAAATCAATAAGCGACAAACGACAAACAGTATGTAAATAACAATGGGCGAGCAAAAAAATCGTGAAAAATCGGCGGTTTTAAAAAAGACCGGTGATGTTTGTTACTATTGTTGCACGGTTGCACCTACCTATATCTTGGGGTAAGGGTGTAAGTCTCGATGCACCTACTTGTAACTTGGGGTAAGGCCACCTTTTGGACTTTTGGAGGGTACCTTGGTACTCCTCAACTAGTCATGGCTCTTCTACACCCATCATGCTAGATGTAGGCCCAGCCATTGGCCCTTATGGCAATGTTTTAACGGAACTCGTAATAAAAGATGTTTTGTTGACAAATGAATTTTTGGAAGTTGTTATGTCTCTTGTTATTATATCATTTTTGCAAGCATTATATTCTCTTAAACATGTGAGTTTATATCATTTTTGCAGCATACCAATGTGTTTGCAATGATTGTGTCTGTTTTTATGATTTTAGGTTACAAGAGGTATATAAGAGAAGTTACAAGATCTTGCTCCCGCTATATAGTTATCTACCGAGAACTCTGAACAAGTTTCACCAAATAAGAACTCCACGGGGAATATGAATGTAATTGGAATGAAGTAGCCAGCTAGTTAGTTTCTCTTCTTGTATGTTGTATCTTTGATATCATGTTGCCTTCAGGTCACCTTTTGTAAACCTTTTTAATCTAATTTTAATGAAAAGTTTGTTTTTAAATTATTACATATGTTAGTGTGATCCTTTGGGCCGCTCAAGGACGGATGCTTTTAATCCCTTTAACATTGTCTAACCAAACAATGGGATGTACCCCCTGTTTACAAGATTTAGCGCAAACTTTGGTTATAAGCATTCTAGATATGATTATTCATGTAGCCATGTTATATGGCAGTGTATGTTGGGTTGTGATTGTGCATAAATGAGAATGGTTAGATGGGTTTATGGAAGACAAGTAAAAATCACACAAGAAATTATTATACAAGTATTAAAGTATGAGTGTTAATTACCAAGGATAAATGAATATGGCTTGGACAAAATACTTCCATGTAAACCCCTAAGTTACTATGCCAATATCATTGAATCTAGCAGAATATTTCTAAGAGCGGACTGATCGAGTTCATACGACATCTACAAGGACTGGATATTACTCCATCAATACATACAACGACCAAGAATAGGTACCAAATACCACAGCTACTCATACCAGAATGAGAATAAAATGCTTTGTGTAGTCCCTCTTCTGCAATAACAGAAGCAGCTTTTCATGAGAGTGAATTCAACCTAAGCATATAGTGGTGAAAACTGAAAGGTGTACCAGACTGATGTTCATATAATGTGTAGCCTTTGCAATTATTGTTGTATACTCGAGCAACAAAAAGGATCTGAGGCGACAACCTAGACCTACCTAAATTCTTGTCACTCACGCAAAGGAGAGACTCACAAACCCACAGGGATTAAAAATGTCGATAATCGGAGACTAAGCGGCAGAGAAATGCCAAAGAAACTAAGAAGAAAAACAACAAATAGAAAACTTGAAAGGGAAACATAACAGGGCTGGGAAGCACCCTCCACCACAGAATTTGATGCCACTGGGGCCGACCCAGGCCTCCTCCACGCTGTCGGTTAGAGATTGTCGCGCCTAGAGACGGAGCCAACGCACATAATCACAACCCCGTGTTCCACAGTCCAAGATCTCAAATCTTAGATCCAAACTGTCAGAAGGACTGGCAGAGAAGAGGTGGAGAAGCAGCGATGTCTTGCCAGCGCACGAGAGACGACCTGTAGAGGGGGCAATGACTGAGGCTAAGGGAGAGAAAAGTAGTTGCGGGCCGACAGCCGGCCTCCTCCAAATCACCTCGAGGAAGCCGTAGATCACCTTAAGTGATGGCATGAGCTCCATGAGACAGTGGCATGTGTCTGCAGAGTTAAAGAGGAATATACACACCTAAAACGACTGCAATATAGCTAATATGTAGAGATCTTGTTGTGTTGTCTCTCAATGAAATTGACTAAAAATAAAGCTAAGTGGAAAAAGATTCATGCGATAGGGGCTTATCAGGTTGATTCTTGAATTATGGTGTTGGTGTACAAGACTACGGTTGTCATTGTTAAATTTAAAACCATAAATCCAGCCCCCAAATCCAACACTGAATTGTTTTTCGGATATGTCTATCTAGGTTGGTTATGCATTTGGGAGTTGATGTCCACTAATTGAATTTGTTCTGGATTTGACAAATTCAGACAATCAGAGTTCCAAGGGTTCAATTAAATTATCTTTTGACTTGCTTTTTAACTTGATAAGACTTTAACACATTTTCTTTTATATTTCTGATATCAAATTATACAAGTATGATGAATATTGACACATCATATTAATATTTAATTTAATATTTACTCGAAGAAACATAGACAACTACAGAATTTGGGTACATTTCTGGGTTGTACATCAGAGAACCGAGCTTGGTTTTGAGTCACTTTGCTAAAATTTCCCAATTTTAAATAGGCTCGGATGATTTCTGATCCACAACCGGTTTGCAGACACCCCTACTTGTGATGGTGGTGATGATGAAAACAACTACTACTTGAAAAGTCAAATTATAAATCCAAGTGGAAAAAATACAACAGCAACAAACGAAAGAATGAATTGCAAAGTCTTAATATACGGTATAACTGTTTAGTGAGTTTTTTATTCTGAAAGTGCTTGGTTGTGCAATTTATTAAGTTTAACACTTTTCTAAAGAATCGAGCAACTGGTTCTAGCCTTATAACAGATGTAGCCATGGGCATAGTCACAAATTCGGTATTCGGGATACGTACGGCCAAGTTGAAAAATTCGGAAATCGGGAATTATGCGGAAAATTCGGATAAAAATCGGTCAACGTACGGTAAAAGTTCGGTCAACTATTCGGAAAAAAGTCGGCAAAAAAGCGGAATATATATATATATATACATACATACAAAATATATATAAACCCACACATAATGATTGAAAATGACTAAACATCGAACTGATTACTCTAATATTGGAAGAAGGGGAAGAAGTGGGAGCAGCAAGCACAAATCAGGGAAGAAAGGGGGAGAATGGAGGAGAAAGATGGAGCGTACATGTAGAATGTCGAAGGTTACTCCTCCTGGTGTGTCGAGGGATAGAGGAGGAAGGTTGGATGGTTTAGTGGAACCCTGCTACAAGTTAAAAAGGACGTGGAAAAAATAAATGTGAAACAAAAGTACAGAACTGTTTAAAACGGCAATAAAACGTATCAAACGCGTTTAAAACGCAATACGCGAATAAAACGCGAATTAAACGCGTTTAAAACGTATTATTCGGTTTGGAGTTTAAAACGGCCGTCATATACGTCACGTGAATAATACGCGTTTTAAACGCGTTTTTTTCAAAAAAACGGAGTATATTGTTACTATGGCCATGGGGAGCATAATCACTCCTACGTTTCAAGATAGTTTGACCATTTGAGATCTCTGTGAATCCTTCTACGAAGGCTGCTACTTACCCCACTGTATCACACAAAAACAGTTTTAACTAATCAGTCACAAAGCCATGAACATCACTGCTTGCAAACACCGCCGTAAAGAGCAGAACAATGGACTCATTGGAATTTTTCAAAAAATTACACTTAAACCAGTAGAGTTTTGAGATTCTTTGTGTCACCAGTTCTTAAGCCATTAAGCTTTGTCACTCATATTATTCTGTCCCATCTATCATCATTCCAATCAGTGTGTTTTACTTACAGATGTTTGCCTTCAAATTACAAACAACTTCAAAACTTTAATCTCAATCCATTTGTAAACAATGTCACTCAGATGCCTGTATTAAGATTCTGCTACCAAAACATGATTAACTGTTTAAATGCTCTCTACAACTATCAAAACATGATACAAATGAACAAGTTGTCGCATATGGCTACAAAAAAATTGTTGTTACCTCCTTAAGTGAAGGAATAATTAGCATAGACAACACAGGGGAATCAGTAAACTTGCTGTAGCTTTCATTGACATCATTTATTGGGTGAGATCTTGTAACTATCCTTTGTGCATCTGGTAGTTCATATGTATCTCTGTTGGTATACAATCCGCACACAAAGAAACAGATGTCAGAACTGATCGCATAAACAATAGTTTCTTAGTTTATTAAAATATTAAATAATACTAGTTGCAAGGGCAGTGGACCTGGAAGAATCTGGATTAGGTGATGATTCCACTGACTTTTTTTTATTTTTAGCCACCGCACTTCTTTCTCGAGAACCTTTTTTAACGCCTCCTTGCAGAGCAGCTTTTGCCTGGTTCCATCAAGAAAAAACATCAAATATAACTACAAGCAAGCATACTAATTCTATTGATATAAAGCTATTCCAAAACCTCCGCAAGATTAGTTGTGCTATCTTCCGGTATAGCGCTAGAACTTCTTTCAAGGATGCCTAATCTTGATTTTGGAGTACGAGGGGTCTCTGGTTCATTAGGCTGGCTATGAAGAACAACGGTGCCGTAGGCATCTTCCGATGAAGCAATCCTGCTAGTAGTGGCCTTCATCTAGAAAGAAACAGATCCAATGAGTAGGATACAAAAGACAAGAATGATAAGCTTAAATTTGTTTAATTTTAGAATGTTGTACCTGCAGCTCTTTGGGGGACCGTACAACTACCGTTCCTGAGCTGCTAGAAGAAAATTGTGCCTGCAAATTAGGCACTCAACAGTGTAAGTTCTTATGACTTTGCTAGAGGAGGGCTGATGGATTATTTTGAAAAGGAAAACCATACATCCTCCGACCAATTATCTGGGGATGCATCAAAAGGCTCCTTCATATTTTCATTCTGATAGCGTGCTTCAGATGATGATGATGTTTCATTGTATACACTACCATGTGTTGGTGAGAACTGATTTCCTCTATTAGAAGTGCGAGGTGGAACCTGATTATAAGAAGAATCTGGCCTCTTTTCTCCAGATAAGGAGAACTGAGGTGGTTTAGCAGTACTTCGGACCGTTCCAGTTGATCGAACAGTTCCGGTAGCACGAATTGTTTCAGTACCTTGGGATGCTCCATTTTTTAAGTCCCAGCCAGAATTTCTGTGATTTAATATTCTCTAAGCTACAACAATCTAACAAACGATAGATAAAGAATGGCAAATGATACAAAATAGTTACCTGGATTCTGCACCATCATCTTTTGTATTTCTCGAAACTCTAACAGTGCCCGTTGATTCACTATTATCCCCGCCATCAACTTCAGGTGTATCTATATCTAGACTTGGCATTATCTTTGGACGTTCTCTGATAAGAACTCAATAGGAAAGGTAAAAGGGGCATGGATGTTAGCAGCACTGATCTGTACAGATCAGCAGTATTATATTGAAGAGGGAAATGCAAGGAAAGAGGAAAGATATCAACAGATACATGAAGAAACAATATCGCAGTGGCCAATGGACTTGACACTAAGCATAGTGTGAGATACCCTATTCCCCTAAGAGAAGCCAATGTACCAAACTAATCGCTACAGCATACAAATCCCAGATCAGCTATAATAGAAACTAATCTGACCTTAATAAGCAATACAGAGTTACATGTGGACTCAGCATTTAAGGCGGCCGCTTAAGCGCCCTTTTAACCAGTCCAGCCCTCTGGCCACCCAAAATTGGCCGTAGGCGCCAGCCTGAGTAGGCCAACCAGAGGCGCCCGCCTAAGGCTAGCCTAGAGCATTTAAGTGCCTTCACCTACTTGGGCCTGCTTTTTATTATCGCATGGAGTAGCCCTATTATAAACCTGAACTTAATTAGATGCGGTTCCATCCACTTGTATAACAGTATGTAATACTATACTACTATTTAATACTACTATAATATATTGCAACTGTATTGTATAACTAAGGGTGTGCATATATATATTTCAAGTATGTTTATATGTGGATCAACATGTATCTATGATACTACGGTATAGAGATATGTTGTGTTTTATTGAGTGTCATGTGCCTAGCATGTGCAGTTTAGTCCCATATTGCTCATCTCTGCTTTAGTCTCTCCTCTCTTCTGCTATATAAGAAACTGTATTGTACACCTTTTTAATCATCAAATATACAATTCTATGTTATATAACTATTGCCTGGCAGTGTTCTCATATGCCCCACAAGATGCCGCTTATGCAGTTTGGCCACCTCCCCAAACCGTATATGTCTATGTGGTCCTGACAACATATGTGAATCCGGTGCATAGGCCGCATATTCAGCGCTTGGGTGGTCGCTTTTATATAGAGGCTGTGTACATTTTATTATCACTTATCTTTTCATTATTCCAGTGTTTTAAAAAAAGGTCGCACGAGCCACATAAGCGGTTCGCATATATTAAGGCTGATTAGTCGGCAATTTTTAGATGTACATTTGATATCTCAGTTCAAGCTAGATTATATGTTATTGATAACATTATCTTGATGTACTATTTTGTTGTATGTTCTGCATATAAATCGCATGCTTATTTAATGTTTGTTGTTTTGAACCTCTAGGAGATAGGGGCATCTTTTTGTATGATTTGGTTAGTTTTCATTGTTATGTAGTTTTGTTAAACCATGCTTCTTTGGAGTTTATGCTTAAATGATTCTAGAATGAATTCTAAATGGTGCTTTACTTTTCATTGAAACTTTATATTCGAGTCTATCTTAAATTTTAGGGTCCAAATATGTAATTGTACAAATGGAATACGCAACTGTATGATTAATTATTATCTAATAATTAATTATATTAAAATCTAAAACAGCATACACTTCCGCATATACTCCCGCATTCCGCCTATACTCTATAAGGTGATCTCTCCGCACGAATAATGCATACCGCTTTTTAAAACATTGCATTATTCATTGAAATGCTTGTACACACAAACAGACGCCCACATATACATATATATAACATACTTTACATGAATATTTATGTCTCTACATATTAATATACATAATTGTAACATTTTACACAATAGTTTAAAATTTCCACAAAATTGTCGAAATTTCCACAATTATTTCCATACCGATGGCCATCGAACATCGAAATGCACTGTCGAAACGCATTGTCCGTCGAAATTTTTCTTTCTTTTTAATGTACTATGGATTGCCTAGAGCATTTTTTTTTTGCACAGCTTTGTGTCTTTAAGTTTATACATTGTGCTTGCAAACTATAATGACTCAATTCATTGATTTCATCATTGAAAAATGATATCGAAATTCTCCATCGAAATCCCCACTGAAACAATTCAGGGTCCTTCACTCACACATGAGGAGACCCCCACCCCCACATATCTAGTATGAAATATTATTGCATATTTGAGTAGATATACACTAATAGATAATTCTAGTAAAATTTCATAAATTAATTCATGGATTTTGCCGTCGAAACATTAGGAACACATGTTGAAATTTTCATCGAAATTTCGGTAAATTTCTGTTTCTGTGGCCAGCGAAACGACATCGAAATCGGACATTTTCTTCCTTGGTTTACACTATATATAAGTTTACGCCTATATATAATTGATTTATAAAAAATATAAAACCGCAAATGCACCCGCATTCTGCATATATTCTATGCGGCACTTTAGCCAAACGCGTACCGCCTACCACTTTTCAGAACATCGTTGCCTGGTAGTTTACTATTGCCTGTTACAGTGTATTACTTTGTAATACCAATGTTTTGAAAAGCGCCCCAGGCGGCCGCCTATGCGGATTAGCAGCCCACCCGCCCGGTTAGGCCTAGGAGCGGCCCTGCAGGCGGCGGCCCAAGAAGCGCCCGCCTAAGGCCCGCTTGACCCGCCTGTGCGCCCGCTTGGGTACTCTGTCTGAGCGGCCGCCTTTGGGCGCCTATTGTTTGGGCGCTGGTATTGGGCCCCGATTTAAATTGGCCCACTTGCAAATTAAAAAATTGAACTTTGGCCCACACGGGTTTAACTTAATCACTGTCACTGGTATCGATCCATGCAAGCGACGCTTGCGTATCCCCCCGACAACAGTTGCCGCGCGGAACTGCCGTCTGCGTCCGCTCTGCCCGGCGACTCTGGAAGAGGCAACCGGCGGCCCCAATCGTCTCCTTGCACCCAAGCGTGTCCAGCAGCCCTGAAGGTGACGATCCGGCTACAAAGCAGCCTCCTATCTTCTTCCTTTGCTTTCCGTTCGGAAGGAAGCCGGCGGTTTGGACGGCTGGTGAATTCTTTCCGTTTCAATCTTGCTTCTTGCTGCTGCGGGTGATTTGGAGAAGCATCTACTGCTCAACAGAGGAAGGATCAAGCCAAAGGTAATCTTCTAATCACTTGTTTCTATCAATTGGTTCTTAAATCCTCCTTTTTCTTCAGAAATACAACCTACGTGTCTACTGTTTGTGCTTTTTTTCATTTTTTTTTTATCATTCATGCTATATTCTACTATCTACGTTTGTGTATGGCTATGTGTGCATTTTTTTCATCATATAATACATTATAGAATACTATACGAGTATAATATCTTCTTGTTGTACATTAGAAAATATACAAAAACGGAACAGTAGTTTATGATGTACTATTTCTTTCTTTTTTTCTGTAGTTTTTACCTTAGTAATACACTAATTCTAATACACAAATAGTCTAATAGGAAACAGTACATTAGTACCTCATTACAGTAAGAGTAATTAATTCTATAATACTGATCCTTGTATGATTGATTAAATTCTAATATTCTATACTACTGTTTACTTGATAGTGGTTATTAATAGTATAATACATTAGATAAAATCATACATATTAGATATTACATACATTCTATAATAGTAAGATGAAAACCAAAAAGATCAAAGTATGTGTTCTCTTTCAATTTATGCAGTATATAGTATGTAATATTTCATATTTGTTTATATCCTGTTGTCATCATAATTTGCAGATGGACAATGATATGTTTGCTCCTCAAGCCCCCGAGAATCTCCCAAATGTTGCTCCTAACAGTACAACAGTAATTTATATTTATTTTCTTGATCTTCTTCATGTATTTTTACTTGAGTTGTATTTATTTAATGGAAATTTGTCATAATGTCATCCATTATTTTATAGTTATGACTTGTGTAATAATTCATACACTGTTTGGGTGTTTCATTATGTTGTATAATGTGTTTTACATAAGTAAAATGTCTAACTACAATATGTGATTTATATAGACTTATGTGTAATTTTATGAAAAATTGTATAAAAAATTAGAAACCCGCCTTACCAAAAAGCGGCCGCCTGCCGCTCAAGCGCCCAGCAGGTGGCATCCGCACGCCTCCCGCTTCCTGCTTTATAAAACATTGACAGAGACTTTTAGTGGAATAAGAGGATGTAGAAGGGAAGACACATAAGGAGAAGGAAGAAGAGGGACTAATGGGGAGGAGGAAAGGAGGTAGAACAAGGACACTTCTGGGAGGTTGTTGTGGCCGTCTTAGACATGTGTCTGACATAGACATGCCGTGGACGTGTTTTCCATGTGTCCAAGTTTGTCCAATTGGGCAAGTGACTAGGATGGCCACGGAAGTCTCCTAGAAGTGCTTCCTAGGGTGAAGATGTCCACCAATGCAACATTTAAAAGTCCTCTGGTGTGTTCCATACCCTAGTTGGCACTGTTTATAGTCAACTTCTCCAATACTGTCCAAGCCTCATCATTAGTCCGACGCATGAAACTACCACCAAATGTTGCATCAAGAAAACCCATTAGGATATTTTCTACCTCGTGGTTGAAGTTTCGACCACAATCCATGATTGTATTCCATGATAGTGGCATCTTTGAAGTAGGTCGTCAATCATATAGCACTCTCATACGTCAGAGCGTCTCAGGCAATATTTATTTGAAGTTTTTCAGTTGTCCACTAATATGATATGTGAGCGAGAACGGAAAAAACTTCCCTAGGAATTGCTTTTGCAATTCATCCTATGTTTTAATATTGCCCAACATTAAGGAGTTATACCAGTGATGGGCTTTCTTTGTCAGTTAGCAAACAAAGGAAGAGTCTAACTTTGGCTACCTTCTATGGAATGCTTGACTATTTATTTGTGTCACAAAGCTCATTAAACTTCAATAGATGGGCATGTGCATCATGCTCCTCCGCTCTTCATATGGAAACATTATTTTGGACCATTCAGATCAGGTCTGTCTTGATCTTAAAGCCATTAGCGTTGATCCCTCACATTGCACTGCTTGTCTAACATTTGCAACATTTGGCATGATGAATTCCTGTAGGGGCTTGGCTGCATTTGCATCCTTAGATGCCTGTTGTCCTTCTTGAGCGAGTGCCCTTGCTTCAGTCAGAGCGCGGTCTCGTTGCTGTGTGAGAGCCACTCAGATGTGACGTTGGATCTCTTTGTCTTCCATCTTAGTTCTTCAAAGTTCAATAGGTGGGAAGTTTAATCCTCTACCAAAGTCTGTTCAAATTTGGGTTCTTTTCGACTAGAGCGGGACATGCAATGGTCTTAAACTAAAATTGAGAAATCAAAGGATCAATGTCAGACGAATGATTTCTAGAAGAATATATTTCAAGTGGAGGAATAGTTATCACTTCTGAAAAGAAAAGACAACTGTATAACAAAAAAAATCTAACGTTAGTTTTAGCAAACTAGATTCCCATTTCCGTTGTCCCCTTAAATGACACCAAAAATTGATGGGGATTTTTGCGTACTCTAACATCTAATGTGTTGGATTTAGTTTTAATAATATAGAAGAAAACAATAGAACCTAGCCACAAACGGATGACACTTATTGTACTTTTGAGAAGGGTCGGTCCCACTAAACAACATTTTTAAAGAACATGATCGAAGAACCTAATCATTGCTAGAAGAAAGTATTTTGGTTGAAAATTTGTTAAAATTTGATTAACTAGAATTGTCTGTAGTAAGTATTAAATAAACTAAGACCAAGTAATATTTAGATTAAGGTAAACTTTAGGTATACATTTTGCTGCCAAATCCTTTACTCTCCCTTGCATGTTGTATACCGGATATTGAACATTGTTTAGCTGAGTCTGATAATAAACCCTAGCACCTCTCAGATTTAAATGTTAATCTTACTGTTGAGCATCACAACCATCACACTCTTATAATATTTGGAAGTACACTTATTCATCGCTCCAAGTACTCCTATCCGCTATTTCTTTAAGAAATTATTTACAAATCCCCCACACTCTTGTGATATTAGATGTGCATATATAGAGTTGATCAATCAAACATATAGAGACAAAGGCAAGGTTGTCAGAACTGAATCAGTGAACAAACCGGTGAGGCCTTTGGTTCTCGGTTCAGTGGTTCAACCAGTGGTTGAGCTCCTTCATCTGGTGACGTCATCAATCCTTTTGAAAATTATATAATGTATGGAAAATCAAGGAAATGTAGGCATCTCAAGAAGAATATTAGAAAACAACTACAATTCAATCAAACACTGCATTGCATGTGCCAAATTATTGTGTTAGAGCAAATGTGAATAAGAACAAGTGAGACTAAACATAAAAATTGGATCCGGGGGTCAAAGTATACACATGACCAAGAATCGCCCAGTTGGAGAAAATCAAACCGGTTTGATGTGATTTTCATATTTCTGAGAGAACCGAACAGTGCCGACCATCGGTTCCTGGTTCAACCGGCCGGTTTTGTTCGGTTAAAATAACCATGGACAAAGGGAAGTTCATAATGAAACAAAGGGTTTTGTGAACAGGTTTTGAACAATAGAAAGCAAGAGTCGATGAGTAATGGGGCTACTCACGCCCCATTGAGGGGACTACTTGCTGTTCATCATGATATTACACTAAAACGGAAGTAGGGGAGAAGAGATCATAACATGACGAAGAGATGCGGAGTGAACAATACGTGGCTGTCCAAAATGTGACTCCTAGCACTTGCTCCAAGTCTAAGAAGTTCCAAACCCTTGAACTCCTCAAAAAGGCGGATATGTTCTTTCCTATGATCTCTTGGGGAGCGGTTGTCAAAAAGGGTGTCAGATGCCTTCCACATGACCCAGGTGCCAACTGGATAAGTAAGCGCTCCCTCTTTAGGGTATGCACCAATCTATATTATCTACAAAAAAGGTTATTCAATCGGCCAACCTTTGGAACTGTATTAGCTACATTCTTGTAGCTCGAACAATATTTTTAGGAATCTATTAGGCTAGTTAGCCGACATCTGACCTTACTAGACTTGTGCTCCTAAATTAATGCAACCACTAACTAGGTGGTTAGTCGACCGGCTAAGACTGTTTGTGAACTCTGCTGGTTTTCAATAACTGTAGCTGACTAACTACATGCTTCAATAGGCCGACTTACTTTCGAAGCTAGCCAAATTATGTGTTTAAGCCTTCCTTTTGCATCTCTATTCCCTCGACAAGAACTAGTAGAGTTTAGAAATGAGTAGGACCCTTTTCTAGTACTTTGAGATTCCCACTTTGAGTTGACACATCTTATTCAACTCCTTGGTGTTCTCCATCCATTGTCTACCTTGAAATATGGAGTAAATCAAAATTTGTAGAATAGTTGATAGGCCTAAATCGCGCGTCCGAAAGGAGGCTGACTCGGAAGGAATCAAACTTTAAATTTATAACCCGAAACCTTCAAGGACCCCCACAACTTTATTACGGGGTCGAAGTAGATATACGGGGTCGAACACAGGGACGTGGGGACGTTTAGGACGCTTAAGATCTCGCTCTTAAGTTAGTTAAGCCAATCCGATAGTCGATAAAAATATGGAACTAGAACTAATCTAGCAAAATGTCATGAAGTAAAACAAAACAAAGAAAAGAAAATTAAACAAAGTCCGTAGAATTCTACTAATCAAAGAGGAGTTCCTGTCTATGTAACCACAAATTGGGCAGTCTATGCACCCGTTCTCGGGCGTAGACAACCCTCGAACACCTTAGCAAGCAACCTACATCCAAACATAGTACGTACTGTGGTGTCTGTTCCTGTGGGGTCATCCCACTCGCTTTCGCGCAGCGTGACTAAAACCCATCAATGATATGAAACCTCTCTCGAGGATGACAAATCAACACCTTAGAATATTCTAGATATCCTCTCAAGTCTAGAATATTCTGAGATGCTAGGAACATGTGTGATTTGGGCAGAACCTGGTAGTAGGCCCGACCGTGGCGGGCTGGGCCTGGCCGTGCCCAGGTCTACGGTTCTGTGCAGATCACCTTGAACCGTCCTCCTTTCAGATTTCGATTCAAACTACCATCTCTTATCTATTTCTACAATGAATCTCTCGATATAGGCAGAAATAGAAGTTCAAGCAAGAAAGAGATCAACCAAATTATCAATCATAACTAGAAAGAGATGATAGAACTGAAAGCGTACTAATCTGGAATATAACTACTTGCTTAAGGTAAAAGTACATAAACATGCTCAAAATGGGCTACATAGCCAAGGAGCTCAACTAGCCATGGACAAGCATAGTTGACACCAAACAAAGATGGAAGAACATCATTTGTACAGAAACAAAGGAGAACAATAGAAGAAAGGAGAAGAAGAAGAGATTTAGCCCGTAGAGGAGAGGTGGCTCTTGCTTCTTAACCTCGGTATGGGCCGGATCTCGTCTTTAGGTCGTCCTCCTTGGTCTTCTGGACTCCTTGGCCTCTTTTCTCTTTGATTCCACCCCAAACAACAACTTGGTGGGTGTATGGAGGTGGAAGATGGATGAGAATGGTAAAAATAAGGGTGAATGGTAGTGGAAAATGACGGTGGATGGAAGCAAACTGGAGGGATGGACGTAGGATAAGCACTTCAGCCCTTTCGGACCTCTGAACTCTCCCACAGGGCTCTCGGAACCAAGAATGTCCGGAACCACAACGTGGAACCAGAAAAATCTCCGAACCCCTCTCCGGGTCACGAGGAGTGAGTATTTATAGGCGAAGGCGGAAGATGGTTGCGGTGTCTGCCTTGGTCGCTACCCTGGTCTTGGCCCGACTGTGCCAGGATGGGCATGGTCGTGCCGGGGTCGTGGTCGAGGCAGATGTCACGGCCGAGGCAGATGCCACGGTCGAGACAAATGCCGCGGTCGAGACAGACGCCGCGGTCGAGGCAGATGTTTTCCCTTGTCCTCGGCCTGACCGTGCCGAGCGTAGTGGTCGAGAGGGTGTAGCGGTTGTGACCCTTACTCAGGGATAAATCCACCCAGTGGGGGGGTATTACTGGTGGTCGATGGGCCTGCGTCGATGAACCTTCTGATTGACGAGGATGCATTTTGATAAAGGACTGACCATCGAAAATAGGGTCCAAGATATCAAAAGTTTTTTGGGCCCGTTAGTCGGTTAGCAGGACCACCGTCTCCTAAGCTGGTGTACAAAACACGACGTTTGTGGAGTAGGATATGGAGAAATGAAATCTTCTTGAGTTCGGCGCCTGCAGGTTCCAAAATTGGCTAGTTGAGCAATTCTATCTACAAATTACTAAAAGATAAGGACCTAGGGTTATTTTGGCCATATAAAGGCTATAATGACACAAAACTATAAATGAATGCTTTGCATAGCTGTCTAAATTTGGGTGTTATCAATAGTCAACAAGAAGGCAAATGTAGGTTAAACCTATCTAAAGCGCACAATAGCGCATGAAATGTTTAGTTAGCATGGGTTTTAACCACATTAATATTCTGTCATTCATAGTGACTTGACTTATTGAATTAAGTAAATGTCAAGGGCTTCATTGCAATTGCTGGCATGGGCTATTAGCCTACTAGATGCTACATGAAGTTTGCAATTGCAAAACATGATGCTGGATGAGATATACATGTCCGTTAGCCTACTAGATGTTACATGATGTATACGGTTGTCAAAACATGATGGTGGATGGGCAATAAGTATACATGTATGAGCATGTTATGGTGAATGGTAGTATGCCCTAGATGAGGTGCCTAGTTTCATCCATTCTTCTCTGGGTAATATTCTGTCATTCATAGTGACTTGACTTATTGAATTAAGTAAATGTCAAGGGCTTCATTGCAATTGCTGGCATGGGCTTTAGCCTACTAGATGTTACATGAAGTATGCAATTGCAAAACATGATGTTGGATGAGATATACATGTCCATTAGCCTACTAGATGTTACATGAAGTATACGGTTGTCAAAACATGATGGTGGATGGGCAATAAGTATGCATATATGAGTATGTTGTGGTGAATGGTAGTATGCCCTAGAAGAGGTGCCTAGCTTCATCCATTCTTCTCTGGCTGCTAGTTGGGGTGGTATCCTTGGGTTGACAAGCCACTCAATTTTTTGAATAGAAAGTAGAATTACAATGTGGTTTGTTCACACACATACGTTTGAATCTAGGAAGCATGGACACAGACAGAGACACATACACGAATGTCGATATAGATATGTGACCTTTAAATTTTGAAAAATATAGGACATGGACACGAAACTAGACACGACAAAAAACACATTTACATGTAAATCATATTTATGTATAAACACAAAAAAGAACAAACACATTCGAATACAAAGATCATCTCATCCACGCTATATCCAATTTCATATTTACACTCTAACACATTATTCATACATCATGAAATTAAACCATCAAAGACATACTATCAAACAAGCCCATGTCATAATCACAATAACAGTCAACCTTGTAAATAATTCATTCACAATTAAGAGTTGAATACCATAAGAATGAACTCACAGTAAAATATTTTGCATATTAGAGTTTGGACGATAAGAAAATAGTGCCGGTGATGGACATTGTCACAAATTCGGTATTCGGAATACGCCCGCTTGAGTTGAAAAATTCAGAATTCGGTAAAAATGCAAGAAATTCTGGTAAAAAGCGGTCAATGCACGGTAAAAGTACGGTCAACTATTCGGGAAAAAGTCAGGAAAATATCGGAGGATATGTACATATATTACATATGGATATATGTATATATATGTTTTGAACATATATATGTACATATATATTGCGTACATATATCTATAATTATTACTTACATATACATATACATATATTACACACACACACACATATATATGCATGTACATACACACACATATATGCATGTACATACACACACATATATACACTCAAACTAAGCTAAAGTCTTAATCAATATAATATGGGAAAATAATGTGTAAAACGGGAAAAAACATTAAACACGATTAATTAGCAAAAATACGGGAATAATACGTAATATTCGGGAATTGAGATTTATTCGGGAGTTTCATATGTCTAGGGAAAAATTCATGTTTTAAACTCGACTTTTTCGGAGTATATTGTGACTATGGTGATGGACAACAAAGAAAGAAGCGGGAGGTATGCCATTATTTGTAGAAAAGGAGAGTGAAAACAGTGATGGTGGTGTTTCCCCTTCTTAGTGTTGGGCATATCTTGGCTGTGTCCAAGCTGTGTCTGGGCTGTTCAACTCCTGATAAAAAAAGCGGGACTTGGGACACATCGAGGCTGTGTCTGCTGCTTTTCCACTCAATGTCCATGTTGGACACGTGTCAGCAAGGTATCAGAAAGCGGGAAGCGGGAGGTGTGCGGACAGCACCCTGTAACCGATTAAGCGGTAGACGGGCGATTAAGCGGGCAATTTTTGAAAAAGCAGGTGTCTAAATTTTATATATTTTTATACAAAATGTCAAAATTACATGTATGTGTATATAAAAAATATATTTATAAGGAAGTTCTATACATATCTAATCAGCAAATCAGTAATTAACTAAGTATTCATCAATACTTTACTATTAATCAGTATCTCTAATCACTAAAATCAGCAAGCAGATCAGTAATTGTAAATCACAAACTATGAATTATTGAATTAAAGTAATCACTAAAGTAATACTAACCAGTAGTACCAATCATTAATCACTGAAAGCAGCAAGGAAATCAGTAAAACTAATCATGCATTAGAAGTATAATAGAGCAATATGATATTTACTTAGATGCATTACAGTAGTACCCAATCATTACAGCTTACACACAAAGTATGCATTCTAAATTAGGACTAGATATATCATAGAACATTTAATGTATACAAGTTTCATATATTATAGTCAACACTACTTGGACTATGTAATTAATTAATGTTAGATGCTAGCATTAGGATTTTTAAACAAAAGCGGGAAAAAGGCAGGCAAAAAGCGGGAAAAAAGCAGGAAAAAGCGGGTGAGGCGGGCAAAAAGCGGGTGATTATGTTCAAAACGATTAAGCGGGTGCTTAGGGGCAGGTCATGGCTGATTAAGCGGGCTCTTAAGCGGCCGCCTGGGCCGTTTTTTAATTCACTGCGTGTCGGACACAATCACGGCAGCCTCCAGGAAGTGTCCATGCTTCCTTGGTTTAAATACTGTTTCCTTGTGGCTAGGTCACAAAGGATTGCGTTCTAATGGTTTTTATTTCAAAATAAACTATAATGAGACATGTGGTTGCACAAATCCCTGCAACATAACTTTCATGCTTTTTAGTCATCAACAAGTATAAAAATTATCAACTGTTGCTTTGATCAATTGTAGGACTTTTGGAAGCATAGAATCATGTATATAATTATTGTGTGCAGCCAGGTTCACCGGGCTTATATCCTAATTTTTGTGGCCTCCGGAAGTACAACGCTGAGATAGCAATTTTCTGATCACCCGGATAAAAGCAACCTCCTATGTCGGATGCAGCAGCAATGGATGCGGAAATAGAGGCTCGTTTCAGCTCCTTAGAGCTGATTGGTAGAGGATCCTTTGGAGATGTTTACAAGGGGTATATATTATTCTAACTTTAGTTTTTGGGGCATAGTTTAAAATCTCCACGAAATTGTCGAAATTTCCACAATTATTTCCATACCGATGGCCATCGGACATCGAAATGCACTGTTGAAACGCGTTGTCCATCGGATTTTTTCTGTCTTTTTAATGTACTATGGACTGCCTAGAGCATTTTCTTTTTGTACAGTTTTGTGTCTTTTAAGTCTAGACCTTGTGCTTGCAAACTATAATGACTTGATTCATTGATTTCACCATTGAAAATTGACATCAAAATTCTCCATCGAAATCCCCATCGAAATAGTTCAGGGTCCTTCACTCACACACGAGGAGACCCCCACCCTCACATATCCAGAATGAAATATTATTGCATATTTGAGTAGATCTATACTAGTAGATAATTCTGGAAAAATTTCATGAATTAATTCGTTGATTTTGCCGTCAAAACATTAGAAATGCATTTGTCAAAATTTCCATCGAAATTTCGGTAAATTTCTGTTTCTGTGGCCAGCGAAACGACATCGAAATCGGACATTTTCTTCCTTGTTGTAACTTGTAGCGATAATGTCAATATCAGTTGTTAGGGTTCTTTCTTATATTCCATGCAGTAGCTTGGTCATGCAATAATTCGTCCCCATTTCTTGCTTGATTTCTTGTGCAGACCGAGAAGGTGTTTTGCTCTAAAACAAATGATAAATGCATGTGTATCTATGTTTTGGCTTCTGTGCTTGTGTATGGATTATCTCCTGAATCGACTATAAATTATCATTTAGATGCATAATTGAACACAATTTGAGAAACAAAACCAACTTGTAAAGAAAAAAATATTTAGTGATGGCATACTCCTTTAAAAGAGGTATGCCCCCCTTCCAAACACATAGACAGAGTGGTATTCTAAAGCGCCCATTTTATCATCCTTTTTCTGAAGATGTTGATACATTGCCAGTAATCATAATCTTTAGTCACGCCCTTCATCTTGGAATGCACATCTCAGTGAAGGTCTTTATTTTTGTGATCACGCTCTTTGTTTTGGTAGGCAAAAGTAATCCTTGTTGTCATGTCAAAAAATTGTACATCTGGATACACCATGTGCAATTTACCATATTCGTCATTGAAGCAAATGACATCAATATAAATTTTTTCTTGCAGTGAGAAGGCCATCTTTGATTATGAGTTACAAATGAGTTTTATCAGAAAATTGTATAATACTGCCATAAATGTCTATATTACTTTAAATATTGATGGCAACTACTGAGTGATTCTGTTCTCCTTGAGGTATTTGATGCATGGGGATTTTCTTAATACCAAAATGCATTGGTGCTAGATCCACCAGAATACTATCTTTCATTGAGGTTGAATTTGTAATTATAATCACAAAATATGGAACTTGGGACCCATTCTGACAAGCTGAAATTAATGGCATTCAAAATTATGTGGAGACAATTGGAAACCGCACAAACATAGGACAAATTTGCAGTCAGCTCTGAACTTGATGAACATTGTGAAAGAATATTGCAGTCAGCTCTGAACTTGATGAACATTGTGAAAGAATATTGTATTGAACTGATTCTATTAATAAAAGAGGTACAGCCCTGTCCTATATATAGGAGCAAGGGAGAAACCCTGAGACTTGTGTATCAAGTAATCTAAACAGGCCGAGACACTAAAGGCCCACTAACTAATTAACCTATTAACTAAATAGGCTAATATATACTCTTTAACAAACATAATTCATATATATAGTTTGTAGTACATGCATGTGTTTTGGTGTATTTATGCTTCCGTGTACCATTGTACCTAATATCATAGTTTTGAAGAAACGCAAGTGCTAAGTAAGATTTACTAGAAATATATGAAATTAGCAAGTAGTAAAGCAAAAATCATGATTTTGCAATAGATAAAAGTATAAAAGTGAAAATATATGTACCAAGTTAGCAACCTCCTTTTTAAGCTGTCATTCAGATTAACTAAACTCAAAAACAGAACATTGCTTTTTCTGTAGATGAGGGCAGCCCATTGATGTGGTTGTTTAGTAGATGAGGGTTTACACTGCTGGGGTGGGGTCACCTAAGTGGCTCCTCCTGGGGGGGTGGTTCCTGGATAAAAAAAGACCTTGCACTTTGTGTGTGTGTGTGGGCTATATGGGGGAAAAACACTAATACAATTTCTTCAAAAACATAAAAAATAAAAACTTTAAAATGCAAATTTATGTCAATTAGGAATAATTCATGATGTATTTGTTTTATCCTAAAAATAGGATCTCTTGACCACTGTGTCTTAAAAAGCGTTTGAAGCACTTACTCAAGCAGCCACTTGAGCGGCAACTGGGGTTGCACACTCCAAATCATGTTAAGTGACTGCCAGACAGATTACAGTTAAGTGGCCACTTAAAGCTCTCTTCACCCGTTTGAGTGCCCGGATGAGGGCCTTTTTTGAGTGGCCACATGGGCTCGCTTTTGGTCTGGGCGGCCAAACTTAGGCCTAATCCTCAAAATCAATTATTGTCGGCCTACAGGGATAAAAAAAGAGGCTGTTTAATAAATTTATACTAGTATACTATTACATTAATACATTACTGTTGTAGCATACATTAATACATTACTGTTGTACACATACTGACTTACAATATGTAATACATCAGTGTACATTACATGATTGTATACTACATAATATACATTAATACATTATATATCTATTACAGACTGGGTTTTTGTGCCTTATGCTAGAAAGCAAGTGACGGGTAATTGATATCTTGTATTAGAGAAACCTTGCTCCTATAAATAGGAGAAGGGGGAAGCATACATACATAAACTAAACCTTGATGGGCCAAGACACACTGAACCCATTTACAAATAGACTCAAGTAACTTAATTAGTTAAACTCTCTAACACTCCGCCTCACGCTAGAGCTTGGGAGAATCCCAAGTCAGCTTGCAAATAGAGAGAGAGACAAAAAGCAAAGAAGCAAAATAAAAAAGATAAACCTAGCCCATACAAGAATATTTCTCCCCCTCTATATTAAAATAAAACACTCAAACACTCAAATACTCCCCCTCAAGTAGATAATATGAACTGATTATGATGGTCATAGGAGCTTCTCGTGGCACATGGAGTTGTAGTAAGTAGCAACTAGTACGTTCATGGTCTTCATCAAGGTCGCTAGCTTCACATTCCAGAGCGTGCTGGATCACGTCTCCAAAAAGTGTTGGGTCACAACAACAATAGTTGACGTGCAAAAAATAATGGACAGGTCAACGTGCAAACAAAGCACAAACAAGCCAGAGAGTGCTGGAACACATTAGCAGAAAGTCGATATGTGCAAGGCACGATCAAAGTCAATGTGCAAATAAAGCACATACAAATAGCAAAATAGTAGAAGAATGTAGCCAAATAGATGACAATAAGAAAACATATGCAGAAATGATGTAGCAGCAGACGAAGATGAACAGGCTCCACAAACTCTTTGTATGATGAACAAATAATGGCAGTAGGAGAATGATCAACAAAATATATATCAATAGGCAAATCCACAGAGATCACTTTATATAGTGACAGGAAGATTTATAAAGATAGTAGTAGACATACAAATTTCCTCTCTTCATCTTCTTTCCATCTCATTTTTCCATCTACTCATTTTCCTCTATTCTCCCCCAAACACCAACCACAAAAAAAATGAAGAAACCGGTTGGGGTGGAAAGTAAAAAAACAATGGTAGAGGTAACAAATATAAAATAAAAAAAAGTGGAGAAGAGTAACCGATAATGCGAGTCGATGTGCCACATGACCCAATTAGACAGATCCGGTAGAAATAAATGGATCTTTGCACGACTGGAGAAGAATATCAATAGGCATAGTGTATACTTGAGGGTGAAAAAGAATTAAGCGAATTGAGGGTTTATGCATGTAGGGCTAGGTAGCAGTGGGGTGAGAGGGGGTAGCGGTGGGTTCTATGGGGGAAGAAGGGGTAGCTGCTAGAGGCAGGGGTGGCAGTGATTATGAGGTAGAGGGGGCAGTGGCGCTAGGAGGTTGGTGCGGTGGCAGCAACGACTAGGGACTACTAAGAGTGGATGGTGGAGGCTGGACATAGTGGTGTGGTGGTAGCGACAACTAGGATGGAGGGAGGGCGGTAACAGTAGGGTGAGGGGAAGAAAGGGGATCACAACAACATCATGGGCAATGACATGGGTAGTTTGGGGGTAGGGATGGAGGTGGTTGGGTGGCGGGCATCAACAATAGGTAGCAGTAGCGTGGGTAAGGGAAGCAACAAGGCGGTGAATGTAGGAGTGGGTGGGAGATTGCGATGGTGGCTTGGGCAGGAGGCTACGATGATGGGGCTTGATAGCGGCGACAGGGGACAAATCACAGGAAGACAACAACAATATATGGGGAGAAACAACATATTAATGAAATAGATATTTGGTGGAGTTTTCATCAACGGAGAAGAAAAGAGAAGTAGATGACCATGAAGGATGGGAAGATGCCTGGTGGGCGGCCAAGTCAGGAAGAGATGGTGGCCACCCTTAGGCCGATGCAACTCTCATTTTTCTCTCCTCTCGAGGGTTTCCCAAGAGTGCCCAACTCTGATACCATATTAAAAAGCTAGTGACGACTAATCAATGTCTTGTATTAGAGAAACCCTGCTCCTATAAATAAGAGAAGGGGGAAGCATACATACATAAACGAAATCCTAATGAAGACACACTTAGGCCTATATACAAATAGATTCTAATAACTTTATTCACTAGACTGTATAACACCTTATATTATATGATAATCATCATCATCAATCATCATCAACTAAGCCTCAATCCCAACTATGTTGAGGTCGGCTACATGGATCCTTCTTTTCCATTCAGCTCTATCATGGATCCTTATATTATATGATAATACATTACTAATTTAATACACTGTACATCTTCTACTATCTACTGCATATTAGTTTATTAATTTAGAATTCCATATATTACGTCACACTATGAAAAGAGACCAAAGTATAGATGTGTTATAAATGCCATACAATGTCGTGTGGATGATTTTTACACTTAATACATGTTTAAAAGTTCCTACTTACATGGAAATATGTGTAATTTTCTTTAAAATTATATAAGAATTTAGGCACTCAGCTATTTCAAAAAGCACCAACCTGGCGCTCTAGCGACCGCAAGGTGCTGTGTGCACGCCTCTCACTTCCCGCTTTTTAAAATATTGCCGGACCATATTATACGTAGAGGCAGTACACATTTAACATGTGATTTTTTCTAATGGTTTATTATTACCTATAAATTCCCAAATGATACTAACCAATGATGAAAAATGCTAATTATGTTGCTATCGTACTAAGTCAATGCTTCGGCTATCAACAAAGACAATAGTTTTTAATCACCAAATAGTTTTTTTTATAAAATATGGGATACCTGATGCCATCCACTCTTTCTCCACCTATGTATTGCCAGCAACCTTGAGGGAACTCCCCTGGAGTGTTTTTCTTACTTTTCTGTAGTTTGCATATTTTCCATTATGGCTTGTTGTAAGCGGTAAGCTACATGAAACTAAATTTTAGGAACGCAAGTTCGGTTCCTGGTCATAGAGTTTGGTTGAATTCCAAATGTGTTTGATTTGTTGTAGGTGTAAATGTTAAAGTTCCTATATTATATAGGTTTACATGTTTGTTTTTTAGAAATTATGGCAGTAAAGGCTTTAAATCTGTGTCGAATAAAGAAACAAAATAGGACGTTTTGCGAATGTTGTTAGTAAGCCTGAGAGTATGCTGTTTTAGATTTAGTATGGAATTCTAGAACTGTGTTTTATTTCTGCTTATGGTAGTGACGATAACAGAACTTGTCTTGGTGACTTTCTGGAAGCCAGTCATGGGAGTTTACAAAAGGAATTCAAGTTCTTAAGTGCTCCATTGAAGTTGCACTTGAGTTATTTTCTTACTTCTATTGAGTGTTTCAGTAATAGATGGAATGGATTGCCGAAAATCACACGTCCTGTTAATGAAACTGGTGTTTTTCTTCCAACAAGTTTACAATAACAGTTTTCATGAATGTGCTAATAAGATGGAGAAACATCTGAAATATGTGAAGTGGTATGCTCTAAGAATAAATGAAATCATTTGTGCACTTTGTACTAATTTAAAGGGGGAAAGGGTGAATGAGAGATGGTCTAGTGGCGAGTGCAGGAAGGGAGTGGAGGAGCCAGGGAACCTGAGGGAGGTTCGAACTGTGCCGATGGCTCCTGCCAGCCTGCCACCGAGTGTTTAATTGGGAAGGAGGAAGAATAAATGTAGTATGAGGAAACATCTAGCTTTTGAAAAGTTCTTACCTTTTAGTGACCTGCATTGGTTGGACATCTTGTTGTAGCTATTTTTAAGTTTTAGACTTTATGAACCGGGTTTCTGTAATTTATCCTTTTTGAATTTGCGAAATTATTACCATCATTTTACTGCATGGATGATTACATCTATCCAAAATTTTAATCCATTTTTTTATCTGCTGGTTAGGAAGAAAAAATCCAGATAATCTAACTGTGTGGTTCATGCAGCTTCGATAAGGAGCTTGGAAAAGAAGTTGCTATCAAAGTCATTGACCTAGAAGAAGCGTAAGACATCTATATATATGTTGTAATCACTTCTTCCACCATACTGTATTTAAAGTTGTTTATCGTCTAGGTTTTTTCCTCTTCTGTTATTTATGGGTGCTCTATATGAAATCATGAGGTCAATCTTATTGCTCTTGACATCACTGAGATCTATTTTTGTCCTGAGGGACATGAATCCTGTATATAAAAAAAGGAGAATTACAAAAAGGAACTGAATACATCTAAGAACTTACCATATTTCTATAACAAGCTTTGCCCTCTTATATGACTAACCCCGCACAAAAGGAACTGAACACATCAAAGACCTAGATCTCTACAGTATGGTCCACAAAATATGCACAAATGGTTTCATCCAGTGAGGACTGTATAGCTTTCACCATAGCATGCTTACGATGGAAAAGTCCCTCAAAAGGTTTCTAGTGTATTTTCCCCCTCCTGGAATCCTATTTAAAACTCAAGATACCTTGTTCCCTTTTCACATCAACTTTTTCATGCCTCAAAAACTTCTATTTCTGAATAATAGAATAGTTGGCTAAAGATATCAAGTTGGCTTTTTAATGATATGCTTGTAGACGGTGCATAGTGCGTCAAACCGCCTAAAAGGTCTTTGCAGATTCTTTGAAAAGAGCAATTATTTCCTTCTCATATAGCAGTAAAAGCGACCAGGCATCCATCTTAGCATCAATTACCATCTTTATAGATCATCTATAAAGCATCACATAGACACATAGTTTCTCTGCAGACTGTAGACAGTCGTTAGATTAATCTTTTTTTTTGTGCTGCACCTTTGAAGCCTCCACCTCCTTGCTGGTCTGCATGCTTCCTCCTCTATGAACAACCTAGAAAAATACTCCCAAGTTATATATATATGTGTGTGTGTGTGTATGTGTGTGTGTGTATGCATGTATGTATGTATGTATACACATATATATAGCACATAAACACATATATAGATGCACATATGCATTGCATACATATGTATACATAAAATACACACATACATATACATATATGTGTATACATTTATATAAACATATGTTAGAAAGTCTATATTAGCCTATTTAGTTAATAGGTTAATTAGTTAGTGGGCCTTTAGTGTCTCGGCCCGTTTAGATTACTTGGGGCACAAGTCTCAGGGTTTCTCCCCTCCCCTATATAAAGGAGAGGGCGTCCAGTCTTGTAATCATGGAACACAACATCGTCGAAGTTTGGCGAAGTTTCGCCGAAGTATCGAAATTCGACCATAGGCGAAGTCGAATACCATATACTTCGACCTCGTCCAAACTTCGGGGCGAAGTTTCATGGATGTCGACGAAGTTGACTTTTTTGTGTGTATTTTTGTCTCAACTTCTCCGAAGTTGTCGAAGTTTCCTCGAAGTTGGCGAAGTTGGGGCGAAGTTAAGACCACCCAGAACCATAATCCCAACTAGTGTCCCAATGGCCATATAAGGCATAAATATCACTCCAACCCTCTTCATAACTTCTATTATCAACTCCTATGTTTTTTATTGCCACTCATTCCTAGAGAGGGTGTTGTAACTACTATTTGATTGTATATTGTATATAATACATATGGTGAATTGTATCTATATATGTGTATTGCACAATTGACCATTTCAAGCAACACATTGTATTATTAACCTACATAGGGCTAGAGAGTCATAAATCGTGTTCTTTTTTTAAATTCACATATGTAAGATAGAGGTGTAACATAATTAGAAGTTTTCCATCAAAGTTTTCTAAAAATTCACATCATTTCTTCAAAAAATGGCATCGAAGTTTGTCGAAGTTTACATCTAAACTTCCTCGAAACTTCCTCGAAGTTTCCACAAACTTCCACTTCCACACCTGGCGAAGTCGACACGAAGTCGAAGTCCTGCACCATGCTTGTAATCATTTAATCCAATTGCATTCAATACAATTTTATTTCACATGGTATCAGAGCGTGTTTGCTCCTGAGGAAAACCTAGCAGCCGTCCTCCCTTCCCTCTCCTAGCCGGCGCCCACAACAGCCCTAGACGTAGCCGCCGCCTCTCTTCGAGAGAGCAACCGGGGGCTCTCCCCGCTTGCGGGCGGCTGTCGCCATGACTTAGGCCGGCTGCCCGCTAGGCAAATCCGACCTACATGGCTCTTTCTTCCCTTTCATAGCTACTCTCTAGCCGCCATATCCAATGATAATATCCAACGCCACCATCACTTCCTCCATCTGCCGCCGCCGCTGCAACCAGCAGCTACCGTCGGCCAGCAGCCGCCGTCGACCCAAGGCAGCCGTAGCTATCCGTGCTACCACCAGCAAACAGTAGCGCTATCGTCAACATCTGCGCCGCCCATCCGCTACCAACAACAGCCGCCAAGGACAACAACATCGATCACTGCCGCCACCCCAGCTGTCGGCCTCCAGAAACCATCACCGCCGCGGGCAACAGCAACAACCGACGCTGTCGTCGGCCTTGCCGCAACCAAGGAATAAGGTATCCAATTTCGATACCGTTTCGACAACATGGAAATCGAAATTTATGGAAATTTTGACAAAAAATTTGATAAATGCAACTATGCCCGTTTCGACGCCAAAATGAACGAATTAATTTATGAAATTTTACAGGTGTGATCTCTACACCTAAATGCATCGTTTTATGCAATAAAATTTTATGTGGGGGTAGGTTGGGGGGGTCCTTCATGTGGGATGTAAGGGAACTGTCATGTTTCTTGAGGATTTTGATGACAAAATATAGGAATTAAGTTATGCAATTTTACTAGCACAATCCATAAACATAAGTACACACACTTCTCCAATAATATCAAACTTACAACATATTAATAATATAGTAACTTACCAACTCAAATCAGTTGTATGTTGAGTGTCGTGCTGGTTGAGTTGGTTGTTCAGCATACTGTATTGTGTTGATATGGTTGACATATTGCTCCCAGGTCATGTACATTCTGTAAAGTGTGTTGTATGAAATCACATGTTCCTCGTGCACATCACCAGAAACGAACCGCATCATCCCAAACCTTCGAAAGTGATCTTCCAGATCTCTAAGATATCGACTCTTGCTTTCAGATGGAGGTTGACGAGCTTGAGGAAAAGTAGCATGCATTGGGACTTGAGCAACAGGAATAACTGAGCTACCACCGCTCCATGATTGCCCCCCATCATCAGAAAATACACTACTGTTGTACTGATATGTTCCTTGCGGGCCCGAGACATTTGCACTATATGTATATCCAATATGATGCTCTAATTCTGCTTCTGGTTGTGGTAGTGGCTGAGTTTGATATCCAGAATACCCATAGTACGCTTGTGGGTGCCCAAACAACGTATCACCAAATGATTGTTGAGGATTATTAGTATATAGACTTTCCTGCATTTTTACTGTCTATTTTACTCTTTTCTTTGTTATTCTTATGTCTTGTTTTATCCCACATGGGTTATATCTAAACCATGTGGCTTTCTCTTGTCTTATAAAAGAGAACCATGTGCTCCTTTTTTAATCACTCAATAATAAGACAATTAGCCGCAACTTCTAGATGGTATCAGAGCCTCCCGATCCTCCCTAATCCTAATCCTTCCTTCCCTCCCATCAACCCTAGCCGCCACCCTTCCCTCCCATCAACCCTAGCCGCCACCCTTCCCCTTCTTCCCTGTTGCGCCGCACAGCAGCATACCCCTGCTGCCCGCCGCCACCAGCCCCTCCACCTCCTTGCCGCCGCCTCCATAGCCCCACCACTGTCCATTTCCGCCGCCCCGAGCACCCACCCTATCCTCCCTTCTCCTCTTCCCATCTTCTCTTACCCTTCGCTCACCATCTCGTCCGGCTAAAGGCTCCTTTTTCGGCCTTCGTACATTTTCCGAAAAAGTTACGTACAACCCGGTCTTTTCCAGTTCTGGCACGTTGAAGAAGTAAATCAATTTTTCACATCTGACTGCCTGCGCCTCATGGTGGAGTGATCTTTCCTCCATGTTGGCGTAGGTTCTGTTCTTCCTTTCTGCCCCGTGAGGGTCTTCTGAGGTCCATGATTGGATCTCCTACCTACTACTACTGCTAGTCCATGTATTGGACTCCTGCTGCTGCCCTCTGCCGACGCCTGCTATTCTCTGCGCTTGTGCTACTGCTTTTTCTACTTTGGTCCGATGGCGACTTCAGATCTCCCTCGCACTCTCTGTGTTACTACGGTGAAGTTGGATAGTTCCAACTATCACCTATAGGCTGCCTCCTTTGAGTTGTATGTTAAATCCCAAGGTCGCTACTCCCACCTGACTACAAAAGACCCGTCTCCTCCTGCTCATGATGCTGACGAGAAGACGAAACAAGCCTATGATCTCTGGTCCAAGGAGGACTATGGGGTCATGACATGGATGGTCAACAGCGCTGAAGCAAAGATCAGCCAGTCCCTTCTCCGTCTTCATACTGCCAAAGAAATGTGGGAACAACTCTCCTATGTTTACTCGCACCAACAGAATCCTAAGAAGGTCTTTGAGATCTTCAAACAACTTGCCAAACTGGAGTATTCTACTACTGATTCCGTCGAGGATTACTACAACTCCTGTTGTGCCCTCTGGGATGAGTTCCAAGTGTATCATCCTCTTTCTACTGACATTGATGAACTTAATCGACAGCGGAACGAACTTATGTTAGTTCAGTTCCTCGCGGGCCTACCTGCTTCCTTTACTGGTGTTGTGGACTAGATTCTCTCCAGCGACCCTTTACCCACTCTCCGCGATGTGCTCAAAAGGGTCCAACGCCTACCTTCTGTATCCCAGTCCGTGCCTGAATCTTCTGATGGCGCGGCCCTCGCTGTCCGCTCTGGTGATTCCTTTCGTGGTCGCGGTCGTGGCAGAGGTCGTGGCCGCGGAGGACGTTCTTCTGCTCCTGGCCGTGGCTCTGGAGCTGATCCTGTTGAGTCCCGCTACTGCACTCACTGCAAGCGCACCAACCATACTGAAGATCGTTGCTGGATCAAATATGGCAAACCTGACTGGGCCAATAAAGTGACATCTAATCAGACTGAACCTGCTCCACCGACAGCTGACTGGATCCGCTCGGAATTTGAAAAACTGCTACAAGCTCGTCTGGCGTCTTCTACTGAGGATTCAAATGTTGGTAGTGCCGCCCTTCTGACTACGTCTGGTAAAAACTCCTGGGTGATTGACTCTGGTGCGACTTCTCATATATCTGGCAATCCTGATTTATTCTCTAAACTGCACAAGACTTCTTTTATACCTCCTGTTACTTTAGCTGATGGTTCTAAATCACCTGTTACTGGCATTGGTGATATTTGCTCCACTGGTAGTCTGCCTCTGCGCTCCACTCTTTATGTCCCAAAATTTCCTCTTAATTTACTATCTGTCAGTAAAAATGTGAAGAGTCTTCGTTGCTCAATTACGTATAACCCGGATGGTGTTTTGTTTCAGGATCTGCGCACGAGGATGACGATTGGTTCGGGCCATGAGGGACCGGATGGACTCTACTACTTGGACGATCCAAAGACAGCTGCATATTTGACTTCATCTGTAGCAGGCATCCAGTGGCATTATAGATTGGGCCATCCTTCTGTTGCGAAGTTAAAAGCCTTGTTACCTAATGTAGTTAGTTCTGATTTTCATTGTGAAACATGTCAGCTTGGAAAGCAGACTCGTGCTACCTTTTCCCAAAAATTTTGTATCAGTTCTAAAGCACCTTTTGATATTATACATGCTGACGTTTGGGGTCCATGTTCTGTGTCGAGCACTTCTGGTTTTAAATATTTTCTGAGCTTCATTGATGATTTTTCTAGAACAACATGGTTATTTTTGCTTAAAGATATATCTACTATTCTTGAAAAAATTACTGACTTTTTTGCTGAGATCCGCACTCAATTTGCAAAGCCTATAAATTTTTTTTGCACTGATAATGCGTTGGAATTCATGCAAGCCTCTGTTAGCACCTTTTGTCGTCGTCAGGGCACCATCCACCAAACTTCCTGTGCTTATACCCCACAACAAAACGGTGTCGCTGAATGCAAGAATCACCATCTTCTCGAAGTTGCTCGTACCCTTCTTTTTCACTACCATGTTCCCCAGTCTTTTTGGCCCGAGGCGATATCCACTGCCTGTTATCTTATTAACCGCATGCCCTCCTCTATGCTCAGAAATCAGATTCCTTTTCAGGTTCTGTTTCCCGATGCACCTTTTTTTCTGTCCCGCCTCGCATATTTGGGAGCACATGTTTTGTTAAGAACCTTCGGCCAGGCCTTACTAAATTGGATCCTAGAGCGACTAAGTGTGTTTTCCTAGGGTACTCTCGCACTCAAAAGGGTACCGATGCTATGATCCTGTTTCTAAAAAGTGGTTTGTATCTGCGGATGTGGTATTTTTTGAGCATATGCCTTTCTACTCTTCGGCTGGTTCCGCGCTCACTTCAGATTTACTAGTGGACACGCCTTTACCTGTGGTGGATGATTTGGCTGATAATTCTGATGCTCCGAGTGAAAAGCCACCTCTGAAAGTTTATCACAGAAGACCGAAGCCGACAGCTCCCTCTATGGCCTCTCCATCGTCCTCATCCTCTGTGCCAGATCAAACACCTCCGCATGTATTTTCTGATCTTGATATTCCTATTAGTCTGAGGAAAGGGACAAGAACATGCACTATGCATCCGATTGGGAATTTTTTCTCTACTGCTAATTTGGGTGCTAATTTTGCTAACTTCACTGCGGCTCTTTCTGCTATATTTGTTCCTACAACTGCTGCTCAGGCTCTTAGACATCCTGCATGGCGTCAGGCTATGGAAGAAGAAATGAAGGCCCTTACTGAACGAAATACATGGGCCCTTGTTGATCCACCTGTTGCTTGCTCTCCAGTTGGTTGCCGCTGGGTCTTCACAGTCATATACCAGCCAGACGGTACTGTTGAACGGCTTAAGGTGAGACTTGTGGCAAAGGGGTATACACAGACCTATGGGGTCGACTACTTCGAGACTTTCTCTCCAGTTGCGCGCCTGAACTCTGTGAGAATTCTGATTTCTGTTGCTATAAATTCTGACTGGCCTCTGTATCAGCTTGATGTCAAGAATGCTTTCCTGTATGGTGACCTTCATGAAAAAGTATACATGTCACAGCCCCCCGGTTTTGTGTGTCAGGGGGAGTCCTCTAAAGTTTGCAGGTTGAAAAAGACAATTTATGGCTTGAAACAGAGCCCTCGAGCTTGGTTTGACAAGCTCAACACTATTCTTCAGAAATTCTCTTTCCGGCGCTCCCAGTCAGATCATTCTGTTTTTGTGAAAAATACTACTGCGGGCATTGTTGTCCTTATTGTTTATGTTGACGACATTATTCTTTCCGGAAGTGATCTTGCTGGTATTCAGTCAACAAAGTGCTATCTGGAGAAACACTTCGTCACCAAGGATCTCGGCTCACTACGGTATTTTCTTGGGATAGAGGTGTCCCAGTCTTCTTCTGGTCTCTGCTTATCTCAGCGGAAGTATGTTCTGGACCTACTATCTGAAACTGGTCTTCTAGGTGCTAAACCTGCTAGCACACCTCTGGATCCGAACACCGACTGGGATGATGAGAATTCTCCTGCTTATCCTGACAATCATCAGTATTGAAGAATGGTTGGTAAACTCATCTATCTTACTATTACACGGGCTGATATTACTGCTGCGGTTGGACTGGTTAGTCGTTACTTGGATAAACCTCGGCAATGCCATTGGGATGTTGTCTGCCATATTCTGAAATATCTGAAAAGTTCTCCTGGAAAAGGTCTGCTTTACAAAAAACATGGGCACTGCAAACTTCTTGGCTATTCTAACTCTGATTATGCTGGCAGCAAGGTTGACCGTCGCTCTACTTCTGGCTACTGCACCTTTGTGGGAGGCAACCTTGTCACTTGGCGAAGCAAGAAGCAGTCTGTTGTTGCTCGCTCTAGTGCTGAAGCTGAGTATCGTGCCATGGCGCACACTACCTGTGAACTATTCTGGATTAGGAGCTTGCTGAAGGACTTTGGTATTTCTGATTCGTCTCCTATTCCAATGTATTGTGACAACAAAGCAGCTACTTATATTGCTAGTAATCCTACTTTCCATGAGCGGACCAAGCACATTGAGGTGGATTGTCATTTCGTCCGCGAAGCTGTTCTATCGGGCCAAATCTCTACTCCCTACATTCATACGTCTGATCAGGTGGCTGACATCTTCACAAAGATTCTACCAAAGACGAGGTTCACTGCTATGACATCCAAGCTGGGCATGATAGACATCTACGCTCCAGCTTGAGGGGGAGTATTAGTATATAGACTTTCCTACGTTTTTACTGTCTATTTTACTCTTTTCTTTGTTATTCTTATGCCTTGTTTTATCCCACATGGGTTATATCTAAACCATGTGGCTTTCTCTTGTCTTATAAAAGAGAACCATGTACTCCTTTTTTAATCACTCAATAATAAGACAATTAGCCGCAACTTCTAGAAGGATATAGAGAATCAGAAAGGCTCATGTTTCCCATGGATTCAGCAATATCAGAAGTGGAATCAGAATAGTATTGTGAAGTAGGATAGGATTGGAATCCTATAGGTGTAGCTGTAGCTGTAGGAGGCCTATAGCATGTATCCTCATGTGGCCGTGGTGGTGCACCACTGTAGTCTTTTCCACCTCGAGTTTTCTTCCTCAGAAAGGTTTTTTCAGCCATTGTGATATTAGTGTTTGTAACAACTTCTTCTACTAAAGCTAAGTGAAATAACTAGTTATGATGAATATATATTATATATACTATTATTAGTATTTATAATCTAAAAAAGATATAAAAATTAGTTATTTGTGTAAATTTATTGAAGATACATATAGATCCATGGCTTAGATGTGTGGATCTATGTTTAGAACACACAAATTTGATGAATAGTGGAGTAGATCTAATATTTTAGTGTAAAATACGAAATTATGTGAAATAGAGAAATATGTGTTCAAAATAGATGATATTAGGAGAAATAGAGGTTGGAAATGAATGAAAATGGAAGAAAATATATTTATTTACCTTAATGTAGTCGATCTTTGGCTCCAAATGGCAAATCCCCCTCAAAATCACCCTTTTCTCCACAAAGAAGAGCAGCAGCAACAAAGCAGCTGAAAAAACAGGCAGGTTTCGCCGGTTTCGGCTGCTTACCGATAGATAAGTTGGAAAAACTGCATTGGACCCCTCGAAATTTGGCGAAATTAGCGAAATCATCAAAACTTTGGCGAAATTGCATTTTTATTTCGCGAAATGCGACGGTATCGACACAATCACATGGTTTCGTATCAGGTGTTATCGAAATCGATATTTTGGGGCGAAATTTCGTCGGTTTCGGCGAAACCTTATTCCTTGGCCGCAGCCACCCACCGCTGCTGTAGCCACAACTAGCCAGTCCAGGCACCGCCGACCTTCTTCCGTCGGCTGTCTCCAACAGTCACCATCTGCCGCAGTGGCAATACTAATTGTTGCACAACAGCTGCCTATCAACAGACATCCCCGCCGTCAAAACCATCACAGTCATTATCGCCGCCACCGTGTCCGTCTGCTGCAGAGTTGCTGCCTCTTCATCCAGCAACCATATCCCCAGCCGACGATCGCACTCTTCAACCGACGTCTCATCATCCTGCCCCCCCAGGTTAATTGTTGCTGTCTACTGCGAGCGGTCACCCATCACTCTCCACCGCTACCAAACAACTATGTTTACTGTCCCCATATGCATTATCCCTGTCTCTATTCAGATCCTTAATCGGTCCTATCTTTTGCTAATCGAATCTCATTTTGACCCTAATCGGATTTTTCGCGGGGGCTTCGCCCCTATACCCCCGGATTCGTTGCCCTAACGGGCCAAACAAATCCCTTTTTCGGGTCGGGATCAGATCCATTTAATTTTCTACCCGAATCTTACTTTGACCCATTTAGCATCTTCTCTCCGGTTATCGGTTTCATTCTCCACATTTTTTTATACATACCCATATCACAAAATCCTCTCAAATTCACTAATTCCTTTCCCACCCACCCATTCTTGTGTGTATCCCTTTCCATAGTGCGGGGGGTCATATATCCTTTCCTCCACACCAAACACTCACTCTTGTCGTATTTGGTGTGCGGGGGGGATAGAGTGCAAAGGAAGAGATGAGAAGAGAGAGAGAGAGAGTGAGAGAGAATATGTATGAGAGAGAGTATGAGATGAGATGAGATGAGGATATATGTATTCAGGTTATATATGTTCTAGGCTGTTATCTTCATGGAGCTTCACGTTCTTCAACACGTCTATTCTCCACCTCCAGCCAGCTTCATTCAGCGTCGACACCGTATCCACGTTCGTACCACGTTATGTACGTCAGGTGTTGATGGTGTATTTCTTCAGCTGCATTCATATGAGACAGATGAGTGCTTCTTCAGATTTTCAGAAGCTCAGAGTTTATCTTCACCGAGCTGCTTCGTCACGTCTTCTCCGAGCTGCATCTGCTGTTTTGACATCACCTGTTGCTGATCTTCTTGGAACTTTCCTTGATGGATGATATCTCCTTTCCTGTCAAGCCCCCAAGGTTCACGCTACAGAATTATGGTACCTGCATCGTATCACCAACATATTATCCGTTCGTGTTCGTGCCACGTTATGCACGTCTTCTCAAACGCTTTGAAGACACCACTACTACTACATCATCATTGAGAGATCCGCGTTCATGCCGCATTAAGTACGTTACCAGTGAAGTTGTTGTAGTCGTGGTATGGATGATCGTCTGCTCCCAAGTGGCGAATTACTGCTGTAGTATCAGGTCCATTTTTCAGATGCACTTCAAAGCTCGAGTATTTTCAGCCTGCAGAGTCATCATCACTAAATGATTCAGGGGGAGTATTGATTAAGGGGGAGTAACATCTTTTGTATGAGAGTGATATTTATCTTTTATCTTTCATTTATCATTTCTTTTATCGTTTTATCGAGTCTTGTAACCTCCAAGCTTTGGACATGTGTTTCACCCATGCTCCAGCTTGAGGGGGAGTGTTAGAGTGTCTATATTAGCCTATTTAGTTAATAAGTTAATTAGTTAGTGGGTCTTTAGTGTCTCAGCCGTTTAGATTACTTGGGACACAAATCTCAGGGTTTGTCCCCTCTCTTATATACACTTGACCAAATCAGAGTCTTACACAATATAAAAGGGGAAACATGTTTAAAAGGGAAAAAAACGTAAGACACGAGTTCACACGAATAATACAGATATAAAACGGAATATTCGGAATTGAGAGTTATTCGGCCGTCACATATGGCTGGGGAATTCACGTTTAAAACACAGTCTTTCAAAAAGTCAGTGATTACTGTGACAATGCTAGCCACTATAGGAATTAGGAACTGAAAGCTGGTAAGTTGTTTTGTCCAAACCCCATTCAAAGTGAAGAACGTATTCTGAAGAACTGATTCTAGTGGAATCTTCTCACATAGATGTTGTGCAGATCCATGGAAGTAGTACATTCTCTGCTAGAAGAACTTTCTTTTGACAGGTTCAAGTTTCATTTGCCTCAGATGTATACTGGATTGCCATGGGTTTTGGATTGTTGACTTATTCCAGGCTGGAATCCTTCTCAGTCCCGCATAACGATGAACTCCAGTAAAACATAACCTGTTATTCCTTATAGATCTTGAATTTAGTAAAATTTTCCAATCTTCTTTTCCTTCAGTCATCCATTTACATCATAAGTATTAACACTGAAGCACCATCCAAAACCATGTAAGCCTACTGCATGTATCTCCCTAGATAGGCTCAAGCACCACCCATAGCCTGGTGTTTGAATAGTGAATACAGACCATGACCACTTTTCTTTTTCCATGGTTTCCTTCAGAAATAACCTCTTTTGATCAATGCATGATCCCACACATTCGAGTATAGAATTTTTGACATGTTTTATTTTACCCTTTGTTACTGTCGTCTCTGATGCTGTCCTGTCCTGACATTACTCCCATGAACTCCCTCACTATCACTCCTGTTGTTCCCTCATCAGCTTACAATGCCATCCATCTCATTCTCACTGCCGCCAATAAGAGTCATTTCTTCTTTGCCTTCTGAAAGCAGCTCTAAATTATGTATTCTTTCTTCTCTCTGGGTGAAGCAGCCTGGATAACTGTTCTTCTCTCCGGGTGAGGGGTGTTTCTCCATTCAGCAAGCCCTCCATTCATACATACAATACTCATTAAATCATATCATAATTTTCTGTCTCTACCAACGCTGGTGAGCTCATTGGAAGTGTCATCTACTAATCATCAGACCCTATCTACCCTATCTAGCTACCTTTCACTCTTGGCCATATCAACAATATCTAGCCATCTATGCTCTATCAGAATGGCGATCAATGAAATTATCAAGCAGTCCACCTTCCAATGGTTTCCAACTTCTCATCTCTCTCCATAACAACCTCTCGTCCCAAACCCACTGCTTCACCTGTCGGATGCTTGATGGTATCCAACCTAACTCGCATTCGTTACCCATATCGCCTAACCCTTTCATTTTGTTAAATTTCCATTTTCTTTATATAATAACGAATATACTCTATTTATTTAATTTGCTGCCTTTTGTCCAAGATCCTCCTCCAACTCTTTTTGCTACGTGATCACCTGCCTACCTTAAAGCATTCCACTTTTACTCTCACTTACAAGCACTGCCCCTGCCAACTATCAGTCCATTCTTCTCTTCTCTTGGGGAATGTTTCCCCTGCCAACTGCTCAAAGTTTGATCTTTTCTAAAAAATGTGGCCACTTGCATCAACATAGAACACCCACATGAAGCTTCCTCTACCTTTATTCCCACTTTCCTCTGGCAACTCTTATTACACATTTCTACCACTGCCATCAACCCTCCATGTCCTTCACTTCTTTCCTCTTCCTTGGTCACTTGCTTGAGGAAAGTCTTATGATGTGCTCATCGGATAACTTTTCCCTGTAGCAGCCCCTGGAAATCATTTTGTCTTTGACTGGCTCCTCCCATATTATGTCGACACTGGGTAGGATTAGCCACTTTCAAATACACAGTTTTAACTCCTTTAAATCTTCTTCCCTGATCCAAGTTAGGTCTACAGTTTCCTGTTTCATTACTATCATACACATGAAGGGTCGTTCCTCAAATTTACCCTGAAAATTCCATGGAATGAATCTATGTTACTGCTAATCAGAATAAACTTGTTGAACTCATACCGCTAGGATCCCAGTGGACCCTAGAAAAACCTCCCTACCAAAGGGCTCAGTACTCTTCTCATTGCTGCTACATTCCATATACAAGAGGCAAGTTTCGTATCAACTCCCAAGTCTTCATCTGTTTCATGCATCTGCATGCTGCTCCCATCTTTGTATGCGAATGGTTTTGCCTTTAGTTATGTTTCTTTTTCCTCTTGTGAAAGTTTCATCCTATATTTGTCTCATAGATATGATGTGGTCGCTTTCTACGTATCATGTCTCACTAGTACATGTCAACTAATATTGGTACTCTCACTGATTATTTCACCATGGGATATTCCGTTACTTCTGACACTTATTCCAGTTGATCTCCCGGTGTCTTGTTTATTTGGATTGTGCTTCATGCGTTGACACCGTGACTCTCTCGAACGCCACAGTCTAAGGTTCAAATCCCAGCTCCATGTGAACTCGTGTATTTTTACTATAAAATATCACACTGGAAGGTAAAGCTTAAATTTAAGGAGCTTATGTCTTCCAGTCTTTCTGAATTCTATCATATATTCAGTAAGATATGCTATTAGTAATGTTCTTTTTATAATTTTGTGCTATACTGATAATAAGCTGATTTCACTTCTTCTGTAGGTGTGTATGCTCACAATAATTGATTATTTCTTTTTGTACCCCTCATATTCAATACTAATCTATGTATTTCTTTGTAGAGAGGATGACATCGAGGATATTCAAAAGGTATGGAAACTCCACGTATTATATAGACTGTCTTATAGTTTTCTTATAAGATGGGTATTTTGATAATGCTTTCAGGAAATTTCAGTTTTATCTCAATGCCGATCTTCATATATCACGGAATATTATGGATCTTATCTTCATCAGACCAAGTTATGGATTCTTATGGAATACATGGCTGGAGGTTCTGTTGCTGATCTGGTAGACATATTTCCTTATTCATTTTTATTTTAAATTACTCTATGCTCGTTAAAAGCATCTAGTTACTTTGTGTTACTCTCTTCACCCTTGTCTAATGTATGAGATGCCTTGGTATTAAGGAATTTTGCAACCAAGGTTTTTAATTGTGCAAGGTGGTCAATTTGGTCTCATTCTGGTAAGGTGTGAGCTTCCAAGCCTGCACTTTACATGCTAACATGAAGAAACGTTCTTCTTTGTAATTTCTAGACATAAAAAGTCGACATCAAGGCACCAATGGTTACTAAACTAGAAACAATTACTCTGTAAATTCCACTAGACCGTTCATCTGCATGAGTTACTATACAATGGAAAAATCTAATACCTGGTCAAGGTGCCACTGCAAAACTATCATGCCGTAGGTCGAGGCTGTATAAATAAGATCCGACGCTAAGTGGTAGTAGAAACCATCATGCTTCCACAGTTTTCCAATAACCTTCATCAGTGGATTCTACATAAAGAAGATGACTACATAATTTTGCAGTGTGGTGAACTGGTTAATGTTATAAACTTTAAGGCTGCGTTTGGTACGTAGTGACAAAATGCGTGGTGACGGTGACAGTGACGGTGACAGTGATAGTGACGGTGATGGTGAAATTGTTAAAAATTGTTGTTTGGGAACACTTGCATGGTGATGGTGAAAGGGATGGGAAAATATTTCAAAAGTGTTGTTTGTTACATGGTTACGGTGATGGGGATAGGGAACTATTTTTATAGAAAACACCTCATACAAATATAAATTCTATTCATAAGCACCTCATACATGAAAATTTCTTATGGCATGAGTAACACATTCTATCATCAAATTTTAGTATGGAAAAAAATTGACGGGAACTGTCATCTTGAAGAGAAAAGGTGTCTTGGACAAAATAGTGTGGCGGGAATTTTTTTTGGAGGAAAAAAGGATTTGACAGGAAACTTTGTCTTGCAGGATAAAAGATTTAGTGGAAAACTTTATCTTAGGGGGAAAATGGTGTGGCGGGAAACACCGTCTTGGAGGAAAAAATATATCTTGGAGGAAAAAGGTGTGGTGGGAAACTTTTTCTTGGAGGAAAAAAGATTTGACGGAAAACTGTCTTGCAAGAAAAAAGATTTAGTAGGAAAGCCTTATCTTGGAGGGAAAAAGGTGTGGTGGGAAACGTTGTCTTGGAGGAAAAAAAGGTGGCTTGGAGGAAAAAGGTGTGGCGGGAAATTTGGTCTTGGAGAGAGAAGACTCGTCTTGGAGAGAAACGTTATGGTGAGAAATTTTTCTGTTAGAAACAAAATTTTTAACGATAAATAAATATTTTAAGTTGGTAATGGGTACATTAACAAATAAAAAAAATAACTAGAACAAATTTTGTTAAAAAAAAAGATATATAAATATTATTTAGAGCAAAATAAATTTTGGTGGGAAGTCATTTGACGGGAAAGAAATCTTAGAGGGAATTGTGGCATGTTTATGTACTTTTACCTTAAGCAAGTAGTTATATTCCAGATCAGTACGCTTTCAGTTCTATCATCTCTTTCTAGTTATGATTGATAATTTGGTTGATCTCTTTCTTGCTTGAACTTCTATTTCTGCCTATATCGAGAGATTCATTGTAGAAATAGATAAGAGATGGTAGTTTGAATCGAAATCTGAAAGGAGGACGGTTCAAGGTGATCTGCGCAGAGAACCGTAGACCTGGGCACGGCCAGGCCCAGCCCGCCACGGTCGGGCCCACTACCAGGTTTTGCCCAAATCACACATGTTCCTAGCATCTCAGAATATTCTAGACTTGAGAGGATATCTAGAATATTCTAGGGTGTTGATTTGTCATCCTCGAGAGATGTTTCATATCATTGATGGGTTTTAGTCACGCTGCGCGAAAGCGAGTGGGATGACCCCACAGGAACAGACACCACAGTACGTACTATGTTTGGATGTAGGTTGCTTGCTAAGGTGTTCGAGGGTTGTCTACGCCTGAGAACGGGTGCATAGACTGCCCAATTTGTGGTTACATAGACAGAAACTCCTCTTTGATTAGTAGAATTCTACGGACTTTGTTTAATTTTCTTTTCTTTGTTTTGTTTTACTTCATGACATTTTGCTAGATTAGTTCTAGTTCCATACTTTTATCGACTATCGGATTGGCTTAACTAACTTAAGAGCGAGATCTTAAGCGTCCTAAACGTCTCCACGTCCCTGTGTTCGACCCCGTATATCTACTTCGACCCCGTAATAAAGTTGTGGGGGTCCTTGAAGGTTTCGGGTTATAAATTTAAAGTTTGATTCCTTCCGAGTCAGCCTCCTTTCGGACGCGCGATTTAGGCCTATCAACTATTCTACAAATTTTGATTTACTCCATATTTCAAGGTAGACAATGGATGGAGAACACCAAGGAGTTGAATAAGATGTGTCAACTCAAAGTGGGAATCTCAAAGTACTAGAAAAGGGTCCTACTCATTTCTAAACTCTACTAGTTCTTGTCAGGGAATAGAGATGCAAAAGGAAGGCTTAAACACATAATTTGGCTAGCTTCGAAAGTAAGTCGGCCTATTGAAGCATGTAGTTAGTCAGCTACAGTTATTGAAAACCAGCAGAGTTCACAAACAGTCTTAGCCGGTCGACTAACCACCTAGTTAGTGGTTGCATTAATTTAGGAGCACAAGTCTAGTAAGGTCAGATCTCGGCTAACTAGCCTAATAGATTCCTAAAAATATTGTTCTAGCTACAAGAATGTAGCTAATACAGTTCCAAAGGTTGGCCGATCGAATAACCTTTTTTGTAGATAATACAGATTGGTGCATACCCTAAAGAGGGAGCGCTTACTTATCCAGTTGGCACCTGGGTCATGTGGAAGGCATCTGACACCCTTTTTGACAACCGCTCCCCAAGAGATCATAGGAAAGAACATATCCGCCTTTTTGAGGAGTTAAAGGGTTTGGAACTTCTTAGACTTGGAGCAAGTGCTAGGAGTCACATTTTGGACAGCCACGTATTGTTCACTCCGCATCTCTTCGTCATGTTATGATCTCTTCTCCCCTACTTCCGTTTTAGTGTAATATCATGATGAACAGCAAGTAGTCCCCTCAATGGGGCGTGAGTAGCCCCATTACTCATCGACTCTTGCTTTCTATTGTTCAAAACCTGTTCACAAAACCCTTTGTTTCATTATGAACTTCCCTTTGTCCATGGTTATTTTAACCGAACAAAACCGGCCGGTTGAACCGGGAACCGATGGTCGGCACTGTTCGGTTCTCTCAGAAATATGAAAATCACATCAAACCGGTTTGATTTTCTCCAACTGGGCGATTCTTGGTCATGTGTATACTTTGACCCCCGGATCCAATTTTTATGTTTAGTCTCACTTGTTCTTATTCACATTTGCTCTAACACAATAATTTGGCACATGCAATGCAGTGTTTGATTGAATTGTAGTTGTTTTCTAATATTCTTCTTGAGATGCCTACATTTCCTTGATTTTCCATACATTATATAATTTTCAAAAGGATTGATGACGTCACCAGATGAAGGAGCTCAACCACTGGTTGAACCACTGAACCGAGAACCAAAGGCCTCACCGGTTTGTTCACTGATTCAGTTCTGACAACCTTGCCTTTTTCTCTATATGTTTGATCGATCAACTCTATATATGCACATCTAATATCACAAGAGTGTGGGGGATTTGTAAATAATTTCTTAAAGAAATAGCGGATAGGAGTACTTGGAGCGATGAATAAGTGTACTTCCAAATATTATAAGAGTGTGATGGTTGTGATGCTCAACAGTAAGATTAACATTTAAATCTGAGAGGTGCTAGGGTTTATTATCAGACTCAGCTAAACAATGTTCAATATCCGGTATACAACATGCAAGGGAGAGTAAAGGATTTGGCAGCAAAATGTATACCTAAAGTTTACCTTAATCTAAATATTACTTGGTCTTAGTTTATTTAATACTTACTACAGACAATTCTAGTTAATCAAATTTTAACAAATTTTCAACCAAAATACTTTCTTCTAGCAATGATTAGGTTCTTCGATCATGTTCTTTAAAAATGTTGTTTAGTGGGACCGACCCTTCTCAAAAGTACAATAAGTGTCATCCGTTTGTGGCTAGGTTCTATTGTTTTCTTCTATATTATTAAAACTAAATCCAACACATTAGATGTTAGAGTACGCAAAAATCCCCATCAATTTTTGGTGTCATTTAAGGGGACAACGGAAATGGGAATCTAGTTTGCTAAAACTAACGTTAGATTTTTTTTGTTATACAGTTGTCTTTTCTTTTCAGAAGTGATAACTATTCCTCCACTTGAAATATATTCTTCTAGAAATCATTCGTCTGACATTGATCCTTTGATTTCTCAATTTTAGTTTAAGACCATTGCATGTCCCGCTCTAGTCGAAAAGAACCCAAATTTGAACAGACTTTGGTAGAGGATTAAACTTCCCACCTATTGAACTTTGAAGAACTAAGATGGAAGACAAAGAGATCCAACGTCACATCTGAGTGGCTCTCACACAGCAACGAGACCGCGCTCTGACTGAAGCAAGGGCACTCGCTCAAGAAGGACAACAGGCATCTAAGGATGCAAATGCAGCCAAGCCCCTACAGGAATTCATCATGCCAAATGTTGCAAATGTTAGACAAGCAGTGCAATGTGAGGGATCAACGCTAATGGCTTTAAGATCAAGACAGACCTGATCTGAATGGTCCAAAATAATGTTTCCATATGAAGAGCGGAGGAGCATGATGCACATGCCCATCTATTGAAGTTTAATGAGCTTTGTGACACAAATAAATAGTCAAGCATTCCATAGAAGGTAGCCAAAGTTAGACTTTTCCATTGTTTGCTAACTGACAAAGAAAGCCCATCACTGGTATAACTCCTTAATGTTGGGCAATACTAAAACATAGGATGAATTGCAAAAGCAATTCCTAGGGAAGTTTTTTCCGTTCTCGCTCACATATCATATTAGTGGACAACTGAAAAACTTCACATAAATATTGCCTGAGACGCTCTGACGTATGAGAGTGCTATATGATTGACGACCTACTTCAAAGATGCCACTATCATGGAATACAATCATGGATTGTGGTCGAAACTTCAACCACGAGGTAGAAAATATCCTAATGGGTTTTCTTGATGCAACATTTGGTGGTAGTTTCATGCGTCGGACTAATGATGAGGCTTGGACAGTAGTGGAGAAGTTGACTATAAACAGTGCCAACTAGGGTATGGAACACACCAGAGGACTTTTAAATGTTGCATTGGTGGACATCTTCACCCTAGGAAGCACTTCTAGGAGACTTCCGTGGCCATCCTAGTCACTTGCCCAATTGGACAAACTTGGACACATGGAAAACACGCCCACGGCATGTCTATGTCAGACACATGTCTAAGACGGCCACAACAACCTCCCAGAAGTGTCCTTGTTCTACCTCCTTTCCTCCTCCCCATTAGTCCCTCTTCTTCCTTCTCCTTATGTGTCTTCCCTTCTACATCCTCTTATTCCACTAAAAGTCTCTGTCAATGTTTTATAAAGCGGGAAGCGGAAGGCGTGCGGATGCCACCTGCTGGGCGCTTGAGCGGCAGGCGGCCGCTCAGGCGGGTTTCTAATTTTTTATACAATTTTTCATAAAATTACACATAAGTCTATATAAATCACATATTGTAGTTAGACATTTTACTTATGTAAAACACATTATACAACATAATGAAACACCCAAACAGTGTATGAATTATTACACAAGTCATAACCATAAAATAATGGATGACATTATGACAAATTTCCATTAAATAAATACAACTCAAGTAAAAATACATGAAGAAGATCAAGAAAATAAATATAAATTACTGTTGTACTGTTAGGAGCAGCATTTTGGAGATTCTCGGGGGCTTGAGGAGCAAACATATCATTGTCCATCTGCAAATTATGATGACAACAGGACATAAACAAATATGAAATATTACATACTATATACTGCATAAATTGAAAGAGAACACATACTTTGATCTTTTTGGTTTTCATCTTACTATTATAGAATGTATGTAATATCTAATATGTATGATTTTATCTAATGTATTATACTATTAATAACCACTATCAAGTAAACAGTAGTATAGAATATTAGAATTTAATCAATCATACAAGGATCAGTATTATAGAATTAATTACTCTTACTGTAATGAGGTACTAATGTACTGTTTCCTATTAGACTATTTGTGTATTAGAATTAGTGTATTACTAAGGTAAAAACTACAGAAAAAAAGAAAGAAATAGTACATCATAAACTACTGTTCCGTTTTTGTATATTTTCTAATGTACAACAAGAAGATATTATACTCGTATAGTATTCTATAATGTATTATATGATGAAAAAAATGCACACATAGCCATACACAAACGTAGATACTAGAATATAGCATGAATGATAAAAAAAACGAAAAAAAGCACAAACAGTAGACACGTAGGTTGTATTTCTGAAGAAAAAGGAGGATTTAAGAACCAATTGATAGAAACAAGTGATTAGAAGATTACCTTTGGCTTGATCCTTCCTCTGTTGAGCAGTAGATGCTTCTCCAAATCACCCGCAGCAGCAAGAAGCAAGATTGAAACGGAAAGAATCCACCAACCGTCCAAACCGCCGGCTTCCTTCCGAACGGAAAGCAAAGGAAGAAGATAGGAGGCTGCTTTGTAGCGGGATCGTCACCTTCAGGGCTGCTGGACACGCTTGGGTGCAAGGAGACGATTGGGGCCGCCGATTGCCTCTTCCAGAGTCGCCGGGGAGAGCGGACGCAGACGGCAGTTCCGCGCGGCAACTATTGTCGGGGGGATACGCAAGCGTCGCTTGCATGGATCGATACCAGTGACAGTGATTAAGTTAAACCCGTGTGGGCCAAAGTTCAATTTTTTAATTTGCAAGTGAGCCAATTTAAATCGGGGCCCAATACCAGCGCCCAAACAATAGGCGCCCAAAGGCGGCCGCTCAGACAGAGTACCCAAGCGGGCGCACAGGCGGGTCAAGCGGGCCTTAGGCGGGCGCTTCTTGGGCCGCCGCCTGCAGGGCCGCTCCTAGGCCTAACCGGGCGGTTGGGCTGCTAATCCGCATAGGCGGGCGCCCAGGCGGCCGCCTGGGGCGCTTTTCAAAACATTGGTATTACAAAGTAATACACTGTAACAGGCAATAGTAAACTACCAGGCAACGATGTTCTGAAAAGTGGTAGGCGGTACGCGTTTGGCTAAAGTGCCGCATAGAATATATGCAGAATGCGGGTGCATTTGCGGTTTTATATTTTTTATAAATCAATTATATATAGGCGTAAACTTATATATAGTGTAAAACAAGGAAGAAAATGTCCGATTTCGATGTCATTTCGCTGGCCACAGAAACAGAAATTTACTGAAATTTCGATGAAAATTTCGACATATGTGTTCCTAATGTTTCGACGGCAAAATCCATGAATTAATTTATGAAATTTTACTAGAATTATCTACTAGTGTATATCTACTCAAATATGCAATAATATTTCATACTAGATATGTGGGGGTGGGGGTCTCCTCATGTGTGAGTGAAGGACCCTGAATTGTTTCAGTGGGGATTTCGATGGAGAATTTCGATATCATTTTTCAATGATGAAATCAATGAATTGAGTCATTATAGTTTGCAAGCACAATGTATAAACTTAAAGACACAAAGCTGTGAAAAACAAAATGCTCTAGGCAATCCATAGTACATTAAAAAGAAAGAAAAATTTCGACGGACAATGCGTTTCGATAGTGCATTTCGATGTTCGATGGCCATCGGTATGGAAATAATTGTGGAAATTTTGACAATTTTGTGAAAATTTTAAACTATTGTGTAAAATGTTACAATTATGTATATTAATATGTAGAGACATAAATATTCATGTAAAGTATGTTATATATATGTATATGTGGGTGTCTGTTTGTGTGTACAAGCATTTCAATGAATAATGCAATGTTTTAAAAAGCGGTATGCATTATTCGTGCGGAGAGATCACCTTATAGAGTATAGGCGGAATGCGGGAGTATATGCGGAAGTGTATGCTGTTTTAGATTTTAATATAATTAATTATTAGATAATAATTAATCACACAGTTGCGTATTCCATTTGTACAATTACATATTTGGACCCTAAAATTTAAGATAGACTCGAATATAAAGTTTCAATGAAAAGTAAAGCACCATTTAGAATTCATTCTAGAATCATTTAAGCATAAACTCCAATGAAGCATGGTTTAACAAAACTACATAACAATGAAAACTAACCAAATCATACAAAAAGATGCCCCTATCTCCTAGAGGTTCAAAACAACAAACATTAAATAAGCATGCGACTTATATGCAGAACATACAACAAAATAGTACATCAAGATAATGTTATCAATAACATATAATCTAGCTTGAACTGAGATATCAAATGTACATCTAAAAATTGCCGACTAATCGGCCTTAATTTATGCGAACCGCTTATGTGGCTCGTGCGACCTTTTTTTAAAACACTGGAATAATGAAAAGATAAGTGATAATAAAATGTACACAACCTCTATATAAAAGCGACCACCCAAGCGCTGAATATGCGGCCTATGCACCGGATTCACATATGTTGTCAGGACCACATAGACATATACGGTTTGGGGAGGTGGCCAAACTGCATAAGCGGCATCTTGTGGGGCATATGAGAACACTGCCAGGCAATAGTTATATAACATAGAATTGTATATTTGATGATTAAAAAGGTGTACAATACAGTTTCTTATATAGCAGAAGAGAGGAGAGACTAAAGCAGAGATGAGCAATATGGGACTAAACTATTGAAGTAAAAACATAAGTGAGGCACATGCTAGGCACATGACACTCAATAAAACACAACATATCTCTATACCGTAGTATCATAGATACACGTTGATCCACATATAAACATACTTGAAATATATATATATGCACACACTTAGTTATACAATACAGTTGCAATATATTATAGTAGTATTAAATAGTAGTATAGTATTACATAGTGTTATACAAGTGGACGGAACCGCATCTAATTAAGTTCAGGTTTATAATAGGGCTACTCCATGCGATAATAAAAAGCAGGCCCAAGTAGGTGAAGGCACTTAAATGCTCTAGGCTAGCCTTAGGCGGGCGCCTCTGGTTGGCCTACTCAGGCTGGCGCCTACGGCCAATTTTGGGTGGCCAGAGGGCTGGACTGGTTAAAAGGGCGCTTAAGCGGCCGCCTAAAATGCTGAGTCCACATGTAACTCTGTATTGCTTATTAAGGTCAGATTAGTTTCTATTATAGCTGATCTGGGATTTGTATGCTGTAGCGATTAGTTTGGTACATTGGCTTCTCTTAGGGAAATAGGGTATCTCACACTATGCTTAGTGTCAAGTCCATTGGCCACTGCGATATTGTTTCTTCATGTATCTGTTGATATCTTTCCTCTTTCCTTGCATTTCCCTCTTCAATATAATACTGCTGATCTGTACAGATCAGTGCTGCTAACATCCATGCCCCTTTTACCTTTCCTATTGAGTTCTTATCAGAGAACGTCCAAAGATAATGCCAAGTCTAGATATAGATACACCTGAAGTTGATGGCGGGGATAATAGTGAATCAACGGGCACTGTTAGAGTTTTGAGAAATACAAAAGATGATGGTGCAGAATCCAGGTAACTATTTTGTATCATTTGCCATTCTTTATCTATCGTTTGTTAGATTGTTATAGCTTAGAGAATATTAAATCACAGAAATTCTGGCTGGGACTTAAAAAATGGAGCATCCCAAGGTACTGGAACAATTCGTGCTACCAGAACTGTTCGATCAACTGGAACGGTCCGAAGTACTGCTAAACCACCTCAGTTCTCCTTATCTGGAGAAAAGAGGCCAGATTCTTCTTATAATCAGGTTCCACCTCGCACTTCTAATAGAGGAAATCAGTTCTCACCAACACATGGTAGTGTATACAATGAAACATCATCATCATCTGAAGCACGCTATCAGAATGAAAATATGAAGGAGCCTTTTGATGCATCCCCAGATAATTGGTCGGAGGATGTATGGTTTTCCTTTTCAAAATAATCCATCAGCCCTCCTCTAGCAAAGTCATAAGAACTTACACTGTTGAGTGCCTAATTTGCAGGCACAATTTTCTTCTAGCAGCTCAGGAACGGTAGTTGTACGGTCCCCCAAAGAGCTGCAGGTACAACATTCTAAAATTAAACAAATTTAAGCTTATCATTCTTGTCTTTTGTATCCTACTCATTGGATCTGTTTCTTTCTAGATGAAGGCCACTACTAGCAGGATTGCTTCATCGGAAGATGCCTACGGCACCGTTGTTCTTCATAGCCAGCCTAATGAACCAGAGACCCCTCATACTCCAAAATCAAGATTAGGCATCCTTGAAAGAAGTTCTAGCGCTATGCCGGAAGATAGCACAACTAATCTTGCGGAGGTTTTGGAATAGCTTTATATCAATAGAATTAGTATGCTTGCTTGTAGTTATATTTGATGTTTTTTCTTGATGGAACCAGGCAAAAGCTGCTCTGCAAGGAGGCGTTAAAAAAGGTTCTCGAGAAAGAAGTGCTGTGGCTAAAAATAAAAAAAAGTCAGTGGAATCATCACCTAATCCAGATTCTTCCAGGTCCACTGCCCTTGCAACTAGTATTATTTAATGTTTTAATAAACTAAGAAACTATTGTTTATGCGATCAGTTCTGACATCTGTTTCTTTGTGTGCGGATTGTATACCAACAGAGATACATATGAACTACCAGATGCACAAAGGATAGTTACAAGATCTCACCCAATAAATGATGTCAATGAAAGCTACAGCAAGTTTACTGATTCCCCTGTGTTGTCTATGCTAATTATTCCTTCACTTAAGGAGGTAACAACAATTTTTTTGTAGCCATATGCGACAACTTGTTCATTTGTATCATGTTTTGATAGTTGTAGAGAGCATTTAAACAGTTAATCATGTTTTGGTAGCAGAATCTTAATACAGGCATCTGAGTGACATTGTTTACAAATGGATTGAGATTAAAGTTTTGAAGTTGTTTGTAATTTGAAGGCAAACATCTGTAAGTAAAACACACTGATTGGAATGATGATAGATGGGACAGAATAATATGAGTGACAAAGCTTAATGGCTTAAGAACTGGTGACACAAAGAATCTCAAAACTCTACTGGTTTAAGTGTAATTTTTTGAAAAATTCCAATGAGTCCATTGTTCTGCTCTTTACGGCGGTGTTTGCAAGCAGTGATGTTCATGGCTTTGTGACTGATTAGTTAAAACTGTTTTTGTGTGATACAGTGGGGTAAGTAGCAGCCTTCGTAGAAGGATTCACAGAGATCTCAAATGGTCAAACTATCTTGAAACGTAGGAGTGATTATGCTCCCCATGGCTACATCTGTTATAAGGCTAGAACCAGTTGCTCGATTCTTTAGAAAAGTGTTAAACTTAATAAATTGCACAACCAAGCACTTTCAGAATAAAAAACTCACTAAACAGTTATACCGTATATTAAGACTTTGCAATTCATTCTTTCGTTTGTTGCTGTTGTATTTTTTCCACTTGGATTTATAATTTGACTTTTCACGTAGTAGTTGTTTTCATCATCACCACCATCACAAGTAGGGGTGTCTGCAAACTGGTTGTGGATCAGAAATCATCCGAGCCTATTTAAAATTGGGAAATTTTAGCAAAGTGACTCAAAACCAAGCTCGGTTCTCTGATGTACAACCCAGAAATGTACCCAAATTCTGTAGTTGTCTATGTTTCTTCGAGTAAATATTAAATTAAATATTAATATGATGTGTCAATATTCATCATACTTGTATAATTTGATATCAGAAATATAAAAGAAAATGTGTTAAAGTCTTATCAAGTTAAAAAGCAAGTCAAAAGATAATTTAATTGAACCCTTGGAACTCTGATTGTCTGAATTTGTCAAATCCAGAACAAATTCAATTAGTGGACATCAACTCCCAAATGCATAACCAACCTAGATAGACATATCCGAAAAACAATTCAGTGTTGGATTTGGGGGCTGGATTTATGGTTTTAAATTTAACAATGACAACCGTAGTCTTGTACACCAACACCATAATTCAAGAATCAACCTGATAAGCCCCTATCGCATGAATCTTTTTCCACTTAGCTTTATTTTTAGTCAATTTCATTGAGAGACAACACAACAAGATCTCTACATATTAGCTATATTGCAGTCGTTTTAGGTGTGTATATTCCTCTTTAACTATGCAGACACATGCCACTGTCTCATGGAGCTCATGCCATCACTTAAGGTGATCTACGGCTTCCTCAAGTATGTCCCTCCGATTTGGAGGAGGCCGGCTGTCGGCCCGCAACTACTTTTCTCTCCCTTAGCCTCAGTCATTGCCCCCTCTACAGGTCGTCTCTCATGCGCTGGCAAGACATCGCTGCTTCTCCACCTCTTCTCTGCCAGTCCTTCTGACAGTTTGGATCTAAGATTTGAGATCTTGGACTGTGGAACACGGGGTTGTGATTACGTGCGTTGGCTCCGTCTCTAGGCGCGACAATCTCTAACCGACAGCGTGGAGGAGGCCTGGGTCGGCCCCAGTGGCATCAAGTTCTGTGGTGGAGGGTGCTTCCCAGCCCTGTTATGTTTCCCTTTCAAGTTTTCTATTTGTTGTTTTTCTTCTTAGTTTCTTTGGCATTTCTCTGCCGCTTAGTCTCCGATTATCGACATTTTTAATCCCTGTGGGTTTGTGAGTCTCTCCTTTGCGTGAGTGACAAGAATTTAGGTAGGTCTAGGTTGTCGCCTCAGATCCTTTTTGTTGCTCGAGTATACAACAATAATTGCAAAGGCTACACATTATATGAACATCAGTCTGGTACACCTTTCAGTTTTCACCACTATATGCTTAGGTTGAATTCACTCTCATGAAAAGCTGCTTCTGTTATTGCAGAAGAGGGACTACACAAAGCATTTTATTCTCATTCTGGTATGAGTAGCTGTGGTATTTGGTACCTATTCTTGGTCGTTGTATGTATTGATGGAGTAATATCCAGTCCTTGTAGATGTCGTATGAACTCGATCAGTCCGCTCTTAGAAATATTCTGCTAGATTCAATGATATTGGCATAGTAACTTAGGGGTTTACATGGAAGTATTTTGTCCAAGCCATATTCATTTATCCTTGGTAATTAGCACTCATACTTTAATACTTGTATAATAATTTCTTGTGTGATTTTTACTTGTCTTCCATAAACCCATCTAAGCATTCTCATTTATGCACAATCACAACCCAACATACACTGCCATATAACATGGCTACATGAATAATCATATCTAGAATGCTTATAACCAAAGTTTGCGCTGAATCTTGTAAACAGGGGGTACATCCCATTGTTTGGTTAGACAATGTTAAAGGGATTAAAAGCATCCGTCCTTGAGCGGCCCAAAGGATCACACTAACATATGTAATAATTTAAAAACAAACTTTTCATTAAAATTAGATTAAAAAGGTTTACAAAAGGTGACCTGAAGGCAACATGATATCAAAGATACAACATACAAGAAGAGAAACTAACTAGCTGGCTACTTCATTCCAATTACATTCATATTCCCCGTGGAGTTCTTATTTGGTGAAACTTGTTCAGAGTTCTCGGTAGATAACTATATAGCGGGAGCAAGATCTTGTAACTTCTCTTATACCTCTTGTAACCTAAAATCATAAAAACAGACACAATCATTGCAAACACATTGGTATGCTGCAAAAATGATATAAACTCACATGTTTAAGAGAATATAATGCTTGCAAAAATGATATAATAACAAGAGACATAACAACTTTCAAAAATTCATTTGTCAACAAAACATCTTTTATTACGAGTTCCGTTAAAACATTGCCATAAGGGCCAATGGCTGGGCCTACATCTAGCATGATGGGTGTAGAAGAGCCATGACTAGTTGAGGAGTACCAAGGTACCCTCCAAAAGTCCAAAAGGTGGCCTTACCCCAAGTTACAAGTAGGTGCATCGAGACTTACACCCTTACCCCAAGATATAGGTAGGTGCAACCATGCAACAACAGTAACAAACATCACCGGTCTTTTTTAAAACCGCCGATTTTTCACGATTTTTTTGCTCGTCCATTGTTATTTACATACTGTTTGTCGTTTGTTGCTTATTGATTTTTCACATTTTTTTTTCGTGATTTTCTCTTTTTTCCCACGTTTTTTGGGTTTAGTCGGCCCAGTCACTTGGGCCGGGTTTGTTTTTTTGAAGCAGTTTTCGTTCTCATTTCCCCGTCCATGATCATCTCTACCCTTAGTTACCTCGCATAGAACCTCTCACTAAACCCTCTCGTGCCCTAACCCTTGCATAGACCATCCCCACCCATATCACGACACCAGTCCCGATTGGAGCTAAAGTAGGTTGTGAGCTGAAGCCGCCACCACATGTAGAGCTAAAGCAGGCAACAAAAGCAGCTCCATAACAAGCTACTGGCGACAACCACTTAGGCACAAGAGCAAGAGCAACTTCCCTGGCAGATTCTGGCGTCTTCTCCATCGGATGGATGGAAGGTGGCGGCAGGTCCTCCATTGAAGGGCGACATCAATTGCTCCAACAAAGCTAAGGGCTGACTGGTTTGAGGTCAGATCTTCTTTCCCTTTCCCCCTTACTCATTCCCTCTCCCACATGATTTCTACTTTTTTTCCTTTCTCTAGTCATTATCTCCTTCCTATGCCCTATGCTTTTCGTTTCCCCTCCTTACTCCCTTGTTTGATTTCTTCTCCTGTACCCCCACCAACGATGTGATGATACCTTCCCCCTTGTCCAACGTTCTGCCATCCCCTCCTTTGTACTTACTCCTTCCTAATATTTTTCTTTCTTCCTCAACTCCCAATCGAACGAGTGCTTTGCCTTTCCTCTCCCTATTGCCTCCCTCGACACATGTTTCCCTTCCTAGACCCACCCCCAAATATCGTCCTCACCATTTCTTCTCCCTTCTTGCCAATTTGTGCTACTTCTTCCTCATGCAATCACCCACGCTTCACCCACACTCTATTGCCTCTAACACACACACAGAGATTTTCTCCACCACCCAATTCCATGTTATGGTCCCCACCTTGTGTTTTGCTTTCCTGCCACCCTCTCTACTTCCATGATATATATATAGCTCCTTTCACATCCTCCGGGTTCCGTTTCTTCAACATCACCAATGAATAACCATCAATTACGTACAATCTTACCCTCTTTTCCGATTGTATCAATGAATACAATTTTTTTTCCATTTCATTGAAGTTAATTGTCTCATTTTCTTTAGTTGGATTCAAAATGCTTAACTGTCACTAATTCTTGATGTATTTATTGGCTAGCCTAAACCTAATTGCCATGATAGACAACATAAAGAGATCTATCCCTAGATCTAGTTGTTTCCATGTTTGAATCATACATGAACCATGCGTCTGTCTATATATGCGGGGTGTATACACACACAAACACACACACAGACACGTACTCACACACACATGCACACACACTCACACACGCACACGCACACACACAGACATGCACACAAACACGTACACGCACACACACAAACGCGTACACACGCACCACGATCTGAATCACGAATTTGTTACTATGAATGCAACATGTTGTGTCTTACCCCAAGATAAAGGCATGCACACACGAGAATGATATTTCATATAACGAAATATAATTTATGTTTTCAAGTTTGTCAGTTTAGATATACGAAATAGAAAAGACGAATCAATAGGAAATAGAGTAGTTCAAACAATTATCATAGCCAAGCTTAGGGACTCATATATATACAATATAAACAACACTATCATAATCAATGTTCAAAATGTCGACGAAAAATTTCACCAATTTTATTTGTGTCATTGGCAATCAGACATCTAAATGAACTGTCGAAACTCTCGAAACACGCATATCTTTGATTTTTTTACTTTTTCATATACTTTGTACTACCTAGAGCATATTTTTTTGCACAATTTTGTGTCTTTAAGTCTATATATTGTGGTTGCAAACTATAATGACTTAATTCATCAATTTCACTTTTGAAAATTGACATCAAAATTCCCCATCGAAATGCCCATTGAAATAGTTCAGGGTCATTCACTCACAAATGATAAGACCCCACCCCCACATATCCAATATGAAATATTATTACATATTTGAGTAGATCTGCACTAGTAGATCATTCTGGTAAAATTTAATAAATTAATTTGTCAATTTTTCTATCGAAATGCCAGAAACACATTTATCAAAATTTTGGTCAAAATTTGTTAACATTTCTATTTCCGTGGCCACTGAAACGGCATCGGAATCATACATTTTCTTCATTGATCATAATTAATGGCAATAGGAGGATGAAGGGTACCTCTTTGAGTATGAGTGGATTTTGGAACACCAAATGATGATAAGTCAGTGTCCTGGCATGTAAAATAGTACACATGCATCAAAATACGGATATGAACATTTAGGGGTTACAAGGATCAAGATTAGAGTTTACTAAATCTCATTATTGAAACCTAAGTGTGGTATCACATCCATGATCACAATTTCAAGTTTTCAATTATCAGAGACTTGTATCATGCTTCGACTTCATTTCTCAGTATCTAAATTGTGGGATGGTCCCATATCTATTTCATATTATGACTTTACCCTAATTCATTTGTTAGAGAGTCTGTTTATTAGTTATTTATATTGTCCTTGTAATATGGGCCTCACTGTGTCTTGGCCCATTAGGGTTTAGTTAAGTCTGTATGCTTCCCTGTTCTCCTATTTATAGATACCATGTCAAATAATAAAAGAAAGCAAATCGTTGTATTAGATAGGAGAAACCCTGCTCCTATAAATAGGAGAACAGGGAAGCATACAGACTTAACTAAACCCTAATGGGCCAAGACACAGTGAGGCCTATATTACAAGGACAATATAAATAACTAATAAACAGACTCTCTAACACTCCCCCTCAAGCTGAAGTTGGGAGAATCCCAAATCAGCTTGCAGATAGAGAGTCAAACTAGAAAACAAATAGACAGAAATAAAAGGATAAACCAAGCCCATACAAGAAATTGCTCCCCCTCAATATTACAATAAAGCACACAAATACTCATACACTCCCCCTCAAGTAGATACTCCAGGCAAGCAGGTCACAAAAGCTTCTCGATCATCTGGAGCAGAAATAAGCAGCAACACAATCATCTAGAGCAAAAGATATAATAGCTGATAGGCACCAAGGTCTTCATCAACATCGTCATCGTAGTAGTTAGAGAGTGCTGGGTCACAGGCAGCAAAGTCCAGAGAGTGCTGGATCACAGGCAGCAAAGTCCAGAGAGTGCTGGATCACAGGAAGTAGAGGTCAACGTACGAATAAAGTACGGACGGGTCAACGTGCGAAATAAAGCACGGACGAGCCAGATAGTGTCGATACACAGTAGTAGAGAGTCGACGTGCAAACAAGGCACAAACATGCCAGAGAGTGTTGGCGCACAACAGCAAAAGTCGACGACGTAGGTAGATAGAAGACCAGTGTACAAAGTAGCAAGCAAATAAATAACTCCAGTATGCAATGTAGACAAAGCTCCGTGTAATGTCACAACAAAAGTCTTCATCATCTTCCCTCCTTATAAAGCATCCATCACAGTAGTAGACGTCATAAATCCAGAGAGTGTTGGTCCACATAGTAGAAAGTCAACGTGCAAATAAAGCACGGACAGCAGAAAGTGCAAAAGCACAAAGCAGCAGGTAAAGTGTGCTAATCATAGCACAAGTAGCAAAGATGACGTCCAAGTATGCAACTTCACAGCAGCAGTCGAGGTAGATGATGAATAAACAATCTAGCAGCAAAATATACCAGATAGCAGCAGAAGACTCCATATATCAGTAGTAAATGTAGCACGAAGATCCATAGAACAACAAAATGAAATTCTTCTTCTTCTTCTTCATCTCATCTCTTCTCTATTTCTCCCCCTCACACCAACCACGGAAAGAATTAAGAGTGGTTGGGGTGGATAATGATAAAGGAACACCCCAGAAAGAAATATAGGCCGTAGCACTGCTGGGGGGTTTGGGGGGCGCGGCCCCCCAATTAGGGGGTCCCGCTACCCCTCAGCGGGCGGGAGTCGAGGGGAGGCCGCCCCTTGCGGGGGCTCGGGGGAAGTGCCCCCGAAAAAAAGGTCAGTCTAAGAAATTTACAGCAGGCAGTAGTGGTGGGGGATGTATGGAGCAGGAGCGGCGGCGGCGGTGGCGGCTCGGGATGGTGCCGACAAGGGCGGTCACAGGGGCATGTAACGACATGCGCGCGGAGCAGATGTACTGAAGCGGCGTACTGTAGAAGATGTACTGTAGCGGCGCGGCAGTACTGTAGCGTTGAAGAAAAGGACGCCCGGAGCAGCAAAAAATGAAAGAAATAGCCTCGGAGACCATGGAACAGCCTGCGGGCAGCCGACCCACAAGGAAGAAGGGTGGCCGCCCGCCGGCTACATCTCTCTCTCACGTACGACGGCGGCTCAAGATCGATGCTCTGATACCATGTCAAATAATAAAAGAAAGCAAATCATTGTATTAGATAGGAGAAACCCTGCTCCTATAAATAGGAGAACAGGGAAGCATACAGACTTAACTAAACCCTAATGGGCCAAGACACAGTGAGGCCCATATTACAAGGACAATATAAATAACTAATAAACACTCTCTAACATCATTAAGGTCAACTTGTCATTAGCCAGGGTTTCAAGATTCAATATACGAATTGGGTCTCATCAAGTATATTCAAAGTTGTAATCATCATCTAGAGGGGGAAATCAATAGATATCACGAGTTATAATCAAAAGGTCATTATGTAGGTAACCTACCCAAGGTTCACACATTATCACCATGTTAGATCATCATTATAAAGATCGGATTTGATTTCAAGATTAGCCAAGTATAGTCCAAATCAAGATCTAGGCCAGGGAATCATTAAATATGAGATTTAATCTATATATTTGGTAATTAGACCTAAGTCAGATGTCTTTGTCATGTCTCATATCAACATCATTACCATCATGATCAAGAGTATTAAGGTTCGATCTAGAGTTGTAAGATTCAATAATGTAGTTATATGATCAAGAGTATTAAGGTTCGATCTAGAGTTGTAAGATTCAATAATGTAGTGATATGGTTCAAATTCAGGGTCTAGTAGTTATATTTAAACAAGATCAGATCATTTTAATTTCAAAATAACTAAAGCGAATGTTTTTGAGATAATAGTGAAAAAGGAAATAAATTTAGACTTGCAAGTATTTTTAATGGATTCTATGGAGTCTTTCATGAAGAAAGACTATTATACTCAGTTTTTTGGCAAATGAAATCATTTAATATGATTTCTTTAAGACTTGAGCTTTTTCCAGAATTTATGAGCGGAGGGGGAAATAACCTTTATTTTCAAAAATTTGGAGCCATTGATCATTGGTCGTCGGTTGACAGATTAGGATCGAGTTGTGGGGGTTGCACTCGCCACTTGTCGGGTTTAGGATTGCTTGGCGACATTGTAGAACTTCAAAAGCTGATCACGGGTCAAAGGTTGACCAACGGTGAAGATCGGACGACAGAGGATAGCTTGCACCACTGACTTGCCACTAGAGAGAGAGAGAGAGGAGAGTCGATGGGCCATGCTGTTGTAGGGCCGTTGGATGTGCCTCGATCAAAGCTTGATCGAATCCATCGATTGAAAAGCATTCTCTCCCACGAGTCCACCCGCGAGGGAGGGGGAAACTAGCGACGACACCTTTGCTAAAGCAAGTTCTAGGTGGAGGAGGCCTTGAGAGAGCTTGAAAAGTTGATGGTCAACCTGGATAGAACCCCGTGAGTTCGACCGTGATGCGAGGGGAAGGGTCGAAAGAGGCAAAGAACAAGGGGAAGAGAAGTGGAGGTCGAGGGTTTACGAGGGGTTTTGGGGTTGCTTTGTGCGTGGAAAGGAAACTGATGAAGCGAGGTGGTGGCGACGGATTTGGGGGGGGGGTTAAATAGGAGCTTTGCTACTAGGTTTAGGGATTTGGGAGCAAGGGCTTGTCGTAGCAATAGGAAGGAAGAACGACATGTTCATTCTTGGGGCTAGAGGGTGAAACACGATAAAATCGCTAACAATTCGAGACAAATTGGAGAGAGGGAGAGGCTGAGAGGAAAATTAGGGGAGATTGTGTGCCACGAGGACAGGGACGAGCAACAAAGTGCGCAAGGTATTTGTTCCCCACTTGGCACAAGGAAGAAAATGACCCATCACCATTGGATCAAGATCCAACAGCCAGTTGGTGGGGGGGCAAGCCGGCACCCCTGGCGCGGGTCTAGAATGGACCAAGGCACGGGGGAGCGCCGTATGAACTGATCAGACGGATGAAGGGAGAGGAGCCTGAAAAGAAAGGGATAAGTAAAAGAAAAGGAAAGAAAAAGGGGATGTTGGGCAATTACTTTGGAAATTCAAAGTAAATCACAAGAATGTTCGATTTGGACAAAAATTGACTATAGCTATATCTTGGGTGTCAAAAACCTATGTTGGAAAGTATTATTGGCCTATTTAGTTGATAAGTTAATTTGTATATGGGCGTAAGTGTCTCACCCAATATAGCTTTACTTGAGTCCCATGTCTGTAATGTTTTCACCCTTTCTCTAACGTATAAGACATGGGTGTGCTACTAACATAGTCGTTGAGGCACCTTCTGAGGGTCCGCCTAGCCCCTCGCCTACGTAAAATTGAGAATGCACACCTGGACCGTCTTGACGACCGCCTAGGGGTGCTGAGTCTGGCTAGTTTTTTTTTCTTGGTTTTTATTTTGTCAAATAATAAAAGAAGGCAAATCGTTGTATTAGATAGGAGAAACCCTGCTCCTATAAATAGGAGAACAGGGAAGCATACAGACTTAACTAAACCCTAATGGGCCAAGACACAGTGAGGCCCATATTACAAGGACAATATAAATAACTAATAAACAGACTCTCTAACACTCCCCCTCAAGCTGAAGTTGGGAGAATCCCAAATCAATTTTCAGATAGAGAGTCAAACTAGAAAACAAATAGACAGAAATAAAAGGATAAACCAAGCCCATACAAGAAATTGCCCCCCCTCAATATTACAATAAAGCACACAAATACTCATACACTCCCCCTCAAGTAGATACTCCAGGCAAGCAGACAAGCAGGTCACAGAAGCTTCTCGATCATCTGGAGCAGAAAGATATAATAGCTGATAGGCACCAAGGTCTTCATCAATGTCGTCGTCGTAGTAGCTAGAGAGTGTTGGGTCACAGGTAGCAAAGTCCAGAGATTGCTGGATCACAGGCAGTAGAGGTCAACGTACAAATACCGTACGGACGGGTCAACGTGCGAAATAAAGCACAGACGAGCCAGATAGTGCTGGTACACAATAGTAGAGAGTCGACGTGCAAACAAGGCACAGACATGTCAGAGAGTGCTGGCGCACAGCAGTAGAGAGTCGACGACGTAGGCAGATAGAAGGCCAGTATCGTAGAGTAGCAAGCAAATACATAACTCCAGTAGACGAAGCTCCATGTAAAGTCAGCAACAAATGTCTTCATCATCTTCCCTCTTTATAAAGCATCCATCACAGTAGTAGACGTCATAAATCCAGAGAGTGCTGGTCCACATAGTAAAAAGTCAACGTGTAAATAAAGCACAGACAACAGAAAGTGCAAAAGCACAAAGCAACAGGTAAAGTGTGCTAATCATAGCACAAGTAGCAAAGATGATGTCCAAGTATGCAACTTCACAACAGCAGTCGAGGTAGATGATGAATAAACAATCTAGCAGCAAAATATACCAAATAGCAGCAGAAGACTCCATATATCAGTAGTAAATGTAGCACGAAGATCCATAGAACAATAGAATGAAATTCTTCTTCTTCATCTCATCTCTTCTCTATTTCTCCCCCTCACACCAACCACGGAAAGAATCAAGAGAGGTTGGGGTGGATAATGATAAAGGAACACCCCAGAAAGAAATATAGGCCGTAGCACTGCCGGGGGGTTTGGGGGGCGCAACCCCCAATTAGGGTCTACAAAGATTTTTGAAGAGAAATCAAGCACAAATCTTCATAAAGATTAATAATATTACGGATAAAATCCATCAAAATTTGCTCTGGCCAGTCCAAGAAATTTGCAGCAGGCAGTAGTGGTGGGGGGCGTATGGAGCAGGAGCGGCGGGGGGCATAGTAGTAGAAGCAGCGCAATAGTAGAGTCGCAGCACAGCAGCAAAGAGCCGATGGCGGCTCATCTAGAATAGGCAAGAGCAACATATGCAAGCGGCGGTGGCAGCTCGGGATGGTGCCGGCAAGGGCGGTCACAGGGGCAGGTAATGGCATGCGTGCGAAGCAGCAGCGGGCAACAAGCAACTAGGCAGGTAGTTGGCAGACAGGCAGGGAATAACGATCAATCGACGGTTGTGGCCGAATTGGCAGTCGGCGGCGGCCTGCTGTTAGGCGGGAGGCGCTGTGTCTAGGTGGCCAACGACGGTGAGGCAGGTTGGGCGCGGGGCGGCACGGTAGCAGAGGGATAAAAAAAAGTGGCAGGGAACAAGGAGAGGAATTCCCTGCGGGCAGCCAAGCAACGCCAAGGGCGGCGCCCGCCCGCAAGGGGGGGCGCTCCTCTAGTTTTCTCTCTCTCGCGTACGACGGCTCTGGTCCTAGGACGGATGCTCTGATACCATGTCAAATAATAAAAGAAGGCAAATCGTTGTATTAGATAGGAGAAACCCTGCTCCTTAAAACAGGAGAACATGGAAGCATACAGACTTAACTAAACCCTAATGGGCCAAGACACAGTGAGGCCCATATTACAAGGACAATATAAATAACTAATAAACAGACTCTCTAACATATTTTATTTTGGATAATGTCAGTTTAACATATATTTGACATTTACAAGTTATTTTTAGGGTTTTAAAGCTGCTATCTCACTCGTATATTACAATTTAGGGTGTAGATAAGAAAATATGGACATGAATTCCTTATATATGTGATATATGTTATACATTATATATATATATATATATATATATAAAATGCAAAAAAAATATGGCAGCGCCTAGGCGCCCAACCAAAGCATACCACCGCCTGGCCGCCTTGAAAAGTATGCCTACTGATATTAATCAAGAAAGTTTTCCTCACACTTTTCAACATGGTATCAAAGCACTTAACCTAAGCCTAGAGAGAAATGGCGAAATGCCGTCTCTTGGTCAATTGCCCGCCAGACATCTTCTCGGCCTCCACGGTCAGTTCTCTTCTTCTTTTACAATGATCTTCATCTACACTTTCCCAATTCATAGTCATAGGCAGTCATCACGTCTCCCTCATGGTCGTCACTCTTTAGTCATGTCGTCTCTTGCCTGACATTGTCTTTTGGGTCATGTGCATGCGCTGTTCACCCCAACCATCATCAATTGTCGTTTGCCCTAGGCGATCTTCAACGTCTACTTGAACCCAACCAAGCATCTTTGACCAAGCCTCCTTGCAGTCGTCGACCACTGAAGCAGTCACATCGACCCCTGCAAGGAACATCGGCGCCAACCACTACTAGGAGCAATGAGTTGGTCACTGCAAGGAGCAACAATCACCACTCGAATTCTCGGGATGTCTTTCCCTGGACAATGCTAATTTCTGTCTAGTTTGGCTTGCAGTCTAGCAAGGGGCTTTTGCTACGTTAGATTTGCATGATCCATTGTTACAAGTGACGATGCTAATTCTCATAAGCCCTAGTGCATCTTCCCAGGGTAGTTTTCTCCTTGATGACACCAATTTCGTCTATATCGTGCGTTGGCGTTTGACACGCCGTGTCGCAATCCAGGAATTGTCCCTGGCGACACATGGTTTCATTCAGATCGAAAGTTATACATCGTGTCGGCAAAAGTCTGTTTCACACCTTCAACATCTTACATGGCATGTCATATTTCCACACGATGTGTTGATGGAGGATTGTTTCTCGTCTTTGACATCCTACTTGACATGTCAAATTTTCACACATCGTGTTTGTTGGAGCCTTTCATCTTCGGCCAATGTGTCAGAATTCCACTCGACATGTCCAAGGAAGTCTGTCTCTTTATCACACGACATGTCACATCATAGACACATCAATACGGTGTGTCCTACTCCAGACACGGCGTATCTAGGTCAATTACAATCATGGTAATAAACAACCCACCTTGAGGCTCTCGAGGCTTACACCTCTTGGTGAGGCTATCCTAAATGCGCCTCAAGGATTACGCCTCAATGTCCTATATTGAGGCTTACACCTCACAATGTCTGAGGCCCGCCTCAAAGCACTAAGGCTCTGATGCTTAGGTGAGGCGCACACCTCAATTTTAGATGATAACGACTTATGTTAACCACCAAAATGTCTACTTTTAAGATTATTAAAAACACTTTCTTAAAAACAAAATCAAAGTTCTTGTAGTTAATTGTTATTGTTCATTAAAATACATTTAATCGTCATTTCTTGAGTGACATCTTTTAATCTTTCATTGTTAAATTTCTCTTTGTTTGCTACCTTCTTATTTATGTTGGTGAATTTTATATCATTGTTAACTAATTTTGGTTCCTCGTTCCTACTAATTTGAAATTCTATCTCCTTTCGTTTTCCTATCGACATCTTTTATTCTAGTAGTACAAAGAATTGATAATTTGTATTTTTCTACATATTTATTTTTGTATTGTGGTGGTCCTTTTGTCTCTATTATCATTATTAACTTTCGGAATTAATTTCTATATCATATTTTTGTGCTTGTATATACCTATTTTTGTTATACACACATTCATACATGTAATACACATAAATATATATGTATAAATATATGCATACATTTTTTTATGACCACCTCACACATATTTTGAGGCTTACGCCTCAAACGCCTCGAGGCTCGCCTCACTGAGACAAAAATGCCTCGTTACGCCTCACATTTTACAACCTTGTTTACAGTTAAAGTCATGACGCCCTCCAAAACTTTTAGTATGATTTTTCTTTCCTTCAAACCTTATACTACACCTGAAATATGTTCTACACCTCTCACTATGAATTTTCTTTTCCCATCCTTCATGTGTGGGGACAACATATGAGGACAACATATGAGGAGAGAGATGAGAGATGATATCGAATATTCCAGGCTATTATGATCTTTATCGAGCTTCATATTCTTCAACATATTAGCTCTTCTGATGTCTTTGTCATGCTTCATTCCCACTAAGCATCACTTTGGATGTGGGTTGGCTATATGCATGAATTCCAGTTGGCTTCCTCTTTCAGACGACGTTGAAGGATCTCAATTGCAACATTGACATCAAGCTTTTCACGTACCACATTATGTACGTTAGCACAAAGTTTGCTGCGCTTAATGCAACCTCTTGTTGTCTCTGGTGTTAATGATATTTTTGCTCCATTCTCATGGGACGGATGGTTGCTTCTTCACATCAGACTTCTCGACTCGTCCAATTGTAGCCTATAAATTTTATATCTGCAAGGTTGATGATTCGTCAAAATGTTTACTTTAGTTGTCTTCTCCGAGTTGCATATGTTGTTTCTAAGTGTTGAGATGACACTTCTGCTGATCTACTTGGGTGTATCTTTGATGGTGCCCTTCATTCCTATTAAGCCCCCACGATTCATGCGCTAGATTTTTGGGACCAGTATGACAGTCATCAACACTTCGTCCAGCTAGTGTTCATGCCACATTATGCACATCTGTGATCTTCTGTGGTCAAATGACACGATGGAAAAGTAATGATGGCCAGGCCGGCATTGGCTATGTCTGACTGACATTAATTCAACACGATGGAATTTAGATTTCCCTAGGTTTCAACTACTACGCATGTTGAAGTCTGCAGCATCATTTACATTTCACCCTATGTCGTTGACTATTCTAACTATACACGGATTTATCCATACTTTAGAAGGCCCACACACAGAGAGTTCTGTTATTATGTGATAAGATATTTTAAATCATCCAAAGAGGCGACCCCGATTTATAAAAATAGAGCTGTGCAAGAATGAGTTATGCATTGCTTTGTAAACATTTTGTTGACAATATTAAAGGCCAAGAATTTGAATATTCAAATATCAACTTAGAATGGCCAATGAAAAAATGTAATCTTGTTTTATTATCTGACTTATTGAAAAATTGGATGTAATACTCTTAAGTGTATGGATATAGTTGCATGGGAGTTAGCTACAAGGAATTCCAACAGATTATCTATTTCACAATTATACCTTAGGCAACACTGGTTTTGCTAGATCTCCTCTATGCCTCAATAAGAATCACCAAGAGGATATGAGGGCCCAGGCAGATGCACCCTAGCTTTGAGGGTCTCACAATCTCATTGTTGAAGTCTCCATTCCAACAATTGAAAATTACTAGCTGGAAGCTTTGACATCCAAGCTTACTATGGAACAGCTTCATGTAGTGGCGGTCTTTAGTAAACTAGAGAGTGCGTGGAGGATATGTCTTTGCTGCTTGAATGTGGATGCGAAGGCAACACAAGCTAATATTTTATTACTAACGTTTGATCTGGTTAGGCAGTTTACAGAACTGTTGTGTGCATGTTTTGTTTACGAATGCCATTTTTTGAACCAAACCACTATTTCTGAATCTTCTTTCATGTCATGGTGCAAACTACTGTAGTACTAAATAATAGTCTTAACTTCGTCATCTCAAGTTGCAATGGCTTTAGATTTGGAGTTCATGATTTTGTCGTCCTAGTGATCGTTGTTTTGCATTTTGTATTACGTATGCAATTTTAAATGGCCCATTTTGCATGACACTGTTGTGTTGTGATGTGTGAGATCACGAGTTGCTACAGTGGGTTCTATGACTTTTAGTTTCAGTTTTATTACAGTGGAACTCGTTTATATTGTGTATTCTGTCTGTAATTAGCATATTGAAATATATGTGAATGTGTGCTGACGTGTTGAACTGGTCGACCAGTGGTCGAATTAGTTAAATGGGAAATTGTAGCCTCAATCGTCTGATGACAGGTCCTGGTCCTGACTACCTCAGGTTGAAGGAACCTTTGTGTGAACAAGAATGCATCACATGGCTCGCACATTTTTCTTTTTTTAGCTTTGGCTTGGTTGGGATTGAAAAGTTTCCATGTGATGGATGTTGAGTAGACACAAAGTAGTATATAAATATGAGGTGCCCACTGCTTAACATTTGATTTAATTGGGCTGTTTACATTTTAGTCATGTTTTTATGTGTTCTTTTTTACCTTCTGAAAAAAAATGTGGTGCCCACTGCCAACATTTGATTTAATTAGGCTGTTTACATTTTATAGTCGTGTTGTTTAAATGTTTTCTTTACGAATATCATTCTTTGAACCAAACTGTTATTCCCTGAATTTTCCGTCATATTTTGGTGCAACTATTGTAGTACCAATTAATAATCAAACTTTGTCATCTCAAGTTGATAGCCATGGCTTTAGATTTGAATTTCAATAATTTAGTAGCAGTAGTAGTAGTGAAAAATAAGATTGGATTGAATGCAATGGGATGGGATTAGATGAGTACAAGACTGGACACCCCTGTCCTATATATAGGAGCAAGGGAGAAACCCTGAGACTTGTGTCCCAAGTAATCTAAACGGGCCGAGTCACGAAAGGCCCACTAACTAATTAACCTAATAGCTAAATAGGCTAATATAGACTCTTTAACAGTAGTCATTGTTTTGCATTTTATATTAAGCTATATGCAATTTTAAATACTCGGATTTCAGTAATTTAGTAGTATTAGTAGTCATTGTTTTGCATTTTATATCAAGCTATATGCAATTTTAGATATGACTCAGAATGTATGACAGTATTGTGCTTTGTGATGTGTGACACACAGAGGTCATGAGTTGCTATAGTGGGCTCTATGACATTTAGTTTCCGTTTTATTACAGTGGAACTGCTGTACATTTTGTCTATACTGCCTATAGTTTTAGCATATTGAAAGTATATGTGAATCATTGCTAACATCAAAGTTTGAACCAGTTGTCCACTGGTTGCATCGGTCGACCGAAAATTGTAGCCTCAATTGTTTGATGACTGGTTGATGTGGAACACATCTTGAAGAAGAAGAAAGAAGAAGATAAGCGACAAGTTCTCAAAAAATTCAATTCATATTCGACTGCCTGGACAAAGGTCCCGAGGCTGGCTTTTATAACACTACATGACTTGACCCTGAAGTAACGGAAATAAAATCCTATTTAACAAAATTCGGAATTAAATAAAACCTAAAATAAAGAAAAACATAAAACATTTATGACTAAGTACACTATATAGATAATTTGCACTTAGGTCCCTAAATATAAAAATAAAGTAAAAATAAATAAAATAAAGCCTAATATGTCCTACATCACTGGTCCTGTCCTGACAACCTTGGGTTGAAGGAACCCTTATTTGGACCAGAATGCATAACGGGGTTCACATTTTTCGTAAGAAATATGGATTTTCAATGGACAGCTTGTTTGTTTTGAGCTTTGGTTTGATTGGGATTGAAAGTTCCCCGTGGAACAGATGTTGAGTAGATATAAGGTAGCATATAAATATGTGGTGCCCACATATACAGACTTCTTTCTCTTCAATGCATGCATTCATGTTTTTGTTTTTAATTGCTTATCTTCTGTGTAATTAAATTATGATGCCACTCCACAATTCAGTCACTTGAACTAACCAAGTACGAAATTGGGCAAATAATTTCACCCACCCAAACCATCTAGGCGTGAGCTACACGTAGTCATGGATCTTTGGTTTTCCAATCAGTTCAATTCCATGTAGCTTGTTTATGTAATAAGTTATTCAATCTGAGATAACTATTATTTACAATCACTATATTGTTTTCCTTAATATATCTGTGCTAAATTGTTACTTCTTTGATGTGAGCTTAGGCGATTGATGAAAATTCAGAAGGGTTAAGTTCTCGTTCAGCTGTTGAAGCACTAAGAAATTTGGAGCACCAAAAACCTGGCACATGTCAGTTGTTGCTCAACAACATTCTCCAACGATTAGGAAGGTAGTTACTAGTATTAAACTGGATTTTGTTCCAAATATAATATAAAGACTTTTTGGTCTATGACGATCTGCACGGTAACACTCTCCTTTCAACAGTTCAAAGGAAACATCTTTCAAGGGACTTCAAGAACAAGCAGCTCAGATTTTTGCAAAGAATCACCCAATGTCTAATGTTGGATCAAACTGTAAAAAGCATGTTCATGCTGAGGCTTATGATTCGCCGAATCTAACGCCACTTGCGAGGTTTCTAATGGCAAGGTAATGCACCATTTGTGAAATATAGTGAGCTCTGCTCTTTTAGATTATCATCTCAAATTCTTTCTCACATATTGGGGATTGATGAAAGCTCCAAGTGTTCTGTTGTCAGATTCCAACGTTGATTTTTTCGGTATTCATAAAGGTTTCTGATTTTGATGCAGATGGCAAGGTCAAGTTTCCCGAGATTTGAGTTCAACATAGGATAGATAACTTCTCTGAAATTTTCCATACAACTGTATTGTCTATTTGTATAGTTGCAATTTTGTTTTGCTTGACATCTTGTACGCTAGGTTCTAAGAATCTGCTTCTCGTCTTGGTTAATTTATTTGTAAAATGCAAAAAAGTATTGAATACTACATGTACGGGGTGATGGTTGAAAAAAGTGATGGCAAGATACCAATGTTACTTCTGGTCAAAGTGCATTCCGTTCTGGTATATTCTGTCTCTGACATCTCAGATCTCATACCTTGCACCATTTTTGTTGGTATCCAATTGCTGAACAGTTGACTGTATGCCACTTACCGACATAGTGGTCAATGGAATGGGACCACCCCCACCATGAGTTCTAAATTTTGCTTCTCTTTCTCTCCCCTTTCCCCTTGCGTAACACGTTCGGTAGAATTCAATTTGGAATAGCCCGCCGTGTCAAGTATAAACAATTTGGCGGCAGCAACATACTTCTACTCTGGTGGACAGTATATGCTATCTGGAGAACCCCTATAAAATGAACGGATTTATGTATTGTAGGTAGTAACTGATGTTCTAAATTGTTGATTATGTATAAGACATTAAATTGATTTTTTCTTTATTATGGATTTCATAGATATCATTGACTGGAAAAAAAAAGCAACCTAACAAGATAAGCTCGTAAGATGTTCCGGTTCGTAAGCACTCACTCTCGTCTATGATATTTCACACTTTACACTTAATTGGCCATTATCATGAAAATTGGTGCGCTATCCTTGTGCTTCGTTTGGCAAAGCGTGACGATTGATCATGCATCAATTAAATATTGTCGGGGTGGGGGTTGTCAGATTGCTACCGCTATTACCAAGTGTCAGATTGACCACTGCTTACTATTTGTAATGTATTTCCATTTAATATAATGATGGACAATGTTTGTGGATGCTATTTTTTCACCGAAGAAAATTTGTGTGATCCATCTCACAACCAAGCGCTTTGTCAAATGTTGCATTAGCAAGACATTTCTACACATTAAATCAAAGACCTAACTGAGTTATTAACTGTAGAAGGCTAACATTCATCATTGTTGTCTAGCTTATCTTGTCATTTTTAATTGCATTTTCTATCTTTTGTCAGAAGGGTGTACACTTGGGGGGAAGGCAGGATCAAAGATAAAGGAAAATGGTAGTTGTCCTACCCTAATAGCAACCTCTTTAAAAAAATTTGGGGTGGGTGGGTTTGTGCGGACTATGGAGTTTATATTATTCATCCTATCCTCCAAATTTAGACCTCACGTGTAGATGGTTTTTGTGAGAAGGTATGCAACAAGATGTGTGCTCAAAGGAGCTACAAGGGCCGTAGTGACTCGTGGCCTCTGTTTGGCACAAGATTGGGACTTTTAACCAGTCTAGATTTAGTTAGTGCGATTGTGACTAGTAAGTTTGAATTGAACATTGTTTTTGTTTGGCAACCCAATTTGATATTGTTTTTCGCGTAGGAAGACTTGTACAATTTACTTTTATTATAACCTGACTCCTGTTTGACTGTTTGGCTAGTAGTAAGAATTGCATGGTTTAGTCTTGGTACAATCTGATTTTAAGCAATTTTTTGTTTGGCTTGAAATTAGAATTGCAAGCTTCAGCATGATTATGGGCTGATTCGATTTAAATGGCAGTCTGAATTATAGTGTGCAGTCTGATTTTGTGCTTAGTTTTTTTTCTTTAGGCCAGATGGATCAAAAAATTAGGTCATGTACTTAGCATGACTGTCAGGTGCATAATGAAGAATGAAACCATGTTTATGACAATCAAAAGATATGTAAGTTAAGTTGAAGGGTAAATTAACATGGTTATGTTACGATTCAGTACTTCGCTGTCACTTATCAGGTGTCTTACATTATTGATTTGGTTGCTTTAAGATTATGACCACCTACTATGGGTCATTATTCCTAGTTAAAGATCAATTTCAAGTAAATTTTGTCTCATTTTTATAAAATTTGGTATAGGTCTACATCAACAGTTGCACCAAGACACCAATTGACTCCTATAATTTCTTCGTACGCAGAACCTCAGTTTCATCTAACTCCGTTGTAACTTTGCATGCTGAATAGTTTTTTTGAGAGCGAATGATGTAACAAGTTGTTGCATAATGTTTATCCAATCTTTTTCAAAAGGGTCGTGATATATTATGTCACCCCTCTATCTTTTTCTTATTCTTCTGACATATTTTGAATGAGTTCTCTTGACATGCTATCTGTCCATGTGATACTTGCCATATTTTTTTTGATAACAAGGAACCCCTCCTGGGATCAGCCACATTGGACCCCACCCAACCAAGAGTACACCCCGGGACCAATCATGTCATTTGGGGGGGGGGACACCACGACGCGTCCAATCAAATGCCAGCCACTATTGCATTAGAGCCCACACGATAGAGTCGAACCCTGATACTTGCCATCTACATACAAGTAAAACAATAAGTATTCATCACACACCAATGATATTAATTAAAATAGATGATTGAAATACAACTACCCGACATCCAATAATATTAAATAGAATATGAACATGTTCAAGTGGAATAAGTATAAGAAAGTCTGCAATACCTGTAAGTCTAGGATCTGTTGATCTATTAGAGCCATGACATACTAGACATGATATCATGGGCTTTATGATTGAGTTGGTTGAAGGGTGTAGCGGTTCAATTATTCTAGTTTGTTAACTTTATTAGATAGAACATAGTACATGTCCATATATTCCCTCTATTTTAACATCGATATTCATATCATGAACACCAAACTAGTCCATCACTAGACTCCATACAACATTGTACTCTTAAAAAAATAACTTAATGTCTTCCTGTACAAATGTTGTCGTATGTGTAATTTTGGCTGCCCATTGAAAATAAGAACATCTCCTGATTCCAGATATGGGTAAATGTTGTTGTTTGTTAGTGTGCTTGTTTTCTTGTATTAACATATATAATATAGCTCCACATGTCTCTCACTTAAAACCTCAAATTGGGAAGTAGTTGCATCTTTTATGTTAGTTGCGAGTGTAACAATTCTTCTGTAGTTGATTGTAGACAATGTGATGTCATATGTAACTGTTTATGTCATTTGATTGCCGCATTTTATGGGAAGACTTGACTATCTTAACATAGACAACCCATACAAATAGAATGATTATTGATTGTGAATAAGCTATAAAATACAATGCATGGATGTCCAAAACAAATTACAATGTATAAAAACTAAGGTGAAATTGTTTCATATGAAATGAGAAATAAATGACTTATAAATGACAACAATATAATATTATTGTAGGGCTTTGTCGTTGGAGGTTGCGCTATAACTTGTAAAGTTTAGGTTGTTACATACACAGTCACACCTACTATGCAACTCATCTATATTTGTAAGAAGCCTTGTAGTGTCTACTTTTGTAGAAGTAAGGTGATTGGAAAATGTTGATCGGTTAGACCTAATGCTCCTTACAAATAGTAGTTGGATCATCATCGCCTCCCTCAATGCCTTCAAAGTTGTCATGTTCTTCTACTAACAATGCATCAATATCCTCATTGTGCAGTTGTTTTGAAATGATTCCCTTGCCGCAAGTATAATGCAATATATGAGGGTTGTTGTCTTCAAATCTACAATTTCTTATAGTATACTCTAATAATGCAAGGTAGGCCACATTGACACGTTGGCATTCCAATAGTCATCACTTGATATTATTCATGCGATGCTAATGTAAAGTACTACAATAATTACATAGTTTGTAATATACATACACATACATTAAAACAACATAGTGCCTAAAAGAAGTCTTGAAAATAAGTCTTAGAATGAAGCAACATGCTACATTGAGATACATGGGAAACAAAATAAAGTGGCGTACCCTGCATGCCACAAACTGATGGTTATACCTACCCATAGACTGTCTGGTTCTCCTATTTCCCCTTGATTTGTAAGTTCATCGAGCAGTTATTTGTCTCCAACACGGCCAAATTCATCCATTTTGTCTTGCTCATCAACAATTTCATACTGTAGTTGATGTCTCTTTATAGAATAGTGTAGTACACAACACAAAACTATAATGTTAGAGTAATGGGTTATCCCAAATGTTATTTTTTTCTTAAGTATGGCTAACCTCCTCTTCAACACGCCAAATGCCCTCTCAACAACATTTCATAGCTGTGTGTGCCTATGGTTGAACATCTTCTATCTATTGTTATATGAACATCGTGCCCACCCATACTCAGACAAATATTATACTGTATTGAGGAATGGTGTAACAAACTGAGATGTGTTGGAAGACCCTAACTCCACCAAGTAGTATCAAACCATTAATAAGGTGAAATCCTCAATAGCTATACTTTCACACAATACACACGTGTCAACAACTGAATCCTCCCATCTACACTTAAGTGAACTACATATCAAAATCGACGCCCGCCATTATATTTGTTGAAACAAATCCATTGCTTTTGCACTACTAGTTTGTTTGTCCCTATTGACATGTGTCAGAATGTGCGTACCATGAATTGTACCTAATGCATCCTAAGATTTATAAAACATAAACGGTGAGAGTGAAAATCATGTAATAGGTGCGGAAATCACATAAAAAAACTCTTACCTTGAAGTAAGGGTAGAACCTTGTATTAAGCCTAATTGTGTTATTCATGATGAATGGAAGTTTTGCAAGGATGCTATATTCATCACACAAGATAAAACTCCTAACACTTGATTGAATTTGCAACTAATGCCCTCACTGGAATGGGCATAATATTATGCTAAATTATGTTTAGTATGATCGTGTCCAATACATTTTAGAAAGTCTATAATAACTTCTATGCTCAAGAAACCCCATGTGTTTCTTATCAGGTTTTATCATTCTAACTTTTCAACAAGAGCTGTGTTAGTTGGAGGCTTCATATGAAACATCTCATATGTTTTTATTCATGGCCTTATTATCTCAATGACCTTTTGATGTCCTATTTGCTGACTGACCTTGAACGTGGAGTTGTTGCTCTATCTCCATTGTAATACCCTTCTAATCCAACATTGTTATGTGTTGACATTACAACATGATGCGTTAGTGGAACCACTGTATACACTATGAAATTTGTGGAACATTTAACATGAAATATGTGTTTGGTTCCAACCATCATACCTACTCAAATATGGATTCAGACAACACCATAAAAGAAGTGATCATTCAACATGTTATTTAAACACTCTCATAAAAAATACATATAGTTAGTCCATATTGCATGAGGGATGTTTATTTGATAAAGGTTAAAATATATTTAAATAGAAAGTAGTTTAGACACAGATCACCAATAAAAGTGCAATACTAAAAATTGTTTCAGGTACTCAAATCATAATAGTTTTTGCAAGTAAGAAATGAATGAAAGGAAAGTCCGATATGTGATTTCAACATACACTCATGAGTCTAGTTTCAAGTTCTAGGTGGTGGTGGTGTATATGAGCTTCTAGGCATGTTTGATGCCATCATCTTATTGGTCTTTTTGTCCATATCAAGTTTATTGCAGTGAAGAGATCAAATATGGAAAAACATTGGGTTATAAAGTAATACCACACAAAGGGTACACATTTGAGAAGAAGGAAAGCCCTTTTGTCAACTATGTGGAACATTCTTTGAGAAAAGGTCAAAAGACAAGAAAGAGGGTAATGATTACATTTAGTATATTAACAAGTATGTAGTTAAGTAGATTTGATAGGAACTTCAATACCAAAAAGTAAAAAAAAATTGATTGTTTGGCATAGTTCATGCACATAAAACATTTCATACCATCAACAAAGTTCATTCATAGTTAAAAAAACTAGTGTAAAGCCAACAATTATGATATATTTCACAATGTATAAAATGACTTAACTAAAGTAATATACCCATGGTATATTTTACAGTAAAACATTTCACAAGGTTTTGGTAAATTGAATATATATACTAGTTGCCACATTCAAAGCTTGCAAAAACTAATGGCTGTTGCATTCATTCAAAATTACAAAACCATGAATAAATGGTAAAAATATATTTAATAAATTGAAAATTTTGAGGTAATAGATTATGTCTAACCATATGGTTAATCAAAACTATCCTCACATGCATTCTTAATTTATATTAGTAATTTACAATAACTTGAATCATATTGTCCAAACCACATAGTTACTTGATCATAATCTTGCAACATATCTAACCCACTCCCATTCAATATACCATCCTCAAACATATCTGACTTGCTTCCATTAAAACCATCATATTGATGGACAAAATAAACAACATACTAGTATGCAATATTAAACACAAAAACATAATAAAGAGGTAATAAGAAAATTGCATAAGGCTATGTGTGTGTAATTGGAAGACAATCTTAATTGACTGTAAAAAAGAAATGATGACAAATAACTACAAAAAGATAAGGAAATTCTAGAGGCAATTAACACAGTTGAACATCACATGCAGTTTTGACCTGCAGCTATTGATCTCAGAATTTCCAGGATTCATGATAATGACAAATGTTTAGTAGATTAGTTAGGATAGAAACATCAACAAAAATTTGCAATCTACAAGTATTTAGGACTAGAAATTAATGTCAATCTTAGAAGGCGATGTCAATATCCTATACAATCTAAATAGTGGATACAATTGTAAAAAAATGGAAACATGGGCTTTAAACCAAAAACTGTACATATTCTATAGGCAAAAGTTAAAAAATCACAAGTGCATGACCTAATTATTGGGGAATTACTTTGGATCCAATCACTAACTGACCGGCCTAAATCACACGTCCAAAATGGAGTGGATCCAGAGTAGTCAAACTCTTAAGATTATAACCTGACACTCAATCCCCCACAACTATTATATGGAGTCTGATGTAGTATTTGGGGTCGAACCACAGGGATAAGGTCAGCAAGTGTTAAGTGCGTAGAGTCTCACACTCTTACACTCCAAACGAATAGGTGGGTCAAAAAGGTGTTCCCTAAGGAACGATGGTGCTCTAGCCAAAGCAAAGAAAGTTAAAAGAAAGAAAAATTAAAACAAGAGAAAAAGCGTTAACAGGCAATAAGAAACAAAGATATGGAAGGAAACTTGGATCGGGTTTCACCTACTAAGATCTCTCACCAACATGCAAAATTCACACCCCTTCGTATACTCCTATCAAGATTACAAGAACTCATCAAAATGTCTATTCCCTCCTCTCTCGAGATAAGGATAAATCTAGGCTCTAAGGTAGCCTCTCTTTCAAGATAACGACCCAACAACCACAAAACAAACTATATGACCATTAGCCTTAGCATTCTACTCCATAACACTAGATAAATATGGAGATAATCTTGATACTAATATGCGTATGGAGATAATCTTGATAAGAGCATATATATATTCAAATGGGAGAAAGAATATACATTTTGGGAGAGCCTTAGTCGCTACTCTCAACCCAAGTTAAATGTTTAGCCACACATATTGTCAAGCAACATAACGACACCACAAAATGATAGATACATCAATAAGCACGAAGACAGAGAGTACAATGTGATGCAGACGATAGATCTAGATAGAGAGAGAAGATCTAGATCTAGAGTGGGTGATGTAGAGACGGCTTCTTCCTTTGAAGAAGAGGGCAATCAATATTCTCTCTCCTCCAGCTACTGCCTTCAGAGATCTAAGACTGATAGTATGAATGTGAGTGATTCTAGAATTTGGCAACACTTCATGGTTCTGGATGATCTGATGATTTGACAAGTCGAGGTCAATGGTCAATTTATAGGTGATGCCCATCGACTTAACCATATGGGATGTGGTCGCGGTATGGCCTTGGTCGAGGCAATGCATAGGCCACGGTTTGACCTCGGTCGATACTCTCATCACAGTCGCGGTGTGAAGGTTGTATGCCGTAGTTGAGGGGAAGCCTCGATTGTGGTAGGACCTCGATCGTGGTAGGACCGTAGTGGACTATACAACCGCGGTCGTGGTGTTGACCGTGACCATGTATTGGCATGACCCTGCAAAGGTGAAAGATGTGTGTAATTGAGATTTTTGACATAAGACACTAAACTAAGCAGAAAAATCTATAAAAGGTATGCTAGGATAAGCATAAATCATATGGAAAAAGTGCATAAAATGAGATGTTATTGTTGGGTTTTGTGGGACAGAATAGGCAGTAGAAACAATTTTTTTTTATCTAACCTCAAACCCATAATCAGTAGATTGCATCAACAACTATGCATTAGGAAAGATGGTTTAACGAGTTATACCTGGTCCTGAGGCTTTCTCAGTGACAATACCTTGCAACTAATGCGTCCTTCAACCACCTAGTCTTCGATGGCATCTGTGCAACTCTTGTTCTTGACCTGAACTGCGGTTGACAATCATCCTCTTGAGCGGCAAAAGTCTCGCGCCTCTATAGATAGTCCACACGGACCACCGGGAACTCTAGTCTCCCTAAAGGATAGACTAGAAGGAGTTGTTGCCTTCTGTCGACGTACTAGTCACTGACACACTCTCCCACCACCACTCACTTTTCTGCAGTTGTCTTTCCCTCGCTGTTCCTCCCTGGACGGGTAGAACTTGCTTGGGCTCTCTCGATTACCACAACCAAATATGGACGACAACTTTACAGAGCAATTGATGTTCTAAGTTGTGTGTACTGAGAAGCCCCCTGTACCCCTCTTTTTATAGTAGAGGGCAGGGTCAGGGTTCCCAGTTTGTGTAGGAGTAGAAGGGTCTAGATTTTCCACGAACTGATTGCACTACGACAGGCGAACCGATCATTTCACAACTAAATTGATCATTTGGGCAGGTGAGCCGATCGGTTCATAACTAAATTGGTCGTTTGGGCAGGTGAGCCAATCGGTTCACCAAGTGAACCGGTCGTTTCATCTCCCAAACTTGCTCACAATTGACTTTCCTTATTCGTTTCTAATTAATGCAAAGACTAATTCTTTTTTTTTTTTGATTTCCGGGGGAAACCCACCCCCCTAGGTGGAGGCCCAGATAGTAGGGATGATAAACCCAGGAGACCTATGTGCCCACACACCTGTATCTCAATAATTCGCATAAGAGGCCGGATGAAGCTGTGGGAAATTCATTTCCGAGCAGCGCTTCCAGCGAGAGTCGAACCCGAGACCCTTCGTGAGGGGCCCCAAGCTATGACCAGCTGGGCTACTGCTCGCCGATGAATTGAACAAGTGAAATGAAAATCTTTTCTCACAAACTAGGAAACCCAACACCTGCTCGTTTGGTCCATGCGAACCGATTAGTTCACTAGAGTGAACCAGTCGTCTCACTGACCATGAGCCAATTGGTTCACCCAGTGAACCGGTTGGTTGGTGGTCCAGGTTGTGCAGAACTCAATCAATGCAGTTCTCAATCAATCTAACACTCTAATCAGTTGGTTCAACACTTGAACTTGATGATTTTGAGTCAAGTCTATTGATTGAATGTTTAATTGAGTATCTAAACACTTTAGTAATCAATTTAAACATCATTCATGGATAAACTCCTCTTCTAGGTTAATCCTATGTGTGTGACCCTATAGGTTCCATTTCACATTGGCAGTGAATGTCCATAACTAACTTATGACATTACAAGCAAAGAGTGGTGCCTAGTCGCACATCAGTGCTACTCAAGTGAAGAGGAAAGTTGGAGAACAACTTTCAACCTACAATATGTTATTGGTGTTATACTGAATGTATAGTTCCTTTGTCACTGATATCTGGATTGAACTTGAGGCATGGACTTGTCATCCTCTACAAATGTTCAATCCATATTTCTTGATTCAGAGTAGACTGTCTGATATATATGTAAGCTCAATATCATATATTGACTTACATGTGCATCACCATGCATTCTCAGTCTCACTCCTCAAGTGGACAGGATATCACACTCCCTTAGGAGGGATAAATTCCATATCTATCACTCACAATCAAGTCCCCATGTGTTAAAGTCACCCAATCATCACCGTTATAACAACCCATATTTTAGGACTGCATTGTATGATGTCAAAGCGTACCCAACCATATGTGATGAGTGCAGTGATTTTGGGTCTAAGAACTACAGTCACCACTAATACTATAAGAAATGATCCTGACGAAAAAAGTATGGTTTCCATGCATCACTCTTATGGTGGGTCTGTCTGATAATTTATTCTCTAACATGTATCTGTGTTCTTGGTTTGATATCATATATCATGACTGATGAGATTCTGTCATCAACCAACATAAACTCTAGTCTTTTGTGTTATTGATGTCTATGGTTATTTCCATAATAAAAACCGACTGGGGATGATAGTGAGAATGTACATACTCTTAACATCCGTATGATCTCATTGTTCAAGTCACGTACTTGAAGACATACGTCATTGAGTAATGTCACTCTCTAGACATCTAACGTGTTATACTATTATCTTAAAAATAATTAAAACATATAGACAAAAATTCCCTTTATTATTATTATCAAATCAAGTATCACATGCATCATTACAATCATCATATGATTGGATCTCTGGGCATACTATACCAACAGTAATCAACTCCCACAAACTTAGGATCGAGCCTATCCTCAGACTAAGGGTAGACCCAAAATCATAGAGAGATGAGCAATGGCTAACAAAATTTTTCAAAAAGCTTACCATTATTGAGTTATCTCATTCTTACAGTAAAACTCTTATAGTATGTTTGTTCAATCCTAAAATCCTATTTCCTCCCCTTCGTAAGTAGAGTTGCATGGTTTCAAATCCTTGCCAATGCCTTTTGGTGGTAAAGGGCTCTCCGTCTCAATGACTTACCCCATCCCGTGCTAGGTTGCTAGCCATACTTGTACAACATCCCCTTGAGGGGTAGCTTTCACATCCTTCCTTTATTTTTAGTTGGCCCTATGCTAGTGTGCTCGGGTAGGTTTCAGGCTTTAAGTGTTTTCCTACTCTCCTCAATTTCCCTCACCCACAAGTTGTTGTAAGGACAGTGTTGCCCCAAGGGCTCCTGATATTAAGTCAGGTGGTTGCGTGAGGGTTGTTTGGGATTGTAGGTGGATAAATTTGGCTTCAGGACTCCACTTACGGGTATGACATATCAGCATTCATGAGTGCAACAATACACCAGCCGTGTGGGATCCTTTGACATCTTTTGGGAACAAATCTCATTTATTGTTATTTTTTCTTTTCTTTTTGGATTTTCATATCTCCTCTTAGGTTTAGGTGAGGGGGTTTTTACATGATTTTTTGGGCAGCCAAGCCTCTTTTCATCCCAAAGTGGGGATAATTAAACATGGAAGGGGTAGCTATTTCCTTCTCGAGGGAGGTGAGGATTTTCTAACTAGAACCATCAGGTTAGGGTGATTGGTCGAGAGTATGGCTCAGTGAAGTCCTCTAGTTTCTAGGGATTCCATAGACTTAGGATTGCTCCACACACAACACTTTGTTGTAAGAATGAGATAAAACTGTATTGTTATGCTTCTTATTTTTACTATTATGAGTGTTAGTTGCTCATTTGTATCTCTCTAGAAACGATAGCACTACAACATTTAACAGGGGGACTGACAAGTCTAAGAAGTGGCTAGGCAAAACTGTAACTTATAGCAAAATTTATTAAAGTAAATTTTTGATAAATTTGTTTCTCATACTTGATTGTGGCGGAAACGAGAATATGTACAAGAGTATTTTTGAAAATTTGGATGATAAAATTGTACCTCTAGCACCCATTTATGACTCCTCCCCAAACTTATCATTCATCCCAACCCGGGGTGTCAAAATTGGAGTTGAATGTATAAACGAGTTCTCTTTATTACTGTTGGTTGTTTGTGGTGGCCCACTTTGATTCAAGGAGCATGCTGGTGTATACCCCGCGTAGTAGGTGGTATTGTTCATGTTGCATACCCTCCACCTTCGTATTCATTATTTCTAGGGTTATCATCCAGGCAAGACAATATAAGCCATAGTCATTTGACAGAGGTACTTGCTGAGGGCTTCTATGGTAGAACTACGTCTTCTTGAAGTCTTTGCCTTCTTTATACTTGTACCCTTTTACATGGTTTTTGAGCATATCAACAACTGCCTCGACACATGTGACTTCCTTCTTTTATGTAGGTGTCTTTGCCATAGTCATGTTCGTTCTTTTGTTGAGTGCAAAGGCTGCATCTGAGCTGTTATAGAGAACTGCAGTCCTAGCTATAATACTGAATGCTAACAAAGGCCAATGACTATCATGTAGAATAGGAAAGAATATATAATCTGGAAGAGAGGTCACCAGGCATTACAATAGGTAGTCATTTTTTCCCGACCTTTTATCCTTTAGGATGTCATCTACTAAGAGGAATCGACTATATGCACGTTGGGCATGTTGTCATTCAACATTGCTTGGTAGGCTAACATAGTGCTGACTGAAAGGTACCCTCCTATTTTCAAGGTATCTCTGAGGTTGTCCTTTAGCAAATAGATGCCATCCCTTTTGAAGATTGCCTCTTCCGTGGTGTCATCTTCCTTCAAGAATTTCATTATCAGATGTAGGGATTCTAGTGACAAGCTCTCGTAGCTCCACCCGTCGATATCCTTGAAGGTTGGCACTTTATCTCTTGCCGACCCATCTGGTTTGATTTTTGGCATATCCTCTTCCTCTATCTCCCCTTCTTCGGGCTCGTGAGCTAGAGGTTGTTCTTTCTCATCTTCTGCCACTAGAGGTTGCTCTAGCTTGATCTCAGGTTGTCTCTCTGCTTTGTCAAGTGTATTGGTTGCCCAACCTTCCTTCCAAGAAGACGCTCTAGTAGGCTCTTCTAGATCGATCCACATGGTTTCAAGTTTCACCCTCTAGGTTTTCTTTTCAGATAGAGGTATTTCTTAGTGAAGCCATTGTGGTACTACATATGAAGGCATCACCAGGTTCTTGAAGAAGCAGTGATCATAAATAACCTCCATTGCATAGGCACCACGTAACCCATGTAGATATTCTATGTAGAGGTCTTCCAACGGGACTCCTTTATTGATTACTTCCATCATTATGAGAACTATGAAGGCGCAGTCCCCTATTTCAACCTTTTCTTGAGGGACCTTTTTACAGATAGAGAATTTGTTCCACATCCCTTTGTGTCTATTGTGTACCATCTGTATAGCCCGCTACATATGTAGTGGCACCTTCAAAATATCCCTTGCCTCTTTATTTTTATAGATCAGGGATGTGCTATCCAATTCAGCTATGCAGTAGTGGAACAATGTTGTACGTCTCTCATATAGGTTGACGACAATCAATGCCCAATGCTTTACAGTCCTTATAGGAAGGACTACAAATTTTGTCTCTTCCCTGCTCACTGCACGTTGTAGTTCTTTTACATCAACAACTTTATCATAGTTATCGAATAGAAGACCTGCTAGATGTGTGGTGCCATTGAATACATGTTGCATTTTATCAGGATGTAGAAATTCTTCAAGCAGAGTTGCACAAAGTACTTTGAACAACTTCTTATGTACTCATACTCATTTTAGAAAGATCCCTCTAAAATGATCCCTATTAAGCAACCTCCCTTTGTCATGGTAAATAAAATCAGTGTCTGGAAGGTTGTCGTAGAGTATGTCTGCTAAGATATGGACATCTCTGCATGTGATTCTTGATAATGTTGTCATGTCCATGCCTGCCATCTTGCAGGGTAGAGGAGGAGCAACACCTAATGGTATATCATGGACTGGTGCACTTTGCTTTCTAACTGGCTCATTAGTGAATAAAGAGGTGATTCCACCTTCATCGTCTTTTGAGGTACCGTCTCCTGCTATCTGCATTTCTACGGGTGGTACTTTTGTAGCGGGTAGCTGTACTCTGGTCTCCAATAATGTTTGGCTTGTTGCCTTGCTTTCATTGTTCGTGGATATCTCGATAGTTAAGTCTTTAATGGGTTGGTTCTCTCCTGACGGATTCTCTAATTCTGTAGAGTTGAGATCAGCTAACGTTACAACCATTTCCCATCATAGAGCAAATCATCTTGCTCGTACTGCGCTAGGTCTTTGAAAAAGTCATTGCATATATCTATTCTGAATGTCATGTCGTCCAAGAACTTGTTGATATATTTTATTTCTCATGATGTGAGATCTTCTATGACAGTGCTTTTGTCTCTGGTGATGACGACTTGTCGAGGGTCTTCAGACGCAACCTTATCACCTGTCCATCCCATGTCATCATTGTCTTTGTCTGGGTTCAAGGTTCTTGAGGAATCTTGTGATGTGGAAGGGCTGGCTAGATGCTTCGACTTCTTTCTCTATCGCCAACTATCTATCTCCTGGAATTCAACATCCAGATGTTGGTGTTCTTTATCTAAGCACTGACGTTCCTTCTTTAGGTCTTCTAACGCTTCCTCATACCCCTTCCACATTAGCTATTTGTTTGCTCTCATGGCGTCTCGTTCCTTTATAAGGTCTTCCATTTCCTTAATCAAAGTCTTCAAAGCTCCCATCATTATGTTCTTGGTGTTGATGACCCCTTGCATAATCTGGGGGAGTGCTTTAGTTTACACGTTTAAACTTTATACCTACGTAGTTAGTGTACACATGCTAGAGGTAATGTTGAAGCTAATTTCAGAGGTATGCTGCATGTATAACCACTTGGCATCAAATTTGTTTCCTAATACATCACTAAATGTTTGTGGGCGCTGGTGTTGCCGCTCTACATGCGTTGTTAATGGTATTGTAGATGTTACGGGCTCCTTGGGTTGTGAGGCTAGTTTGTTTTGTGTAGGATCGGCGTGGGTTGCTTGGGCAGAAGTGCTCGCCTGCGGTTGCTCTGGTACTTGGAGTACCACTTCTGGGATCACGTGATTGGGTGCAGCCTTATGGTCTTGGCATGCTTGATGGGGTTCTTACTAGACCTCTAAATGTCGTTCTCCTACAGTGGCTTCAAGATGCACCTGGTCAGTTCCTTCATTTATTTCCACCTCAGGTTGGTTTCCCTCATTTTCTGCCATCTCCACTAGAATGTGTAGTGAGGGTAGATTTAGGGCGGCAGACTTGTCTGATGTCTTCTTCTTTTTCTTCCTTATTGCCAGTTTCTTTCTTTCATCTGGATTTTTCATCTTCATTTATGGAGTCTTATCTCTCACGTCCTTCTTGCTAGTAGTTGATGATGGGCTTGTGGCTGTGCTGATAGCACCTGAGTACATCTTATCTACATCCTCCTGTGTGGGCTACATCTTGTGGGCATCATAGTATGCCATCTCTGGAAGGGGTAGAAGTACCTTGGAGCAACTTTGTTTGTATAAAAGTTTGCTACCTTTCTGTGCCAAAATGCCAATGTTGATGAGGGACTTTATGTCAATCTTTGTATGTCTCTTGGTTTTCTTGTATATCATCAACATATCTGCATCCATAAAGTGATAAGCTATTTTAGTTATCTAGCTTCCCATGCAGAATTCCTTCACCTGCTTACATTTTTTCAATTTTCAATCCAATGTAAACATTGCTCTTTTGTATTTGAACTTGAGAAAATGCAAATTAGAATCCAACAAAATACTAAACAAATTAAATAAAAAGTACAAAAATAAAAAAGCCTCAAAGAACAAAAAATTTCTTTTTGTTTGCTTGAATCTACTAATGCATGAAATCAACTTTTGTTTTCTTGTATTAGTTTTCAGCAGGTTGTATGACAATCATCTGGACATTATAATGTAAATGCTTCATTGGTATACTTTTTCCTGTCTAGACATTGTGAGCTTTAGTAACCCCTTTTAAGAATACTTGTACGCATGTTTTACACATGCTTTTCACATTGAGTATAGTGTTTGTTTTAAGTGTGTAAGGGTAGCATGTTGTAAATCCTCTTCTTTTCAAACATGCTTTCCTTGTATATTGCCACTTAGTATATGTGAAAATTTATCTACTATAAATAAAAAAAGTATATTTTTATAGAAAAATTACTAAATGATGTTCATTTTTTTTGCAAATACCTTTATTTTGAAAAAGATCATAACATATGAACATTAACATTGCAATTCATCCTTATTGTTTCATTGATTGTCGTAGTTTTGATAATAAAGAAAAATGGTTGTTTTTATATTTTTTGATGAGTCGATATGTGGAATACTTTTTAAACATAAGATGAAAGTTTAATCCTAATTAATAAATCACTTAAAATCCCCTTCATAGTCTAAGGCACGCATCAATTTTTCTTGGTTAAGTTTCCCTATGTCACTATCTATTTAGATTAAAGTTAGTGATATGATTCCAACCTAATCTCCTGTTCCATACTTTTTCCATTCTACTTTAAAACACTAATACCAAAATCATTTTACCTAGCATAAGAGAATGATGACCTAGTGACTATCAGTTAGTAGAAGTTATACTGGAAGTGATTAATTGGATCATAAGTAGATCCACTTTCCAACATGGTACACCTCAAGGAGAATAAATTGATATGTTATAAGAACAATTTTGCAACCTCCCTCCACCTATTATTCCCAAAAAAGAACCTCCAGAGAGGAAGGGACACTAGAGTGTAAATTCCATATGACTCCTAATAATTAATAATTCCAAACAAAGTAGTATTTGACACAAAAAAGAAAAATTTATTCAAGGGAGTTAGACCATTATTCAATCTGGGAAAGAATAAAGTTTATGGAAGTAGCGATAGTAAATTAAATTATCAAATGACCCTTGTTTTCTTATTGCACATCGTTGTTTTGTTTCATGTATAGTGATCCACAACTTCTAGTCAACATTCTTAACCTAAATTCTGGCATAAAAATATAGTCGGCATAGAATTATGCTAAGTACATGGCTGAAATTAGAGTGTGTATATAGGAGCAGTCAACATAGATAGAAAAATATCAATAATTTTCTAAACACTAAATTTGAATAATCAATAAAATATGTAACCCATATGTGTTCTTTCTCCTTGGGTATATCCATCTCTTATTCTAAAAATGGACTTCATTGACTTGGTTCCAACATTACACTCTCAGGTGGCTATTCCAGTAATGGACTCATTTCATAGTCACTTATTATGTAGTCACTCTCTCCTAGTGATCAACCTTTTTTTGGTCGTCTAGAATCCTTTGCTTGTTTTTGTATTTTTGAAATGAAATTTTACAAGGTGTTTTTGAGACAGATGTACAAGAAGATAGGGGGAGATATAACTATACATCATGGAAAAAAAATGAAAATGTATGTGTAAAATAATCTATCCAAAAAATTAGCTTTATGTCATCAAAACCTAGATGAACTTCAAGCTTGAAACAAGAAGTTATGTCCATACTGCTCGACCAGGTGGCAAAAAAACAGAAGCTAAAGCTATACATCACTATGACCCAAAGGATCCAAAAACTAGAGATATGCAAATTTCTTTATAAATAATCAGATGGGTGAACCTTCCTTCAATCCAGATTCAAAGGAGCAAAAGAGATATTATCCAACAAAGGTAATTCAATAAAAAACAATCAACTTTCCAAATCATAAAAAAACTATACATCATTGTAAATTACCAGAGATATAAGTTTCTCTACATAAATGTGAGTTTCCTTAAGAATCAAACAATGAAAACAAAATAGTGGTACTTCAACAGAAAATGCATGCATTAGGACAATCATGTTCCAAATACTTTCTATTATTTTTTGTGAAATTGTCATGTACCCTCCTATTTCTTTCCAATGACAAATGATTAATAGTAAGAGCGATAAAGGTCTTATCTTTCTATCTTTATTGGGTATAACATCATTCCATCCTTTTGGACACAAGAAATTAGAAAAAAGTAAAGACATCTTACTCCAAAGATCATTAGTAAGAGGACACTCAAATATAATATGTTTTGTACTTTCGTACCATAACTGCATAGGAAATAGGTAGAGAATTTGATGTGGCTTTTTGAATGCACTAACAAATTCACTCGGGGTTTATATCCCCGAGCTTTTACCAAAACCAAGTGCAACAATACCACCCGCAAGCGGACGGATCTTATCGCAGTATAGTTGAGAATCGAACCCAAAGGACAACGTTTTTAAGAATCTTTGTCAATTAGATCTAGCCCAAGTAAAACTAATATTTAGAACAATTGGTTGATTTTGGTTTGATTAAACTAATTGCAAGAAAGTAAATGCGGAATAAAAGATGGGTTTAGATCAATGATGTGGAACCGCTGGGATGGTACCGAGTTTGACCACCGCTACACACACAAACATACTCTTTTGCAAACAATCCAGGCATGATATAACACTCCAAATAGAGCTGCTGCAGAACCCCCCATACGGGCGTTAGGTCCGCGTAAGCATCACCATAGGCATCCGATTTCTCATCGCCATCCGGATCACATGTCTTACGGCTCTGAAGATACAGAAATCCACGGAGGTTGTGAACCCCCCATACGGGCGTTAGGCGCACAGAAGCGTCACCGAAGGCTAGATGGCTCGTCCCCTCGCGGATCATACACTTACGACCTCGATGAAATCCCATCCTATTTCTAGTTTGGGAGTCGGCTGCGTTAACCGATAAACAAGCAGGAAGGTGACATGCGAGCAAACATCGACGTTTAACAAGATGATGCAAAATCCAACTAAGGTTGTGAACCCCCTATACGGGCGTTAGGCGCACAGAAGCGTCACCGAAGGCTAGATGGCTCGTCCCCTCACGGATCATACACTTACGACCTCAAGGAACCCATCGAAAGTTATCGTCAAGGGTCAAACATGCTAAACGACGTTCCTACCCATGCCTTGAAGTTATCGCAACATAGGAACCCATGCTTTGAAGTTATCGCAACATAGGGAGCACAAGGATGAAAACACGCACATAACCAACCTACAAGCTTAACGATAAACGACAAAATGAAGAGTTATATACATTGCCTTGGAAGTTTTAATAAAAGAACATGGTTTGCATGGGCAGCGGGGCTAGTCCCCGCACCCCAGAGAAAGAGGACTACTCGCTCATGATACGAGATACAAGAAGGATAAGAGAGAAAGATAGATCCGCCATGAGCTCGGTGCAGAGGGTGGACGCAGCTCGGTGAAGAAGATGCGCTCCTTGCGCCGTCTTCTTCCTCTTCTTGGCCTCCTTGGACGCAACACCAGCGATAGATGGAGTGGAACTTGATCGGTGTGGTGCTCTGGCAGCCTTTCAGTGTCCGGAACCGATGCCTCGAAATGGGGACCCTGGGGGTCTATTTATAGTTTCAGATCTGATCCCAAACGGTTTGGATAAGTTGCTGGAAATATCTTCTCCAAACGGTTTGGAGACCGTTTGGGCGCCAAACGGTCTTGAGACCGTTTGGGCGCCAAACGGTCTTGAGACCGCTTGGGCACCAAACGGTCTTGAGACCGTTTGGGCATCAAACGGTTTGGAGGTCGTTTGAGCGCCAAACGGTCTTGCTTTGATCGGTCCTGGCTTTGGCGTGGTCGCGCGACTTTAGTTCTTCAATCGATCCTTGCGCTTGCATCGAACGGTCTTGGGACCGCGCGAGACCGAACGGTCTTGGGACCGCGCGGGACCGAACGGTCTTGGGACCGCGCGGGACCAAACGGTCTTGGGACCGCGCGGGACCAAACGGTCTTGGGACCGTTTGGGACCAAACGGCCTTGGGACCGTTTGGGACCAAACGGCCTTGGGACCGCATGGGACCAAATGGCCTTGGGACCGCATGGGACCAAACGGTCTTGAGACCGCTTGGGACCAAATGGTCTTGGGACCGCATGGGACCAAACGGTCTTGGGACCGCAGGGGACCAAACGGTCTTGGGACCGCAGGGGACCAAACGGTCTTGAGACCGCATGGGACCAAACGGTCTTGGGACCGCATGGGACCAAACGGTCTTGAGACCGCATGGGACCAAACGGCCTTGGGACCGCATGGGACCAAACGGTCTTGAGACCGCATGGGACCAAACGGTCTTGAGACCGCATGGGACCAAACGGTCTTGGGACCGCATGGGACCAAACGGTCTTGGGACCGCATGGACTTCTTGGGGAATTGGTTTCGTCTTGTTCTTTGTGTATTCCAGCAAACGGTCTTGAGACCGCATGGATCCAAACGGTCTTGAGACCGTTTGCATGGAGTTGCCTGCTACACCTGCATAAAATGAAAGATATTTAGTTAAAACCTTGATTATTGAATCACTGAGTAGTTTTGTGCATTATGATTCATATTAGGGTGAAAAGATGTGGAATAGATATTAAATTGTTCCAAAAAGGTAATTGAAAATCATGATGAGTATGCACTCATCAAAACACCCCGAACTTAAATCGTTGCTCGTCCTCGAGTAACATAAAATTCGAAACTGTTACCTGATGGAATACTTTCGATCCGTGTGATTTCTTCATCTTCACATCACAAATGTTTTCTTTTTGCTCAGTATGAGTGAGTACCTCAACTTCCTGGGACCACAAAACACGTCTTTCCATAGCTTCGTTCCTGAGTTCGTTTCCCAACAACGCTTCCTCCCCGCCTTTTCCAACACCAAGCATGTCGAAGAGTTTTGTAGGAGTTCAAAGATACCCGTAGAATCGACAAGTATGCATTTGATCTGACACTGGTGTAGTTCAGGATGGTAGGGCATGTATTGTGCCCTTAGGTAGAAAAAGGAGTGAAAGGTGGTATGGAAAGAAGAAGTAAATCTCTCCTCTATTTGACTCGAGATTTTTATTTGTTTTGCAATTTCATTTATTGCATATTTTTTGTGTGCGCTATGGCATCTTTTGTTGCAGATCTCTCCTCTATTCGACTCGAGATTGCATTTATTTTGTGTGCACTTTGGCATCTTTTTATTGCAGATCTCTCCTCTATTCGACTCGAGATTGCATTTTTGGTGGTATGCCCCTATTTATTGGAAGGGGTATGGAAGAAGCGGATATGGGGAAAGTGGTGTGCCACCCCGAACTTAGGGTTTGGCACAAGTTTGGCTATTTTGGTGGTATTTATGGATGGAGGGATACGAAGATGATAGAAGAAGTGTAGAAGAGAGTTCAGATCAGGATGCAACTTGATTTACAATTCAAAACCGGGTTATTCTCTTTGTCATACTCTGCTCAAATAATGACTTGATGCGGATCCGGTGGGGTTTCTGAGCCATTGTTCCACTAGTCAGTTAGGAAGCGCGACGTGTTTGATCCCTATCAGTTTGACAGATACTTATCATTATGTAAAAAGAATTATGATGTTAGGAATCATAAGTTTCACAGGATGATTTCAGGCAAGTTTCAAAAGTCAGTCCTCTTAAGGATTTGCTTTGAATAAGGAGGATGTTATGATAGAAGATGCATAGAAAAAAGTTAGTTACATTTTTATCAACAAAAGACAAAATTTCATCAGGTATCTGTTCAAAATTTTGAAAAATTTTATGATAGAGACATATTGAATATGAAAAGAGGGTGTGTATGTGGAAGTGGAATACGTACCACCCACCCTCCACCCCGAACTTAGAGATTTGCTCGTCCTCGAGCAAACCCTAAATTCAAGATGGAGGGGAAAGGAAACACCAGGTATGACTGCCGAGAATGAATTCGTTTTGATCAGCACCAATCCGATCTCGTGTCCTGAAAGAAAAACTCTCTCATAAGGCAAATTTTATTTAAGGAAAATTTAACTATAAGGAACAAAATTTGAAAAGGAAAAGTAAAATAGATTTATTGGTCGGGTTGCCTCCCGACAAGCGCCTTTGTTTTATGTCGATGGCTCGACAAAGTTCTTCGGAATTATGGTGGGTCCTTTGGATTGCTGAATTCCAACATTATTTCGGTGCCTTTGTCAGCTGGTGTGAAGTATCTTTTTAAGCGGTGACCATTTGCTATAAATTCGCCAGACCCGTCGCTCCATAAAGAGAAAGCACCATGGGGAGAGATGCTTTTGACGATGTAAGGTCCGCACCAACGTGAGCGGAGTTTTCCTGGGAACAATTTTAATCTGGAGTTGAAAACTAGAACTTGGTCTCCCACTCGTATGTCTTTTTGTTTCAGATGTCCATCATGCCAGAGTTTTGTACGTTCTTTGTAGATTCGTGTATTCTCATAGGCTGTCATTCTGAGTTCATCCAGCTCATGGAGTTGCAGAATTCTGGCTTGACCCGCTTGTTTCATATCGAAGTTTATTTGTTTAATTGCCCACCATGCCTTATGTTCAAGTTCGACTGGCAGGTGGCAACTCTTTCCATATATCAATCGAAAAGGGGTAGTCCCAAGGGGAGTCTTATAAGCAGTGCGATAAGCCCATAAGACGTCGTTGATTTTTGTCGCCCAATCTTTTCGATTACGTCCAACGGTTTTCTCAAGGATAGCCTTAAGTTGTCGGTTGGAGACCTCTACCTGTCCACTGGTTTGTGGATGATAAGGTGAAGCTATCTTGTGTGAGACGCCATATTTTCGTAGAAGATCTTCAAGGCTTCTTTCAATGAAGTGGGATCCTCCGTCAGATATCACGGTTCTCGGAACTCCGAACCGTGGGAAGATAATATCTTTGAATAGTTTGATGACTGGTTTTGAATCACAAGTGACGGTTGGTATAGCTTCAACCCATTTGGAGACGTAGTCCACCGCCACAAGGATGTAAGAGAATCCATTAGAAGATGGGAATGGCCCCATATAGTCCACTCCCTAGACGTCAAATATCTCGACTTCTTGCCATAGATTCAGTGGCATTTCATCTCTCTTGGTTATATTGCCAGCTCTTTGACACTTATCACATGATATGACAAAATCATAACAGTCCTTGGATAAAGTTGGCCAGAAAAATCCACTTTGCAAAACTTTTAAGGCAGTCTTTTTAGAGCTCATATGCCCACCCACGGGTCCTGAGTGGCATTGTTCCAAAATAGAATGGGCTTCTTCTTCGGTGACACAACGTCTATACAATCCATCTGCACAGAGTTTGAAAAGATATGGTTCATTCCAATAGTAATGCTTCACATCATGCATAAATTTCTTCAGAGCGTTCCCGGTGTATTGAGGATGGATGACTCCGGCGACAAGGTAGTTTACTAAGTCTGAATACCATGGTTCGAATCCTGAGACTCTCATAAGCTGATCATCTTGTAGAGAGTCATTTATCGGAATCCCTTCAGCATCCAGAGTGTGGATGCGACTCAAGTGATCTGCCACGACATTCTCCGTCCCTTTTTTATCTCTTATTTCTAGGTCAAATTCTTGTAGAAGGAGTATCCATCTGATCAGCCTTGGCTTAGCATCTTTCTTTGTCATAAGATAACGGATAGCAGCATGGTCAGTGTAAACGATTACCTTCGAACCAGTAAGGTAGGATCTGAATTTGTCGAAAGCATAAATGACTGCTAAAAGCTCCTTTTCAGTAGTAGCATAATTCCTTTGAGCTTCGTCGAGGGTCTTTGATGCATAATAGATCACATAATGTTTCTTCTCTATGCATTGTCCTAAGACAGCACCCACCGCGTAATCACTGGCATCACACATAATTTCAAAGGGGTGGTCCCAATCGGGAGCTCTAATGATGGGAGTAGTTGTAAGGGCTTTCTTCAGCATATCAAAACTTTTGACGCATTCTTCATTGAAATTGAAGTCAGCATCCTTTAAAAGAAGATTAGTCATCGGCTTCGTTATCTTGGAAAAATCACGTATAAACCTTCTATAGAATCCAGCGTGACCAAGGAATGCGCGAACTTCTTTTACATTTGTGGGGATTGCCAGGTTAGAGATGACTTCTATCTTGGCCTTATCAACTTCAATTCCTTAATTACTAACCTTGTGGCCCAAGACGATGCCTTCCTTTACCATAAAGTGGCATTTCTCCCAATTTAGCACCAGATGTGCTTCTTCACAACGTTTTAGGACCATGGAGAGATGCTTAAGACAAGAATCAAAGGAGTCACCATATACGGAAAAATCGTCCATGAAAACCTCCATAACTGTTTCAGTAAGCCCTGCAAAAATGGCAGTCATGCAACGTTGAAAAGTTGCAGGGGCATTACACAGACCAAAAGGCATTCTTTTAAAAGCATATGTCCCGAAGGGACAGGTGAAAGTTGTTTTTTCTTGATCATCTGGATGTATGGGGATCTGATAGAATCCAGAGTAACCGTCCAAGTAACAGAAATATTCTTGATGGGCCAATCTTTCCAAAACTTGATCGAGGAAGGGCATAGGAAAATGATCCTTCCGAGTGGCCTTGTTTAATTTTCTATAATCAATACACATCCTCCACCCAGTCACTGTTCGGGTGGGGATGAGCTCATTGTTTTCATTTCTTGTGACAGTAGTTCCTCCTTTCTTGGGTACAACATGAACTGGGCTCACCCATGGTGAGTCCGATATCGGGTATATTATTCCAGCTGTAAGGAGTTTGATGATCTCACGACGGACCACTTCCTTCATATTCGGGTTCAACTTTCGTTGATGCTCGATCGTTGGCTTATGGTCTTCCATCATGGGGATTCTGTGCATGCACAAGGCTTGACTGACCCCTGTGAGGTCACTCATTTTGTAGCCTATGGTTTTCTTGCTCTCCTTTAATACCTCCAGAAGTTGCTCTTCTTGTTTGGTTGTTAAACCAGAGTTAATAATGACAGGACAAACTTTGAGATCGTCTAAAAACATATACTTCAGCCCTTCAGGTAGGTGCTTCATTTCAGGAGGTTCTGGTTTTTCACTGATTTCTTCTGGGGTTTCGGTAACCTTTAATTCTTCATAGGTAGCTTCAGGATTTCCTTTAGCAGAGTCGGGAGGTTCGGTGCAATCCTTATCTTGTTGGTCAGTAGGTTCATCATTAAAAAGGTCATATAGAGAAATTTCCAAGGGATCGCATGACTCGTGATATTCTTGAGTAAGTTGTGACATTTGCTCAACACAATCTATCTCCTGTATACTCGGTCTTCTCATGCTTTCAAAAACTTTGAACTCCAGAGTTTCTTTACCTAACCTGAGCAGTAAGGTTTCAGCTTCAACATCGATAAGGGCTCTAGCAGTGGCGAGGAATGGACGACCGAAGATAATAGGGTATTTGGTGTCTTCTTTTATGTCCATGATGACAAAATCACATGGGACATATGCGTCCTTGCCTACCTTGACCGGGATGTCTTCGAGAATTCCTAACGGCTTTTTTACCGAATTATCCGCAAGTTGAATTGTCATAGCAGTTGGAAGCAATTCTTCAATCCCTAGTCTCTTGCATAGACTGAGCGGCATAATAGAAATACTTGCACCAAGATCTGCCAATCCTTTCTTGCATGATGAGTCGCCAATGTGACATGAGATTCCGAAGGATCCTGGATCTTTTTGTTTCTTAGGCATCTTGCTTAGTATGATATCTGATGTGGTAGCAGCCAATTTTACAGTTTCATATTCTTCAGTGATGTACTTCTTGGTGAGAAGTGACTTTAGATACTTGGTCCAGGCTGGTATCTCATTAAGAGCATCTAGGAATGGTATATCAACATGGAGCTTTTTCATAGCCTCTTTGAATTTGATGAATCTAGTATCAAGCTTGGTTTCCCTCAGACGGGATGGGAAAGGAACACGAGGCTTATATACAGGAATATCCGGTTCAGGTGTCTCTACTTCTTCATCGATAGATTCCTCAGAACTTCCCTTATCAGTATTTCTTTCCTTCAGTTGCGATTTTGGTGTTGTCGAGTTTTGGTCCGTCAAAGGTTCATTCTCCTCAGGGATATCCATAGTTGTTTTTGTTGGGGGATCCAAATAACTTTTCCCTGATCTTGTGGCGATAACCTTCAGCTGCTCCAGATGTTTCGGATTGTTCTCAGGTTGTCCGACGAAGATTCCAGCTTGTGGCTTAATACTAGCAGCAAGTTGAGCTAGTTGAGTTTCAATAGCCTTCTGTTGGGCTTGTTGATTGGCTATCATCGTTTGTTGTGTTTGCAATAACTTTTCAATGGTAGATAGCTTGTCATCAGAAGGGATGGATCCTGTTTGACCCTGTTGTTGGTTCAAGCTTTGATACTGAGAGTTATTCTGATAATTATTATAGTTTCTGTTCTGAAAGTTTCCCTTGAAGTTTCCTTGATTCCCAAAGTTCTGTTGCTGGTTAAACTGATACCCAGATGGGCCTCTTGGTTGATTATTCGGAACAAATTGATGCGAGTTCATAGCTCCTGAAGGATTTCCGTACTGGAAGCCTGGGTGATTCCTATTTTGATTTGGATTGTAATAGTTCTGCCCAGGGTTGGTGTTAATAGCATTAAGATTTTCCATCTGGCAATTATCTCCTTGCCCACAGGCGTTGCTTAAAACTACATCATAGAGAATATTGCATGATAGTGTGGAATGGTCAGTGCCTTTGCACGCTTCACAAAACAAAGAAGTGGACTTGACTTGTTCTGGTTGCCTAGTTGGAGAATGTCCTCTTCCAATCGCAGCAAGGGATGATTCTATGTGATCTTGCTTTGCAACCAAGACTTTCAAAGTTTCAGCTATAGATTTGTATTCTGGGATAGCATCATCCATAGCTACCTTTAAGACTTCTTTACCAACAGATCTGCCCCAGTTGGCTTGATTTTCTGCTCCCAGGGTGACTACTCTCCATGCGCTGTCGTAACTTTGCCGCATGAAGTTCCCTCCAGACGAAGAGTCAAGGAACATCTTAACATCATCTTCCACACCCCTGTAGAATATCTCTATCAGCTGGTTCTTAGGAATTCCATGGTGTGGGCATTTGCGTAGGAGCTCCTTGTATCTATCCCAAGCTTCGGAAAGAGTTTCTCCTGGGACTTGAGTGAAATTTGTGATTCGTCCCCTGATCTCATATGTAAGAGATGGGGGGTAGAACTTTTCCAGGAAGGCGTTTTGAAGCTGCTCCCAGGTGGTGATGGGTACATCACTCTGTAGTGAGTTGTACCAACTAATGGCTCTATCAACCAGAGAGTACTTGAAGAGACGGAGTCGAATAGCATCATCAGAGACTCCATTTTGCTTCGTCATAGCACACAGGTCAATGAATCTGAGAAGATGACCTTGGCTGTCTTCAGCTTGTTTACCGTAGAATGGGTTGTTTTGAAGCAAGGTTATCCAATGTGCTCTAATCTCAAAGTTGGCAGCTTCGATGGGAGGAGGCTGCACCGGATGATAGACATTCACGGCCTTTGGGATAGAGAACTCTCTAAGATCCTTCTGAAGTTCCGCTGCCTGCGCTGCTGCCTGTGCTGCTAAGATCTCCTGTTGAACTGCAGCTCTAGCTTCTTGCATGAACCTTTCTCTCTGCGCATTGATGGCTTGAGCCACCCTACGGGCTACTTCTTCTTCTTGCGCCATTCTGGCTCAATTCTCTCAGATCTGACGATGGAAGGTTCTATCGATTTCAGGATCAAAGCTCGCAGTCAGTCCGAGACTATCCGAACGGTGCATGCACTAATCGTCAAAGAGCACCTGAAATTTGAAAAGGTTTGAAAGTGAGATCCTTGGTGTAGATTAAAGATCAAATAGATGAGCGATAGTTTCAAAAAGAAAACAAAATCCTAGATTAGTCTTAAAAGAACTAGATTTGACTGACTGATTCCGTTGTCCCTGACAACGACGCCAGAATTTGATGTGGCTTTTTGAATGCACTAACAAATTCACTCGGGGTTTATATCCTCAAGCTTTTACCAAAACCAAGTGTAACAATACCACCCGCAAGCGGACGGATCTTATCGCAGTATAGTTGAGGATCGAACCCAAAGGACAACGTTTTTAAGAATCTTTGTCAATTAGATCTAGCCCAAGTAAAACTAATATTTAGAACAATTGGTTGATTTTGGTTTGATTAAACTAATTGCAAGAAAGTAAATGCGGAATAAAAGATGGGTTTAGATCAATGATGTGGAACCGCTGGGATGGTACCGAGTTTGACCACCGCTACACACACAAACATACTCTTTTGCAAACAATCCAGGCATGATATAACACTCCAAATAGAGCTACTGCAGAACCCCCCATACGGGCGTTAGGTCCGCGTAAGCATCACCATAGGCAGCCGATTTCTCATCGCCATCCGGATCACATGTCTTACGGCTCTGAAGATACAGAAATCCACGGAGGTTGTGAACCCCCCATACGGGCGTTAGGCGCACAGAAGCGTCACCGAAGGCTAGATGGCTCGTCCCCTCGCGGATCATACACTTACGACCTCGATGAAATCCCATCCTATTTCTAGTTTGGGAGTCGGCTGCGTTAACCGATAAACAAGCAGGAAGGTGACATGCGAGCAAACATCGACGTTTAACAAGATGATGCAAAATCCAACTAAGTTTGTGAACCCCCTATACAGGCGTTAGGCGCACAGAAGCGTCACCGAAGGCTAGATGGCTCGTCCCCTCGCGGATCATACACTTACGACCTCAAGGAACCCATCGGAAGTTATCGTCAAGGGTCAAACATGCTAAACGACGTTCCTACCCATGCCTTGAAGTTATCGCAACATAGGAACCCATGCATTGAAGTTATCGCAACATAGGGAGCACAAGGATGAAAATACGCACATAACCAACCTACAAGCTTAACGATAAACGACAAAATGAAGAGTTATATACATTGCCTTGGAAAGTTTAACAAAAGAACATGGTTTGCATGGGCAGCGGGGCTAGTCCCCGCACCCCAACGAAAGAGGACTACTCGCTCATGATACGAGATACAAGAAGGATAAGAGAGAAAGATAGATCCGCCATGAGCTCGGTGCAGAGGGTGGACGCAGCTCGGTGAAGAAGATGCGCTCCTTGCGCCGTCTTCTTCCTCTTCTTGGCCTCCTTGGACGCAACACCAGCGATAGATGGAGTGGAACTTGATCGGTGTGGTGCTCTGGCAGCCTTTCGGCGTCCGGAACCGATGCCTCGAAATGGGGACCCTGGGGGTCTATTTATAGTTTCAGATCTGATCCCAAACGGTTTGGATAAGTTGCTGGAAATATCTTCTCCAAACGGTTTGGAGACCGTTTGGGCGCCAAACGGTCTTGAGACCGTTTGGGCGCCAAACGGTCTTGAGACCGCTTGGGCACCAAACGGTCTTGAGACCGTTTGGGCATCAAACGGTTTGGAGGTCGTTTGAGCGCCAAACGGTCTTGCTTTGATCGGTCCTGGATTTGGCGTGGTCGCGCGGCTTTAGTTCTTCAATCGATCCTTGCGCTTGCATCGAACGGTCTTGGGACCGCGCGGGACCAAACAGTCTTGGGACCGCGCGGGACCAAACGGTCTTGAGACCGCATAGGACCAAACGGTCTTGGGACCGCATGGGACCAAACGGTCTTGAGACCGCATGGGACCAAATGGTCTTGAGACCGCATGGGACCAAACGGTCTTGGGACCGCATGGGACCAAACGGTCTTGAGACCGCATGGGACCAAACGGCCTTGGGACCGCATGGGACCAAACGGTCTTGAGACCGCATGGGACCAAACGGTCTTGAGACCGCATGGGACCAAACGGTCTTGAGACCGCATGGGACCAAACGGTCTTGGGACCGCATGGACTTCTTGGGCAATTGGTTTCGTCTTGTTCTTTGTGTATTCCAGCAAACGGTCTTGAGACCGCATGGATCCAAACGGTCTTGAGACCGTTTGCATGGAGTTGCCTGCTACACCTGCATAAAATGAAAGATATTTAGTTAAAACCTTGATTATTGAATCACTGAGTAGTTTTGTGCATTATGATTCATATTAGGGTGAAAAGATGTGGAATAGATATTAAATTGTTCCAAAAAGGTAATTGAAAATCATGATGAGTATGCACTCATCAAGGATAATTGAATGCCCCTTCTCCTTGCATAGTCCAAAGTGGGTAGTTTTTCATTACCTGCTTCCAGATATTTAAGATGCAAAGTTTAGGTCCTTTATAATGCCAAATCCAATAAAAAGTTCAAAAGTATCTTCTTTCAGTCTGATGTGATTCCAAACACTCTTGAGATTGATGTGAGTTTTCCTTGTGAACAACACCTGGTCATTTTTTTCAATCACAAGATTTAGGTCCAGGATAAAGGAGTCTAAATCCTTGAAGTTCCTAGAGTTAGATAATTCTAAGAATCATTTGAGATAGTACTACCTAACTTTGAGTCTCTTAGAAATCCAGACTTAATATGGGAATCATTTCCAAAGATTTGTGACAACATCTTACCTTTAGCCAGTGATCAAGGCAAAGTTTAATATTCAAAACATCTCCAATATTGAATTCAATATGATTGATCATATCATCCCTAACTCTATGCATCTTGTTGAATAACCACAAGTAGTTACTAAACTCAGTAATAGACTAGAAAGATTCTCTTCTCAGGTATTTTTCATTGATCCATTTGACTGACATGGAATCTTTTTTGCTTTCTATGTCCCAGGAATTTTGGATAAGGCAACTAAAAGGAACATCCCTTCTTTTCCTTATGTCTAAACCCCCTTCAACTTTGGGGAGAACCACCATGTCCCATCTAACGAGATTAATACTTTTTTTGGAAGTTCCCCAAAGAAAGTCCCTACAATTTTTTCAATCTCATCCAGCATGGAGCATGGTGTTGGGAATGAGAAATACTAGTGTAGATGCATACTTGATAAATTATATTTGATTAACTAGAATTTGGAATCCATTTAAATCCACTTTGATTTCCAACTCTCTAGTTTTATTTTTATTTTTTTGATAACCGAGAACAATATAATCTTGATAGCTTACCAATAAAAGAGGGACTCATAGGTGCTTGGAAGGCAGGGAACTTAATACCTAGGATCCCAGAGAGAGGGTCCTTGCTTCTCCTTTACTATAGAAGACTGAGCTCTTCCAATTATTAATATTAAGATCAAACATCTCTCAAAACCAGAGAGAATATTTCTGATATTATTTGAACTTTGGGACTCTGCATTAGAGAAGACCATCAAATCATATGCACTATTACATGAGAAACTTCTTTGTATACTTGAACATGGATAATATATTCATTTTTTAAGCTATGTTTCATGACAACTGTAAATACCTACATAGCCAAAATGAAAAGGTAGGGTGCGATGGGGTCACCCTACCTAATTCCATTTGAGGGTTCTAAGGAAATAGATGGTTCACCATTTACTAGAACTTGGTATGAAGAGGAAACAAGTATGTTATCGATCCATCCAATCCAAGAATCTGGGAACCCCATTTTGTATAGAACCCAGAAAAGGAATTTCCAGCTTACTGAATCATAAGATTTAGAAATGTCCACTTGTATACACATCTCATATGTGAATTTGTGAAAGTCACTAAGAAATTCATTTGTGAGAAGAATTGAATCCTTAATTGATCTTCCCTTAACAAAGTATGTTCTCAATCCTTTAATGGTTCAACATTTACTAGAACCTGGTATGAAGAGGAAACAAGTATGTTCTCAGTCCATCCAATCCAAGAATCTGGGAACCCCATTTTGTATAGCACCAAGAAAAGGAATTTCCAACTCACTGAATCATAAGATTTAGAAATGTCCACTTGTATACACATCTTATATGTGAATTTGTGAAATTCAAATTTCATTAGTGAGAAGAATTGAATCCTTATTGATCCACCCTTAACAAAGGAACATTGACTAACATCGAGAATAGAAGGTAGGACCACCTCAAGAAGATTGGCGATGATCTTTGATATGATCTTATAGATATCATTGTAGAACACAATAAGCCTCTAGTTTCTGATATCAATAGTATCACCATTCTTTAGAATAAGAGAAATAAAAGTCCAATTTTCCTCGCGAAGCATTCTCCCATTAAAGAAGAATTCATTAATAGCTTGATTGACATTGGGACCAATAACGTACCAAGCTTTTTGATAAAATAACCATTAAAACCATCAGGATGCAACACCTTATCTTTCTTTAAATTAGAGATAAAATATTCAATTTCTTCTTGAGCGACCTATGAAATCAGAAGCTTCTTCTGACAATCATTCAAAACCAGCCATTCCAAGGTCCACGCCATGAAGAACATGCATCAACCTTATTAAACAAGGATGAATAGAACTCACTAATATGATATCTAATATTAACAGAATCATGGGAGAGTGTATTATCATGACAATATTTTTAACTTGATTCCAAATTCTTCTAGTCTTCATTGAAGCATAAAAAGTTGGTGTTGGTATCCCCTTTTTTAAAACCACTAGAATCCCAATTTTTTTGCCTAAATAAGGATTCCTCATTGAGGGTCGTTTGAATATAAACTTTTCTCTTTTCAAAGGCTATTTCTCTAAGAAGCTCATTTGTCAGATCTAAATCAGAGGCAAATTGGGATTATTAGTAGCTGATCTAGAGATATGCACTTCATTACTAAGGTTACCCACAACATTCCAGTTCCAAGCCTTTATTTAATCTCCAGATTATACAATTTCCTATACACTCTGTACATAGAGTATCCCGAGATGTTAAAGATCCAGGATCTTTGAAAATATCAAAAAAATCATCACGTTTAACCCACACATTGATAAATCTAAAGGGGATTTGATCTTTATGAAAGTTATGAATTTCAAGGAGATAATTGTATGATGGCTGGCAATATTGGAAATAATATGACCATTTATATTAGAATTAATAGTTAGGAAGCTTGAGTTATATAGGATCTTATCAAATCTTCCTAGTTGAAAAATTAGAGCTGTTTTGATGGTTTTCCCAAGTGGGAAAGGGACACTGCACATCCTACTCAAAAGGACCACAATCAAGGATACAAGCATTGAAATCTTCCAACGACTTTTTTGAGGGAGACTGCCACCCGATGTTTTCCTATTGTTTCCTAATTGCATTAAAATCACCCATAATAATCCACAATTCCACAATATCATTACTAAGTTCTTCAATGGAGTCTCAAAGACTATTTCTATCATCATCATCATTATGCCCATAAACTACTATTAGATTGAAAGAAATATCACCAATAGTAACTAGAGCATGGATGAGTTGATCAATTACATTGATCTTGAAAATATCATAGGAAATATCATTCCACATAGTAATAACTCTTCCCAAAGAATGGAAATCATGGTTGGCCATCCACTTGTACTCATTAAGATATATATTCATAAAACTAGAAGCTCAACCTTTTCTAAATTTTGCCTCATTAAGGATAAAAATATCACTCCTTAATCTACCAATATCCCCTTGAACACCATCAATTTAGTTATTGATACCTCTTACATTCCAATAGGAGATGTGGAAGAGTAGATTCATCATCGGCTTTTGAGATTTCAGCCTCATCATTTTTTCATTAATAACTTCTAAACCTCCTAGAGAATTATGTATGGTAGGGGAACACATCAAGAAATGAAATATAATTGTATTGACCTTCTTATTGGTATCCGAAGGAGGAGACTTGGTAGCTTTTATTCTGATCGGTATTTGTGGAAGAAATAGCTCTACTGGATTCAAAGACTAAAAATGTAGTAGATGGAATAGACTTTTTACCAGCATTTTGAGAGGACACAATTAGATCTGCATAATGTTGATGGCCTAGTGATAAATCCTTAGTTCAAGGGAATGTTTATCTCCTCAAACCACCCCTTTGAGATTCTATATTGGGATTAGATATCCTTACTTACATATGTGACACATGTAATTTTAATATTATAGGTTTGAAACAACCAATCAATTAACACATAACAAAAAAACCTCAAAGAAACATTTGTGAATCACTAAAAAACATAGTTAATTTATTATTCATAATTAGGCTCATGTACCTATTCTAGATTTTCTATTAATTTTAGAGTCACACATCTCAGCCGATCTTGGATGGTTAACATAGCTCAAGATGTAGACCCACCTTACACATGTGCTTGGTCCACTAGGAATCAACACAATAGCCAGGGACCTGACCTCCTTATTCTCGTTGTGCTCCATGTGCTTCTCATCTCCATCATGAATAAAAGAATCTTTCCATGTGAGTTTGTAGAGTGTCTCCATGAGGTAGGTCCCCAGGAAAAGGGTGGTCTCGATCCAACTCCTACAATACAACAAGCCGCTTCCCTTTTGTTTGTACATCCTTAGGCATATGTCGTGGTTACTGGTGTCTTGGCACCTAAGAAGCCTCCTTTGAAATAACTAGTCATTGAAATGGCTATGCCTTTGTAGTTAACTCAATGGTTAGGGAAGGGGAAGGACTTGTTACTCCCTTCATGCTCATATCTGCTACATCCTATCCATTCATAGTGCTCCCACATAGGCTATGAAGACTTAATTTCCTTGCAATTTTAGTCAAAGTTGGATTAATTGGTCTATCAAAAAAATCTATTTAGAAGAATCTTCTACAAATAATATCATAAGGACAATTTACATAGAGGATAGTATATAAGAGGATATGAGAGAGTCTGGTAATGCTACCAAGGTGACATTTTTTCCTTTGATTTTGGATCCAAAACATCAAGGAGTATCAATATAAATGCCATGTTAGTTTCTTTTGTGGAGGAAGAATAAACAACTTAATCTAACCATTTGTCAACATAATTCAAACTTTTATTAAGGAGCACTTGAGTCATGAGAATATAAATGATCAACAAAAAAGGCATTTATGTGTGCCTCATAGTTAGATATGGGTCTGAAAGGTGTTTCACAATCAATGGGTCTTATGCACACACATCTATTTGGATGGTTCTATTATTTATCATTGACCAACACCACAACTAGTGTCTTACATGCCAAAATCATTTAAAGGTGATATACCAACAATGTAGATACTACATGTGACCAACAATGGTCGAAGTTACTCAAGAAATTGACATTATTGACGTAATATACCTCCCTCCTACTTTTCTCCTTTTTCTCAACATTTTCTTAATAGCATGACACACATTATAAATAATTCCCAAAATTATCAACATATTGTGGGATTTAAAACATTACTTTCAATATACAAGAAAAGATTTTTTTTGGAAAATAATGTAATTATATAAACCACTATGAGATTTCCATAAGCCATAGTTGTCTTGGATTAGTAATTCATTACCACCTTCTTATCAAATATGGGAATTAATTGAGCTTGTAACTTACTCCTCAAGTGATGCTTAATTAATTTGTAGATGAAAAAATATACACCAAACAAACATTAAACTTGGTCAAAATCCATTTAGAATACTCCAAAACATAACTTTAACATTGCCACTATTACACCAAATAGGAAGGAAGCTTTGACCAATTTTTGAAACAATGTTGAATTTATGCTTCCATTTTTACCATAATTGTCCTTCCTTTTTCTCTATCTCATTATGTCTCTTTACATACCCATGTATAGGCATTTTCTATTTATGTCAAAATAAAGTATTTTCAAGTTTTCAATACTTTATTTCCTAATTGACCAAAGTCCAAAAAATATTTGTTGTCATGTTGATCAAAGTAATTGTTTTTTTTTCAAGTTAAATGATCAATCATCAGCCTTGATAATAAAATACTTCTTTCTTGAAATTCCATCTTGACCAAAAAGGAAATCCTAATAAATTGATTTGATCATTCTAGAAAAGTCTAGTCAACACACAAAATAAATTTGTTGATATCCTATATTCATAAAAAGTTTATTCAATAGAAACAAAAACTTTGTTAAAAAAATATTGTGTGGCTCTAAGAGGCAATATATTAACTAAACAAATTGTTATTGACTAGCATTTATACAAAAGGTTCACTTGGTTTACCAATATGCTTATACAACATAAAATGTAAAATTCAAACTCCATTTCATAATATACTCCTTTTATTTTTTTTGGAAATAGGTAAATATATTGCCAAAAGAGAATGATAGCAAAGCTATGCTGTACAAGACCGATTACAAAAAGTATACGGGACCGTCTCTACAAAATGCCCCAGTATCGTTTGGCTATAGGTGTAAGACCTTTATCAAGTCCTTTCTTGGCCTTGATAGAATTACAGACATCTCTAGTAATTAGTTGAAAAACATCAGTATTAGCCTCCCCTCCATGGTTCAGGGTGTTCCTTTCCTTCCAGATGTTAAAACAAACATTGGAGAGGCATACACCCGCAAAAGCTCTCTCCTCTTTGTTGGCGCACTTGTTCTTTAGTTGTTCTAACATCTCCAAAAAATTAAGGGCTGTTAGGCTGCCCCAGCCATTCTTCAGCCACATAAGAGCCCACATTCTTTTGGTCTTGGAGCACTCAAAGAACAGGTGCTCATGAGTCTCGTCCTCCTCGCAAAAGGAACATCTGGGGTTAATCAGAATGCCCCATCGGATGAGCCTATCTTTGGTTAGGTGTTTGCATAGAATAGCCTTGTAACAAGCGATACTCCATTTGGGTATGTGTTTTTTCCCCCACACAATGTCATGCCACAGGACATCTTCACCTGTAGGGGTGTGGATCCACAGTTTCTGTTGCCCAAGGAACTTGTAGAAACCGAAGCCATCCACACTATACAGATGATGTACTTCATTCCACATGTGGTTCATAGCCTCCCAGATTCTAGATGCATTGGCGCACGTGTTGGAGGAACTGCCGTATCTTCTTCTAAGCCAGTTTACCCACACCCCATCTTTACTAAACAAAATAAGCAAAAAATACATGTTCTTACATAATTCCCTCCTTAAATGAACTATGTCCTCAAACTCCAGCTTAGCTAGAAAAGAGGTGTGGAAGAGCATTTTCCCATGTCCAACTTTACATCCCACCTGAATTCATCCTTGCCTTGGTGTTTTCATATAATTCCTTAACCACATTGATTCTTTTACTCTTGAGGTCCTTCACCTACGAATCCATGATCCTCACAGGTGCCCTTGGGTAGGACATGATGTAAGAACCTAGATTTTCTCTCTCCTCCAACTATGCATACTTTGACTCAGAATGCACTCAATTTGACTCAATGACCTCCCTAACCATCAATTGGATGTTTTGGAGTTACATATTTCTCGATTGATGAGTTATGATGACTAATTGCAATTTTTAACTCAATTATGCAATGTTGAGTGCTTAATTAACTTTGAGGATGGATTTGAATTTTTGAGACTAATACACATCTCGATCTTGATCTCAAATCTTGTCCATTAGATAGAGGATGAAGTTTTGGATCCCATGATGAAGATTTCACCTAAATTCGATAACTGAGGCAAAAGTTATGGCCATTTTGATTTTGCTCATTTTCTAGCTTTTCTTCTCCTTTTTCCTTCTTTTTCTTGTTCATGGGCCTCGACCATTCTATTGGGCTCAGGCCATGCACACGTTCTATTGGGCTCAGCCCAAGCACACGCCCCTCTACTACCTTTCCTTGTGCTCTGTTGGACAATTGATCCAAGGACTGTGAATTATTTGCACATATTGGACGGTTGGGAAGTCATCCCCAACCTTGAGCATAAGTTAAGCAACTAGAGCTCAATCCATGTTTGCGACCACCGACCATTATGGCCTTTTTGACCTTGTTCTCACCCAATGTTGTCATGAAACTTCTCCACTTGGTATCCCCTACCATTTCCCTATGTTTATATAGGCTTTTAGAAGCTGGTAGGGCTATGGGAACCCTCCCACCATGGTTGAGGCCATAGTGGAAGGTGCCTTTTGGACCTCCTCTCACCTCCCTTTTAATCCCAGAGTTCTGTGAGAGTTCACCCTTTATTTTTGCCATCCTCACATATGCTCTCACACCCTATGACTCTCTCCTCTACTTCGTCTCCTTCCTTGAAGCTTGATGACACCACTGCATTTTCCAATGAGCTTCTCACCCTAGACCCCTCCTCAGACTAACATTTTCATCCCAGTGAACCGCCAGGGCGTGAAGAGGTCAACCAAACTCCATTTAGCCTTTGGGAGTGGCTGAGACCTATCCCAACAGCCAACACCATCATGGCCCAAAGAGCTGCATCACACAACATCACCCTGGCACGTGAGGAGGCGAGCTAGGTAGGCGAGGAGTCGGATCGTGCAGATCTGCCTAACTAGAAGGGGGACCGACTCCCTCTCTCTGTCTCATGTTTGACCCAGTCATGGGATGACCAAGGACCCAAACCCAATGATTTGTGCATGGATCTACAAGGAGCCAATGGGATCACGCCACGTCACCCCCATCATGGTATAAACACCTCTCTCCCTCTCTTTTATGTATATATGTCTTGCTCTTGCAAATTTTTTATAAAATCATTTGTAATGACAAATGGGATGTATTATATATGAAAATTGATCTACTTGATGGGATCTATGAAATCTTCTTTGTTTAAGAACCTAATTTCATTTGTTTCTCCTGATATGTTGAAAATTGCAATAAATGTATATCTTTTACATGATTAATGGTGATTTATGCTGAAACCTTAATGATATCATGACTCCACTTGGTTTTTATGATCCTAATCAGTAAATTATATTGTCTTGTATCGAACTCAACTATGCTTAGTCCTTTTGATGTCTCTAATGTATGAAATGGACCTTATAATTTTATTTTGAACTTTGATGCTAATTATCCTTACTTTGATTCTCAACTTGATTATCCAACTCCTCATTCTTGATCTATATTAGTAATGTTTGATGCATGATTGAGCCATGAATCTAATTTTCCCATACTTGAACCCTATTGCAACTTGATGTTATGAAATATGTCATTGAAAGTGATATTAATTGACTATTCATGGTGATTCCACAAATTTGATAATATGTATCAAATATGTTTGAAGCTACATATTGGCCTATGAATCAGACCTTATGATGACTTGGGTCATGAACATATTATGTAATGTACTCTTGCACTTATGACTTGTTGACCTAATCATGACACGTAATGTGACCTTAATGTGCATATTGCTAAAATGATATCTAACCTTATATAAATGTCACACTAATGGTCACCCATGATATTTCATGTTTCAAGTCAGTAACTCATTGATATTTGTGATACCAAATCAAGCTCAACCCCTAATGTACTCAAGTGTTTATTATCTTGCATGAAAATGACTAAATATGACTTAAATGGATGTTTTGATGATTGAGTCATCCAACCTTGTTCAAATATTATGATTCCCCTATTAAGATCAATGAAACCTTATGTTTAAAATCCTTGATCTTGCTAATTATGTTTCACCCCAAGTCAAAATGATGTATAATGTAGTATGTAGCTTGATGATGAATATTGCATGAACATTGGCGATGTGAAACCAATCATTGATAAATATGGAACTTAAAGTAGGTGAAAAATCCACCCTTGATGAATATGTTTAATATGAGCTAAAAATTGTGATGTTAATCTAGTCAAACTTGCTTGCAATGTCAAGATCTCTTTGATGGATTCTCTTGAAATATCTAATAATATCATATAATGTTAGTTTGCTCGTATCAAGGTATGCTTTATCCTCCTATTGGCGAGACTGGTGGTATTAAAATTTCATGTATGTATGTAGTATAAATGCTTGGCTTATTATACTTGTTTTAGCTACTGATTCCTATGACTACTATGTTTTGGTCTTGATTACATTTGTTGTACAAGCTTGAAAATATATTGATATATGTCCATCGTACAACCTTGTGTACCTACCTATATTCTCAGGGTAAGGGCATAAGGCTGGGTTTCCTACTTGAGTTTTCATGATAGGGAAAACCATGTTGATACAAGGGTTTTCTCTTGGAAATAGCCTTGAGGTCCCCTACAAATAGGGTTAACTCTTGACATTTAGTTTTGTAGTCCCTTGCGTTGAAACATGGTAGCTAATATTGAGCACCCTCATGGACCCCTTCTTTTGAGAAACTGGTCCAAGGCCTTATGATATTATTGGTATAATGGAAATGAATAAAAAATACACTTGCATGTTAATAATAAAATCTTTAAATGTTGTTGCTTCATTTCTTGTTATCATATTATGCTTTTGCCAAGCAATATATATTCTCTTAAACCAATGATTTTATATGTTTGCACAACGTACTCAGCACAACTGTGTTGATGTGTGCCCATTACATGATTTTGGGTAACAAGTACACTATGAAAATCGCTAATGATGATCAATTCTTCACCACTTATGATAATCTTCTCTTACTCTGATGATATATAATGGAATGCAAATGGAATTCAAATGGTTGATATATGGGACCTAAGATCTTATCACATATTAGTTTAGCACTCTTTTATGCTTTTATGTCTCATACCATAGTTGTTGTTTTTGGTTTTATTCATTCATATATTATGTGATCTATCTTACATACGGTCGCTTAGGTGATCTCACCTTTGAATTTCTAGATATTAGGAGTATAGATTTGGGTAACAAACAGTTCTATGACAAATGGTATCAATGCAATTGTATATCCTCTATGCATGTTTAATAACCCAAATACTTGTATAAACCTAGGGAAAACCTAAGTCCATAATGGTGAATCTAAGGTGTCTAGGCTAGTCACTACATGGGGGATGATGCACCACCTATATGCGGTGGCTGAGGTCTTCCTTGTATACCTACCTGGCCAAAGTTAATCCAAGAATGGGTTAAGAATTGTTTCCTAAAAATCTTAGAGAGTATTCTATCATCTCATTCTTATTTAAGGATTACCCTAAGCCACCCATTATATTATTATTAGTACTTTCTCATCTCCTCGTGTGATCTCTCTCATGATAATTAATCACATGATCCCTTGATTATGGGTTGCTTTAGTATGGGGAACTAAATTCGAATGAATTGATAAAATCTGATTAATATGATATTGATGCCATGATCTGATCCTAATTTGAAAACTTAATTATGAAATGAAAGTACTCTTGAAGCTAACTACTCAAGTGTAACATCTCAGATCATGTAAACTCAATTTTACCAAATATGAACTATGTGCTTCCCATGTTTAAGGTAAATGGTAATGATCCTTGATATGATGAAATAAGGAGAAATCTTACTTTATACCTCGTTTTTGACGAGGTACCTATTTATTAAGTCCATTTTCCCCTATTGTAGATCAAAACTCAAACATGATTAAGCTAATATTACCCTATTTTTGATATGCATCATGATCATGCTTCGAATGCCTATGACTTTGGACTCCCAAAATCATAATGAAAATTTTGATACAAGAGGAAAAATCCCCTATTAGTTATAATGCCTAATTATTAACTTCGATATTGAATAGTATGAAAAATATGAGATCTCGATTATACCTTAAAATGCTCAAAATGTTGAAATATCCTATATTGACTTCTCGATTTTCATGTATACACCCCCATGCTCTTAATTTTGAAGAGAAGGGGACAATATTATGACCTCAAATATATGTAATCTCTAATCATGGTTGCTCTATTATGATTAATGATCTTTGATCTCATGACTTTGTGAAATACAAATATATAGTTGATGTTGTTCCTATTTTGATAGACTTGACACTTCATGAATAATGAGGACAAATGTGCTAGCTTTGCATGGTAGTTTGCTTCATGACTCCCCTAACCTAGGTCACATCCCTATTATGATTGCCTCTAAATTTTCATCTTGTTGATTGTTTAGAGTTTTGAAAGGTGGTCCCTTTCATACAATGATCTCTTGACCTAAGTTTCCAATAGGTCAAATCATATGATGATATTGAAACTCAATACTGAATCTCGATTTGATGACGATCTTGAAATATGATGATGTTGCCTATAGCTTGTGTTTAAGTGCCTATAAAGACCTAGGTCTTGGTCATTCATCAACCTTGAATAACATGATAATGGAATTGATGTTGATATCAAAAAATGTTTCTTTATTATTCCTTATGGATGAATGATCCCACCTATGATCTAGTTAGGAATCTTGTACCCTAGATTCAAAATTTTGGACCTATGACTTTTGTTTTCTAAAATTATGACTCTCGATATTGATTTACAAAAATCTTGACTATTGATAGTTCATCTTGATATTGATGTGACTCTTATGATCAACCTATTTAGATCTCAAGATCACCCTCGATATATGATTGATGACTTTCATGTTCCCAAATCTCAAAAATTTTGAAATGATGATTATGTTGATTCACTTTATTTATGAATTAGGGATGAGCTCTCATGTGGACTAGGGTGGGACCTTCCGTTGATTTGTTATGAAACCACAATATTGAAATATGATGTTTGTCTCAAATTGTTGATATATGAAATATAAATCATGGATGTATAACCACACCTAGGGCCAATGTGGAAGCTAAAACCCTAAACATTGGGATTGATAGTCATAATTTACTCTTGAATCAAAGAGTCCTATTCATTTGGCCTGAATGGTGATCTCTCAAAATTTTTGATCTACTGATGATTTGTGATTATGCTTGGACATTGACGTATGGTTTCTTGAAATTAAAATTATGTTGATGATTGAAATATGATGATATTATGTGTGGAGTAATACGATGGATATAATAGAGAATATGATGTCCCAATGTCTTTTGAAGATTTAATTTAATTTTGGGGACAAAATTCCTTTTAAGGTGGGGATGATGTAACAAACTAGATTTTCTCTCTCCTCCAACTATGCACACTTTGACTCAGAATGCACATAATTTGACTCAATGATCTCCCAAATCATTATTTGGATGTCTTGGAGTTACATGTTTGTCGATTGATGAGTTATTACGACTAATTGCAATTTTGAACTTGATTATGCAATGTTGAGTTCTTAATTCACTTTGAGAATGGATTTGAAATTTTGAGACTACACAACATCCTGATCTTGATCTCAAATCTTTTCCATTAGATAGAGGATGAAGTTTTGGATCCCATGGTGAAGATTTCACCCAAATTTGATAGCCGAGGTGAAAGTTATGGCCATTTTGATTTTGCTCATTTTCTAGCTTTTCTTCTCCTTTCTCCTTCTTTTTCTTGTTCACGGGCCTCGACCGTTCTATTGGGCTCATCCCATGCACACGCCCCTCTACGACCTATCCTTGTGCTTTGTTGGACCATTTATCCAAGGGTTGTGAGTTATTTGCATCTATCGGACTGTTGGGAAGTCATCCCCAACCTTGAGCAAAAGTCAAGCAGCTAGAACTCTAGCCATGTTTGCGACCACCAGCCATTATGGCCTTTTGACCTTGTTCTCACCCGATGTTGTCATGAAACTTATGCACTTGGTATACCCAAACATTTCCCTATGTTTATATAGGCTTTTAGAGGCTGGTAGGGTCATGGGGGCACCTTCCCACCATGGCCGACCACCATGGTCGAGGCCATAATGGAGGGTTCCTTTTGGACCTCCTCTCACCTCCCTTTTAATCCACAAAGCTCTACGAGAGCTTGCCCTTTGTTTTCCCCATCCTCACATAGGCCCTCACACCCTGTAACCCTCTCCTCTACTTCACCTCCTTCCTTGAATCTCGATGACACCACCACAATTTCTAGTGGGTTTCTCACCCTAGCCCCCTCCTCAGACTGACTTTTTCATCCCAGTGGACCCACCAGGGTGTGAAGAGGTTGACCAACCCCCTTTCAACCATCAAGAGTGGCCATGAATGATCCCAACAACCAACACAACCTTGGCCCAATGAGATGCATCACACAACAGTGCCCTAGTGATAACACTGTACTTTACATACTTTCTATATATATTTTACACCACTTTTAGTATAACTTTAGTTAACTTTTCACATAATTTGTCTATCTTTTTGACTAAAGCCTTGTTTAAATGATTTTAGGAATCAACACAACTTAGGTCGTGATTCTTGGGAACCGTGACCATGATTCCAAAGAACTAGACATCTCGAAGCATAATCAGAGACCGTGACCGCAGTTATCCAGAGACTGTGATTGCGGTTATCCAAGGACCGTGACTGCGGTTACCCATAGACCGCGACTGCGGTTATCCTAGGGCCGCACCAACAGTTATTCAAAGACCGTGATCATGGCTATGACAATAATCACGACCGCGGTTATAGGAGGAACACAACCAAGTTGGATCGTGACTAGAGAAGAATAAGGCAGAGACCACGATCGCGGTCTTGCCCTCACTTAACAGAAAAACCACGACCGCGGTTCTAAGTCAGTGGAATGCGCCTATAAATAGCACACCCACCTATCTTGTCAGAGGGGGAGATAAGAGATCAGATCCCGAGGCCACAAAGAGCTGCTACATTCCAGACTCATCTCCTACCATCCATACATCAATCTTGGATCTCCAGAGGCAGAAGCTGAGGAGAGAGAAGATGGACGCCCACCCCTTCTTCGATATAAGAAGGCCACCCATGCAGTAGATCCAGATTCAAAGAAGTACCATGTAGTATCATGTTTCTTCTCTTCCAGATCTATCGTTTCCTTCTGCTGTATCCCTTTCCCCCCTTCATGGTATCTTATGAATATGTCTTTTTGTAACGCCATCATGTTGTCCACAAACATGAGCAGATAAACACCTTAACTTGGGTTGGGAGTAGCCACTAAGGCTCTCCCAACATGTATATTATCTTTTTTTTGAATATACATATTCTTATCAAGATTATCTCCATGCACCTATTTTAATGCTTCACTTGTATGCTTAGATACCATCTTGTGATGTTTGATTGTTGATATCTCGAGAGAGTAATATCACTTTTATCCTGTGTTATGGAGTGGTATGAATGCATGAGAGTGTTGGAATGCTAAGGCTCTAACCATATGTTTTGCTGCGAGGTTTTTGAGTTGTCATCTCGAGAGAGAGTCTTCTTTTAGACTTAGATCTATCCTCATCTCGAGAGAGAGGGGAATAGAAGTTTGAATGGTTTCTTGTAATCTTGATATGAGTATGCAAGAGAGAGATAATATTATATGTTGGTGAGGTGCTTTAGTTGGTGAACCCCAACCCGGGTTTTCTCCCATATTCTTATTTCAGCTTATTTCTTTTGTTTCTTTTGTTTTTGCAGTTCTTATTTCCTTTGAACTACTTCAGCCTGCGTGCTATCGTTCCTCAGTGAACACCTTTTATATACCCTCTTCGGATGGAGTATAAGTGTGTTTGATTCCGCATTCTAAACACGAACAACCTTGTCCCTGTGTTCGACCCCGATCGCTACATCGGACCCTATTTATCGTTGCGGGGGCCTGAGAGTCGGGTTATCTCTTTAAAAGTATGACTACTTTAATCCACTCCTTTTGGACGTGCGATTTAGGCTGATCAACTTTTTGGCGGCGGTGCCGGGGACAAGGCAAAATGACACTGTTAAGAACCCGAGTCCACTTACTATACTCCCATGCCTCAAGCTTAGCAATAAGTTTGACAACACAATTACTTTAAGTTTGCTAACCTAGGATTGTGTAGAGTAGTTCGTTTGGACCAGTTTGGTTTTCTAACTTGACTGTACGATCTATTCCGGTACTCAAAAAGAAGCAACTGGTTCAACGTTACTCCTTTTTGCCATGCCCCCTCACGTGGACGTTACCCTTTCAGGTAACGAGCAGAACGTGAGGAATGAACAACACCCACCTCCATCAGCAACGAATGAAGATAGATGTGGCTATTACAATGACGAACATCAATATCAAGAACAAGAAGAGCAACATGAAGATGATCGTCGTTACGAGGAGCATTGTCATTGTCGCAGGCATATAAGAAACCATAACAAATGCGAGCGCAATCGCAGGAACAACGATAGAGAAGACGATGAGGAGGAGGAAAAGACTCTTTGGGAGTTGGTAGCTACAAAAGCCAACAACTCAAGATGTCCTGTGATCATCCCAAGGTTCGATGCAATGAACTTTGAGCTGAAGCCAGCTGTAATCTCTATGATCCAGAACAAAAGCTTTCGAGAGAGCTCAAAGAACGATAACCCTTATCATCACCTCGATGCTTTTAAGAATATCTACGACACCATCAAGATACGGGGAGTTCCGCAAGAAGTCATTTATTGCAAAGGTTTCATTTTCTCCTTAGAGGACAAGACACTATCCTAGTACCTTGGATTACCGCATCAAGCTTTGAATGGATGGAATGCATTGGCTGATGCTTTTGTGAACAAATTCTACCCCACAGAGAAGACTATTCGTAACAGGAAGAAGATCACATCTTTCACACAGAGACCGAGTGAGAATCTGTATGAAGCCTGGGAAAGGTACTAGGAGTATCAGAGAGATTGCCCTCACCATAATTATAGGAAGGGTTTCCTAATAACGACATTCGATAATGGCTAAACACCAGACGAAAGAGTCTCGCTAAATGTAGAAACAGGAAGCAACTTCCTCGCTAAAAATCCTAGTAGATCCAAGAAAATCATCGAAAACATGGATGAGTTACAATCTGGGACTGATTATGACAGGACTGACAGAGGGCGTGCCAAAAAGTCCACCAATGAATGGCCGTCAATTGAATCAAAGGCTCTCGAGGAAATCACATCTTAGATACAAAAGATAGCCATTGATGTTTGACAACTAAAGGAATCAGGAGGAAAGGGGAAGAAGCATGTTGAAAAAGTGATGAAATGCGTCACTTGCGGCGAAGGTGGGCACGAAATAGAAAACTGCATATACACCTGACCCAAAGAATCAAGTGAAAGCGAGTCTGAGGAGGAGGAAGATGAAAATGTCTCTTATGCTAACTTTAAGAGACCAGATCACCCAAGTTTTAGTTATGGCAACAAGGACGCTGTGGAGAATTCACATCAACTGAATAATCCACCCAAGTAACCACTAAGTTTTGAGAAGAGAGGCAGACAAGGTTAGTACACCAAAACAAGTACTTTCTAGACAAACAAAACCAACTATCAAGGTCAAGAGAAGTATCAAAACCGTCAAGTTGCAAGCATAAGTCAAGGACAAGGACAAGCTCAAGGACAAAGTCAGGCAAAGAAAAATAGTCAACCTGACTTAGTGGGCCAACTATTTGATTTCATCAAGAGACATGACACGATAAACAATCAACTAGCGCAAAGTGCACTGTCCAACTCTAGCGTCCTGAATATGATGCATATCCAAATGGTGGATATGCAAACACATCAACGCCAGATAGACCAACAACTCACTCAGTTGGCTGAGCTGGTGAAGAACCCTTCAGGGAAGATACCATCTAACACTGAGTCTTCCAAGATGGCAGTCCTTAGATCGGGAAGGCGGTAGAGCACCCTGAGGCGACAAGACTTGATGAACCGGAGCCAGAGATTATTATAGAGAAATCAGATGAAGGAGAAAACCAACAAGCTCAAGTTAGAGAACTAGAACCTGTGGAGGACATATTAGCCAAAAGGAGTCAATACTCCCTAAGATTGCCATTTTCATACAAACTCATAAAGGCACATCTCAAAAAGAGGTATGGAAAGTTTATGGAGTCGATGAGAAAGCTCCACCTCGATGTGCCATTTCTGGATGCTTTAGAAGAAATGCCAACATATGCCAAGTTTTTCAAGGACCTAATCACAAAGAAAAGAAGAGGAGGAAGGATTGAAATAGTGCACCTTACCAGTATGTCACTTCTTTCATAAAGGCAGAATTACCTACCAAGAAGAAGAACCCTGAAGCCTTTACTATACCTTTTGTTGTAGGGGATAGCATCAAAAGGAAAGGTCTTACTGACTTGGGGGCCAGCATTAGTCTTATGCCTTTAAGCCTCACACAATGATTGGGACTGGCTGATATGGTCAGGACCAATATGAGAATCGAGTTGGCAGACCACACCTTCAAAAGGCCCGTGGAAGTAGTTGAAGATGTTCTAATTTGCGTGGGAAGATTTTTCATCCCATGTGATATTGTTGTCATTGACACTATTGAAGACCCTAAATGCCCTATCATCTTCAGACGTCCTTTATTGGCAACCGAGAGGGCTCTAATTGATGTCGCTGAAGGCATCATTACTTTGAGGGTCAGAAATGACCACATTGATTTCAAGGTAAAAGACGCCATGAAGGGACCATCCCTACTCAAATATGCTTACTTCATGGATAGATACAACCAATATTGTGAAGAAGTAGAAGAAGATACAACAGTAGTAGACCCTCTTATGAGGGCGTTAAACAATCATGATTCAGAAATCGAAGACCCCGAGGTTGCTGAGATCCTCGACTACCTAAATCAAGACGAAGAAGATCTGAGCAAGGAGGAGGAAGTTATCGAGATAGTCAATTATGCTTCTCTAGAACTGACACCGAGGGAAGAGAAGGCACCAAAACCCAAACCAGAACTGGAACAGTTATCGGAAGGGTTGAAGTAATGCTAGTCTGACTGAAGAGCAATTGGAAAGACTTCTTAAGGAGCTAAAGCTCCATAGGCAAGCTATAGGCTATTCAGTGGATGATATCAAGGGAACTCTATGTATGCATCACATAAATCTAGAAGAGTAAGCAAAACCCATGGTTCAACCCCAGAGGAAGCTGAATCAAATGTTAAAAGAGGTTGTAAAGAAGGAAGTCATTAAGCTAAGAGACACAGGTATTATTTACCCAATTAGCGACAACAATTGGGTAAGCCATATTCATGTTGTGCCAAAGAAAGGGGGGTGACAGTTGTGAAGGGTGATAAAGGATATGAAGTTGCCACCCAGAATGTCACTGGGTGGAGAATGTGTATAGACTATCGAAAGCTAAACCAGGAGATAAAGAAAGATCACTACTCGCTACCCTTTATCGATCAAGTTTTAGAAAGGTTAGCGCATCACGAATACTTCTGCTTCTTAGATGGCTATTTTGAGTCTTACCAAGTTCCTATCTTACCCAACGACTAGGAGAAAACTACCTTCACTTGTCTATATGGCACCTATGCTTTCCAAAGAATGCCGTTTGGACTATGCAATGCTCCTGCCACATTCCAGCGTTGTATGATTTCAATGTTCTTAGATTTTTTGGAGGATATTGTGGAAGTCTTTATGGATGATTTTTATATCTATGGAAAGGACTTTGACGGTTGTTTGAAAAACCTATCGTTGGTTATACAATGCTGTGAAGAGAAGAACTTGGTTCTCAACTGGGAGAAATGCCATTTTATGGTGCAAGAAGGCATAGTCCTGGGCCACATGGTCTCAAAAAGAGGAATTGAAGTAGATGTCAGCAAGATCGAAGCTATCTATCGACTACCTCCACCTAAGTCTGTGACTGGAGTGCGGAGTTTTCTTGGTCACGCTAGTTATTATCAAAGATTCATAAATGACTTTTCAAAGATTTCAAAACCCTTGTCAAATCTGCTAATCAAAGATGAAGAATTTAATTTTACAAATGATTGTTTGAAGGCTTTTCAAACTTTAAAGGAAGTGCTTGTAACCCCACCTATTCTTCAAGCTCCAGATTGGGAGCTACCCTTTGAACCGATGTGTGATGCTAGTGACTATGCCATAGGAGCAGTCCTGGGGAAGAAGAAAGACAAGAAACACCATGTCATCTGCTATGCTAGCCGTACTCTTGACGAAGCACAAATAAATTACACAACCACAGAGAAAGAGATGCTCGCCATCATTTTTGCCTTCGACAAATTCAGGTCTTATGTGATTGGAGCAAAAGTAAAGGTCTATACTGATCACAGAGCTGTTAGATACCTAATGCAGAAAAAGGATACTAAGCCTAGGTTGCTAAGGTGGGCTTTATTACTCTAGGAGTTCGATCACGAGATCATTGATAAGAAAGGGGTGGAAAACGTAGTTGCCGACCACTTGTCAAGGATTGTCGTCGAAGACAAGAATGAGCCACCCATCAATGATAACTATGCAGATGAGGCTTTGCTCATGATAAAAGTCAAAGAACAAAAATTGTCGTGGTTCGCGGTTATTTGCAATTATCTTGCTTGTGGGGAGTTACCCCCGGAGATAACTTACCATCAGAAAAAGAAACTCTTCTCCGATATAAAGAATTACTATCGGGAAAATCCTATGCTCTTTAAGAGATACTATGACAATTTATACAGAAGTTGTATTGCTGAGGAGGAAGTGCCTAATATTATGAGGGAATGCCATTCCTCACCCTATGGAGGACATCTGGGAAGTGAAAAGACAACCAACAAAGTCCTACAATCAGACTTCTACTGGCCTTTGCTATTCAAGGATGCCGCTGCATATGTAAAAACCTACAAGGAATGTCAGATGACAGGGAATATTGGGAAAAGAAATGAAATGCCTATGGCAGAGTGGGTTGAAGTAGAAATTTTTGATGTATGGGGGATCGACTGCATGGGCCCATTCCTGCCATCCCAAGGGTATAAATACATCCTCGTTGCTGTTGACTATGTTTTAAAATGGGTGGAAGCTGTTGCCACCCAAACATGTGACTCCAAGGATGTTAGAAGGTTGTTTGAGAAATTTTTTCCCCAAGATTTGGTGTACCGTGCAATGTTATAAGTGATGGAGGATCCCACTTTGGGGAAAAACAATTTGAAAAGTTGCTGAAAAAGTATAGAGTCAGACACAAAGTTGCTATACCCTACCACCCACAGACTTTAGGGCAGGTGGAAGTGTCAAACATACAACTGAAGCAAATTCTTGAAAAGACTGTTAGAAAAACAAGAAAGGATTGGGCGATGAAGCTGGATGATGCCCTTTGGGCATATAGAACCTCCTACAAAACCCCCATTGGAACTACACCCTATCGAATCTTATATGGGAAATCCTGCCATCTACCTTTGGAACTCGAGCACAAAGCCCTCTGGGCAATAAAATGTCTAAATATGGATATGGAAAAGGCTGGACAAGGATGCTACTTACAACAATAAGAATTAGAAGAATTAAGACTGCACACCTATGAGAACGCAAGAATCTACAAATAGAGGACCAAGATGTGGCACGATACCCACCTGAAAAACAAGGCCGTCCATGAAGGAGACAAGGTGCTTCTTTTCAACTCCAGTATCCATCTCTTCCCTGGAAATCTAAGAACCATGTGGTCAGGACCTTTCACAGTGGTGAAAATCTACCCATCTGGAGCAATGGAGATCTAAGGAGATAAAACTAGAATCTTTAAAGTTAACAGATACAGAGTGAAAAGATTTTATGAAGATCAGGCTTTTGTGAGAAGGTCTGAGATTGATTTGGGGGAACCAAGCTATACACTAGAGAAAGGCAATAAAGAACTACCACACCCTGCCACAGTGCCTGAAAGATGAAGATTTATGAAGTCTAGATAAGAAACTTTAAAGCAAGTGCTTCTTGGGAGGCAACCCAAGTTTTATCTTTCTTCTTTCCTCTTTCTTCTCTTAATGTTTGTTTGCTCTGAAGGTTTTCTTCCTTTTCTGGACTTTTCTGAGTTTTATTCAAGAGATAGACTTTTGTTTGATATGGTCGTGGTTATAACTGTGACCGTGGTTTTGCATTTGCTTAAATGAAATCAAGATCGCAATTTTCCGTGTCGATCTGAAATACCGCGACCGCGATCTTTCTCTTCAACCAAAAACCGTGACCGTAGTTCCTTCAAGGGAAATCACGACCGCGACCGCGATCATAATTGCAACTACAATCTTTTCCCTCAATTAGTTTGGTCACGATGTTAATTTCTATAAATACCTTTAAACCTCGAATGTTCAGTTCTTTACATTCTCGTCACTCTCGTCTTTAACCCTAAAACCCCCGCGCCATTTCAAGATCGCAAGTTCACCGTTTGACACCTGAGATTGTTTCCGCCGTCGCATCCGTACCCTTTGATAAGGTAACTTTTCGATTTTCTTTGTTCTTCTTATCGCCGAGATATCTTTTATCTCGAAAACCCTACCATACACTCCTGGCGTTGACCGACAATCAGCTATCATAGAATAGCTGGTGGTCGTCGCCGCATCTCACTTCCTTTTCGCTGTTGCACCCGCTTCTATCATCAAGGTAACCTTCTTTTTCTCTTAAAAACCCCTCTCAAAGCTGTTTCTCGACAAGCGGTGATCAACTATCACTGTTATAGTTCTCCATCCACACAACCTGTTTGTTCTTTCCCCTAAAGAGAAAAACCCCTTAAAACCCTAAAAATGGAATAATGGATGTTGGTATGAACGAAGAACGAACGATCAGTTTGAAACTGAAGAGTTAGAAGAAGACGAATTGATCATGGTCATCTTAACCACGACCGCGGTCCCTTAAAAAAAAACCGCGATTGTGATCATAACCGTGACCGCAGTGTTCGCCCAAAAACCCTAAAAGATTGCAAGTTTAGCCTTCCCTCAAGGAAAACCGCACCCGCGATTATGATCACGGTCATGATAATAATCACGACCGTGGTTATAACCATAACCACAATATTTCTTCAGGTAACAGCGACTTGGGTAATGTAAGGTTCGTAAAAAGATTCGTGACCGCGGTTCTTCTATGCCAAGACAACCGCAAGCGCGATTCTCCCTTATGACCCATAATCGCAACCATGATCTCTTTAAGAGACCGCGACCATGGTATGCTATGAAGTAATAATAACTGTGACCATGATTAAAACCGCGAATGTCGTTCCTATTGTTTAAACCATAACTATCCTGTTAATGAAAATAACATTCATGACCTAATTGCCTTTGATTTTTTTTAATTTGCAGAATGTCTTCCCCAACCTCAAGAAACCCAATTTATGAAAGAGCCACATCCTTAAAGGAGGTGGAAAAGATAATCAAGAGCTTGAAAGAAGCTCTGAAGAGGAACACCACTCTGCTAGTGCCAAAAAGGGTGGAGATGAAGCTGCGACTAGCATAGTATGAAAGGATACTGGGGGAGCTACCGTAAGAGGAGTCCCAGAAGAAACAGAACAATTGGAGGAGACATAGACCTCCGAATACCGACCAGAAGAGTCAGGAAGCCCATTGCATGGAAAAAAGCAAAAAGCTGCACTAAAGGAAACTAAGCCCAACAAGAAAGTAAGGGCATAGGAGGCAATAGGAGAAACTTCTACACAGAAGGGGGAGCCAACGTTCGTGCCCCAGGATGTAGTACACTAGTATTCCTATGACTGGATGTCCTTGAACAAAGAATGCAGTCCGACACGTTACTTCAATGTCGAGGACTTCAAGAAGATGGGGATCTATGACAGGACGGTAAAGTTCCTAGAGGGTGCAAATCTCCAAACTATTTGCACACCCGAAGTGAAGTCCTACAGGAGGATGACTCTAGAGTTTTTGTCTTCGCTGAAGAAGGTCGCCTCCAATAGCAAGTCATGAGCAGCAGGAGGTGGTGACTTCATGCTCCGAGTACGGATAGGGGGTGAAACTCACATGGTGACGGAGGCAGACCTAAACAGGATATTCACAACAATAGAAGAAGAATCCAGAGCCTGTTCAGCTACTCCAGGAGAAAGAGAAGTTGCTGAATACGACAACAACACCATGTGGAACGAGTTGACTGGGGAGGAGAAGCACAACACAAAGAACTCCAAAGCCTCCCAGATCACCTCCTACTTCATCAGAATAATACAAAAGATCACCACCTTCACCATAGACGCCAGATCAGAAATCGGGATAGTCAGCAAAGGAGATCTCTTCCTCATATGGCCCATGATCAACAAACGACCGATAAACATCGTTAGAATTCTGATCAGAAGACTGTTAATGGTAGTAGGCGGTGACCTGAAGAGAAATTCTGCCTTCTGTATGGGCGGTCAAATTACAATGATCACCGATTACCTGTTGGAAGAAGGAGAAATCCAAAAATATGAAGAAATGGAGGGACAACAAAGCATTGACATCAAGTCCCTCGCCATCATGGGAATCCTGGATGTGAAGGGGGAGAAGACATACTTCAAGCATAAAGGATTAAAGAAACCCCTCCCCCTCCCTGAGATGGCATTTTATGACGCCCATAAGCTATGGCCTACTCTCGATAACATTAAGAAAATGAGCTCTGGGGCGTTGCACACTAGCACACTGATAGATCCGACACCTACAATAGGGGAAAGCAGTGCCCCAACCCTAAAAGCAAAGAAGAAGAACCATGAGACTAGAAAGAAACAAGCGGTGGATAAGAAGAAGATAGACAACACCATCAAGCCAGATGAGAAAGAGACGGCCGCAAAACAACATCCTGGTGCAAAGGCTGTAGACCCCGCCTTCTAGCAAACCACAAGAGGAAACAATTGCAGTGGAGGAAGAGGCGGGGAAGGGCAAGGCTATAGAAGAAGCCCCACAACCAACAAATGTACCGAAGGCAAAGCCAGAAGGACAAGGCTCCTAGGTCGTACTAGAACGGTTGCAAAGAAGGGCAAGTCAGGAGAGATTCTCCCACCACCGCCACCTACGCAGCCAATTGTGCCGAGCTCATCGATAGCACACATGGCGCAACAGCTGCACCAGCAACAATGACAGGCACCCTCTTTCGGGGGTGCTTTAGGTACAAGGTTTGATGCAATGTGGGAACACATGCATCAAACCAATGCTATAAATGATAAAATCTCTACATCTTTGTCATCTCTAACAACACAGGTACAAGCGTTGGATGACAGAATGACAACATTCCTGGACTTCTTCCAAAAAGTCTTAAGCAACCAGTGGATGATGATGGGGATGCTGTAGAAGATGCAGGAGGAAATGACAAGCCTGTAGAAAGAGGGGCAGGCCATCCACACAGACAACGAACAAATGCACTGTGACTACGAAGAAGCAATGGCTGCCCTCAAAGAAGAGCACCAGGGCATACAAGAAGACCGCCAGAAGCTCGAATAGGAGTGAGAAGAACTCAAAGCCCGATGGGAGAAAAAGAAGACTAAGCACCCAGCCAGCCCAGCTGTGGTGACCAAATCGCTAAATCACGATGTAAACTCAGCGGAAGTGATTAACTAGCAGCAGAATTATCAAAATCACTAAATATTTAAAACTTTTTGGAAAGAGATCTTTAAACCATAAAACTGTTTTATAAGAAAACAAGATGAACTATTTACAACATGGTTTGACATTACATCTCTGTGAATTCACATCTCGAGTGATTACATACATCCATTGCCCTGTTACCTGTATAGGCAAGATACAAAAATCTCGAGGCATCAAGCCAAAAACCTCAGATCTACTAACTCCTAGGACCTGAGAGTACAAAGACGACACATAGGACCTACTATCTACAAGACCTGATAGTCAGTATCTCCACCTGAGATTCACTGCTGCCCCTGGTGTTGCTACTGCTGTTGTTGCTTATCTCTAGATGGATTCCTTCATCCTCGGTGTCTACCTAAAAAGTCGAATCCCACGGGGGTGAGACAATTGAATAATTGTCCCAGCGAGAGTTATAACTCTCCGCAAGAAGCTTTGTTATTGCAATACGGAATAACAATAAGCAGTATAATTATTAACATTTAACAACAGGTTTAATGTCAAGTAGAGAAACATTTCAATTATAACTTAATTGGATATCAAAGCATATCTCATTAAAGAATATGAAAAACATGTATACTAGTTATTTAACTAGAACATTATAAACAATGTAAAATCAATCATTGTTTCTCATAGTTCAACCTAAGAAGTTATGCTACACAGCTGATTATGTTTTCCAAACATTATTATGCCCTGCGGAGATGAGGTATACCGCTCATACTCCAACCGACCATTACAAAATCGCGTCGGTACCATACATAGGTCATCAAAAGAGCCAGATTCTTATGACCTCATCTTCCTCAGTCAGTGTGAGGATTTACATGCAAGACATCTTGTGTCTCTGCTATGATAGCTATCCAGGGTATTCTGGCAACTTCGCTATTAGAGTCACAGTGGCATTCTGTACTCTCTTCGTCATCGAGGGATCTCTTGTTTATCTCTCATCGATGCGGCATTAATGATTCCCTCAGGAGATTAATGATACATCATCCCATCATAGACATGTAATGAAGGTTTTATGGGTTAAAGATACATCCTACATCAATTCCTACATTAGGACGTAAGGATATTCACGTCCATAATCCCCCATATACTCAAAAGTATATGTTCCAGGAGTTCCCTTAGGAAAACCTATTTCACCATCATTTGGTCTCTGACAATGATGGATCTATGGTCAGGGCCCTACATGATATGATCATACTTGATTATTTAAGTACATTTTAGCATTCTTTTAGCATCAAGCATGTTTTCAAACATAAACAATTAAAACATATGCTATAGAAGAAGAATACTAAATGTATCAAGTTTATTTCACATCAGTTATCATTTCTTAACCATATCATCATTATGGTTCAAGAACAGGGGTGTTCAAACCCTTAAATCATCATAAGTCATCTAATAGCATGACCTTAATTGTAATAATGTAAATATTACTCAAGGCTCTTACAGCCCATCATTCTCATATGTTACCTCTTAAACCAGGCAACATAGTATATCATTTATTCATAAAGCTTATAACATGCTTTCAATGAATAAAACATCATAACTCTTACCTGGCTATGATTACCTCTTGCTAACAACCTGCATGACTAATATAATTGAAGACATGCATATATAACAATATTAGTACAATACCAATTCTTTTCAATTTATTCATAGAACACCACGGCCGTGCAAAGGGAATCTACCACGGCCGTGATCCATAGCATGGTCGTGCTATCAATGTCATACCATGACCATGTTACATCACCATGGTTGATTTCTAGGGTTAGGGTTTATTCAACTCAATTAGGGTTATTAAACCCCTTTGACTTATAAGGCATAAGGATTCCTCATATAATAATTCATTCAAAGGGTTTCATACTTAAAAGCATAACCCAAACTTAGGGTTAAAGTACCCTACCTTTCATTAATTAGGGTTTCCTATTCACATTATCAGTTCAACCCTAATATAATACTCCACTACCCTTGGGAGCATTCAAAGATATTATAAGTGTTTGATTTCGGTTATTGTACTCATCATGTATCATTAATGATCATCACTTCTAAGTATTAGCCCATTCCTCATATGATGCATATATCATATATCAGAATTATCCAATTATCTGTAATGATATAGGTTTAAACATTGTTGATATAGGATAAATCATCATCAACTATTCTAGGTATCTTCATATTCAGGATGTTAACTACATCATGCTTTAGTATACATCATTTCTAAGAGTTTGATGCCCATTATTATTGTAAGGTGTGAAATCTATTACTCATTCATAGGGATGTTTGGATCTAGGCATCTTACCTCTTAAATCCTTATTTATTAAAATTACCACATTTATCATTCACATGGTTCACTAACCCTATTCTATATGTTTATGACATAATCATCTTATTTAATTGATTTTAGCTACACCTCACCTTATTGTACTATCTAGTAAACCATCTCAAGGTTTTCATGATTAATAATCCATAAGTTAAGCTTCCTATTCATCTTAATAAGGATTTCCCATAACATCACCTCCAATTAGGGTTTCTATTCATATCACATCTCCCCTAGATTAGGTTTATGATTAATATCCCAACATTAGGGACTACTATTTCACATCATGTTATTCCCCTAGAATTAGGGTTTACTATTCACATTACATGATTTACCCTAAAATTAGGGTTTACTATTCACATCATAGTGAATTGAGGTCTTACCATCATTATTTATGGAGATTACTTCCATTAACACCTTCAAATTAAGTTAAGATTCATAATCTCCATAATTAGGGTTTTCCATGATCTCCTTATGAAGGATCATACCCTAATGGCGTGTATTGATACATTTTAAAGGTATATTATTTGATTGTCATTGATATTAGGAGTTTTCTCTCTCCTCTTACTAATAGATGATGTTTACATCACTCTTGATTAGGTTAAGTCAACTCAACTTTGACTGACATAAGTCAAGTCATCACCATTAAGGTCATTAAGGTTTACCTGATCGAGGGTAATAGTCACACTAACCCACTAAGGGTACTTTTGTAATCTTCACCATTGACCCTAACATACATTAGTTCACTAATTACTTAACCCCTTAATGACTTTAGGTGTCTTTAGGGTTTAGGTTAAACAACCATTGAACCATCTAAGTCTTTAAAGCATTAAGCATTCTTGACCTTAAAAGATCCCAAACGGTTTTGCACTTTCAACCTCCAAACGGTTTTGAAACCGCATGAATCCAAAAGGTCTTGAAACTGTTTGTTCCCAAACGTTCTTGAGACCATTTGGTCCAAACCTCCTCAAAACCGCATGGACCAAAGATGGTCTCAACTACACCAATCGGTTTAGGGTTCTCAACATTGATTCCTTCAATCATTGAATTCATGGAACCAATCATCAATTGGACCTATCCTCATACTTAAATTGAGTTAAATAGGTCAACCTTAAACTGATTTGACCCTCAATTTACCCTCAATTAGTCCTCAATTAGGGTTTGAATTAATTGAATTAGGGTTTGGAATCGACGATCCTTCAACACTAATCAATGCAAGATTAGTTACTTTGAAACCATTGAACCATCATCCAAATTGAACATGACCTGACCCCAAACGGTCTTGAGGTCATTTGGATGACCTCCAAACGGTCTTGAGACCGTTTTCCCATCATATCATCTAAATCCAAGTCAATCAATTAAGGTTTGGATCATTGGATTGATCACCAAATCAGCATTTGATTGCAAATCAACTTGGTACCTTTAGACCTTCAAACACCTAACTATACTCAACCCTAGACCTCCAAACGGTCTTGGGTCACCACCAAACGGTTTTGAAACCGTTTGGATGAGCTCCAAACGGTTTTGAAACCGTTTGGCTCATCCAACCTTTGGATTCTAGTGAAATTCCATTGGGGTGTGATCCATTGAGTTGATCATCAAATCAGAACTTAATTGCAAAATGATTTGATACCTTTGAACCTTGAATTGGTTAACTATACTTAACCCCAGACCTCCAAACAGTCTTGGGTGATCCCCAAACGGTTTTGAAACCGTTTGGACCAATCAACCCAAAACATCAACTCAATCACTTGCAAAATCAGCACTTAGCCGATTAGGGTTCATACCACATCTTTGGATCTTCAAACACATATCCATACTTTAACCTAGACCTTCAAATGGTCTTGGGTGACCCCCAAACGTCTTTGAAACTGTTTGGGTGATCCCCAAATGGTTTTGAAACCGTTTGGGCTAATCAACCCAAAGCATCAAATCAACTCATTTGAATTTCAGCACTAATTCCAATTAGGGTTTGCCTAATTGATTAGCCTTCAACTCACGATTCCTTTGGAATTAACCCCTCAAATTTGGTGAGTAATTAACCAACATAATTAGGAACAGGAATATCAAACGTTCAACCCTTGGTCAACGCTCGCAAACGGTTTTGAAACCGTTTTCCCAAAAAGTCGAATTAATCAAGCTGAAAAATCAGCACTTAATCCAATTAGGTTTCCCTAATTGATTAGCCTTCAACTCACGATTCCTTGGGAATTAACCCCTCAAATTTGGTGAGTCATTAAGAAACATAATTATGAACAGGAATATCAAATGGTCAACCTTTTATCAACTCCCTCAAACGGTTTTGAAACCGTTTTCCCTAAAAGGTCAAGTTAATCAGGTTGGAAATCAGCACTTAATCCAATTAGGTTTACCTAATTGATTAGCCTTCAACTCATGATTCCTTGGGAGTTAACCTATCAAATTTGGTGAGTTATTAACCAAAATAATTATGAACAGGAATATCAAGCGGTCAACCCTTGGTAAACTCAACCAAATGGTTTTGGAGACCGTTTTCTCCAACCGACCTTGCGAAACCGTTTGCCCTTCAAACGGTTTTGAAACCGTTTGCCCCAAACGGTTTTGCAAACTGTTTGGCCAAGGGGTGCAAGACCATTTGCTAAAGTAGAATTGGTATTCATGCCCCCTTCTTATACCTCCAGATCAAGGCCTGTTCTCCATGGTTTTGCTTGCAAGAGTGCAAAGAAGGATGGAGGGAAGAAGAACAAGCAACGTTTGCAAGAAAGAAAGATGCATAACAAAGTTTAAGGGTTTAGAGTTATAAAACCCGCCTTAGAAACAACTATATAGCTCCAAGATTCGAAGCTTTAATGGTGTCTTGAGCTCCACAGGTCGTCCAAGGTTTCTGCTTCAAGAATTGGTTGGAAATGATGGCTAGAAAGAAGAACTAAGTAAGAAAAACTAGCAAACCAACCTTAAATCATGATTTCCTCCATGAATCCAAGTTAGATAGTGGTTAAAGCTTACCCAAATCTTCTTGGTTGTTCTCCTCTGCTCCTGAGCTCCTTTCTTAGTCGGCCACAGCAAGAGATAAGTGAAGAGAGAAAGGAAAACGATCCCTTGGTTGTAAAAGAAAGGTGTGTATATATACTTTGGGCATGTTTTCAAGATAATGACAATCTTTTCTTCTATTTCTCATATGGGTCCTTCTCTCCTTCTTGGCCACACCCCTCTTTTCTATACTTAAGCAAAAATCCTTCTTTAACTAAGGTTTAGAGGAAAAGAAGCCAAACATCCTTCTAAGTTGCACACATAAAAGGGTCATTTTGCTTACAACTTAGTTATTTAATTACAAGGGTTTTCCTTCTTATTTGATTAGTCAAATGAAGCGCCCTCTTCATCACTTTTACTCTAATTGATGCCAAGAGTCATAAAAGATACTCTAAAAGGTATATTTTACATGTTGCACCCCATGTTTTTGGTAAATTGCACTTTACACCAAAACTAGGGTTTAAAGCACAAGGATTGCTCCACAAGCTGCATTTTGGTGCCCAAGCTTGGAGAATCCATAATACTTCATCAAATTCATTCTTATGATGTCTTATCATCAGAGGAACATCTAAACATGTGCAATTTTCAAGTTAACCCCTCTAATTGGGTAATTTGCATACAAGTCCACTTTTAACAAAACAATATTACATTATTGTTTAAAAAGGACAGAAAGGGAAATATATGTTCCTCAAAAGCTTTAATTACATTATCAATAGATAACCACAAGCATTTAATCACATGATTAAGCAAAACACCTGGGGTTAGTTCATAACCTAGGTCAGGGATGTTACACCAGCATGCTCATTAGCCAGCCCCTCCAACCACGACAACAACGTGGGGGGGGGGGGTTGGGCGCGCGAGCCAGCACAACAGGAGCTGACACAACAAAAGCCGAGAGAACAAGCAAGAAGAAATCTCCCGTAGCTGAACAAAAAGGGACCCAACCAACAAAAGGGTCGAGCACCCAGAATGAGAAGCACGCATCACAATCAAAGGGGTTCAACCTCAACTGTGACCCAGAGGAAGAAATGGATGAAGCCACCAACGAAGATAAACATTAGGCGGAACATCACCTCTCCCCTCCAACACACACTCCAACTCTAGAAGAGCAGATTGTAGCTGCTCATCGGGAGGAGGTAGTCACAGAGCTCAGCTCAGCCGGAGCAGAAGAACTAGATAGTATGATTGCTGAGCTAGGGGCTGGAATCAAAGAAAGTAATGATTTCCTCCTCTTCCAGCCTCATGACGAGCATCACGACTACATTTATAATGGGAAGATGGAGGTAGCTCTGAAGATGATGGCAGAAGCCAGACTAGGACATGCCTCTGAGGAAATTCATGCCAAGGACACTACTGCTGAAGCCCCCTCAGAGGTAGCTGGACTAGTAGTCACAGCACAACCAACGCTGAAAGTTGCTGAAATAGTGGCAAGGGCTATGCCCACTATACAAGAAGCCTCGACACTGATGGCACAGGAGGCAACGTCCGAGGACAAGGATGGCGGGCTAGTAGCCTTCTTCACAGATGAGCCTGCCATGGAGAGACAAGCTGAAGCCAAGATAGAGATACCTACAGTAGCTCCCCCTCTGCCCTGCAAGATGAAGGACATGGACATGACGGCCGTATCACACATCTCCTACATAGATGTCCATGTCCAGGCAGATGTCTTCCATGACAATCTACCTAGATCAAACATTCTATACAACAACAAGGGTAGACGTCTGTCTAGAGATGGCTTCTGGAGGATTTTCTTGAAGAGGGTGCAAGTACAAAAGAAAATGTTCAAAGTACTTTGCGCCACCCTCCTGGAAGAATTCTTGCACCCGGACAAGCCGCATCCAGTTTTCAATGGGACCACACGCCTGGCGAGCCTACTATATAAAGAGGAATACATGGCGGTGGACATGGCTGAGCTAAAAGCAACTGTCCGGAGGAAAGAGACCAAAACTGTGGTGCTGCCCATCTGAAATGCAAAGCATTGGGCACTAATCGTCATCGATCTACCAAAATGTAAGATGACAGTGATCAACTGCTGCACAGCTGAGATGGACAGTACCTTTCTGGTCTACAAAAGGAAGGATGCTAGGGATGCCTTGAAAATATCGATACGCCTACAATGAGTTATCAAGGAGGCAGGCACAAAATTCCAAGGGTCTTGGAAGCTGTTCTCCATCAACAAGAACGTTCCCCAAGAAGAAGCTGGTTCAGGGGATTGTGCCTTCATCGTTCTGTGCATGATGGAAGACATCAACAAGGGCATCCCCCTAGAAGATCTGAACACGGAGGACCTGCATGGACTGTGGGTTGTATATGTCATGGAAGTCATCTACGATCACCAATTCTTCAATGATTAGGTGATGCCTGCAGATGCCATACCCCGCAGGCTTCACATGGACACCCATCTTCCCAAAAAGGATACTTGGAGGGAACAACTCAAGACCATGTGGGTCGATCCGTCTGAACTGACCAGAGCTACAACTTGGAAAGTGGGCTGGAGTGCAGAGACTGAAGAAGTTGTGAAGCAAACAGAAGAAGAACAAAAGCATCCTTCAGTAGTAGAAGCTCCCGAAGTTCCTCCTGCAGAAGAATAGACCGCAGAAGTAGAAGCTGAAGAAGAAGAGCTGGGGGATGATAGACTTTTTTAAGATAGGAGAAATCATGCCTTTTTTAAGAACTTTGATAGATGGAGCTGCTTCAGCCTGTCATTGGAAGAACTAATGATAATTATGAGTTCTCTGAAAGAAGACAACTCACCGGGAGATGTCATCTTTCAACGAGATGACATATGCGTATTGAATGATGACCTCCGCGAAACATTGAAAACTGGAGGGTATCTTTCTGTGAACACGATGTCGGCCTACCAGTCATTGTTATGGGACACAATGTCAAACTCACACATGGCGTATTTCCTACTGGTAGACGACATCTTAAAAGATAAGAAGACAAGAGAGATGGAGCGGCTACAATGATGGCTTGAAGCGGTCATGCCAGAGCACATCTTCTTGCCAATGCTTCATGACAACCATTGGACTTTGAATCATGCCAACCTCATGAAAAAGACTGCGGTTCTATATAACAACTCTGACGTAGTCTTTGCTCTCAACAAAAAGGCAAATATGACAACAACAAAGTCTCCTACAGAAGAAAAGGCAAATACCTGCGTGGAAGCCATCGTAGAGATGATAAGGAAGCACTGCAAAGGGTACATCATCAAAAAAGGCAAGGACTTCAAGAAGACTCAATACTACCATAGAAGCCCTCAGTAGGTACCCCTATCAAATGACTATGAGTTCTTTTGTCTGATGTGGATGGTAGCATTTGCCACTATCAACTTCAAGGTGGAGAATATAAAGTACGAGCAATACCATGCACTTAGGGGTATCTATGCCAGCATGCTCCTGGAGTCAAAATGGGCACTCCCCAACAAATAAGCAAAGAAAGAAGGCCCGTTTATACTTCTTACTCAAATTTTTACACCCTGGGACAGGGTGCATGATAAGTTTGGGGGAGGAGTAATAAATGGGCTACAGAGGTACATTTACGATCCTTTTTTCCTTTTACCCCTTTTTACTCCCAAAATTTTGAATAATTTTGAAATTGCCCCTAAAATTTTGAAATTGAAAATTTGAAATTTTGTTACTACTAACCTTTTAGAAGCTCGCTCTCTCTCACTAAATTTTCTGATTGTAGTGTTTCAGCTCTCTTAGAGAGAAATATATGTGTAACATATACAAGTATATACGAGTAAAACAACAGTCATAGCAATCCTGCTATACCTCATTCTTGCAATAAGACGTTGTAAATGTGACAACCTTAACTCATGAAACCCTCAGAGACTAGAGAACTTCACCTAGTCATACTCCTAACCAACCACCCTCACCCAATGCTTTTGACCAAAAAATCCTTATCTCCGAAGAAAGGGAAAAAGCTACCCTCTTCAAAGAATTTCTAAAAGAGGCTTGGCCGCCCAGAAGACCAAGTAAAACTCCCCAAACCCAAGCTTTAAAAGAGAGGTAAAAATCAACAGTAAATAAAGAAAAAATATGAGAGTTGTGCCCGAAAAGATGCTAAAAGTTTCCGCACAAGTGGTATATTGCTGCACTCATGAATGCAGATATGTCATGCCCGTAAGTGGAAACTTGAAGCCAAGCTTACACAACTCCAATCCTGAATGGAATCTCACACAACCACCTGACTTAAAGTCAGAAGCCCAAAAAGGGCAACACTATTCTTACGACAGTTGTGGGTGAGAAGTTCAGGGGGTAGAGGAAAACACCTAAAAGCCTTTATCCTACCTATACACATTAGCATAGGGCCCACTGAAAATAAAGAATAGGTGTGAAAGCTACCCTTCGAAAAAGATTTGGCATTAGTACGAGCATTAGCTAAGGGGAGGGGGATGAGTTGAGAAGGAGAAACCTTTTACAATAGAAGGTTATGACAGATAAAATGAGGTTATGCAACTCCAGTTAAAAGGGGAGGATTGAGACCTAAGGGATTGAATACATACAATAACAGTCTCGATGCAAGGATGAGATATGTCAGTCATGCTATTATGTTGTCTTTTAAGCTTGTTCATTCTTTCTCTCTCTAAGTTCTCGAACCTGCACTTAGCCTGAGGAAATGCTTGATTCTAAGTTTGGGGGAGTTGATAACACTGTACTTTACATACTTTCTATATATATTTAACACCACTTTTAGTATAATTTTAGTTAACTTTTCACATAATTTCTCTATCTTTTTTACTAAAGCCTTGTTTAAATGATTTCAAGAATCAAAACAACTTAGGTCGTGATTCTTGGGAACTGTGACCGCGATTCCAAAGCACCAGACATCTCGAAGCATAACCAGAGACCACGACCGTGGTTATCCAGAGACCGCAACCGCAGTTATCCAAGGACCGCGACTGCTGTTATCTAGAGACCGCAACCGCGGTTATCTATGTGACCACATTTATTCAAAGACTGTGACCGCGGCTATGACAAGAACTGTGACCATAGTTATAGGAGGACCGTGACCAAGTTGGACCGTGACTAGAGAAGAATAAGGCAGAGACCGCGATTGCGGTCTTTCCCTCACTTAACAGAAAAACCGTGACCGCGGTTCTAAGTCGGTGGAATGCGCCTATAAATAGCGCACCCACCTGTCTTGTCAGAGGGGGAGATCAGAGATCAGATCCTGAGGCCATAAAGCGCCGTTGTATTCCAGACTCATCTTTGACCATCCATACATCAGTCTTGGATCTCCAGGGGTGGAAGCCAAGGAGAGAGAAGATGGATGCCCACCCCTTCTTTGATAGAAGAAGGCCACCCATGCGGTAGATCCAGATCTAAAGAAGTAGTGTGTAGTATCATGTTTCTTCTCTTCCATATCTATCATTTCCTCCACTTTACTCTTTCCCCCCTTCATGGTATCTTATGGATATATTTTTTTGTAATGCCGTCATGTTGTTCACAAACATGAGTGGATAAACACCTTAACTTGGGTTGGGAGTAGCCACTAAGGCTCTCCCGACATGTATATTTCTCTTTCTTTTGAATATACATATTCTTATCAAGCTTATCTCCATGCACCTATTTTAATGCTTCACTTGTATGCTTAGATACCATCTTGTGATGTTTGATTGTTGATATCTCAAGAGAGTAATATCACTTTTATCTAGTGTCATGGAGTGGTATGAATGCACGAGAGTGTTAGAATGCTAAGGCTCTAACCATATGTTTTGCTGTGAGGTTTTTGAGTTGTCATCTCGAGAGAGAGGCTTCTTTTAGACTTAGATCTATCCTCATCTCGAGAGAGAGGGGAATAGACATTTGAATGGTTGATTGTAATCTTGATATGAGTATGCAAGAGAGGGAGAGATAGTATTACATGTTGGTGAGGTGCTTTAGTTGGTGAACCCCAACCCGAGTTTTCTCCCATATTCTTGTTTTAGCTTATTTCTTTTGTTTCTTTTGTTTTTGTAGGTCTTGTTTCCTTTGAAATACTTCAATCTACGTGCTAGCGTTCCTCAGGGAACACCTTTTATATACCCTCTTCTGCTAGAGTATAAGAGTGTTTGATTCCGCATTCTTAACACGACCAACCTTGTCCCTGTGTTTGACCCCGATTGCTACATCAGACCCCATTTATCATTGCGGGGGCCTGAGAGTCGGGTTATCTCTTTTAAAGTGACTACTTTAATCCACTCCTTTTGGATGTGCAATTTAGGCCGGTCACCTAGCGTGCAATCCGATTGGGCGGGCAAGCCAGATAGTCGAGGAGTCAGATCGTGCAGATCTGACCAACTAGTAGGGGGACTGCCCCCCCCCCCCCCTCTCTATGTCTCATGTTTGACACAGTCAAGGGATGACCAAGGACCCACACCTAGTGATTTGTGTGCGGGCCCATGGTGAGCCAATGGGATCACACCACGTCGCCCCATCATGGTATAAACACCTCTCTCTCCCTCTCTTTTATGTATATATGTCTTGATCTTCCAAAATTCTAAAAAATCATTCATATGGCCAAATGGGACATATTATATATTAAAATTGATCTACTCGACGAGATATATCCAATAAACTTTGTATCAGAACCAAATTTCATATGTATCTCTTGATATGTTGAAAATATAATCAAATGCATATTGTTTACATGATTAATGGTTTTCTATGCTCAAACCTTGATCATGTCATGACCCCACATGGTTTTTATGATCCTAATCAATAAATTATACTTTCCTCTATCGAAATTGACCATTATTAGTCCTTTTGATGTCTCTAGTGTATGAAATGGGCCATGTAATATGAGTATTTTTGAACTTTGATGCTAATAATCCTTACTTTGTTGCTCAACTTGATTATATGAACTCAAAATCACCATTCTTGATCTAGATCAGTAATGTTTGATGCATGATGAGCCATGGATCTAATTTTCCAACACTTGAATCCTAATGCCACTTGATGTTATGCAAAATTCCATAAAAGTGATATTAATGGATTATTCAAGGTGATTCTACAAACCTTTTGCTAATATGTCCCAAATATGTTCAAAGCTATATCTTGGACTCTAAATTAGAACTTAAGATGACTCGGGACACAAAAATATTATGTAACACATTCTTATTCACTTATGACTTGTTGACCTAATCATGACTTGTAATGTGACCTTAATGTGCATATTTCTAAAATGAGATCTAACCTTGTATAAATGTCACCCTAATGGTCACCCATGATATTTCATGTTTTAAATCAATAATTCATTGATCTTTGTGATACTAAATCAAGCTTGATCCCTAATGTACTCTAGTTTTGATTAGTTTGCATGAAAATGTCTAAATATGACTTAAATGGATGTTTTGATTATCAAGTCATCCAACCTTGTTGAAATATTATGATTCCCCTATTAATATCAATGAAACATTATGTTTAAAATCCCTAATATTTCTAAGGATGTTTAAACCTAAATAAAAAAGATGTATGATGTAGTGTGTAGCTTGATGATGAATATTGCATGAACATTGGAGATGTAGAAATCAATAATTGAGAAATAGGGAACATAGATTAGGTGAAACACACTCCCTTGATGAGTATGTTTAATATGAGACAAGTATTTTGATGTAAATCTAGTCACACTTGCTTGTAATGTTAGGATCTCTTTGATGGACTCTTTTCCAAAATCTATTCATGTTGTATAATTCTAGTTTGCTCGTATCAATGTACGCTTTATCCTCCTATTGGCCATACTAGTGGTATTGGAATTGCATGTATGTGTGTAGTATAAATGCTTGGATTATTGTACTTGTTTGAGCTACTGTTCCCTTTGACTACTATGTTTTGGTGTTGATTACATATGTTGAGAAAACTTGAAAACATATTGATAGATGTCCATTATACAACCATGGGTACCTACCTGTATTCTTGGGGTAAGGGCATAAGGCTGGGTGTCCTACTTGAGTTGTCATGATAGGGAAGACCATGTTGATACAAGGGTTAGCTATGGGCAATGGCCTTGAGGTCCCTTACAAATAGGGTTAACTCTTTACGTTTAGTCTTGTAGTTCCTCACGTTGAAACATGATAGCTAATCTTGAGCACCCTCACATACCCCTTAGTTTGAGAAGCTGGTCAAAGGCCTTATGATATTGTTGATAAAATTTTAATGAATATAAAATATGCTTGCATGTTAATAATAAAATCTTTAAATGTTGTTGCTTCATTTCTTTTTATTATATTATGGTTTTACAAAACAATATATGTTCTCTTAAACCCATGATTTTATATGTTTGCACAATGTACTTAGCACAGTTGTGCCGATGTGTACCCATTTCATGATTTCAGGTAACAAGTACACTATGAAAGTTTCTAATGATGATAAATTCTTTTGCACTTACGATAATCTCCTCTTACTATGATGATATATAATGACATGCAAATGGAATTCAAATGGTTGATATAAGGGACCTAAGATCTTATCAAGTATTAGTTTATCACTCTTTTATGCTTTTATGTCTCATACCTTGGTTGTTGTTTGTGGTTTTATTCATGCATATGTTATGTGATCTATCCTACGGACGAATGCTCATGCCTTCTTGCCTTTGGCTTTCTAGCCATTAGGAGTGAAGAATTGGGTAACAAACGGTTCTATGCCACATGCCCTAGAGCTTTAAAGGTTTGATGTTCAATGCATGGGTGGAATCCTTCACATAACACTTTAGGCTGAACATATGGAATACATCATGAATCATGCTATACTGAGGTGGTAGGTGATTGCCCTGAATAACACATTTGAAAATAGGTGAATTCAGAAGGATTGGACTTTAAATTTATAACCTAAAACCCTCGAGGACCCCACAACTCAATATGATATCAAACACAGTGATGTGGGTATGTTTAGATGCTTAAGATCTCACTCTTTAGTCTTAACCCAATCCAATAGTTGATGTATGTAAAGAACTATAACTAGTCTAGCAAAATGTCACAAAATAAAATCAAACAAAGTAAAGAAAATAGAGTCAGTGAAATTATACTAATCAGGTGAAGGAGTTTCTAGCTATGTAACCACAAGCTGGGCAATCTATGCACCGTCCTCGAGCATAGACAACCCTTGAACAACCTAGCAAGAAACTGACATTCAAACTAGAATGCATCATGGTAGCTACTCCTGATGAGGTCATGCCACTTGCTTTTGTGCAACATGACTAAAACCCTATCAATGATATGAAACCTCTCTCAAGGATAACAGGTCAACAACTTTTGAATATTCTATATACCTTCTCAGGTCCAAAATATTTAGAGATGTTAGGAACAATACTACCTGGAATGTCCTTCTTTCATATTTCAATCCAAACTACCCTCTCTTATCCATTTCTATGACTAATCTCTCAACCTAGGTAGAAATATAAGTTCAAGAAAGAAAGACATCAACCAAATCGGAAATCATAACTTGAATGAAAAGATAGAACATAAAACATACTACATTTGGGATAAAACTACTTTTTTAAGGTAAAAGTACATAAAATGCCCAAAACGGGCTATATAGACAAGAAGGAGCTCAACTAGCCATGGACAAGCATAGTTGGCACTGAACAAAGATGGAAGAACATCATTTGTATAGAAGCTAAGGAGAACAATAGAAGAAAGGGGAAGAAGAAGATTTAGCCCATAGAGGAGAGGCGACTCTCACTCCTTAGCCTCTAAAAGGACTGGATCTCCTCCTTTGGGTTGTCCTCCTTGATCTTCTAGACTCATTGTCCTCCTTTCTCCTTGATTTCACCCCAACTAGCATCCTTTATGGATGCATGGAGCTGGAAGGTGGTTGGGAATGATTGGAAGTGGGTGGATGATGGTGGAAAATGAGGGTGGATGGAGGCCAACCAAAAGGATGCATGTAGGATGTTCTCTTTATCCCTTTCAGACCTTTGAGCACTCCCACAGAGCTCTAGGAACCGATGGTTGGTGAATGAAAACCAGAAAGGCCAAATGAAATCCCCACCTAGGTAGTAGGGGGTGGCTATTTATAGGTGTAGGTAGTCACTGATCTCACCGGTCGATGATGTTTTGGTAGTAGACGATGTCATCGGCCGCCAAGCAGGGAGGACTAGAAATCGTAGAGAACTAAAGTCATGCGGTCACAAAAGTCTTGTCAGTCACTGAGGAGGGAAGGTGTAAAGAGGCGAGATCACCTCCTTACTAAAATATGATAAACATAACACCATTGGAAAAGCAGCGGAATACAAATTTTCTGAGTATATTCAATTTCATAAAAGATTGTACAAGATACATAAAAAATCTCCCTTTTAGGGTTTACATCATCATACACAACTAGGATCTAGATAGAGGGAACTCTAGACTACTCCACTTTTGTCTCCAAGGAACATATCCATCAGCTAGTCCATGTTAACGCTAAGATCTTCATGCCATATCCATCACCTTGCTCCACATCTGGGTGGTTGGGAAAGCACCCAGCAAGAGGGAAGGAAAAATAAAAAGTATGTGTTACAAACTATTCTAAGATAGCGAGGTAAGAAAAGCAAGTAAAATTAGGCTATTGTTCATCATAAGATGTAGACAATCAATAGAATGATGCCATATATAAAAGAATGTTTCAATAGATGCTTGCCATAAACAACATATAACAAAAGGATTGCATGCATGATTTATATTGACTACCTTAACTATGTAGGGTTGAGGCACCTACCAGACCTTCAACCAAAAGGGTGAGGGGAGAATAACACATTCCCAGTCACTTGCACATATTTCATGTGCGGGGGAGAGTATCACATTCCCCGGGGCGATTAAATACATGCCCAACTATGGGTGGTTGTACATACAAGTACCACTACACTAGTTAATTAGTCTAATAAAATCAACATGCTAGAAACTATGGCAAGTAATAACATCATTTAAGTAGAACATGGCAAAGGGGTACCAAGACCCAAGAACAATATTCCAAAACTAATTATGAGGCATGTATAGCAAAGAATCAAGAGTATAAGGAACATGATTCAATAAAGCCTCATTATGGAAAAAGTAGGACAAGGCACAAATATTCCCAACTAAAAGGTTAAATGCACATACCTTTAATCTTTAGAGTCCTAGAATCACTTTTCATAACTTTTACACGAGATCAGATCCATTTTCCCTAATATGATCATCATATTTATGTATTAGATATATATATATATATATATATATATATATATATATATATATATATATATATATATATATATATATATTCATTAAAGGCTTAAAACCTCAAAACCATTGACTTTTCCACAAATGGTCGAATTAGACTCTGAAAACCTCACTACTGTCTTATTTACGTTCTTCTAATCAAAATAACGTATAGGTTTGTATATTTTCGAGATACTGACTTTTTAGGCTATTTTCCATATTTTAAAGTAATTTAATTCATCCTTAAAAACACATATTCGAAAACATCAGATCAAACCACGGAAATATCTTTATTAGATAGATTACATTCTCCTGATTCCAAAACATATTTTAGTTTTAAATTGTTGGTATATATGCCCATAGATCCATCCCAAGTGATTGCATGGAGTCGGATATTAATTAATCAATTAATACGATTATTTGGTTAATTAAGGAATTCCAGAATATTCTAATGAATCCACGAGCATTTTAATTAACACATCGTTTCTATTTACCGATGGGTTTAGGAAACCCTACTTCCCTTCGTATCCTATTTAAAGGAGGATTGACGGCCGATATCTATATAAGATAGATAGAGGCTTTTCAGTTTACGCTCACGTACATAAACCCTAGCCGTCGCTGTCCTTAGGAGAGAAAGGAGAGAAACGCACTGCTAGCATGCCGCCGCACAAACACGACTCCTTCCCGTCGGCTTAGGAAGTGTGACATGGAGTTCCAGTCCATCCGCGTGGACGAAGTAGAGACGCAGACGCAGAAACGCCTACGTTCGGAGGGCATCAACGACCATCCGTGCGCTTTACGAGCCGCGTACGTCACTGCACGAAAGGAACGTGCCAAATCTTCTTGCGACAGTAAATGGGAGAGAAGTTCCGTCCGTGTAGGTCAGCAATGTTGCACCGTCGTGCAGCGGGACATCGTCAGACTTGCTCTGTGATAAGGTATATCCCGCAAACACTCCTTCCAAATACGTTGTTGTCGACGAGATCCTGTTTCAGGTTACGTGGATTTTATTGCTTCCGCCGCGCATGTTTTCTCCATAAAACCCAACAGTGGTATCAGAGTAGTGTCGATCTACGGTGTATTTGGATTCGTTTCGATATGATCGAATTGTTGTATACTATTTTTATGTTTCATACAATGCGAATTAAACCTGCTAATGTGCAAATCTAAACCTAATTCTACATACGCCGCATGCTTCTATTTTTGACGTTTTGGACGAGGTCGACTATGGAAAATATTGATTTTCCTAAGTGCATGGATGTAAAATTCCGTAGACCTTTCAGGGGCTTTGTCCCTGAGACCCCGCGAGGGGCGGCCTCCGATCGACCCCGCCCGCTGACCGGGCAGCGAGATCCCTGCACAGGGGCTCTGCCCCTGTGTACCCCACATAGTCTGCGTGGAAGTCAAAAATGTATTTAATGGGGAATGTCCTGCATTACAAGTACTGCAATTTTAATATGTATATACGTATATGTAGATATACCTATGATAACATACACGTTGCCTTTAAAATCTATTTTATGTGGTGAATGCATGCATGGTTATGGCATAGTATCCCCTTTTGTGAATGTTGTGAATGAATGTGGATGTCAATCTTATGGATACGTTTGTTTGTGAATGATATGGATGTATAATGGATGCATATGGATCCTTTGTATAAAGTATTCGGTTTGCATGCCGAGCCTCATCTCTTATTTCAAAGTGTAATGAATTCCTTCCCTTTATATTTATACACATATGATGTAATAGAGATAGGATTAGTTTTAGTCTTTGTAAACTTGTTGTAAGGAGGCCACTTGAAGATCCAACTCCAAGGAGTGTCCATGGAGAAGCACCATGAAGATCTAATTCCAAGAAGCAACCGAAGGATTATAATAATATGGCCATAACCGATGTATTTGTGTTTGTGATTGCATGTCTATCGTTTGTGGTTGTGGATATAGTAGTATATGATACGTACTATAAGTATGTGGTGTTTGGATATGTATATGTATAAATAAAACCCCACAATTAATAATATTAAGTTTTAGTTGCCTTCCATAAAGCAACACACATGAAAAGCTTGATCGACTATGTGTGGGCACGCCTCCGCGTGGTACACTGTCTATCTCGTGGAAGTGTGATGGTGGGTGTGTGGGTCTGCCTCCGCAGGGTGCACACTCATCGTGTTGGCTTATGGGTTGGACTTAACTAGGGAACCTTGATAGGATCAAGTACCTAGAGGCACACAGATGCATCATGGCAAGGAGTTGTGCTTGATCATCTATCCAAGAGTTGCATATGATGTAATTGGAAAAAGTTGCCTACCTTAGTATTTGGTCTTTGACGTCGACGTTGGCTGGCCATTGATCCAATTATTTTGGGTCTTGGCTCACTAGAAGGTTGTGCGTTGCAATATTTTGAGTTGATAGTTAGGGATATCAATTTGAATAAAATAGTGGGAGCATAATTAATTAAAGGCCTAATTAATCTCATTTATCAAATCCTTACAAGTCAAAATATTTTGGACTAAATGCAAATTTTTCTTTTGTAGCAATCAAATGGCAAACAACACTCACACTTTCTCATTGCGATCGGTCCTTGAGAAGGACAAACTCACCAGAACCAACTTTCAAAACTGGTTTAGGATGCTGAGAATTGTTCTCACACATGAGCGTAAGCTCTATGTCCTTGAAACACCAGAGCCAGCGGAACCCATCGTAAATGTGCCCAAGGCTGAAAAGGATGCTTACAAGAAGCACCTAGATGATGCCGTGGATGTCAAGTGCCTGATGTTGTGCTCAATGAACTATGAGTTGCAAGAGCAGCATGAGAACATTAATGTCATGGAGATGGTAACACATCTCAAGAACATGTATCAACATCAAGAAAGATAGGAGAGATATGATGTCTCAAAGGCTTTGTTTAGGAGCAAGATGAAAGAGGGAGACTCAGTTGGCACCCATATACTCACTTTAATTGGGTATGTGGAAAGCCTATCCAGGCTGGGATTTCCCCTAGGTCAAGAGTTGGCCACTGATGTGATTCTACAATCGTTGCCTGAATCATATAATCATTTTTTCATGAATTACAACATGAACAATTTTGACAAGCCATTGTCAGAATTATTGGGCATGTTGAGGACAGCTGAAGCACAGATGAAGAAAGACAAGCCCAAGTCTGTGATGGTGATCAACAAGGCAAAGGGAAAGTAAAAAGGCAAAGGTAAGGCTAAGAAAGGTTCTAAATCCGAGTAGAAGCCAAAGTCATCCGTGCTCAAAGCTAAAGGTGGGATCTCCAAAGAAGGCAGTTGTCACCATTGTCACCAGCCTGGACATTGGAAAAGAAATTGTCCTCTCTACCTGGAGGAACTAAGGAAGAAGAAGCAGGGGATAGAGATCTCCACTTTAGGTATATACATTATTGAGATAAACTTAAATACTTCTTCATCATGGGTACTGGATACGGATGTGGATCTTACATATGTTCTAATATGCAGGATCTGATAAGAAGTAAGCCTTTATGAAAGGGCCAAGTCGAGCTGCAGGTTGCTAATGGAGCAAGAGTTGCTGCCACCATAGTTGGAGTTATTAGTTTATCTTTGCCTACGGGCCTTGTAATAGAATTAGAGAATTTCTATTATGTACTTTCCATTAATAGAAATATTATTTCTATATCTTGTATGGACAAGAGTGGATTTGAATTTCACATTAAGAATGGAATTATTTCTATTTCTAAAGATGAGATCTTTTATGGCAATGCCCCTATGTCTTATGGTATCTACTTGTTAGAACTTGAGACTAGCATATACAACGTAAATACTAAAAGGTTAAAACTTGACAACTCAAACAAAACATTCTTATGGCATTGTCGTCTTGGGCACATACATGAGAAGCGCATATCTAGACTCCATAAGGATGGTTATCTAGACTCTTATGATTTTGAATCATTAGAGACATGTGAGGCATGTTTATTAGGAAAGATGACCAAGACTCCTTTCACTGGACACAGTGAGAGAGCCAGTGATGTACTAGGGCTCATACATACTGATGTATGTGGACCTTTTAGATCAAATGCTAGAGGAGGCTATCAATACTTCATTACCTTCACTGATGACCTCAGTAGGTATGGCTATGTATATCTTATGAAACATAAGTCAGAAACTCTTGAAATGTTCAAGAATTTCATGAATGAAGTAGAGAAGAAACTTGGTAAGAGTATTAAAGCACTCCGTTCATATCAAATACTTAAGCCAAGAATTTGAGGACCTTCTGAGAGACCGTGGTATTGTATCACAATGGACTCCACCTAGTACACCACAACATAATGGTGTGTCAGAAAGAAGGAATCATACATTATTAGACATGGTACAATCAATGATGAGTTCAGCCGAACTTCCAATATCGTTCTGGGGATATGCTCTTGAAACTGCATCGTTTACACTTAACTGTGTACCTTCCAAATCGGTTCAAAAGACACCATATGAGATATGGAATGGGAATCGTCCCAATTTGTCTATGTTAAAGATTTGGGGATGTGAAGCTTATGTTAGGAAACAATTTCCTGAAAAGCTTGGACCCAAATCAGAAAAATGCTATTTTGTTGGATACCCCAAGGAAACTCGGGGATACTACTTCTACACACCAACTGACAACAAAGTGTTTGTTTCTAGGACTGCTATATTTCTTGAAAAGGAATTTATTTCCAAAGGAATTAGTGGGAGGAATGTAGAGCTCGAAGAAGTTCGAGACCAACAAGAAAGCAGAGAACCTGAGGAGGTACATAAGGAACAAGAAGACTCACAAGTTGTTGTGGAATTTCAAGTTCCAAATGTAACACATGAACCACGTAGGTCTAGTAGGACACGACTTGAGCCTGAGAGATTTGGATTTCTCGTGACTCAAGACAGTGAAAAATTGGGCATAGAAGATGAGCCAACTTCCTATCTAGAAGCTACTAAGGGACTAGAATCTAAGAAATGGCTCGAAGCCATGAGATATGAGATGGAATCCATGTACACCAACAAGGTATGGACCTTGGTGGATCCACCCGAAGGGGTAATACCCATAGGGTGCAAGTGGGTCTTTAAGAAGAAGACTGACATGGATGGAAATGTTCAAACCTATAAAGGTAGATTGGTTGCAAAAGGATTCCGTAAAATTCAAGGTGTTGATTATGACGAGACCTTCTCGCCAGTTGCTATGGTTAAATCCATCAGGATCATGCTTGCCATTGCAGCTTATCATGACTATGAGATTTGGTAGATGGATGTTAAAACAACATTTCTTAATGGGAATTTACTCAAGGATGTGTACATGACACAACCTGAGGGTTTTATCAATCTAAAGGAAGCCAATAAAGTCTGTAAGCTACAAAGGTCAATCTATGCATTGAAATAAGCATCTTGGAGCTGGAATCTACATTTTGATGAAGTAGTCAAAAAGTTTGGCTTTAGTCAAAATGAAGATGAACCTTGTGTTTACAAAAGGGTTAGTGGGAGCACAGTCGTATTTCTCATATTGTATGTGGATGACATACTATTGATGGGAAATGACATCCCTACTCTTCAGATAGTAAAAGGTTGGATGGGGAAGACTTTCTCTATGAAGGATTTAGGCAAAGCATCCTATATACTAGGGATCAAGATCTATAGAGATAGATCTAGAAGGCTTCTAGGCCTAAGCCAGAGCACATACATTGATAAGGTGCTAAAGAGGTTTAGCATGGAGGGTTATAAGAGCAGGTAACTTGCCCATGTCCCATGGGGTTACAATCTCTAAAGCCCACTGTCCTAGTTCATGTGATGAATGGGCACGCATGAGTAAGATTCCATATGCATAAGCAATTGGATCTATCATGTACGAAATGTTATGTACTCGTCCTGATGTGTCGTATGCTTTGAGCATGACGAGCCGATATACAGCCGTAAAGAACATCCTAAAGTACTTGAGAAGGACTAAGGATCAATTCTTGGTATACGGTGGTGAGGAAGAGCTCGTGGTAAAGGGTTACACCGATGCTAGCTTCCAAACTGACAAAGATGACTATAGATCGCAATCTGGATTTGTGTTTTGCCTGAACAATGGAGCTGTGAGCTGGAAGAGTTCCAAGCAAGAGATGGTTGTGGATTCTACAATAGAGGCTGAATATATTGCTGCACTAATGCCGCAAAGGAAGCTGTGTGGATCAAGAAGTTCATTTTTGAACTTGGAGTGGTTCCAAGCGCTGCTGATGCAATTGAGTTGTTTTGCGACAACAATGGAGCAATTGCACAGGCTAAAGAACCAAGATCGCACCAACATTCCAAACATATTCTACGGCGGTTCCATCTCATACGAGAGATCGTACAACGAGGAGATGTGAAGATTTGTAGAGTACCTACAGAAAGCAATGTGGCTGACCCGCTCACAAAACCACTTTCACAGTAGAAACATGATGGACATGTTCGATCACTTGGATTGAGATTCATGAGTGATTGGGTATAAGTGCAAGTGGGAATCTGTTGGTATGTATGCCTATAGAGACTATCATTCGATGATTGTAATGGGATACTATGTAAATGATTTGTAATACTACATTGATCATATCAATAAAGGCAAGTTTCCAATCTATATGTTTGTGTTTTATATTGTGAGATGACCATAAAACTTATAGATGTCTATAGAATAATATACTCAATGACATATGTCTTCGGGTTGATGACCTGAACAGTGAGATCATATGTATGCTAAGAGTATGTATTCTTGTTTTATCCCTAATCGGTTGTTATTGTGGAAATATCCACATACATCAATAACACATAAGATTAGAATGTATGTTGGTTGATGGAAGAATCTCATTATCCATGATATGGAGATATCAAACCAAATACATAGATACTTATTAGAGAACAATGTATCAGATAGACCCATCTTGAGAGTGACACATGGATACCATGATTGGTAGTTAGAGTCACATCTCATAATGATGGTGGTGATTGTGGTTCTTAGACATGAAGTCACTACACTTATCACATGTTGTTCGGTGTACTTTGACATCATCCACCGTGGTCCTGAATAAGGATTGCCATAAAGATGGTGCTTGGGTGCACTGTGACACATGGGGATGACTGTGAGTGATGTAGATGGAATTTGTCCTTCCTACAGGAGTTTGATATTCCGGCCACTTGGCTAGCGAGACTGAGAAATCCATGGCCATGCTGATGTGAGTCATTATGTGATATTGAGCTTACATATATATCAGACAGTCTGCTCTAGTTCAAGGAACATGGATTGAACGTTGAAAATGATAACAATTCCATGACTCGAGTTCAATCTGGATATCAGCGGCAAAAGAACTATACAATCAGTGTAACACCAGTCATGAATGATAGGTTAAGTTGTTCTCCAACTTCTCCAATTACTTGGGTGGCAATGAAGTCTTGCTAGATACCAATCATTTCTTGTGAAATCATAATATGATCATGGATATCACTGCCAACGTAATTTGGAGCCTACCGGGTCACACACATAGGATGTGTTGGAATAGGAGTATAATTGTGGATTTGATTGGAATTGCTCCAAATCACATTGATTACTAAAGTGTTTATGTAATGGATTAGAATAATATTGGAGTGACTGGCTCTAAGTGCAAGTGGGAGTTTGTTGGTATATATGCACATAGATCCATCCCAAGTGATTGCATGGATTCAGATATTAATTAATCAATTAATAAGATTATTTGGTTAATTAATGAATTCCAGAATATTCTAATTAATCTACGAGCATTTTAATTAACGCATCGTTTTTGTTTACCGATGGGTTTAGGAAACCCTACTTCCCTTCATATCCTATTTAAAGGAGGATTGACGACCGATATCTATATAAGATAGATAGAGGCTTTTCAGTTTACGCTCACGTACGTAAACCCTAGCCGTCGCCGTCCTTAGGAGAGAAAGGAGAGCAACGCGCCGCTAGCACGCTGCCGCATAGACACGACTCCTTCCCGCGGCTTAGGAAGCACGACGTGGAGTTCCAATCCATCCGCGTGGACGAAGTAGAGATGCAGACGCAGAGACGCCTACGTTCAGAGGGCATCAACGACCATCTGTGCACTTTACGAGTCGCGTACGTCACCGCATGAAAGGAACACGCCGGATCTTCCTGCGACAGCGAACGGGAGAGAAGTTCCGTCCGTGTAGGTCAGCAACGTTGCACCGTCGTGCAGCGGGACATCGTCGGACTTGCTCCGCGATAAGGTATATCCCACAAACACTCCTTCCAAATACATTATTGTCGACAAGATCCTGTTTTGGGTTACGTGGATTTTATTGCTTCCGCCGTGCATGTTTTCTCCACAAAACCCCACATAAATTTGGATATTCAAGTAAAAAGATATGATTTTTCAAAAACAAACCAATCAGAACTCGCCACATAGGCAAAATCATTTAAAACGAGCCGAGAGAGAGAGAGGAGTGGGCCCACTCCAGCTGACCTGGCCCAATGGGAGCGTGGTCCCACGCTCGCTGGATGCTAACAAGAACACGGTCAAAGTCAGTCAAAACAGAGCAAAAAGACCATGATGCCCTTCATGAAAACAAGCACGATGAGAAGAATCCGACGAGGGCAGAGTAGTAAATTGCCATGGGGTCTTCTCTCCCAACCCGCATGCACGACCATTGCCAATGGAGAAGCTACTGTTGCTAGCGGAAAATTTAGGCAAATATAATATACTCAACTAAATCAAAGGTTTAGATATGCAAAAGAAAGATAATCAAAAACTGGATCTAGCGGTACCTTCAATTGGACCGATGGCGAAGTAAGGAGGGAGAGATGCTTGCCGCAAGCTCCACGCATGTCGGCCGCCGTTCGAGGGTCCAAATGTAAACGAAACACAAAATTGATTGTAGGGTTGAGTTGAAAAGATGACGACACAACTAAGGGTGTAAACACTGGTTTATATAGTTAGGTATTAGGGTTTATAGAAGGATAGCTTCGAGAAGCTTTTGGATGAGAATTAGGCAAATTCTAAATCCTTGATGAAAGTTTGTGAGTAGGGGAGGGATGTGTGCAGAATTCACTCCCGAATCCAATGCAAGAAACATCACAAGAAACCGTCAAGAAACGAGCGAGGAAATTGTGAAAAACCAAGCCCCGCGGTCGGCACACTGTTCATGTACGTGAACCGGTCAGACGTGAGGTAGGAGATGTAATCTCCACCGGCGTTTGCGATCGGATGGCTCACATCACGGCCGAAATTGGGACATTTATTTCCTTCCCTAATCAATTCGACTAAAGTGCTTTATTTAATTATTGATCTTTTTCTCTTTCCTTATTTGAAGGTGCAAACAACCTCCAAAAATAACCAAAATTGATGTTGTAATTGATTTTGAAGTGTAGAATCCAAATATGGAATTATTTTTTCCTTTTGGAGACTTTTAATAGGTTAATTAACTCAAATATCATTTTCTCTTTCCTCCTTCTTCAATGCCTCTAGGATTATCCAAAAATGTCAAAACTTCATCCATAAGTCTTATTAAGTATTTTAGATACGAATTTTTCATTATTTCCATTTGTTGAAGTGCTTGTTATTTAAATAATGAGTTGAAAGTTTTGCACACTTTCTCTCTCCTAAATTTATCTTCTCATCAAATATTTTCCAAATTGAATCAAAATTCATACAAACGTCTACTTTAATATGTAGAACACGAATTTGGAATTATTTTATTTTTTTGAAGACTTTTATTATTTTATTTAATTCATCTAAATTTATCACTTATTTAAACTTTTAATTTATTAGAGAAATCTAGAAACTTTCTAAAAATATAAATTTGTCCTATAAGCAATAATAAACGTTTGGAACACTATTTTGGCACTAATTAATTTTTTTCAACATATATTTAATATTTTTGGTCTTTAAGTCATTTTCTCTCTCCTGAATAAAATAAAATATTAAACATTGACCAAATTAAATACAAATTTACACATAGACTCATTTTGATATGTATATTACGAATTTGGAGTTATGTTTCTAATTTGAGAACATTAGATATTTTATTTCGTATTTTGTAGAATTATAACCCATTATCCTCAATTATGAACACTTTGCCTTTTATTCACATATCCTATATTCCTTTTATTGCTTTTATGATTAATTTGAAAGTATTGGGTAATTTAAATTCTACGTTTTAATGTGACTTATGCATACATTATTATATTCAAGGTCACCAAAGAGCATATACTAATCCTTGTTTGGCTAAACCTCCAAGAACTAAGGGTTATAAGCTATTAACTCTGGAATAAGATTAAGTCCTAGGTTTCAGTATGTTACAACACACCACTCCTTATAGAGATTTTGTCCTCAAAATCTAAAAAACTATCTACCACCCCTTAAAAGATTCATGCTAATAAGTCATTAGGTTTCCTACACAAGGCAATGATACTAGGTATAAGAAACCTAAGGTAAAGGTAAGCATCCTAAGGGAGACATGTTTGAAATAGTTAGATAACCGACATCTACATGCTCTGATACCATGCTATAAAGAGGCGAGATCACCTCCTTACTAAAATATGGTAAACATAACACCATTGGAAAAGCAGAAGAATAAAATTTTTCTGACTATATTCAATTTCATAAAATATTATACAATATACATAAAAAATCTCCCTTTTAGGGTTTACATCATTATACACAACTAGGATCTAGATAGAGGGAAGTCTAGACTACTCCAATTTTATCTCCAAGCAACATATCCATTATCTAGTCCATGTCAACGCTAAGATCTTCATGCCATATCCATCACCTTGCTCCACATCTGGGTGGTTGGGAAAACACCCAACAAGAGGGAAGGAAAAATAAAAAGTATGTGTTACAAACTATTCTAAGATAGCGAGGTAAGAAAAGCAAGTAAAATTAGGCTATTGTTCATCATAAGATGTAGACAGTCAAGAGAATGATGCCATATATAAAAGAATATTTCAATAGATGCTAGCCATAAACAACATATAACAAAAGGATTGCATGCATGATTTATATTGACTACCTTAACTATGTAGGGTTGAGGCACCTACCGGACCTTCAACTAAAAGAGTGAGGGGAGAATAACACATTCCTAGTCACCTGCACATATTTCATGTGGGGGGGGGGAGAGTATCACATTCCCCGGGGCGATTAAATACATGCCCAACTATGGGTGGTTGTACATACAAGTACCACTACACTAGTTAATTAGTCTAATAAAATCAACATGCTAGAAACTATGGCAAGTAATAAAATCATTTAAGTAGAACATGGCAAAGGGGTACCAAGACCCAAGAACAATATTCCAAAACTAATTATGAGGCAGGTATAGCAAAGAATCAAGAGTATATGGAATATGATTTAATAAAGCCTCATTATGGAAAAAGTAGGACAAGACACAAATATTCCCAACTAAAAGGTTAAATGCACATACCTTTAATCTTTAGAGTCCTAGAATCACTTTTCATAACTTTTATACGAGATCAGATCCACTTTCCCTAATATGATCATCATATTTATGTATTATATATGTATATTCATTAAAGGCTTAAAACATCAAAACCACCGAATTTTCCATAAATGATCGAATTAAACTCTGAAAACCTCACTACTGTCTTATTTATATTTTTCTGATCAAAATAACATATAGGCTTGTATATTTTCGAGATACTGCCTTTTTAGGCTATTTTCCATATTTTTAAGTAATTTAATTCATCCTTTAAAACACATATTCAAAAACATCAGAATCATACCACGAAAATATTTTTATTAGATAGATTACGTTCTCTCGATTCAAAAACATATTTTAGTTTAAAATTTGGATAATCGAGTAAAAAGATATGATTTTAAAAAAAGACCAATAAGAACTCGCCACGTAGGTAGAATCATTTAAAATGAGCGGAGAGAGAGATGAGTGAGCCCGCTCCATGCAGACCTGGCCCAATGGGAGCACGGCCCCACACTCGCTGGATGCTAACAAGCACACGATCAAAGTCAGTCAAAACAGAGCAAAAAGACCATGATGCCCTTCACGAAAACAAGCACGATGAGGAGAATCCAACGAGGGCAGAGCAGTAAATTACCATGGGGTCTTCTCTCCCAACCCGCATGCACGACCATTGCCGATGGAGCAGCTACTGCTTCTAGCGGAAAATTTAGGCAAATATGATATACTCAACCAAATCAAAGGTTTAGATATGCAAAAGAAAGATAATCGAAATCCGGATCTAGCGGTACCTTCAATTGGACCGATGGTGAAGTGAGGAGGGAGAGATGCTTACCGCAATATCCACGCACGTCAGCCGCCGTTCAAGGGTCCAAACGTAAACGAAACACAAAATTGATTGTAGGATTGAGTTGAAAAGACGACAACGCAACTAAGGGTGTAAACGCTGGTTTATACAGTTAGGTATTAGGGTTTATAGAAGGGTAGTTTCGAGAAGCTTTTGGGTGAGAATTAGGCAAATCCCAAATATTTGATGAAAGTTTGTGAGTAGGCGAGGGATGTGTGCGGAATTCACTCCCGAATCTAATGCAAGAAACATCACAAGAAACAGTCAAGAAACGAGCGAGGAAATTGCGGAAAACCAAACCCTGCGGTCGGCACACTGTTCATGTACGTGAACGGGTCCGACGTGAGGTAGGAGATGTAATCTCCACCGTGCGTTTGCGATCGGATGGCTCACATCACGACCGAAATTGGGACATTTAATTTCTTCCCAAATCAATTCGACAAAAGTGCTTTATTTAATTATTGATCTTTTTCTCTTTCCTTATTTGAGGGTGCAAACGACCTCCAAAAATAACCAAAATTGATATCATGACTGATTTTGACGTGTAGAATCCAAATATGGAATTATTTTTGCCATTTGGAGACTTTTAATAGGTAAAATTATCATTTTGTCTTTCCTCCTTCTTTAATGCCTCTAGGATTATCCAAAAATTTCAAAACTTCATCCATAAGTCTTATTAAGTATTTTGGATACGAATTTTTCATTATTTCCATTTGTTGAAGTTGCTTGTTATTTTAAATAATGAGTTGAAAGTTTTGCACACTTTTTCTCTCCTAAATTTATCTTCTCATCAAATATTTTCCAAATTGATTCAAAATTCATCCAAAGGTCTATTTGAACATGTAGAACACGAATTTGGAATTATTTTATTTTTGAAGACTTTTATTATTTTATTTAATTCATTTGAATTTTTTCACTTATTTAATTTTTAATTTATTAGAGACATCTAGAAACTTTCTAAAAATATAAAATTCGTCCAATAAGAAATACTAAACGTGCATAATGCTATTTTGGCATTAATTAATTTTTTAATATATATTTAATATTTTTGGTCTTTAAGTCATTTTCTCTCTCTCCTGAATAAAATAAAATATTAAACATTGGCCAAATTAAATACAAATTCACACATAGACTCATTTTGATATGTATATTACGATTTTGGAGTTATTTTTCTAATTTGAGAACATTAGATATTTTATTTCAGATTTTGTGGAATTATAACCCACTATCCTCAATTATGAACACTTTGCCTTTTATTCACATATCCTATATTAATTTTATTGCTTTTATGATTAATTTGAAATTATTGGGTAATTTAAATTCTACGTTTTAATGTGACTTATGCATGTATTATTATATTCAAGGTCAGAAAAGAGCATATACTAATCCTTGTTTGGCTAAACCTCCAAGAATTAAGGGTTATAAGCTATTAACTCTGGAATAAGATTAAGTCCTAGGTTTTAGTATGTTACAGAAGGTGCTTTCCAGTCTTTAAGAATGAAGCTCATTGGTCATTGATGTTGCTGTATCTCAACAGCTAATGAGATTAGCAATTCTCAGTGGTCGCTGAGATTAGTGATTCTCAGCGGCCGCTGAGATCAGTGATTCTCAACGGTCATTGAGATAAGTGATTCTCAACAGTCACTAAGCATCTGGCTTGGCGGTCGATGGAGATGCTTTTTAGGAACAAACCCATCTGGGGGGTATTACTATGGGTCGACAAGCCTACATCAATGAAGCTTCTGACCGATGAGGATGATTGCAGATGAAGGGGTTGGCCATTGAAATTGGGGTCCAAGATATCAAATTTGGGTTGACTGACTAGCGAGACCACCGTCTCCTAAGCTGGCGCACATAATGGGATGCTCGATGGGGAAAAATCTGGAGAATTGATGTCTTTTTGAGTTCGGTTCCTACAAGTTCCAAAATAAGTTAGTTGAGCAACTCTATCTTTGGAATGATATAAATTACTATAAGATACAAATCTAGAGTTATTTTGGGCATATTAAAGCTATAATGGCATAGAACTACAGACAAATACTTAACAAAAGTGGTGAAATTTGGGTGTTATTGATAGGGCCATATGAAAATCTATCTTTCTAGTCCATTCTAAGACTTTGAATAGACCGATATAATGATGACTCAACTTACCAAAGTCTTTAGATATGGCACGAAGGGGTCAGATTTTGAAGAGCACATGACCTCCAATGGATAAGTGTCAAGGCATGTGTTTTGTATCCAAATAAGTTTCTTGTTAGTCATAAATCTTCAGAATCCAAAACAAGGCATATCCAAGGTGAATGAATCATGCCGTTAGCATTTCCAGTGCTATGTCCTATTTTACTCCAAACATGTCATGATTACATGTTAGATTAAGCCAAATCCACTATGTGTTATCCATTCAAGTGAGGTTTTTTACTATCATCATCATATGAAGGAACATAATCCTTCTTTAACATATATTGCTTCAAGGGTGACCTTACAAGAAGCTTAGGTTGATCTCTCAATGCTCATGTCACTCAATCTAGAGTCTTCCTAAGTTAAGAAATCATGAACATTTTCTTAGCTTGTGATCATATATTAACCAACTCTCTAGTCTAGATACAACCACTAGATTCCTATATCAGGGACACTAACATGAACATAAGGTTTTATCATCATGCCTCCTCTACGGTCTTGGGGCTCTTTCCTCACCCAGATGTAAGGCTCATTATATATACCTCCTGTAGAATCTTGGGTCTCTTCCATCATCCATATGTAAGGCTCATCATAAATATTGTAGCCTTTCCATTAAGACATATATATAGTGGTTAGGTCGACATGAGGTATGATTCATTTGGTACCTTAGATTCACGATGTAAATCTAAAGAAGTCATTCTAGGAGAAATGAACTATTTGCACCAAAGATTTCTATCAAACATGGCCAAAAAGGTAGAGAGAAAACAAAATATTAGAAATGATGAGAAGAGGGGATGTAAATTCTATGGAATTGAGTTAAACTAGTTTGGCAATGTGTATACAAGCTTTAATATTAAAAAAACTTAGGGAATTACCAACAATGAGATCCTACTTTCAAAAATTCCTTCTTCCAACTTCATAAGTGTTTCTCCAGCTATAAATTAAGCAATATATCTTCTAAGGTTGAAGGGGTCATAAAAATGCATATATTTTCATGAACAATTTGCAAAACAGTACATAAATGCACTATGTCAACAATTTTACATCATGCATTGACCTCTAATAGGTTGCTTTTACCCAGGAAAAGTGACTGCTTTGACTCAAAACACTAGGTGAAGCATCAAAATCTAGTTGCATGGAACCTACTCACACAAAATGATCACCCAAATGCCATATCAACTGAAAACACCATCATAGTGGCCCTAGATAGCTGGCTTTGACCACACACTAGTCTGCGTTGCTCCATAATAGGTAGCATCGGCCTGCTATGGGAGCACATAGGCCCACACATACGATCAAAGGCTGAAAGAAGGTGGTTCCACTCAAATTGGCTAAGGTAAAACCCACACATAAAAAATAATGCATTTAACAATCCAATTGATTGATGCGTCACTCACAAGGTATTCCCTTTTCAAGTCTAGAGTTACAAATTTATTTTTATTAAAATTTAGCCATATCTTCTCCAATACATCAAAACATATATGTGAATTATTACATAACATAATTTCTAATACTAGATTAATTCAATAAATATAGAAAAACCAAATTAATCATGAAATTAGGGAAAATAAAGCATGATTAAAGTAGGTTTGGAGTCTCAAACCTCTTACCTCCTAATAGGATTTCACCCCTGAAATCCTAATATAAATATGGATACTGCCAAAGCATCTCCTCCTTTAACTCCTAAGTTGAATACTTAACATCATACTACTACAACACCTTTACTAAGGGTATATTATTTCTCTCTTACTAACCATGTATTTGCAACTGAAAGGATGTACTAAACTTAAATTGTGTACCCTAACCTTCATTTACATAATTCAAAGACCTACTCGTGGACTGATGTCCTCAATCTAAAACTAGTTGAATGTTGCACCATGTAGAGGGACTATGTCCACATAGGTCTTATTCAAATTCTTAGTTGAGTAGGTAGTTTTGATTGGTAGAAATTGTGTTGACACTATGTCATAGAAACAAAAACTACCCAAATATAATCATAGCCCCTAGTTGTATTGTGAGTACCAACAACAAATACATAGTGACATTACCCCATTTCTAGTCAGGGTTAGTTAATGGTTGCAACAACCCTGTAGGTTTTTAATGCCATGGCTTAACCTACTGACATACTGGGATCTGAGCCACGAAATCACCTATAACATTCTCCATCCATGGCCATAAATGTATATCCTTTATATTATTTTACATCTTGGTACCACCAAGATGCATACTATACATGGAGAAATGTGCCTCTTCTAACACCATGATTGTCCTCCTACCTTAATAACATACGACAAGCCATGAAAAAAAAGAACCATCATCACACTTATGAAAAAAACCTTCATATTTCGCATCACATACCTCTAATGTATAGTATGTATAATTGTATATGTCATCTAAGTGTCTTCGATACATCCTTTCATGGTTGGTTTAATTTGAAGTTGTGCCAAAAAACCTCCCACATTATATACTTATAAGAAAATATATGTATGTGTGAGATATACCAACATTTCCCTCGTGATACAAGACCTAGAGTACTATTTAATAATATATATTGATGATGATGAATCAAAGCATCTATGAAAATATTTGCCTTTCCATAGTAATAATCTATGGTTCAGTCATAATCCTTGATCTACTCTAGCCATCTCCTCTGCCTCATATTTGATTTCTTATGTGTAAAGATGTACTTGTGGCTCTTGTTATCTATGGATGTTTGTCACTTATCTTCATAAAATTAGTTCCTCTACACCTTTAAGAAAAAACAATAAGCTTTCAACTCTATATCATGTGATGAAAAAGTTCTCCTTATGCTTCACAAGTTGTCTAAAATTATTAGCGATGATATTAATATAATTCACAAAATCACACCTAAGGCCTCCCTACAAATTTCACAAAATATTATGTAACCCTTCTCTATCTCTACATGAACTAGCACATATGTGGACTAAACTTATCCTTCAACATTGGAAAGTAGCGTTGGACTCAATAGAAGGTACACCCTTCATGCTCGCCCTAGTTGACAACGTATATTGTGATGGAGTGAAGTTTTTGAACCATCACATGTCTAATGACATACTTGAATTCATGTGTTTGAGTTATATTGGGAGTTAGAAGTGCTTTGGTATAATTTAGAATATGTTTGAAATCAATTTTATAATTAATATAAAAAATCTTTAGTTTTTTTGTATAAAGTGGTTCATTATTGAAACAATAGTAAATCGGTACCAAAATCAGATGTAATGTAAATTAGGTCATTATAAATCCATGGTCCAAGTTTTTTTATCTTTTAGAGTTCCTAGTGGGGTTATATAATTTTAAAGTGGTTAAAAACACAAAAGAGTGACGCTATTTGACCTAAGTTCATCATGGATGCCAAGGATTGGTGACATTGAGTCTCAGTGGCCCTTGGATGGCCTAACTCAAAGGTGGATTTATCTCATTTCACCTCTATCAATTATACTTCCATGAAGAGAAGTTAAGTCATGACATCAATTACCTCCACGATCCTAATTGTAGGCTATGGCATAATCTAATACAAGTATAAACCTCTCAAGTATTGTGGGTTTTCAGATGACCCGTCACTTGGGGCAGATGGCAAGAGACCTGGGAGCTCAAACCTCCCATTTGAGCCACTTTATCTAGTAGTGTAGTGGAGATGATGAAGGAAAAAGTAGAGATAGGAGTAAGAAAGGAAGCTAAGAAGGGAAAAGTAATAGAGATATCAGAGAAGTCATCCCACTTATTCCCATACGCCTATGTGGACGTTTTTATGGGAAACTAACTCCATGATTCTAGATATAAAAGTGTCTTTCAGGGACAATTCATAGGTATTTCACACTGGTCATTGGATTCTCAGTGAAGTCGACCATGTGATGATTTGGGAAGGGGACATTTGAGGAATTGTGTTGGGAAGCTAGTTTGCCTCCTTGCTCCTCTCCACAACAATTAGACAAGCATCAAAGAGGATAAACTACAATAGAGACGCCTTGGAGTTGATGGGGGTTCTATAAGATTATATGGACAACTTGGAGGAAACTAATTTCATCCACATAAAGGGTCCTCAATAGAGATGTTGTACCAAATGAGAGGCGAACAAGGAGATTCATGCATGGAGAAAAGAGATTTCTTGTGTGCTTTTCTCATACCAATTTGGAAAGAACCAAGCCCCACAAACTCACCTACAAAACTGTGAGAAGCCTAGATTGTAAGGAGAGAGGGAGGTGGACCAGTCAAAGGAACCAGGGAATCCCTACCTGAATCATATGAGACCTTGATGGACTAGGCAGTCCAATCACTAAACCAAAACAATGCATATTGAGCAAGGGGGTGACAAGGTTATTTCTCTAAAAGAGACGTGGAAAATCATCATAGGTTCTAAAAGGTAAATACAAACATTACCTACAAGATATGGATATTTTTAGAAAAATGAGTAGCACAAAATGCATTCCTCATATTAGGGTTTTGATGCATAAAATAGGTGGCATCATGTAAGATGGATAATGCCCATATCATGTATAAAAATAATGAACAATATTCACATATAATGAGAATGCACAAGAAACTCCAAAATATCACAGATAATCTATATGATTTCTAAAATGATGATGTTTGTGCATGAAATAATATAAAATGCTTCATGTAGCTAATAAGTGATAATAAGATCCAATTAACCCATATTAAATGTAATAAATGCATTCCTGAACAAATGACATAATACTTAGTATAATATCATATCAGTACATGAAACATTTTATGTAATTATGAGATCACGAAAATACACATATTTATGTTATACAATGATGATTACTCCTAACGTGATAAAAACCCTAATATGCTTAATACATCTAATTCTAGGGTGAATGAGACATGCAATTAATATGGAAAGGAATAATGTTCAGAGAACAAATACTAACCTAGAACACAACTTGAATAAATTAACTACAAAATATGAGACATCGAATAATGAGATATTCTAATGAATTAAGTTAAAACTTAAGATGGACATATCTATGGTTAAGATGATAAAAAACTTATTTTTTTGGAAAATATGATATTATATTAATCATGAGTTGACCAAGGATATAGTTGATCTCATGGATATGTGATGATTAGGATATCATAATTCAAGGTATGCTTTACCTCTTACTTGGACTACTATATAGTATGATTGCATTATATGTGTATGAAAGATTTCACATATAATATTGGATGAAATATTTGTTCTTGTATGTTACATTGCTTGATCTTCTCTATATATGTAGTTTTTGAACACAAGAAACATAACATATATGTCCCACTAAATGAAAACACTAATTATCTTTGGTAGCATAGTGCTGGAAAGTGAGAATTCTCTTTGGGAGTAGATCACATTGTACAATGATATAACTCTTCACTAGTATATCATATGGCTTTACATCTCAAGTTGCTTTTTAGTTGAGATGATGCATTATTCCCTCAGGTAACAACTATATGGATATATAATGTAAAATATTATTAAAATATGTTTTCTCTTTTATTAGTAAAGATCATTGTTCATGAAAGATTTTGTTACTTATATCACTTCCAAATCGTATTTATTAATGAGGTACATAAATATTTTTAGCGTACTCAGCATAATATTTTATTATATTGTGTTGATGTGTACCACTTGTAATATCTTCTTTAGGTTATGTGGATATACAATTTGAAACAAATATTGATAGTTTGGAGTTATGAGATGAGAAAATGTACATGTGGGATTCTTGTCTAAAAGATCTTGTTGTAGATATAGTATGAGCATATGTAAAAGTTCACTATTTAGTGTGTAATATCAATTTTTAATAATCCATCTTGTAATCATATGTTTAATGGTGAGCTTGTGTTGTATGGTTTGTTCATGTTCATGTACATATGCTACTTTTGTTTCCATCTGAATTCCTCTAATTTTCTTCTTCTTGGCCTAATGTGCGTTGTTTAAATTGAGATTCTTGTTGAGGTGAGGATTTCAGTTTGGATGTCTCACACGTGGTGAAGGTGTTGAAAATTTTGGGATTTCACATATATATAGAACTAAATTTCCTAATGAATCATCTATAGTGACCAGAAGGAAACTCAAACATTCTATCATCATATTTGTCTACTCACACTGTTATATTGACTCTATCTTATGGAGATCTAAAAAAATTCCCTTCCTTGATATGACCAAGGAACACCACTTCAATTATCCAAAACTCAAACTTATTGAACTTTTCATACAATAATTGCTGACTCAACAACTATAAAACAAAGTGAATATGGTGCTCACATTGATATGTATCTTTGTAGAAACTATCCTATCATCTATAAGCATGACAACTAATTAGTCAGATAATTTCTTAACACCTTTTTAATCATATTTGTCACAATTTTAGGTGCATCGGTGATCTCAAATAGAATAGCCACAAACTCAAAATACCCATACTTAGTCCAAAATGTTGCCTTAGGTATTATGTACATCTAAATACCCAATTAATGGTATTATAACCTCATATCTTCTCAAAAAAGGTTGTAGATCCCATTAATTAGTCAAGTACATCATATATTCTAAAAAAATGGTACTTGTTCCCAAATTTGACTCCACGATACACAAACTCATATGTGTATCCTTACTCTTTTACAATAAGAATAACAGAACCCCATGTGATGTACTTAGTTTTGTAACACCTTATCCAACCACTCCTAAAGTTGCATCTTCAACTCTCTCATCTATAATAATGCCATCATACATGGTTATTGAGCTATAGAATGAGTACCAAGTACCCAATTGATCATATAATCAATCTCTCTAGGTAGTGAAACTTGTTAAGAAATACGTCCTCAAACACACATACCATGGGAATAGCCTCAATATCACGACTCTTTGCCTTGAAATCCACAATGTGTACTAGAAAGAATACACATGTCTATCTCACCATCTTCTCTACCTTAGTTATAGATGTTAGAGATGTAGGGAGGATATTCGTATTTCCTTTAAAAGACAAGGATATATTGTAATCTCTATAATCTAAAACCTTTGACCCATAGTCCAAAACCACCTTATACTTCTTCAAACTATCTATCTCAAGAATCACTCTAACACATGTGCATCCCAAGAGATAATGGATCCACTTGAATGATGTACCATAGGAAATAAAGGGCACAAGATGGAAACACCTCCATTAAAATTTTTAAACCTTATAATAGAGTCTCCAGATAAAGCTTGAATTACATATTATTATTAAGAAAACTATACAATGATATTACTTATATGGTAACAAGCTAGTGGTTGCACCCAAGTTAAATGAAAACTAAAATGAAATGTAATGAACTTAAGCTAGAATGAAAGAGTTTCATATTTCCTGTAATGACCCATGGGAGATGAATTGTTCTAGTTGAGTCATGGTGCAAACTCTTATGATTTCTTATAGAAAGGCACATCCCTAATTCCAAACATGTGGCCCTGATGGACATATTCCTAGCATTTTCTTCTCCTAGAACCACTATGCCGATTCCTCTTTTGTAAACCGTGTCTCTATATTTTCCCTTGACCTTGCTACATCTATAAGAAGAATGTCCTCATAGGACCATGTTTTCCACACTGATAGAACTTAGATTTTCTCAATCTCGTATGATCCATTGTGATGACTCCTGTGAACTCTGCACTACCTATCAAACTATGGCCTAGACAACCCTATCACAAACATTTAACTAGAACTCATTTTCTTAGAGGGAAATATACTTCCTCTTCCTTAATTAGTGAAAAGTTAGAATATGGTTGGATCCTTCTCTCTGGTGTTTCTTATCTATTATGTAACTATTGTTGATGTGATTTTGAATACTTCAACCTCATAAATCACCTAACTATATCCTATAATGTTGAGCACACTTATTCCTTGACCAAACTGATGGTACATTGTTATGACCCTCTTAGACCTCATAACCGTTTCCATGATGGTAAAAACTTCTTCCTTGTCTCCATTGTAGATGTTAGTTGTTGCAACTTTGTATTCATCCCTTCCTCAAATAGTTAGTTCCTCCATCATATATATGAACAACTAAGGATAGAATCTCAATAGATCCATAAAATGTGTCATGATTATTCATTGAAATGGTACTTTAATATAGATTCTCAAACTTTTACTGTCTTATCTCGTAGGTACAACTTTGGGAAGTACCTACCCTAAAACTCCTTCCTTAAATATAACAAGATGATCACCTTTCTAGGCCTCTTCTCTTCCTCTGTAGCACATTAGTGGCTAGAACTAACCATTAGGAGACATATTTCATGCTTGATATTCTCCTCCACCAATATGTCTAGGACCCTAAAGGCATTCTTCAACTCTTTCAACCAAATCTATATTTAATGTCCCTTCATACTCCATCACACCAACCCTTCTCAACCATTCAAAGGTCTACTTGACCCCCAAAAGACTTAGCACATGGTAGTGCATATGTAGGGGTAGATGTCATGTCCATCAAATGCATGAAAGTAAAAATCTATTTCTTGAGCATAGCCTACATTTTTGAGTCAATTGGTGTCCTTGGGTTCAGTGGAGGAGGTGGAGGTTTCATAGGTCCTATCTCAAGCACTCTCTAATCTAGATAACTCCTCCTCTCCTCAACATATGTATAATGAAAGTACTCTCTACAATTCTCCTCACATCATTCATCCATAAACACATAAACATAAAAGGATATTAGATATAGAGAACATAGAATAACAAACACAACATCCTATTTATGCATTCTTTGACCCATATAAGATCCCCTCTTTCTAAAAAACTACTTGGCTTGGGTCAATTCTATCTGTTTTTGATCAAATAGAATAGCCAAAGGGCTGATATAGTTTGACAAGGCTAGATGCCCCTTAGGCACACCTAGTTATTTAAACATTTGTAAAATAGCTTTGTAGATACTCTTATAGGATTCTACAAGTGTGTGGAGCTGAGATAATATAGGAAATGTAAGGAAAAATAGGATCAAATAAGGCAGCGGAAAAACAAATTTAATTGCCATATTCCCCTTTGAATGGTAGATCGCATCAAAAAATATGTAATGGGAAGGATGGTAGTAAGGATTATAACTGTTCCTGAAGCAAGGCCAACGACAATCCCTTTCTTCAGCGTGTAACTTTCTTTAAGTTGCACCTAGACAACATCAACAACTGCCTCCTGGTTGATCACCATAGATGATAATTGACTCTATTCTCTTAGGGGAAGGAAACAACCTCCTCACTTATGTAATAATCCACACGGACTATCGAGAACTCCTGTCACTCTAGTTGAATGGACAAAAAGGATTTGTCTATTCTAGTCAATGTGCTAGCATCAACTTTCTCTCCCATTTGTCTCTCCCTTTCTATCCCTCTCTTTGATGGGTAGGACTTTCTTAGGTTCTCACATTACCAAAATAGTGAGAAGACAATAATTGTCAGAGATTATTGTTATATCTCTACAAAGCCTCAACTACCCCTCTATCTATCTGAGGGTCAGGGTCATGATTTCTAGTCTGAGCGGGAGTTCAAGAGACATAATATTCATTAATTTTTGTAATCTACAAACAACGAAATGGTAACAGACTTGGGATAGATACTATCTACACAGTCTAAAAAGATAAGGATCATCCCAATAATAATGCTTAACATCATGCAATTTTTTTGCTTTGGTATGTCCCTTATAATCAGGGTGTAGGACACCTACAACAAAATAATTGACATAGTCTACAAACCATGGGTATTGACATTCAACCTTAAGCAATTAATCATCTAGTAGAGAATCATTAGTGAGGATTCCATCATCATCATACAAGCTTAGGCGGCTAAAATGGTCAACAACAACATTTTCACTTCCTTTCTTATCAATGATTTATAAATCAAATTCCTAAAGTAAAAGGATCTAACAAATGAGACGTGGTGGCATCCTTTTTTGTCATTAGGTATCTAATGGTGGTGTGGTCTATGTAAACAATAACCTTGGACCCAACGAGATAGGATTAGAACTTGTCAAAGGCATAGCCAATGGCTAACAATTCTTTCTTAGTAGTAGTGTAGTTCCTTAGTGCATCATCTGGTGTTTTGGATGCATAGTAGCTGTCATGATGTTTCTTGACAACTCACATTCCAAGAATGGAACCAACACAAAATCACTAGCACCACACATGACTTCCATAAATAGTGAGGCAATCAATTGGAATGTGAGCCAATCAGTCCAGCCCTTAGAACAATCGTTTCACTATGTTTCCCAATCACAATTGTATCAACAACTAATATTCGATCAACGCACAACATGACATCAACATCAATCCTTGATCCAACCGAATTGATCAACCAAACAACTAGTTCATAATCAGAACTGATCAGTTCATGGACCTGAGCTGATCAGATCACTTCTTGAAGTGGATGTCTCACCGTTCTAATTTCCAATATTGGTACAATTGACCTGAAACTTGAATTGATTGGTTCAACACTTGAACCGGTTGGTTCACAGTCCAATCAGTCAATTTTTAACTATTGTTGTTTAAATTGAATACCTAAAACCTTAGTAATCAAGTTTAAACTACATTCAAGAATAAAATCCTATTCCAAGTGTATCCTATGTGTGTGACCCTATAGGTTCCAAGTTACGTTGGAAGTGAATATCTATAAATAATTTTGTGACATCAAAAACAATGATTGGTTCTATCGAGACATCATTTCTACCCAATTAATTGTAAAGTATCTTAAACCTATAATTTGTGATTGATGTGACACTGTTTGTATAGTGCCTTTGTTACTAATATCCATATTGAACTCAATGCATGGAATCATCATCCTCTTAAATGTTCTACCTGTGACGATACTTCTCGGAAAAAAAACAAGATCAATGAATGCGGAAACGATTAACTAGCAGCGGAATTATGGAAATTCACTAAAAATTAAAACTTTTCATAAAGAGATCTATAAACTATAAGACTCTTTCATAAGGAAACATGATAAGTTGTTTACTAACTGATCCATCATTACATCTCTGCAATGTCACATCTCGAGTATTACAAACATCAATTGCCCTATTAACTGTTCAAGTCAAGATACAAAAATCTCGAGGTATTAAGACAAAAATCTCAGATCTATCTATAAACATCTACTGACTCCTAGGACCTGAGAGTACAGAGACGACACATAGGACATACTATTTACAAGACTTGACAGACAATGTCTCCACCTGAGGATCACTACTGTCCCTGATGTTGCCGCTGCTGTTGCTCACCCACTGATGGGTTCCTTTGTCCTTGACGTCTACCTAAAAAGTCCAATCCTACGGGGGTGAGACAATTGAATAATTCTCCCAACGAGAGTTATAACTGTCCGCCAGAAGCATTGTTATTGCAATTAAAAGAAATAACATTGAGTAATAGGATTATAAACATTCAACAGTAGGTTTACTATTGTGTAAACTAAGTGAAGCAAACTTCTTTTAAGCAATCATTTCAATTATAACCTAATTGAATGACAAGACATATATCACTAAGGAATATGAAGAACATGTATTCTAGTTATTTAACTAGAGCACTATAAACAATGTAACATCATTCATTGTTTCTCGTAGTTCAACCTAAGAAAATATGCTACACGACTGATTACATTTTACAAACATTTTATGCCCTGAGGAGATGAGTTACACCTCTCATACTCCAACCGACCATTACGAAATCGCAATCGGTACCATACATAGGTCATTAAAAGAGCCAGATTCCTATGACCTCATCCTCCTCAGCCAGTATGAGGAACAATATGCAGGACATCTTATGTCTCTGCTATACTAGCTTTCCAGGGTATTCTGGCAACTTCGCTATTAGAGTTACAGTGGCATTCTGTACTCTCTTCACCATCGAGGGATTTCTTGTTTATCTATCATCGATGCGGCATTGACAACATCATCGGGAGATTAGTGATACATCATCCCAGCATAAACATATAATGAAGGATTGAGAGATTAAAAGTACATCTCACATCAAATCCTACATTAGGATGTAAGGAAATTCACGTCCATAACCCCCACATACTCAAAAGTATGCTCTCTAGGAATTCCCTTAGGAAAACCCGTTTCACCATCATTTAACTTCTGACAATGATGGATCTATGGTCAGGGCTCTACATGATATCATTATACTTGATTATTTAAGTACATTATGGCATTCTTTTAGCATCAGGCATGCTTTCTAACATAGACCAATAAGATAGTTGTTATAAGGAAGGAGTACTAATTGTATCAAGTTCGTTTCACATCCAGTTATCATTGGGATATCAATCCCTAACCATCTCATCATTATGATTCAGGAATATGGTTATTCAAACCCTTATATCATCAAAACACTTACTATTAAGTAATATATTGATGACTTGATGGCAATATAGACATTTCTCATGGCTCACATAACCTATTAATCTCATATGTTACCTCTTACTAGGCAACATAGCATGTCATAACTTTCAAAACTCATAAAGTGCTTTTAATGAATATGACATCATAACCCTTACCTGGCTATGATCACTTCTGTCTAAAAACCTGCATGATTAGCACAATTGATAACATGCACATTTTGTCTATATAAGCACAGTACAAATTATTTCCTAATTCAATCATAGGGTTTCATGCTTAAAAGCATATCCCAGAATTAGGGTTTACTGTTCATACCATCACATTTCCCTAGATTAGGGTTTACTATTCACATTACATCACATTACCCTAGATTAGGGTTTACTATTCACATTACATCACATTACCCTAGATTAGGGTTTACTATTCACATTTGTAATGAATTAAAATCATATTATCATCATATATGAGGATTATTTCCATTAATGTCCTCAAATTAGGTTAAGATTCATTAACCATCATATTTAGGGTTTCCATGATCTCACTATTAAGGATCATGCCCCAATTAGATGTATTCATACATATTGGAAGCTTGTTACTTGATTCTCATTCATATAAGGAGTCTTCTCTCTCCTCTTACTATTAGATGATGTTTACATCACTCTTTATTAGGTTAAGTCAAATCAATACTGACATCATGGGTTAAGTCATTACTATTGTGGTCATTAAGATTCACTTGATCAAAGGGTATAGGTTACTCTATCCCATCAAGGGTACTTTTGTAATGTTCATCATTGATCATAACATGCATTAATCCACTAATTACTTGGTCCCTTACTCACTTTAGGTGTCTATAAGGTTTAGGTTAATCAACCACTAAACTATCTTGACCACTAAGGCATCAAACGTTCTTGACATTTTTAAACCTCAAACGGTCTTGCACTCCAAACCCCCAAACGTTCTTGGACAGACCTTGAAACCGTTTGGTGGTGTTGACCGTTTGGTAAAGTTTGACTTTGAAACCGCATGGGCAAATTGATCTTGAAACCGCATGAGCACCAAACAGTCTTGAGACCGTTTGGTCCCAAATGGTCTTGAGACCATTTGGACTCAAACGGTCTTGAGACCATTTGGACCCAAACGGTCTTAAGACCGTTTGGTCCAAACCATCTCAAAACTGCATGGACCAAAAAGTGTCTCAACCATTCCAATTGAGTTAGGGTTTCCAATGTTGAACCCCTCAATCATTCATGCACTTGTTATCCACTTATCAATTGAGTCAATTAGGTCAACCCTCAACTGATTTAACCCTCAATTGACCCTCAATTGATCACCAATTAGGGCTTGGATCATTTGAATTAGGGTTTGGAATCGATCACCCTTCAATATGTATCAACATGAGTCTAATTGACATTGAAACCATTGAACCATCATTCAAGTTGGTCATGACCTGACCCCAAACGGTCTTGGGATCATTTGGATGTCCTCCAAATGGTCTTGAGACCGTTTGCTCAAGTCAACATCAAAAACTAACTCAACTTATTAAGGTTTGGCTCATAGATTTTATCATTAGGTCATTAATCGAATATACTTCAACTTGTTGCCTTTCAATCTTCAACCACTTAACCATGGTCAACCCTAGACCTCCAAATAGTCTTGGGTGACCCCCAAACGGTCTTGGGATAGTTTGGACATTCTCCAAACGGTCTTGAGACCGTTTGCCCATTATTTTATCAAAAACCAAGTCATTCTCTTAAGGGTTGAACCCTAGATTTGGTCACAAAATCAGCACTTAATCATTTATCAACTTATTATCATTGGACCCTCAATTGTTCAACCCCACTTAACCATAGACCTTCAAACGGTCTTGGGTGATCACCAAACGGTCTTTAGACCGTTTGGGTGATTCCCAAATGGTTTTGAAACCATTTGGGCCACTCAACCCAAACTTCATCATGATTGTATTATCAAAATCAGCAACTGACCCGATTAGGATTTAGATGATTGATGTGCCTTCAATTGGTGATTTTCTTGGAATTACTTGATGATTTTTGGTAGGTGATTAGTCCACATTATTTACAATATATCTCCAAATGGTCAACACCTGGTCAACGCATCCAAATGGTCTTGGACCGTTTGCTTCCATGCATTCTTGGTTGAAACCGTTTGCTTTCAAACGGTTCGAAACCGTTTGCTCCCAAACGGTTTGGGAAACCGTTTGTGTAAAAGTTGGGAGACCGTTTGCTAAAGCAAGATTTAGGATAAACATTGAAAATAACGTTGTCATCTTCTACCTCAAGAACAGGGGCTGTTCTTCACGGAATTACTAGCAAGAACACACAAAGGTGTCTAAAGGATAAGAATAAGCAACGATTCTAGGAGAAGAAGATGCATTAACAAACCTTAAGGGTTAGAATTATAAAACCCACCTTTAGATCTGATATAGAGCTCCAAGCTTCGTAGCTTTAATGGTGGATGAAGCTCCAAATGTTGTCTAAGGTCCGTTCTTCAAGATTTGGATGGAGAAGATGGCTAGAAAGAAGAGTTGTGTAAGGAAAACTAACAAACCAACCTTGTATTAGGGTTTCCTCCAAGAATTCGAGCTAGGTAATGATCAAAGCTTACCCAAACCAGCTTGGTCGTCCTCCTCTGCTTCTGAGCTTCTCGTTAGTCGGCCAAAGCAAGAAGATGAGAAAAGAAACTTAAGGGAAACGTTCCCTTGCTTTGTAGAAAAAGGGTGCATATATATTTTTGGGTATTATCAAGGCAAAGAAAAGATAGTTATTTCTTTTATTTCTTAAACCCATTCACTCATGATCACTCCACCTTTGGCCACGTTTCTTCCTCCTTTTCACATGCAAAACCTCTCTCTTATCCAAGGTTAAAGGAAAAGGAGCCATATATATTAATAAGCTATATATATATATATATATATATATATATATATATATATATATATATATATATATATATAAGGCCATTTTGCTTGAAACTTGGTTATTTAAATATTAAGGTTATCTTTCTTATTTGATCATTCAAATGAGACGTCCCTCTCATTTTCTTTGCTCTAATTGATGCCAAGAAACATAAGAGATACTATAGAGGGTATATTTTACATGTTGCACCCTAAGTTTGGGGTAAATTGCATTTTACACTGAAACTATGTTTTAAAGCACAAGGATTGCTCTACAAGCTATATCTTGGTGCTCAAGCTTGGGGAATCCATTCCACCATATCATATGCACTCTTATGATGTATAAACATTAGAGGAACATTTTAACATGTGTAATTTGCAAGTTAACCCCTCTAATTGGGTAATTTTCACTTTAGTCCAAAATTAACAAAACAATATTACAACATTATACAAAAGGGACTGAAATGGAAATATATGTTCCTCAGAAGCTTTAATTACATTACACAAGATAACCACAAGTATCTAATTACATATTTAAGCAAAACACCTAGGGTTAGTTCATAACCCAGGTCAGGGATGTTACAAATTATCCACCCCTTACAAGGATTTCGTCCCCGAAATCAACAAAACATATTAAGAGAAAAGAGCATGGTATTTCCTTCTCATCTCTTCCTCTAGTTCCCACATGGCTTCTTCAACACCACGATGATTCCAGAGGACTTTCACAAGACTTATGTCTTTCTTTTTCAGCTTTTTAATTCTTTTATCAAGGATTGACATAGGTCCTTCCTCATAAGACACATCATCATTCAGTTCTATTTCCATAGGTTGCAGAACTGATTCTGTATCGGGGTGACATTTCCTAAGCATGGAAATGTGGAACACAAGGTGTAACTTCTGTAACTCTGATGGTAACTCTAGCTTATAGGCTACCTTCCCAATCCGTTCAATGATTGGATAAGGCCCCATAAACCTAGGAGCTAACTTCCCTTTCCTTCCAAATCTCAGAACTCCTTTCCAAGGTGAGACTATGAGATACACTCTGTCTCCAACCTAGAATTCTAAAGGTCTATGACGTTTATCAGCATAAGACTTCTGCCTATCCTGTGCAGTCTTTATCTGTTGTTGTATTACTTTAATCTTCTCTGTGGTCTGCTGCACAAGATCAGGACCTAAAAGTTGATATTCACCGGTTTCATACCAACATAGGGGTGATCTACAACGTCTACCATACAAAGCTTCATAAGGTGCCATATAAATGCTATGTTGATAGCTATTATTGTAGGCAAACTTTATCAAGCTTAGGTGCAGATCCCAACTCCCCATAAACTGATGAACACATGCTCTAAGCAAGTCTTCCAAGGTATGTATAGTTCTTTCTGACTGTCCATCAGTCTGTGGATGAAAGGATGTACTAAACCTTAACTGTGTGCTTAAGGCTTTATGGAGTTGCTCCCAAAAATGACTCGTAAACTGGGGACCTCTATCAGAAACAATGGTAATTGGGACTCCATGTAGTCGTACTATCTAATGAACATATAACTGTGTTAGCTTCTCAGCAGAATAGGTTGTTTTGATAGGTAAGAAACGTGCTATCTTTGTCAACCTATCAACTATTACCTAAATGGAATCATGTCCTTTGGCTGTGTTGGGTAAATCAACCACAAAGTCCATGGTTACATGATCCCACTTCCACTGTGGTATGGGTAAAGGTTGCATTGTTCCTACAGGCTTCTGGTGTTCAGCTTTAACTTGCTGACACACAGGACACCGCATAACAAACTCAGCAACGTCTTTCTTCAAACCAGGCCACCAATACATATCTTTCAAGTTTCGATACATCTTGGTGCTTCCTGGATGCATAGCATACATCAAAGAATGAGCTTCTTCTAGGACTAACTTTCTCAAGTTATCCACATCCGGTACTGTCATCCTACCATGATAACAAGCTACTTGATCATCTGAGTCATGAAAACCTTCTCATTTCTCATTACCATACTCCGATCTAATCTGTTGAACTGCAGCATCAACTTGCTGTGCCTCCTTAATCTGCTCTCTCAGAGTAGGTTTTATATGCATCTCAGTCAACAACCCGACTAACAATGATACTTTTAACTATATATTGTCTTTTCTTAAGGAGATAAGCATATCCCTCCTAGAGCATACCAAGGAATTCAGTTGTGCTCTATCTAGGGCTGGTGTTGCTGATTTCCTACTCAAAGCATATGCAACTACATTGGCCTTCCCTGGATGGTAATCAATTGTATAGTCGTAGTCCTTGATCAACTCCATCCAGAGGCGTTGCCTCATGTTAAGCTCATGCTGAGAAAAGATATACTTAAGATTCTTATGGTCTGTGAAAATTTGGAACGTCTCTCCATAAAGATAATGTCTCCAGATCTTCAAGGCATGAACTACAACAACTAGTTCTAGATCGTGTGTCGGATAATTCTCCTCGTGTTTCTTAAGAAGCGAAAGAAATCACTTGTTTATCCTGCATTAACATACATCCCAGTCCATTCTTAGAGGCATCACATAAAATTATAATTCCTTTTCCTTGCTCAGGTAGCACAAGCACAGGTGCACTTGTTAACCTCTCCTTCAACAACTGAAACGATTGTTGACACTTATCACTCCAAACAAAAGGAACATCCTTCCTGGTCAACTTGGTCAAGGGTAAGGCTATAGAACTAAAGTTCTTAATGAACCTCCGATAATAGCCATCCAACCCTAAGAAACTATGGATTTCTGTCGGCGTCTTCAGTTGCTCCCATTGCAGGACAGATTCTACCTTTTTAGGGTCAACATGAATACCCGAAGCAGATATCACGTGTCCAAGGAAAGATACTTATGGCAACCAGAACTCACACTTGCTAAACTTAGCATATAACTTATGCTCTCTTAGCAAAGTTAGAGCCTGACGAAGATGCTATTCATGCTGCTGAGCATCTATACTATAGATCAAGATGTCATCTATAAAGACAACAACACACTGATTGAGATAAGGTCAGAAGATTCTATTCATGAGTTCCATAAATGCAGTTGGTGCATTTGTTAGTCCAAACGACATAACTGTGAACTCATAGTGACCATACCTTGTCCTAAAGGTAGATTTTGGTATGTCACTATCCTTAATACGCAACTGGTGATATCCTGACCTCAAATCTATCTTTGAAAAGACGGTTGCACCACGCAACTGGTCAAAAAGATCATTAATCATCGACAGATGATACTTATTCTTTATTGTTACTTTATTTAATTGTCTGTAATCAATGCACAACCGCATTGACCTGTCTTGCTTTTTGACAAAGAGGACCGGAGCACCCCAGGGTGAAGTACTTGGTCGGATGAAACCCTTCTCAAGCAACTCTTGCAGTTGTTTCTTGAGTTCTGCCATCTCAGCAGGAGCCATCCTATATGGTGTTTGTGCTATTAGTTGCGTGTCTAGAATTAAATTGATCTCAAAATCAATTTCCCACGGCGGTGGCACACCTGGAAGTTCTTCAGGAAATACATCTTCAAATTCCCTGATTACAGGAACTTTAGCAGGGTTAGGACTATCCATGGTAGTATCTACCACATGGGCCAAGAATGCATAACATCCTTGCCTCATCAGCTTCTCAGCAACCATAGCTGACACAAGACAAGTGGGTAGAATATTTCTATCTCCTTGAAATATCCATGTGTCACTATTGTCAGCGAACACAACTTGCTTGGATTCACAATCCAAGACAACCTTATACCTTTATAAGGTATCCATCCCAAGGATTATATCAAATACATGCATCTCAAATGGTATAAGATCCACTTGAATGCGGAGCTCAGAAAAGAAGAGGATGTAGGGAGAACATATCTCATGTAACACAGCAGATCCCATAAATGGAGTTTCTAACAACAAACTATCTGCTCTGTGACTTATAGTCAAGTTGCAGTCAAGGATCACTCTTTGAGTGATAAAGGAGTGCGTAGCACCCAGATCAATTAAAACAAATACAACACAAGATGTAGACATATCAGAATATAACAATTCCATCTGACCTGCCACAACCCGAGGGTTGATCACAGCATCAGGTGGATTCATTGCATAAAACCTTGCTGTTGCCTGTGGTTGATTCGGTGCTCATTGACTAGGTGTCGATGATCCAGCTTGGGACGCTTGTCCACGTCCTCTAGCTCCTCCTAGAAATTGTCTCCTTTGAGATCCTTGCTGACTTTGCCTCTAGGGTTGAGTTACACTCACTTCTCTGGCTCTGCAATCTTTCATCAGGCGTCCCATCTTTCCACATATATAACAACTTCTGTTCAGTTGTTGTGGTCTAGGTGGTCCTATAATCGACATAGATGCTGAACTACGAGCTCCTTCTAGTGGTAGGCTTCGTCCTCTACCCCTATTCAATGTCCACTACGTCTGGTTACTGAATCTAGGTGGTGGTGTAGGTGCAGAAAATCTAGGTTTCTTAAAACCTTTAGATAAAGATCCTTGGAACTGGGGATACATCCTCTTGTTATGGGTCTGTCTCTTCTCTTCCACAAACCTTTCTACCCTTCTGACAGACTCCACGAAGGTAGCAAACCTTTTTCTGTTCTCTAGGGCAGACACAGGAGTAGTCAATTCAACGTTTATTCCTTTCTCAAAATGCCTAATCCTTTCTTCATCTGTGGTCGCCATGTGCGGACAGAACCGCAAAAGCTCCATGAACTTAGCCTCATATTCGCTAATGTTCATTGGACCTTGTCTTAACCTCTCAAACTGAGAGATTTTCTCGTCCAGAAACATCTTAGGGAAATATCTGTTGATAAATTCCCATAGGAAAATTTCCCATTCAACCTCTACACCAGGCCTTTTCTGTTCTTCCATGGTCCACCAATGACCAGCACTCCCCTTGAGAAGATATACATCATGTTTAACCTTATCAGCTTCTGGGATGTTCAGGATTCTAAAGGCCTTTTCTAGTTCAGTCAACAACAAGTAAGCATCTACTGGATCAACTATTCCAACGTACTCTGTGGCTCCAACTCGACGAAGTCGTTCAAACATCTTGTCGACTCCTTGTCCTTCAGGATGGGTAGGTGCCCTAGGTGCAGGTATAGGCATCCTATCAATCATGTGTGTCATGGCAGTCATAAACTGCCCAAACATGGCTTGGACGGCTGGGTTCCCCATGTCAGTTGGATTGAACTGGGGTGGTTCAGGCACATGTTCTTCTCTATCTGGGTCTCTTGAACCTCTTCTAGGTGCATCAGCACTACTTTCTGCAACATGTTCTTCGTGTGGTCCATACATTCTTAGTCTTATTGTAACGACCCCACCTCCCGATAACCCCCAATTTGTAACGACTGTCTCGTGAAAACAGGATTAACTAATGTGGAAGCGAAATATTTGCAGCGGATTACTGAAAATCACTGAAAATTAAAACCATTTGCAAAGAGATCCATTCATAGGAAAACTCTTTCATTCAGAACCAAAGTAAAACCTTACATCCTAGTTCATATATACATCTCATGTACTATTACTTTTCGAGGAATACAAACATCAACTACTCTGTCTTAACTGTACACAGGTAGTATAAAACCCTCGAGGCTTAAAGCCAAAATCTCAGATCAATCCATCAAAACATTACTCCTAGGACCCGAGAGTACAGAGACGACTCATAGGACTTTCTATATACAACTTGACAGCTCATATCCCCACCTGGGATTTACTGCTGTCCCTGCTACTGCTATTGCTGCTCTTCCTCTGTAATAGGTTCCTTGCCTTTTCGTCGGCGGTTACCTAAAAATTTAATCCCACGGGGGTGAGACAATTATAAAAATTGTCCCAGCGAGAGATATAACTCTCTGCCAGAAACATTGTTATTGCCGATAATAGAATAACACTGAGCAGTAGAATTATATTTACTCAACAACAGGTAAATCATTGAATAAGATATGCAGAGAAGTATTCTCTATGCAATCATTTCAATTATAACTTGATTAAGCAGCAAGTCATTCATTTAAGAAGGAATATGAAGAACATGTATATCATTTATCCAACTATGATATAATAGACCATGTATCATCAACCATTGATTCTCGCAATTCAACCCTAAGCAAATATGCTACACGGCTGATTATGTTTTATAATCATACTTATGCCCTGAGGAGATGAGGTATACCGCTCATACTCCAACCGACCACGGTTACGTAAAGCATCGGTACCACACATAGGCCAATGGAAGAGCCGTATTCCCATGACCTCAACTATCTCGGTCAGTACGAGATAACATGCAGGACATCTTGTGTCTCTTCTAGATAGCTTTCCAGGGTATACTGGCAACATCGCTATTAGAGTTATATCCCATAGTATATACTCTCTTCAGGATATGGCCCGTAGCCAATGCCCGATATTATTTTGTGGAGTCATGGCCCATAGCCATGCTCTTATTGGGGTATGGTCCGTAACCAATCCCGTTCATAGGACATAGCCCGTAGCAATGCCTATGGGGCATAAGGATATAATTGCCCAATTACCCCCACATATTCAAAAATATGCGTTCCGAGTAAACTCGTTTCACCATTCAGCTAATTCTGACGCTGATGGATCTATGATCAGGGCAACTACATTATATGGTATCACTTGATTAATTAAGTACATTATCATATTCTTTTAGCATCAGCCAAGTTTCCAAACATAACTTAATAAGACAAATGCTATAAAGAAAACATGTACTATTTCCATTAATCACTTCTCAGTCTTTATAAGACATGGGGATCTCAGTCCCTCATTTCAATACTGGGAATTTTCATTCCTTTGCAACTCAATGCCATAATCATATGGTTCTGGATATTCAAACCCTTAGCTCATCATTGAGCATTATTACCGCTTTTTCAGGTAATTATCACCTTCAGGTCACCTGACCAAGGTAAATATGATGCTTATTACATAAACATATTCTCATGGCACTTAAGGCCCATTACTTCTCTCATTACCTCATACTAGGCAATAAGGTATAGCATGGCACATAAGACCCAATAAACAATGTCAATACATAAAATGTCATAGCTCATACCTGGCTATGTTCATCATCACATCATACCTGCATGGTTAGTACAGATGATAATACATCAATTTCATATCAGCACCATGCAAAACAATATATAACATCATTATTCAAGGGTAACACCACTATTCCCTTACCAGGGTTAGGGTTTCCCATTTCTCATTAATTCAGACCCTCTTGAGTTAACCAACTTTATCTTGTATTAAGGTATTTCCCCTCTTAATACATTCCATCACAGAATACTCACCCTTAGCATACAATGCATAGGCCACACATTAGAATTGTCCAGCTATCTCACATGATATGGACTTATCTTATTTTAAGGCATAACTTTATTATAAAGTTGCCTATAAACAATCGCAATGATACACCCTCAACTAGGGTTTTACAAGGATACACCCTCAACCAGGGTTCACAATGATACACCCTCCACTAGGGTTTCACAAGGTTACACCCTCAACCAGGGTTCACAATGATACACCCTCCACTAGGGTTTCACAAGGATACACCCTCAATTAGGGTTTACTAACATCCTAATTAGTGATTTCACATGTAGACAACCTCTTATTAAGGTTATACATTGAATCAGCCTCAATTAGGGTTTACATCATGTATTGGGTCCATGCATTTGTTATGCATTAATGACTAGTACCATTAAAGGTATCTCCCACCTAATCACATTAGGTTTTCAAAAAGGTTTGATCAATTAGACCTTCAATAACATGAGGTATCCAATTGAATTAACCAAATTGAACCACACTCAATTCTAATCGATGGAACTTCAACCAATTGGATCATCAACTCAATCATCATTTGAATCATGGCTCACCACTCAATTGGGACTTCAATTATGGTCTGATCTCAATGGGATTAGGGTTTATAAACACCAATTAGAGCTTTGAAGTTGATCATCAATCATGCTACTAATTGTGTTTCAATTGATTGCATTGGACCTTCAACCATTGAATTCATGGAACCAATCATCAATTGGACCTATGCTCATACTTCAATTGAGTTTAATAGGTCAACCTTCAACTAATTTGACCCTCAATTGACCCTCAATTGGTCATCAATTAGGGCTTGATTCAATTGAATTAGGGTTTGGAATTGAAGATCCAACAACACTCATCAATGCAAGATTGGTTACTTTGAAACTATTGAACCATTATCCAAATTGGGTATGACCTGACCCCAAACGGTCTTGAGGTCGTTTGGATGACCTCCAAACGGTCTTGAGACCGTTTGCCCATCATATCACTCAAATCCAAGCCATCCAATTAAGGTTTGGATCATTGGATTGATCACCAAATCAGCATTGCATTGTATAACAGCTTGGTACCTTTAGACCTTCAAACACCTAACCATACTCAACCCTAGACCTCCAAACGGTCTTGGGTGACCACCAAACGGTCTTGAGACCGTTTGGATGAGCTCCAAATGGTCTTGAGTCCGTTTGGCCCATCCAACCTTTGGATTCTAGTGAAAAATCATCATGGATTGGTCTATCGAGTTGATCAACAGATCAACACTACATTGCAATATGATTAGTACCTTTGGACCTTCAATTGGTCAACTATACTTGATCCCAGACCTACAAACGGTCTTGGGGTGATCCCCAAACGGTCTTGAGACCGTTTGGGTGATCTCCAAACGGTCTTAAAATCGTTTGGGCTAATCAACCCAAAATCTCAACTTAACTCATTGGAATTTCAGCACTGTTTTCAATTAGGGTTTTCCCAATTGAATAGCCTTAAACTCACGATTCCTTGGGAGTTAATACCTCAATTTTGGTGAGTCATTAGACCACATCATTAGAAACAGTAATCCCAAACGGTTAATGCTTGGTCAACGCACTCAAACGGTCTTGAGACCGTTTGTCCAAAAAGTTCAATTAAATGAGAATGAAAATCAGCACTTAATCCAAATAGGTTTCCCTAATTGATTAGGCTTCAACTCACGATTCCTTTGGAGTTAATCCCTCAAATTTGGAGGGTTATTAATAAAAATAATTATGAACAGGAATACCAAACGGTAAACTCTTGGTCAACCATCTCAAACGGTCTTGAAACCGTTTTCTCAACCAGGTCAAGTTAATCAGGTTGAAAATCAGCACATAATTCAATCCGATTGCCTAATTGATTGGCCTTCAACTCTCGATTCCTTTGGAGTTAATCCCTCAAATTTGGATGGTTATCAGCCTAAATAATTAGGAAAAAAATTCCCAAACGGTCAACGCTTGGTCAACCATCTCAAACGGTCTTGAAACCGTTTTCTCCCAAACGGTTTCAAACCGTTTGCCCTTAAACGGTTTGCTGAAACCGCATAGCCAATCAAATTAAAACGATTTCGAGTAGCTATCAAAACGGTTTTTCTTGGTAAATTTATTTGGATAAGAATCTAGGATGATGTCATCATCACCTTCCTTCGAACAACCAAGAACAGCAACCGTTCTTGAGAAAAATTACAGCAAGAAACAAGAGTGCATCAAATTGAAGAAATCAATCAACAAAGCATAGAGAATTGATGCAATAGAAATGTTTAAGGGTTTAAGTTATAAAACCCGCCTCCAATTGAGCTCCAAAGCTCCAAGATCACGCCATCAATGGTGGATGAAGCTCTAGCAACTCCCCCTAGGCTCGTCCTCAAGCTTTTGATTGCAAAAGTTGGCTAGGGTTGAAGAGGAGATCGAAATAAGAAGGAATCCATAATGTATTTTCGATTTCCACCATGAAATCAAGGAGAACGAAGGTCAAGAGCTTACCCACAGGTTGGGGTTCGTCCTCCTGGTCCTCCCTAGCTTCCTCGGTCGGTTTCCAAGCTAAGAGAAGAAGTGGAGTCGAAATAGCCTTTCATTTGGCTAGGAAAAGGCCTTTTTATAAAAATTCAATGAAAGAGAAAATGCATTATTAAAATGCATTTAATTCCAAAATTGGTGCCGCCTCTTCCCCCTCAAATTCTACTCAAAATCCTTAAGGACGAGGCTATCTTCATTGCCTCTTATTCCTCTCCATTATCCATGATTTAAAGAAAATCAAATTAAGCACCTTAATGGTTATTATATTAATATCCATATGTGAGTGGGTTTTCTTTTCCTTATAATAATGGTGAGTGGAATTTCACCTACTTAGGATATTTTCGTTCCTTATCTTGGAAAAGGAACGTCCATCCTTATTAAAAATCAACCCAAAACATTTTGGTTAAAAGCCCTTCAATTATTTTTATTCATTTTTGCCCTAAATCGAATTAGGGTTTCAATTAGGCATTAATCTTGATTATTTTAATATCAAGATTCTCTCTCCTCCAACTTAATTCAAATGAAGCACCCCTCTCATTTTATTTGCTCTACATGATGCCAAGAAACATTAGGGACCTTGTTGAAGTGGTAATTTTCATATTGAACCCTAGATTTTGGGTAAATTGCACTTTACTCCAAAACTAGGTTTTAATGCACAACATTGTCCAACAAGCTCTATCTTGGTGTCCAGGCTTGTGGAAACCATACTACTACATAATATTCATCCTTATGATGTCTCAACATCATAGGAACATCTTATCATATGAAATTTGCAAGTTAACCCCTCAACTTGGGTAATTTGCACTTTAGTCCAAAATAAGCAATCATTGCTTTAACATTGTTCAAACATGACCAAAATTGAAACATAAGTTCCTCATGAGCCCTAATTACTTTTCAAAAGATAAGATTAAGCATATAATCATCTTTATTAATCAAAACACCTAGGGTTAAAGCATAACCCAGGTCGGGGATGTTACAAATTATAAACCCCTAACAAGGATTTCGTCTCCGAAATCCCAGATAAAGGAAACAGATATTATTCATTCATCATATCATCATGTCTCTTCATAATACCTCATTGTTATGGAGACATCATAGAACTTGATCAGCACAAAGTTCCTTCACACAATATTCTCATAGAGTGAATTGAGAACTTATCTTAAAGACATATTTAGTTGTTATGTTTATGCAAAGCATAAACCCCTAACATATGATGTTCATATCATTTTATATAATCAGACTGATTTCATAGTTGACCACTCCAGGTAGCCAATCTAAATCATATGATAATTCTCATATACCAGAATCTCTTATCTTGGTATCAGACACATGTGTTGAAAACACATCATATTCTCATATTCCTTTCATCATATTTACAACTTTATTGAACAGGGATCATCTCCCTTGTTCTCTTTCTCATCATATGAGGGTCATACTTTTACTTCCTCATATACACATACTGATCTGAATTCATATCAGATCCCTCTTTCTTGTACTTAAGGTATGATACATTTATTCATTTCATATTTCTTATTTCATGATACTCATTAGATTGTATCAGAATGATTGCTTGATCAGGGCAATCAAAAAGATATCAATCTAAGAGTTTCCATACTCACTTTATCATCAATAGTTGTATACCTGATCAGGGTTTACAAGTACTGAGATCAAGTAGTATGCAATTACATGCTATCATATTTCTTGCTTTTCATATTATCATAACATAAGATTTAACATCCCTGGATTTTATCCAGGCATCTCTTCTATACCTCTTCCTCTTTCATAGAGGTATGATCAATATAGAGCATTTATAAGAATACTGAATAGAATTCAAATTCTAGTTCTCATCATTTCTTCCCTATATGGCAACTAATAGGGAAAACAAAATCAACAATCCTCCTTTTTATAACAAAAAGGGTTTAGTGTACTCAACATGTACACATTTATAACATACCTTGTACTCATATCATGGTCTTACTAGTCTTATTACTGAAGCAAAAACTAAGCCATAGAATCTTACAGGTGAAAGGTTAAGACCTTTGCACTTACTTAGTGGCTACTTCCCTGGTACACTAGGCATTTATTGCACTATTAGTACCAAAAACTTGGCCGTTTAAAACCATTAGGCAAATGTCTCTATAATTATAGAGACCATTCCCTACTTCTCAGCTTATTGCCCCTTCTTGGGCACTACCATCACATATTTATTATCTGTCTAAACTCATGGCAGAGTCCCCTTTCTTGCTATAAGTTAATCTTTTCCATATTTTCCCTTGTTCCAACATGACTAAGTCATTTAGGAACTCATTTAAAGCTCAAGCTTTCTGTATTAAGGACTGATAACCTAGGTTGTAAGACTAGCATCCAGTCCACTCATATGCATTATTGTTGCCCTAATCTTCCCAACAAGAGCATGATCATAGGATTCTCTATCCTGATCAGGTCTTAATGGAGATTCTCAGGCACTCATTCTATTCTTGCATGATCCCTTGCACCTCTTCTTGGTGCAACAACATTGCCCTAAGCAATGTGTTCATTGTGCTCTCCAGTCATTTTAAACTTTACCCTTTTCTGCACAAGCATAAATCATTATAGGGTATACTGGAGGACACTAACACAGACTCAACAACTTAGTCCTATGTCTCTGTAGACTCAACGAACCTAGAGCTCTGATACCACTAATTGTAACGACCGTCTCATGAAAACATGATTAACTAATGCGGAAGCGAATTATTTGCAGCGGATTACTGAAAATCACTGAAAATTAAAACCATTTGCAAAGAGATCCATTCACAGGAAAACTCTTTCATTCAGAACCAAAGTAAAACCTTACATCTTGGTTCATATATACATTTCATGTACTATTACTTCTCGAGGAATACAAACATCAACTACTCTGTCTTAACTGTACACAGGTAGTATAAAACCCTCGAGGCTTAAAGCCAAAATCTCAGATCGATCCATCAAAACATTACTCCTAGGACCCGAGAGTACAGAGATGACTCATAGGACTTTCTATATACAACTTGAGAGCTCATATCCCCACCTGGGATTTACTGCTGTCCCTGCTACTGCTACTGCTGCTCTTCCTCTGTAATAGGTTCCTTGCCTTTTCGTCGGCGGTTACCTAAAAATTTAATCCCACAGGGGTGAGACAATTATAAAAATTGTCCCAGCGAGAGATATAACTCTCTGCCAGAAACATTGTTATTGCCGATAATAGAATAACACTGAGCAGTAGAATTATATTTACTCAACAACAGGTAAATCATTGAATAAGATATGCAGAGCAGTATTCTCTATGCAATCATTTCAATTATAACTTGATTAAGCAGCAAGTCATTCATTTAAGAAGGAATATGAAGAACATGTATATCATTTATCCAACTATGATATAATAGACCATGTATCATCAACCATTGATTCTCGCAATTCAACCCTAAGAAAATATGCTACACGGCTGATTACGTTTTACAATCATACTTATGCCCTGAGGAGATGAGGTATACCGCTCATACTCCAACCGACCACGGTTACGTAAAGCATCGGTACCACACATAGGTCAATGGAAGAGCCGGATTCCCATGACCTCAACTATCTCGATCAGTACGAGATAACATGCAGGACATCTTGTGTCTCTGCTAGATAGCTTTCCAGGGTATACTGGCAACATCGCTATTAGAGTTATAGCCCATAGCATATACTCTCTTCAGGATATGGCCCGTAGCCAATGCCCGGTATTATTTTGTGGAGTCATGGCCCATAGCCATGCTCTTATTGGGGTATGGTCCGTAACCAATCCCGTTCATAGGACATAGCCCGTAGCAATGCCTATGGGGCATAAGGATATAATTGCCCAATTACCCCCACATATTCAAAAATATGCGTTCCGAGTAAACTCGTTTCACCATTCAGCTAATTCTGACGCTGATGGATCTGTGATCAGGGCAACTACATTATATGGTATCACTTGATTAATTAAGTACATTATCATATTCTTTTAGCATCAGCCAAGTTTCCAAACATAACTTAATAAGACAAATGCTATAAAGAAAACATGTACTATTTCTATTAATCACTTCTCAGTCTTTATAAGACATGGGGATCTCAGTCCCTCATTTCAATACTGGGAATTTTCATTCCTTTGCAACTCAATGCCATAATCATATGGTTCTGGGTATTCAAACCCTTAGCTCATCATTGAGCATTATTATCGCTTTTTCAGGTAATTATCACCTTCAGGTCACCTGACCAAGGTAAATATGATGCTTATTACATAAACATCTTCTCATGGCACTTAAGGCCCATTACTTCTCTCATTACCTCATACTAGGCAATAAGGTATAGCATGGCACATAAGGCCCAATAAACAATGTCAATACATAAAATGTCATAGCTCATACCTGGCTATGTTCATCATCACATCATACCTGCATGGTTAGTACATATGATAATACATCAATTTCATATCAGCACCATGCAAAACAATATATAACATCATTATTCAAGGGTAACACCACTATTCCCTTACCAGAGTTAGGGTTTCCCATTTCTCATTAATTCAGACCCTCTTGAGTTAACCAACTTTATCTTGTATTAAGGTATTTCCCCTCTTAATACATTCCATCACAAAATACTCACCCTTAGCATATAATGCATAGGCCACACATTAGAATTGTCCAGCTATCTCACATGATATGGACTTATCTTAGTTTAAGGCATAACTTTATTATAAAGTTGCCTATAAACAATCGCAATGATACACCCTCAACTAGGGTTTCACAAGGATACACCCTCAACCAGGGTTCACAATGATACACCCTCCACTAGGGTTTCACAAGGTTACACCCTCAACCAGGGTTCACAATGATACACCCTCCACTAGGGTTTCACAAGGATACACCCTCAATTAGGGTTTACTAACATCCTAATTAGTGATTTCACATGTAGACAACCTCTTATTAAGGTTATACATTGAATCAGCCTCAATTAGGGTTTACATCATGTATTGGGTCCATGAATTTGTTATGCATTAATGACTAGTACCATTAAAGGTATCTCCCACCTAATCACATTAGGTTTTCAAAAAGGTTTGATCAATTAGACCTTCAATAACATGAGGTATCCAATTGAATTAACCAAATTGAACCACACTCAATTCTAATCGATGGAACTTCAACCAATTGGATCATCAACTCAATCATCATTTGAATCATGGCTCACCCCTCAATTGGGACTTCAATTATGGTCTGATCTCAATGGGATTAGGGTTTATAAACACCAATTAGAGCTTTGAAGTTGATCATCAATCATGCTACTAATTGTGTTTCAATTGATTGCATTGGACCTTCAACCATTGAATTCATGGAACCAATCATCAATTGGACCTATGCTCATACTTCAATTGAGTTTAATAGGTCAACCTTCAACTAATTTGACCCTCAATTGACCCTCAATTGGTCATCAATTAGGGCTTGATTCAATTGAATTAGGGTTTGGAATTGAAGATCCAACAACACTCATCAATGCAAGATTGGTTACTTTGAAACTATTGAACCATGATCCAAATTGGGTATGACCTGACCCCAAACGGTCTTGAGGTCGTTTGGATGACCTCCAAACGGTCTTGAGACCGTTTGCCCATCATATCACTCAAATCCAAGCCATCCAATTAAGGTTTGGATCATTGGATTGATCACCAAATCAGCATTGCATTGTATAACAGCTTGGTACCTTTAGACCTTCAAACACCTAACCATACTCAACCCTAGACCTCCAAACGGTCTTGGGTGACCACCAAACGGTCGTGAGACCGTTTGGATGAGCTCCAAACGGTCTTGAGACCGTTTGGCCCATCTAACCTTTGGATTCTAGTGAAAAATCATCATGGATTGGTCTATCGAGTTGATCAACAGATCAACACTACATTGCAATATGATTAGTACCTTTGGACCTTCAATTGGTCAACTATACTTGATCCCAGACCTCCAAACGGTCTTGGGGTGATCCCCAAACGGTATTGAGACCGTTTGGGTGATCCCCAAACGGTCTTGAAACCGTTTGGGCTAATCAACCCAAAATCTCAACTTAACTCATTGGAATTTCAGCACTGTTTTCAATTAGGGTTTTCCCAATTGCATAGCCTTAAACTCACGATTCCTTGGGAGTTAATCCCTCAATTTTGGTGAGTCATTAGACCACATCATTAGGAACAGTAATCCCAAACGGTCAACGCTTGGTCAACGCACTCAAACGGTCTTGATACCGTTTTCCCAAAACGTTCAATTAAATCCGATTGAAAATCAGCACTTAATCCAATTAGGTTTCCCTAATTGATTAGGCTTCAACGCACGATTCCTTTGGATTTAATCCCTCAAATTTGGAGGGTTATTAATAAACATAATTGTGAACAGGAATCCCAAACAGTCAACGCTTGGTCAACCATATCAAACGGTCGTGAAACCGTTTGCTCAATCAGGTCAAGTTAATCAGGTTGAAAATCAGCACATAATTCTATCCGATTGCCTAATTGATTGGCCTTCAACTCTCGATTCCTTTGGAGTTAATCCCTCAAATTTGGAGGGTTATCAGACTACACAATTAGGAACATAATTCCCAAATGGTCAACGCTTGGTCAACCATATCAGACGGTCTTGAAACCGTTTGCTCCCAAACGGTTTCAAACCGTTTGCCCTTAAACGGTTTGCTGAAACCGCATAGCCAATCAAATTAAAACGATTTGGAGTAGCTATCAAAACGGTTTTGCTTGGTAATTTTCTTTGGATAAGCATCTAGGATGATGTCATCATCACCTTCCTTAGAACAACCAAGAACAGCAACCGTTCTTGATGGAAATTGCAGCAAGAAACAAGAGTGCATCAAATTGAAGAAATCAATCAACAAAGCATAGAGAATTGATGCAATAGCAATGTTTAAGGGTTTAAGTTATAAAACCCACCTCCAATTGAGCTCCAAAGCTCCAAGATCACGCCATCAATGGTGGATGAATCTCTAGAAACTCCCCCTAGGCTCGTCCTCAAGCTTTTGATTGCAAAAGTTGGCTAGGGTTGAAGAGGAGATCGAAATAAGAAGGAATCCATAATGTATTTTCGATTTCCACCATGAAATCAAGGAGAACGAAGGTCAAGAGCTTACCCACAGGTTGGGGTTCGTCCTCCTGGTCCTCCCTAGCTTCCTTGGTCGGTTTCCAAGCTAAGAGAAGAAGTGGGGTCGAAATAGCCTTTCATTTGGCTAGGAAAAGGCCTTTTTATAAAAATTCAATGAAAGAGAAAATGCATTATTAAAATGCATTTAATTCCAAAATTGGTGCCGCCTCTTCCCCCTCAAATTCTCCTCAAAATCCTTAAGGACGAGGCTATCTTTATTGCCTCTTATTCCTCTCCATTATCCATGATTTAAAGAAAATCAAATTAAGCACCTTAATGCTTATTATATTAATATCCATATGTGAGTGGGTTTTCTTTTCCTTATAATAATGGTGAGTGGAATTTCACCTACTTAGGATATTTTCGTTCCTTATCTTGGAAAAGGAACGTCCATCCTTATTAAAAATCAACCCAAAACATTTTGGTTAAAAGCCCTTCAATTATTTTTATTCATTTTTGCCCTAAATCGAATTAGGGTTTCAATTAGGCATTAATCTTGATTATTTTAATATCAAGATTCTCTCTCCTCAAACTTAATTCAAATGAAGCACCCCTCTCATTTTATTTGCTCTACATGATGCCAAGAAACATTAGGGACCTTGTTGAATTGGTAATTTTCATATTGAACCCTAGATTTTGGGTAAATTGCACTTTACTCCAAAACTAGGTTTTAATGCACAACATTGTCCAACAAGCTCTATCTTGGTGTCCAGGCTTGTGGAAACCATACTACTACATAATATTCATCCTTATGATGTCTCAACATCAGAGGAACATCTTATCATATGCAATTTGCAAGTTAACCCCTCAACTTGGGTAATTTGCACTTTAGTCCAAAATAAGCAATCATTGCTTTAACATTGTTCAAACATGACCAAAATTGAAACATAAGTTCCTCATGAGCCCTAATTACTTTTCAAAAGATAAGATTAAGCATATAATCATCTTTATTAATCAAAACACCTAGGGTTAAAGCATAACCCAGGTCGGGGATGTTACAAATTATAAACCCCTAACAAGGATTTCGTCCCCGAAATCCCAGATAAAGGAAACAGATATTATTCATTCATCATATCATCATGTCTCTTCATAATACCTCATTGTTATGGAGACATCATAGAACTTGATCAGCACAAAGTTCCTTCACACAATATTCTCATAGAGTGAATTGAGAACTTATCTTAAAGACATATTTAGTTGTTATGTTTATGCAAAGCATAAACCCCTAACATATGATGTTCATATCATTTTATATAATCAGACTGATTTCATAGTTGACCACTCCAGGTAGCCAATCTAAATCATCTGATAATTCTCATATACCAGAATCTCTTATCTTGGTATCAGACACATGTGTTGAAAACACATCATATTCTCATATTCCTTTCATCATATTTACAACTTTATTGAACAGGGATCATCTCCCTTGTTCTCTTTCTCATCATATGAGGGTCATACTTTTACTTCCTCATATACACATACTGATCTGAATTCATATCAGATCCCTCTTTCTTGTACTTAAGGTATGATACATTTATTCATTTCATATTTCTTATTTCATGATACTCATTAGATTGTATCAGAATGATTGCTTGATCAGGGCAATCAAAAAGATATCAATCTAAGAGTTTCCATACTCACTTTATCATCAATAGTTGTATACCTGATCAGGGTTTACAAGTACTGAGATCAAGTAGTATGCAATTACATGCTATCATATTTCTTGCTTTTCATATTATCATAACATAAGATTTAACATCCCTGGATTTTATCCAGGCATCTCTTCTATACCTCTTCCTCTTTCATAGAGGTATGATCAATATAGAGCATTTAAAAGAATACTGAATAGAATTCAAATTCTAGTTCTCACCATTTCTTCCCTATATGGCAACTAATAGGGAAAACAAAATCAACAATCCTCCTTTTTATAACAAAAAGGGTTTAGTGTACTCAACATGTACACATTTATAACATACCTTGTACTCATATCATGGTCTTACTAGTCTTATTACTGAAGCAAAAACTAAGCCATAGAATCTTACAGGTGAAAGGTTAAGACCTTTGCACTTACTTAGTGGCTACTTCCCTGGTACACTAGGCATTTATTGCACTATTAGTACCAAAAACTTGGCCGTTTAAAACCATTAGGCAAATGTCTCTAGAATTATAGTGACCATTCCCTACTTCTCAGCTTATTGCCCCTTCTTGGGCACTACCATCACATATTTATTATCTGTCTGAACTCATGGCAGAGTCCCCTTTCTTGCTATAAGTTAATCTTTTCCATATTTTCCCTTGTTCCAACATGACTAAGTCATTTAGGAACTCATTTAAAGCTCAAGCTTTCTGTATTAAGGACTGATAACCTAGGTTGTAAGACTAGCATCCAGTCCACTCATATGCATTATTGTTGCCCTAATCTTCCCAACAAGAGCATGATCATAGGATTCTCTATCCTGATCAGGTCTTAATGGGGATTCTCAGGCACTCATTCTATTCTTGCATGATCCCTTGCACCTCTTCTTGGTGCAACAACATTGCCCTAAGCAATGTGTTCATTGTGCTCTCCAGTCATTTTAAACTTTACCCTTTTCTGCACAAGCATAAATCATTATAGGGTATATTGGAGGACACTAACACATACTCAACAACTTAGTCCTATGTCTCTGTAGACTCAACGAACCTAGAGCTCTGATACCACTAATTGTAACGACCGTCTCGTGAAAATATGATTAACTAATGCGGAAGCGAATTATTTGCAGCGGATTACTGAAAATCACTGAAAATTAAAACCATTTGCAAAGAGATCCATTCACAGGAAAACTCTTTCATTCAGAACCAAAGTAAAACCTTACATCCTGGTTCATATATACATCTCATGTACTATTACTTCTCGAGGAATACAAACATCAACTACTCTGTCTTAACTATAGACAGGTAGTATAAAACCCTCGAGGCTTAAAGCCAAAATCTCAGATCGATCCATCAAAACATTACTCCTAGGACCCGAGAGTACAGAGATGACTCATAGGACTTTCTATATACAACTTGACAGCTCATATCCCCACCTGGGATTTACTGCTATCCCTCCTACTTCTACTGCTGCTCTTCCTCTGTAATAGGTTCCTTGCCTTTTCGTCGGCGGTTACCTAAAAATTTAATCCCACGGGGGTGAGACAATTATAAAAATTGTCCCAGCGAGAGATATATCTCTCTGCCAGAAACATTATTATTTCCAATAATAGAATAACACTGAGCAGTAGAATTATATTTACTCAACAACAGGTAAATCATTGAATAAGATATGCAGAGCAGTATTCTCTATGCAATCATTTCAATTATAACTTGATTAAGTAGCAAGTCATTCATTTAAGAAGGAATATGAAGAACATGTATATCATTTATCCAACTATGATATAATAGACCATGTATCATCAACCATTGATTCTTGCAATTCAACCCTAAGCAAATATGCTACACGGCTGATTACGTTGTACAATCATACTTATGCCCTGAGGAGATGAGGTATACCGCTCATACTCCAACCGACCACGGTTACGTAAAGCATCGGTACCACACATAGGTCAATGGAAGAGCCGAATTCCCATGACCTCAACTATCTCGGTCAGTACGAGATAACATGCAGGACATCTTGTGTCTCTGCTAGATAGCTTTCCAGGGTATACTGGCAACATCGCTATTAGAGTTATAGCCCATAGCATATACTCTCTTCAGGATATGGCCCGTAGCCAATGCCCGGTATTATTTTGTGGAGTCATGGCCCATAGCCATGCTCTTATTGGGGTATGGTCCGTAACCAATCCCGTTCATAGGACATAGCCCGTAGCAATGCCTATGGGGCATAAGGATATAATTGCCCAATTACCCCCACATATTCAAAAATATGCGTTCTGAGTAAACTCGTTTCACCATTCAGCTAATTCTGACGCTGATGGATCTGTGATCAGGGCAACTACATTATATGGTATCACTTGATTAATTAAGTACATTATCATATTCTTTTAGCATCAGCCAAGTTTTCAAACATAACTTAATAAGACAAATGCTATAAAGAAAACATGTACTATTTCCATTAATCACTTCTCAGTCTTTATAAGACATGGGGATCTCAGTCCCTCATTTCAATACTGGGAATTTTCATTCCTTTGCAACTCAATGCCATAATCATATGGTTCTGGGTATTCAAACCCTTAGCTCATCATTGAGCATTATTACCGCTTTTTCAGGTAATTATCACCTTCAGGTCACCTGACCAAGGTAAATATGATGCTTATTACATAAACATCTTCTCATGGAACTTAAGGCCCATTACTTCTCTCATTACCTCATACTAGGCAATAAGGTATAGCATGGCACATAAGGCCCAATAAACAATGTCAATACATAAAATGTCATAGCTCATACCTGGCTATGTTCATCATCACATCATACCTGCATGGTTAGTACATATGATAATACATCAATTTTATATCAACACCATGCAAAACAATATATAACATCATTATTCAAGGGTAACACCACTATTCCCTTACCAGGGTTAGGGTTTCCCATTTCTCATTAATTCAGACCCTCTTGAGTTAACCAACTTTATCTTGTATTAAGGTATTTCCCCTCTTAATACATTCCATCACAGAATACTCACCCTTAGCATATAATGCATAGGCCACACATTAGAATTGTCCAACTATCTCACATGATATGGACTTATCTTAGTTTAAGGCATAACTTTATGATAAAGTTGCATATAAACAATCGCAATGATACACCCTGAACTAGGGTTTCACAAGGATACACCCTCAACCAGGGTTCACAATGATACACCCTCCACTAGGGTTTCACAAGGTTACACCCTCAACCAGGGTTCACAATGATACACCCTCCACTAGGGTTTCACAAGGATACACCCTCAATTAGGGTTTACTAACATCCTAATTAGTGATTTCACATGTAGACAACCTCTTATTAAGGTTATACATTGAATCAGCCTCAATTAGGGTTTACATCATGTATTGGGTGCATGCATTTGTTATGCATTAATGACTAGTACCATTAAAGGTATCTCCCACCTAATCACATTAGGTTTTCAAAAAGGTTTGATCAATTAGACCTTCAATAACATGAGGTATCCAATTGAATTAACCAAATTGAACCACACTCAATTCTAATCGATGGAACTTCAACCAATTGGATCATCAACTCAATCATCATTTGAATCATGGCTCACCCCTCAATTGGGACTTCAATTATGGTCTGATCTCAATGGGATTAGGGTTTATAAACACCAATTAGAGCTTTGAAGTTGATCATCAATCATGCTACTAATTGTGTTTCAATTGATTGCATTGGACCTTCAACTATTGAATTCATGGAACCAATCATCAATTGGACCTATGATCATACTTCAATTGAGTTTAATAGGTCAACCTTCAACTAATTTGACCCTCAATTTACCCTCAATTGGTCATCAATTAGGGCTTGATTCAATTGAATTAGGGTTTGGAATAGAAGATCCAACAACACTCATCAATGCAAGATTGGTTACTTTGAAAGTATTGAACCATTATCCAAATTGGGTATGACCTGACCCCAAACGGTCTTGAGGTCGTTTGGATGACCTCCAAACGGTCTTGAGACCGTTTGCCCATCATATCACTCAAATCCAAGCCATCCAATTAAGGTTTGGATCATTGGATTGATCACCAAATCAGCATTGCATTGTATAACAACTTGGTACCTTTAGACCTTCAAACACCTAACCATACTCAACCCTAGACCTCCAAACGGTCTTGGGTGACCACCAAACGGTCTTGAGACCGTTTGTATGAGCTCCAAACGGTCTTGAGACCGTTTGGCCCATCCAACCTTTGGATTCTAGTGAAAAATCATCATGGATTGGTCTATCGAGTTGATCAACAGATCAACACTACATTGCAATATGATTAGTACCTTTGGACCTTCAATTGGTAAACTATACTTGATCCCAGACCTCAAAACGGTCTTGGGGTGATCCCCAAATGGTCTTGAGACCGTTTGGGTGATCCCCAAACGGTCTTGAAACCGTTTGGGCTAATCAACCCAAAATCTCAACTTAACTCATTGGAATTTCAGCACTGTTTTCAATTAGGGTTTTCCCAATTGAATAGCCTTAAACTCACGATTCCTTGGGATTTAATCCCTCAATTTTGGTGAGTCATTAGACCACATCATTAGGAACAGTAATCCCAAACGGTCAACGCTTGGTCAACGCACTCAAACGGTCTTGAGACCGTTTGCCCAAAAAGTTCAATTAAATCAGATTGAAAATCAGCACTTAATCCAATTAGGTTTCCCTAATTGATTAGGCTTCAACTCACGATTCCTTTGGAGTTAATCCCTCAAATTTGGAGGGTATTAATAAACATAATTATGAACAGGAATACCAAATGGTCAACGCTTGGTCAACCATCTCAAACGGTCTTGAAACCGTTTTCTCAACCAGGTCAAGTTAATCAGGTTGAAAATCAGCATATAATTCAATCCGATTGCCTAATTGATTGGCCTTCAACTCTCGATTCCTTTGGAGTTAATCCCTCAAATTTGGAGGGTTATCAGCCTACATAATTAGGAACAAAATTCCCAAACGGTAAACGCCTGGTCAACCATTGCAAACGGTCTTGAAACCGTTTTCCCTTACATGGTTTGCTGAAACCGCATACCCAATCAAATTAAAGCGATTTGGAGTAGCTATCAAAACGGTTTTGCTTGGTAATTTTCTTTGGATAAGCATCTAGGATGATGTCATCATCACCTTAATTCTAACAACCAAGAACAGCAACCGTTCTTGATGGAAATTGCAGCAAGAAACAAGAGTGCATCAAATTGAAGAAATCAATCAACAAAGCATAGAGAATTGATGCAATAGCAATGTTTAAGGGTTTAAGTTATAAAACCCGCCTCCAATTGAGCTCCAAAGCTCCAAGATCACGGAATCAATGGTGGATGAATCTCTAGAAACTCCCCCTAGGCTCGTCCTCAAGCGTTTGATTGCAAAAGTTGGCTAGGGTTGAAGAGGAGATCGAAATAAGAAGGAATCCATAATGTATTTTCGATTTCCACCATGAAATCAAGGAGAACGAAGGTCAAGAGCTTACCCACAGGTTGGGGTTCGTCCTCCTGGTCCTCCCTAGATTCCTTGGTCGGTTTCCAAGCTAAGAGAAGAAGTGGGGTCGAAATAGCCTTTCATTTGGCTAGGAAAAGGCCTTTTTATAAAAATTCAATGAAAGAGAAAATGCATTATTAAAATGCATTTAATTCCAAAATTGGTGCCGCCTCTTCCCCCTCAAATTCTCCTCAAAATCCTTAAGGACGAGGCTATCTTCATTGCCTCTTATTCGTCTCCATTATCCATGATTTAAAGAAAATCAAATTAAGCACCTTAATGGTTATTATATTAATATCCATATGTGAGTGGGTTTTCTTTTCCTTATAATAATGGTGAGTGGAATTTCACCTACTTAGGATATTTTCGTTCCTTATCTTGGCAAAGGAACGTCCATCCTTATTCAAAATCAACCCAAAACATTTTGGTTAAAAGCCCTTCAATTTTTTTATTCATTTTTGCCCTAAATCGAATTAGGGTTTCAATTAGGCATTAATCTTGATTATTTTAATATTAAGATTCTCTCTCCTCCAACTTAATTCAAATGAAGCAACCCTCTCATTTTATTTGCTCTACATGATGCCAAGAAACATTAGGGACCTTGTTGAAGTGGTAATTTTCATATTGAACCCTAGATTTTGGGTAAATTGCACTTTACTCCAAAACTAGGTTTTAATGCACAACATTGTCCAACAAGCTCTATCTTGGTGTCCAGGCTTGTAGAAACCATACTACTACATAATATTCATCCTTATGATGTCTCAACATCAGAGGAACATCTTATCATATGCAATTTGCAAGTTAACCCCTCAACTTGGGTAATTTGCACTTTAGTCCAAAATAAGCAATCATTGCTTTAACATTGTTCAAACATGACCAAAATTGAAACATAAGTTCCTCAAGAGCCCTAATTACTTTTCAAAAGATAAGATTAAGCATATAATCATCTTTCTTAATCAAAACACCTAGGGTTGAAGCATAACCCAGGTCGGGGATGTTACACAATTAAGGGAGACCAAGAGGTTGAAGCCGCACCCATTAATCCTGCATCAAAGGTTCGACATATAACCATAAACAATTATTAAATTCTAACAGACTATACTGAAAATGGTAATAATTTTTTTTTCTTTACATACCTTTTGAAAACTTGGATCTCTAAACTTCTATCCACTGATACTAATCTATCTAATCCTCCTTTGCACTTTAATTCTCTTTTAGTATCACATGTGCCACTTTACCGTTTGTTCTTTTCATTGTACCTAAAACGCCGACAAACAAAACGTCGGTCAGCCGAAGCTGGTATGTGGAGGAAATAGATAAACATGCAACTATGATAACAATGTAATCATTCAATTAATCATTTAACAACCAAGATTACATTTTAGATATAACTCTGCGATCCAAGGGTACCCTATCCTCTGTGTTGTCCCCATTAAACCCCTCATGAACCACCTATAAGTGAACCAGTTTCTAGGGTTGAGTCACATGGCACTACTCGTAGGTAGACCACTCCTTAACTCAGGATTTGCTAAAGAGTCTCTAACTCACGGTAACCTAGACCTTGCTCTAGGATTACCCCTTTTTTAGCCTTTTCAAAGTAACAGAGGTGGACCCGGATCTAGCCAGTTATATATGCACATTTATGGTGATAATCATAGTCACTTTATAATGGCATGAAATAAATAAACATCCAACAGTTTAGTTGCATTCAATGCGATTAAACATCCGAGAATACATCGGGAAACTATAGCGGTTATTCATATTTATAACCACATACCTGATCCATAGTAACATGATGTCCATGCATTAACATTCAACACAATTAACAAGCAATCAACAATATCCTGAAAATAATGCATAACATCCAAGTGTCATTGTTTTATTCCAAACCTCCTCAATATCTACTTGGATTCCACTTTAAGATTTCTAGGTCATCCTTTAGGGTTTTAGCTTTCATTATGCATTTATCACTTTTAATGCTCTTTTAGTTCACAAACCCTAATTTCTGCATCATAGGCACAATTGAATGTCAAATAAGTCTAATATGTTTCTTTTACACTAAAACTATTATCTTTATCCTTTTAGGTCATATCCAAAACATTAAGGCTAATTATCACCTTCGGTTTCTTTCAAATTGACAAATCATATTTCATTATAGTTCAACTCACATATATGAACCTTATTTATTACTATTTCCACTTTTATACACTAGGAAACACTAATTATCCAAATAATTCACATTAAAGATCTTTGATACTCAATTTATCTTCGAATCATCATATCTCTATTTTATTATTTGATTTGTACAATTAAAACCATTAGAGTTCATATCAACATAAATTAGGGTTTCTAATCCCATTAAGGCATATTCATGTACATAGAACCCTAAATTAAACCAACTATATCAAAAGATCATCTTTTTCAAATCCTATTTTCACTTTTATTAACAACATGTTAATATCAGCTTGAATTATCCATCTATCATCAAATCTAATGGTTTTTCCTTCGTTAAATCATTAAAGAGGATAACTTTATGTATTTTTCCAATTTCAAGCATATAAATTTTAAATTAAACTAATCATGCGCAAAGTTCTTCCTTTTTGAACTCAATGTTCCTTTTTACATTTAACAGATTAATATCAACTCTAAAGATCCATTAAACCCTATTAAACACATTAATCATATCAAAATAGGGTTTCTTAATCTTTAATTCATTAAAGATGATAATTTACACTATATTTCGAACTATGATCAGATTCAGGCTATAAAACTATTTTTAATGGGTTCCTTGCATTTTTTTTATCAAAATTCATATATTATGTGTTCTCATCGGAGCTACCAATTAGGAGTTATGATATTTGGTAGAAATAACTTACTTTGGCCAATCCGATGATGCCACGTCAGCCAGTCTTGAGCGCCGCTAGCCTGCGTGACCCGATAACTTAAAACATAATAGAATTACTATTATGCCCTTAAGCGGCCGGTCGATTCTTCATATGGTGGAGGGGCAGTTCTGTCCGATCGGGTTTTAGTCATCTTCAACCCGCGACATGGCGTCGCTGCTGCCCTAGCAACCACCTGCGTTGCTCCCCGACCTTCTCCTGGACACCACGGCCACGGGCGGCGGTTCCTTTAGCTGCGCCACCTCTCGTCGGACTTGGGGCACCCTCTAGAACCAGACCTATGCGACCTGTTCAAGAGCAGTCAACCTGTTACGTGCGGCCGACCTGCAGCCTTCCGATGGCGTTAGGCAGGGGTCAGAAAGGTGTCATGGGTGGCCAGACCTCTGTTCTAAGTTCATGGGAGCGTCGCACTTTCACTCCACTCACATCCCTGGGTCCTTGTCGCTCCAGGATCACCATAGCACCCTCGGTTAGGGTTAGGATGAAGAAGATGAAAGAGAAGAAGAAGAAGAAAGGGGTGGCTGCGTGGAACTCTCTAAACTTGGTCCAAACTCATACGCCTTTTATAAGGAGGAGGTTTCACGCCGTAAGGTGTTCATTCAAGGGAAAAACAATCCTTTTCCCACTTGGAAAGTGATTCCTTTATTAAAACACCACTTTTCTCTCTCCTTTGATATATCCTATTACTTGGATATTAGGAATTCGAAATTCCTCTTTCATTCTCTTTGCACTTGCCTTTTTATTTTATTAGCCACGAATTTCTATTCTCTTTCAATCAAAATTACTTTCTTTTTAACAATACCTCATAATTCATTAATAATGCAACCCATTATCCTCTTATTTTATAATTTTGGTATTTTCTCTTTCTTTCCTCTTTATTGGAACTCCCTGGATCCCAAGACACTCCATTATTTCGAAATTCTCTTTATTGGATACTTATTATCCTTCTAGATGCATCATTATGCATGATTTCACATTATCTTATTTATTTCTCATTTAAATATTCCTTTTTGAGGATTTCTTTTTATTTCTCTTTTATTTTCCTCATTGACATTCTTTTTATCATTAGAAATCTCATGGATACGAAATTTCCCCAAGAAAACTCAATTATGCTTTTTCACTCATTTTCCCCATTTTCTCATTGTTTTCAATTTCTTTCTTAATAAAGAAATACATAATTAATATTTTCTTTTTCTTATTTCTTTTCTTTGCAACTTTAGACTCCTTGGTACCCAAGGAACCCAAGAGGCATGAAATCCTCTTTGGATTTGCCTTCTAGAGGTTTCCACATATTTCTTTTCTTAAAATTCAATTATCCATTTACTAATTGAATTTCCTTTGTTATTTTCCTTTTTATTGGGCCCAATAGCCAATAAAGCCCACAAATCAAACAACAAGGCTATTTTAAATGAAATCCATTTATTTGAAGAAAATTATATCATTAATTGTTCAAATATCTTTAATATGAGAAATTACATTTCTCACCAATTGAACCCAAAAATTGGGGTTATAACACTTATCTTCTCCTCCTAAATGAGCAGAAGACACTATCAGACATACTGGAAGACACTAGAAAAGACTCAACATCCTAATTCCTATGTCTCTGTAGACTCAGCGAACCTAGAGCTCTGATACCACTTAACTTGTGATGATACTTCTCGGAAAAAAGCAAGATCAATGAATGCGGAAGCGATTAACTAGAAGCGGAATTATGGAAATTCACTAAAAATTAAAACTTTTCATAAAGAGATCTATAAATGATAAGACTCTTTCATAAGGAAACATGATAAGTTGTTTACAAACTGATCCATCATTACATCTCTGCAGTGTCACATCTCAAGTATTACAAACATCAATTGCCCTGTTAACTGTTCAAGGTAAGATACAAAAATCTCGAGGTATTAAGCCAAAAATCTCAGATCTATCTTTAAACATCTACTGAATCCTAGGACCTGAGAGTACAAATACGACACAGAGGACATACTATTTACAAGACTTGATAGACAGTGTCTCCACCTGAGGATCACTGCTGTCCCTGATGTTGCTGCTGTTGTTGCTCACCCACTGATGGGTTCCTTCGTCCTCGGCGTCTACCTAAAAAGTCAAATCCCATGGGGGTGAGACAATTGAATAATTGTCCCAGCGAGAGTTATAACTCTCCGCCAGAAGCATTGTTATTGCAATTAAAAGAAATACAATTGAGTAATAGGATTATAAACATTCAACAGCAGGTTTACTATTATGTAAACTAAGTGAAGCAACCTTCTCTTAAGCAATCATTTCAATTATAACTTAATTGAATGACAAGACATATATCACTAAGGAATATGAAGAACATGTATGCTAGTTATTTAACTAGAGCACTATAAACAATGTAACATAATTCATTGTTTCTCATAGTTCAACCTAAGCAAATATGCTACACGGCTGATTACATTTTACAAACATTTTATGCCCTGAGGAGATGAGTTACACCTCTCATACTCCAACTGACCATTACAAAATTGCAATCGGTACCATACATATGTCATTAGAAGAGTCAGATTCCTATGACCTCATACTCCTCAGTCAGTATGAGGAACAATATGCAGGACATCTTATGTCTCTACTATAATATCTTTCCAGGGTATTCTGGCAACTTCACTATTAGAGTTACAGTGGCATTCTGTACTCTCTTCGCCATTGAGGGATTTCTTATTTATCTCTCATCGATGCGGCATTGACAACATCATCGGGAGATTAGTGATACATCATCCTGGCATAAACATATAATGAAGGATTGAGAGATTAAAAGTACATCTCACATCAAATCCTACATTAGGATGTAAGGATATTCGCGTCCATAACCCCCGCATACTCAAAAGTATGCTCTCCAGGAATTCCTTTAGGAAAACCTATTTCACAATCATTTAACTTCTGACAATGATGGATCTATGGTCAGGGCTCTACATGATATCATTATACTTGGATATTTAAGTACATTATGGCATTCTTTTAGCATCAGGCATGCTTTCAAACATAGACCAATAAGATAGTTGTTATAAGGAAGGAGTACTAATTGTATCAAGTTAATTTCACATCCAATTATCATTGGGATATCAATTCCTAACCATCTCATCATTATGATTCAGGAATATGGTTATTCAAACCCTTAGATCATCAAAACACTTACTATTAAGTAACATATTGATGACTTGATGGAAATATAGACATTTCTCATGGCTCACATAGCCTATTAATCTCATATGTTACCTCTTACTAGGCAACATAGCATGTCATAACTTTCAAAACTCATAAAGTGCTTTTAATGAATATGACATCATAACCCTTACCTGGATATGGTCACTTCTGTCTAAAAACCTGCATGATTAGCACAATTGATAACATGCACATTTTGTCAATATAAGCACAGTACAAATTATTTCCTAATTAAATCATAGGGTTTCATGCTTAAAAGCATATCCCAGAATTAGGGTTTATTGTTCATACCATCACATTTCCCTAGATTAGGGTTTACTATTCACATTACATCACATTACCCTAGATTAGGGTTTACTATTCACATTACATCACATTACCCTAGATTAGGGTTTACTATTCACATTACATCACATTACCCTAGATTAGGGTTTACTATTCACATTTGTAATGAATTAAAATCATACTATCATCATATATGAGGATTATTTCCATTAATGCCCTCAAATTAGGTTAAGATTCATTAACCATCATAATTATGGTTTCCATGATCTCACTATGAAGGATCATACCCCAATTAGATGTATTCATACATATTGGAAGCTTGTTACTTGATTCTCATTCATATTAGGAGTCTTCTCTCTCCTCTTACTATTAGATGATGTTTACATCACTCTTGATTAGGTTAAGTCAAATCAATACTGACATCATGGGTTAAGTCATTACTATTGTGGTCATTAAGATTCACTTGATCAAAGGGTATAGGTTACTCTATACCATCAAGGGTACTTTTGTAATGTTCACCATTGATCATAACATGTATTAATCCACTAATTACTTGGTCCCTTACTCACTTTAGGTGTCTATAAGGTTTAGGTTAATCAACCACTAAACCATCTTGACCACTAAGGCATCAAACGTTCTTGACCTTTTTAAACCCCAAACGGTCTTGCACTCCAAACCCCCAAACGGTCTTGGACGGACCTTGAAACCGTTTGGTGGTGTTGACCGTTTGGTCAAGTTTGACTTTGAAACCGCATGGGAAAATTAATCTTGAAACCGCATGAGCACCAAACGATTTGGGATCATTTGACCCAAATGGTCTTAAGACCATTTGGTCCAAACCATCTCAAAACCGCATGGACCAAAAAGTGTCTCAACCATTCCAATTGAGTTAGGGTTTCCAATGTTGAACCCCTCAATCGTTCATGCACTTGTGAGACACTTATCAATTGAGTCAATTAGGTCAACCCTCAACTGATTTAGCCCTCAATTGATCACCAATTAGGGCTTGGATCATTTGAATTAGGGTTTGGAATCGATCACCCTTCAACATGTATCAACATGAGTCTAATTGATATTGAAACCATTGAACCATCATTCAATTTGGTCATGACCTGACCCCAAACGGTCTTGGGATCGTTTGGATGTCCTCAAAATGGTCTTGAGACCGTTTTCTCAAGTCAACATAAAAAACCAACTCAACCTATTAAGGTTTGGCTCATAGATTTGATCATTAGGTCATTAATCGATTATACTTCAACTTGTTGCCTTTCAATCTTCAACCACTTAACCATGGTCAAACCTAGACCTCCAAATGGTCTTGGGTGACCCCCAAACGGTCTTGGGATCATTTGGACATTCTCCAAATGGTCTTGAGACCGTTTGCCCATTATTTTATCAAAAACCAAGTCATTCTCTTAAGGGTTGAACCCTAGATTTGGTCATAAAATCAGCACTTAATCATTTATCAACTTATTATCATTGGACCCTCAATTGGTCAACCCCACTTAACCCTAGACCTTCAAACGGTCTTGGATGATCACCAAACGGTATTGAGACCGTTTGGGTGATTCCCAAATGGTTTTGAAACCTTTTGGGCCACTCAACCCAAACTTCAACATGATTGTATTATCGATATCAGCAACTAACCCGATTACGGTTTAGGTGATTGATGTGCCTTCAATTGGTGATTTTCTTGGAATTACTTGATGATTTTTGGTAGGTGATTAGTCCACATTATTTACAACAGATCTCCAAATGGTCAACGCCTAGTCAACGCATCCAAATTGTCTTGGACCATTTGCTTCCATGCGTTCTTGGTTGAAACCGTTTGCTTTCAAACAGTTTAAAACCGTTTGCTCCCAAACGGTTTGGGAAACTGTTTGTGCAAAAGTTGGGAGACCGTTTGCTAAAGCAAGATTTAGGATAAACATTGGAAATAACGTCGTCATCTTCTACCACAAGAACAGGGGCTGTTCTTCATAGAATTACTAGCAAGAACACACAAAGGTGTCTAAAGGATAAGAATAAGCAACGATTCTAGGAGAAGATGATGCATTAAAAAAACTTAAGGGTTAGAGTTATAAAACCCACCTTTAGATCTGATCTAGAGCTCCAAGCTTCATAGATTTAATGGTGGATGAAGCTCCAAAGGTTGTCCAAGGTCCGTTATTCAAGATTTGGATGGAGAAGATGTCTAGAAAGAAGAGTTGTGTAAGGAAAATTAACAAACCAACCTTGTATTAGGGTTTCCTCCAAGAATTCGAGCTAGGTAATGATGAAAGCTTACCCAAACCAGCTTGGTCATCCTCCTCTGCTCCTGAGCTTCTCCTTAGTCAGCCAAAGCAAGAAGATGAGAAAAGAAACTTAAGGGAAACGTTTTCTTGCTTTGTAGAAAAAGGGTGCTTATATATTTCTGGGTATTATCAAGGCAAAGAAAAGATAGTTATTTCTTTTATTTCTTAAACCCATCCACTCATGCTCACTCCACCCTTGGCCACGTTTCTTCCTCCTTTTCACATGCAAAACCTCTCTCGTATCCAAGGTTAAAGGAAAAGGAGCCATATATCTTAATAAGATATATATATATATATATATATATATATATATATATATATATATATATAAGGCCATTTTGCTTGAAACTTGGTTATTTAAATATTAAGGTTATCTTTCTTATTTGATCATTCAAATGAGACGCCCATCTCATTTTCTTTGCTCTACTTGATGCCAAGAAACATAAGAGATACTCTAGAGGGTATATTTTACATGTTGCACCCTAAGTTTTGGGTAAATTGCATTTTACACCGAAACTATCTTTTAAAGCACAAGGATTGCTCTACAAGCTATATCTTGGTGCTCAAGCTTGGGGAATCCATTCCACCATATCATATGCACTCTTAAGATGTTTCAACATCAGAGGAACATCTTAACATGTGAAATTTGCAAGTTAACCCCTCTAATTGGGTAATTTGCACTTTAATCCAAAATTAACAAAATAATATTACAACATTATACAAAAGGGACTGAAATGGAAATATATGTTCCTCAGAAGCTTTAATTACATTACACAAGATAACCACAAGTATCTAATTACATATTTAAGCAAAACACCTAGGGTTAGTTCATAACCCAGGTCAGGGATGTTACACTACCCATGTTCCTTGAACTGGAGTAGAATATCTAAGATATATGTAAGTTTAATATCATAGATTGACTCACATCAGCATGGCCATGAATTTCTCAGTCTCTCTTATCAAGTGTCTAGGATATGATACTCCTGTAGGAGGGACAAATCCCATCTACATCATTCGTAGTCATCCCCATGTGATGCACATGAGCACCACCTTTATGGAAACCCTTATTCAAGGTCACGATGGATGATATCAAATTACATCAAACAACATGTGATGAGTATAGTGATTTTTAGTCTAAGAATCAAAATCACCACCATCACTATGAGAGATGATTCTGACTACCATGTAATGGTTTCCATGCATCACTCTCAAGGTGGGTCTATCCGATACATTATTCTATAACAAGTATCTATGTGTTTGGTTTAATATCACATATCAAGACTTAATGAGATTCTATCATCAACTAACACACACTATAATCTTATGTGTTATTTCTATCTATCAGACTTCCATGATAACATACGACTAGGGACATAACAAGAATGTATATACTCTTAACATCCGTATCATCTCATTGTTTAGGTCCTCAACCTGAAGACATACATCATCGAGTAATATCATTGAAGACATTTATTATGTTACATCATCATCTCATAACTGAATGAAACATAATAAATTGGAAGATTGTATTTATTATTGATAAAATCATTTACAGGATATGCAATTTCAATCATCATATGATTGTCTCCCTGGGCACACATACCAATAGACCCCCACTTTCACTTATAGACAGTTACCCATGTATCTAATTCCAAGTGATCTTAAACATGTCCATCATGTTTCTACTATGCAAGTGCTTTTGTAGTAGGTTAGAAATATCTTCATGTCGCCATTTTGTAAGTTTCATATCTACTTCTGTACAACTTCTCGTATGAGATTGAAGTGCCGTAGTATGCTATCTGAGATTTTGTGCCTATATAGTAGCTACTAAGTAGTCACAATATTTATAACCTATCGTCAATGGTTGGAATCTCCCATAAGTTCATTTATATGAACTTTTTGATCCATACAATATCCTTTGCTATTCTCAAAACATCAAGGTACTCAGCTTCTATTTTATAATGAAACAACTGTATCTTGCTTGGAACTTTTCTAGTTCACAATTCTTGTTTTAATATCATACACAAATTTAGATTGCGATCTTTAATTTATTCATAACTTTGGAAGCTTGCATCAGTGTAACCCTTTACACCCAACTCTTCCTTATTACCATAATCAAGGAACTGATCCTTAGTGCTTCTCAAGTACTCAAGGATGTTCTTTATGGAATTCCAATGACCTTCATTAGAATTTGACTAATATCTTCTTTTCATGTCTAATACATACAAGTACATTGCAAACATGATGGATCCAATTGCTAATGCATATGTCATCTACTCATGTTTTTCCATTCTTCTCAGAAATTAGAACACATGGCTCTTGAGAGATCAATCTGATGGAACATGGACACATTTTCTCTCATCAAGTCCCACATGCTGAACCCCTTCAACATGTTGCCAATGTATGTGCTCTTATTTAGGTCAAGAAGCTTTCCAGATCTATCTCTATAGATCTCAATTCATGTCACATAGGATGCTTTGTCCAAATCCTTTATTGAGAAAGTACTTTCCTTTCCAAGTTTTAACAATTGTAGAATGAGGATGTTATTCCCCATCAATGTGTGGAATATAAAAATGCACTCGCTCAACTTTTGTAATCACATATTTCATCTTCATGAATTCAAACTCTTTATCTTGTCAAATTGAAGATTACATCTATGAGATTCCAACTTCAATCCATAGACCGACTATTAGAGTTTATAGACTTTATTTGCATCATATAAATTTATAAAACCTTTAGGTCATGTCACATACACATCCTCATAATTATTCTTGTTAAAGAATGTAGTTTTAACATCCATATAACAAATTCATACTCATAACAAGCGACAGTGGCAAGCATGATCTAGGTGGATTTCACCATGACAACTGGTAAATGATTGTATCATATTCAACACTTTGAACTTTTTTGAAACCCTTTACAACCAATATATTCTTATAGGTTCGTACACTACCATCCATGTTGGTCTTATTCTTGAAGACCCAATTACACCTTGTGAGTTTTACCCCTTCATGTGGATCCACTAAGGTCATACCTTGTTGATGTACATGGAGTCCATCTTTGATCCCATGGACTCAAGCCATTTCTCAGACTTTGGTGTCTCAATACTTTCTAGAGAGGTTGTTGTATCATCATCTTATGACCAACTTAGAACCTTTATGAGTTATAAGATTTCATAATCTTTGAAGCTCAAGGCGTATTCTACTAGATCTATGAGTTTTGTGTTACATAAGGAACTTGAAATTCCACAAAAAATTGTGATTCTCCTTATTCCTATTGTACCTCTTTAGATTTATTGTTTTCTTATTAGTCTCAATCTTTTTGAGTTCTACTTTACTCCTGCTGATTCCTTTGGGATTAAATTCATCTTAAGGAATCCAACCATCCTTGCAATAGACACTTTTGTTGTTGGATTGAAATATAAAAGTAGTATTCAACAAAATGACATTTATGTGATTTTTGGACAAAACTTTTCAAGCAACTATTTTTATATATAAGTTTTTAATCCTAATATTTATAAAAGACAAATTGGGAAACTTCCTATGCCATATCTCAAATGTTTTCTTTTGAGCCATTTTAACAGTCAATTGTTTATGTGTAAAACATGTGCCTTAAAAGAAATTGAAAGAATAGCTAGATTTATTAACAATCACACCATGACTCAACCTGGTGTGATTCCTTCTTTCTGATACATCAGTATATTTTAGGTGGAGTTCATTTTGATACACTATCACTATCTCTCCAAAAGGTCCTCAAACTCCTGGTTTAAAATATTTCAACGTCGGACATATCGAAGTTTCTTAATACTTTTATTAAGGTGGTTACCTACTTCACTCATTATATTCTTAAACACTTCAAGAGATTCATGTTTGTATTTCACTAAATACAAGTTATCATATCTATTTGAGATCATCAGTAAATATAACTAGGTATTAGTAACTATATCTAGTATTTATTCTAAAAGGTCTACATACATCAATATGTATGAGCCCTAATAGAATGCTCACTCTCCCACTACATTTAGTGAAAGGTGCTTTTGCCATATTGCCCAATAAATAAGACTTGCATGTTTATATTGGTTCATTAACCAAAAGAATATAGACAAACATCATATATGGATCCTAGAAATGCATTTCTCATTTATGTGCTCTAGATGACAATTATATAGGCATTTATTGTTTGAGTTATCGAGTTTTGATCTTTTGATATTTACATTATCAACATTTGTATTTAGATATAGTAAATAAAGACCATAAGCCATGGGGAAATGCCATCATCTTTTGAAATAAAACATTGATCATTCTTTATATGATATTCATATCCATCCTTATCCATACAATATGTAGGAAAAAATGTTTCTATAAATGGCAGGTTTAAAATAGCAGTTCATTAACTCTATCACAAGCCTTGTGGGTAGATATAAATAATAGGTTCCTATTGTAGTGGAAACAAATCTTGCTCCATTTGCAATTAGCAGCCCAACCTCACCCTTTTGTAAAGGCTTACTTCTTTTTAGATCTTGAATATTCGAACATATGTGAGATCCACATACGGATTTTAATACTGAAGACAAAGAAGTAGACAAATTTATCTCAATAATGTATGTAACTAAAGTGGAGAACTCTATCCCCTCCTTCTTCCTTAGTTCCTCCAAGTACAAAGGATAATTCCTCTTCCAGTCCTAGGATGGTGACAATTGCCTCCTTTATTCACCCCTCCCTTTGCTTTGAGTGCAAAAGACTTGGGTTTCTGGCCAACTTTAGAACTCTTCTTAGATTTTCCTTTGCCCTTGGAATTCCCCTTTGATCTATTGATCATCATCACAAACTTGGGATTGACTTTCCTCATATGCGCCTCATCTATTCTCAACATGCCAAGTAACTCTGTCAATGGCTTGTCAAAGTCATTCATGTTGTAGTTCATGACAAATCACTACTACAGAAACGACCTTTGGCGTCGGTCGTTTAACCCCATTTGGCGTCGGTTTCCGACCGACGCCTATGTGGGCGCCGCTAAAGGTCGAACACTTCGGCGTCGGTTTTTTAACCGACGCCTATTTAACATATAGGCGTTAGTTTTTTAGTAGATAACCGACGCCAAAAGGGTTCACGCCACAGAAAACGGCGTCATCCAGGACACATTATGCATCGGTTATCTACTAAAACACCGACACCTATACTTCAAGATGACACGGCCGTGCTTCCCTGCACGGCCGTGTTTAGTACTATAGGCGTCGGTTTTATATGAATAACCGACGCCTTTTTTACCACGGCTGTGCTATCCTGCACGGTCGGGGTGTTTGTACTATTAGGCGTCGGTTTTGAAAAAAAACCGACGCTGTAGGTCTTTGCTGACGGTTTTCTATAAATAACCGACGCCTATTTCTATTTTTTTTTTCATATCAGTTTGCAGGCCTGCTGTGGCTGGTCAGCAGGATGAGAACCTGCAGTTCAGTTTTCTGAACTGCAGGTTTACGACATCCATTGATATCAGCCTACAAACAGGCCGCAAACCTGCAAAAGTCACAAGGAAAATTTCACATAAGTACATACATTCAGACATCAATTCAATTCTCACATTCACACATATAAAAACATTCAAATACATATATTAACATTCAGAAATATTCATTTACAAAGTATCATTCATTATCGCTATCAACATCCCAATTATATCTTACAGTTGCCACTGCTTGTATGGATTTTGCCCATTCTTCTCTTACTTCATTTAATGCTTCCATCGTATATGGAGAATGTATATTTTTTATGCGTTTACCTATAGTGTGGTCAGTTTTAAACACCTGCAAAGAGAATGATGTATATATATAAGTAATAATATAAAAATAAGATTGATATATTTCATACTAACTAATGAGACTATATATAATACCTCATGTATGCTATCGATGTCCAATGCGGCATGTTTGATAATCATCTGCATAAATCGCATCACATAGTATGCGCATGCCCAGCCATTGTCTTGTGTAGCACACTATAAATTGAAACATACAAAATAATACACTTCGGCACAATTCACATCAATAATATATATTCGAGTTGGGAACTTACTTGTACGTTCTGCCAATTTATTGGCTGGTTCTTTTTCCTTGGGACCGTTCCTCCAGCCTTTTTGAATGCATCTAAACCCCTACATGTTAATATAACACAATAAATTGCATAAGTAAATAGTAATGTAATAAAAGATGTTAATGGATATAAAAATGAAATATTTCTCACCAGAATAATGGCATTCTCATTACGTGTCCAATTTTAGTGTTCAATGTACTCCCCGCAGGATCTAGATAATAAACAGTGAATGTCCCGGGGACAATAACTAGTAACTCCCAATGTCTACCGCTAGAGGTAAGAAGTTAACAATTAATAACTCAAAATGCAAAATAAAAATGGAATTTTCTTAAGTCCAAATTATAAATAAAGTAAACTTACTTGACATTGAATGGAGCTATTATTATCGTCTTCTTTTGCTGACCAAAAATTGTAAAAGCATATATACAGTATTGTTGAACATTATCAAGGTCTTTAGCTACCAAACTAATCAATGATGGAATAAAAAATCCCACATGATCAAATGCAAATTGTTTGCAATGATCTTCGACTAAGTAGCTACAAAACATATAGGCGTATGCATTAATATATAAGAAACCAGATCACCGGATCTTACACAAGGTATATGGATGTATAAACAAGATCTCACCTTATCCATGTCTCTATCATTGATGTATTCAGCCAATCATACATAAACAACTCAATAATATCTTGTATAAATAAAGAGCTATCGTATGATTGACCTGCATAATCTGCATCTAAAGAAACTATTATAGGGCAATGTATATTATGTGCCCGTAGCCAACATGCCATTCCCCTACAAGCAGGACAAAACGGGTATGTTAGGTCAGTTGGAACCCAAGTTGGTAATGCGGGAAGTGGAGGTGGAGGCCTAGGTGCTCTTGGTGTCTTCTTTTTAACCTGTATATATAATTTCAGACCAGTTGACATCATATATACACATTAACAGTCTAAATCAATGTAAATTTATCTTACAATTTCAGTCGTGTAGACGACATCTGCTTTGGGCCACAATATGACCCCGCCTTCTGCCTCACCAAGTGTATCAATATCTGGGTGGGCATATGGCAACGCAACTTCCCTCCAATCGGGTAATACATGTAGAGGGCTCACACGAATGTAGCCCTGCGGCATTGGAGTCCCATGAAACGTTGCCCCAGGAAGGGACTGGTAAGCCTGCGCCTCTGCAACAACATAGTCTTGCATTCTTAAGCGGCATGGCTTCAATGCCTACAAATTTACGTAAAGAATGTTATACATATATACATATAATCTTGAAAACATATCATCTTGAAAAGACTAGCTACAATGTCATAAACAATACTTACAACAGACGTGCTAGGCGATGGGTCTCCAGGATTACTCGCAGTCTGTGCATCAGGAGAAGAGTGGGTCGCCATAGGCTGATTGGAAGCCTGAGATGCCTGCCACCGCAGCAATTCTTCCTTGACCTTCTCAGCAACTACATCGTTGACCTTCTTAGCAACTAAATCCTCAACTCTCTTATTCTCCTATACACGGATAAAAGAAACATTAGATTCTTATTAATGAATTTCCTTTTGTAGTAACATTCTAAAAAAATAATAGGTTACCTCTTCTTGAGAAAGTCCCGCTCTGGGTTTGCACTGGGATGGCCCAAAGAATGCTTTGATGCCAACACCAGCGCCGACACCTCTAACACATCCAGGATGCTCTGGGTTACCCAGAGCAACTGTCAATTCATCCCTTGTGCCCTGAGGGATGAACGTGCCTTGTTTCCTCTGCTCGTGCAACTCCCGCTAATCACCATAAATAGAAATTGGTAAGTTAACACCACAAATAATCAATATTCAAATGATTTCTCTAAGAGTTGTATTTTACCATTTTTGCAGCCGCCTCAGCAGTTACAGGCTTCTTTATTTCACCCTTCTTGTTTTGCCTGCCAGCTATCCATATATCATGGCGAGGCATGGGTGTGGCAGACTCCTGAGTAGGAGCAGACTCCTGAGTAGCAGCAGACTGCTGAGTAGCTGCAGACTCCGCCTATAGTCTTTGGCGAACGCTTGCATAGCCTTTTGGACCCATAGTGTGGTCATGCACATTCAGTGCACGCCTTGCTTTTTGTGCGTCACTGAGGGCCTAGTTAGTATGCACATTAATGATTTGGTTAGTAGCACTAAATGTTAATCTTGAATAGGTGAATACAATGTATATTAATTAAATTGGGAGTGACGCCTAATACCTTGAATTCTTCAGATTTTCTTGAAGCAACAAAATTGTCCCAATCTTCTTTGTCCAAGAAGTTCCATTGTTCAAGGGCTGACTTCTTCTTCTTATCACCCTCTTTTATGTATTCTCTGTTCAGATTTGTCCTATAATTCCTAAGCATCTTTCCAGCGCGTTGCATCACACTTTTACGATGCAACTTCTCATCCAATGCAAACAGATTCTGTAAAATAGAAATGTTATTAAATAGTATCCAAAATAGAATTGCAAATAATAGAATTTGTAATCTACAAAATAGAATTGCAAATAATAATAACTCACGCATAAATCCTTCCATATCAAGTCTTTTTTCCCTTGAGGAACTTTATGCCAATTATCATATTTAACACCACAATGGCTCCGAGTGGTACACCCAAGATAGTTTACAAAATTATTGCGGTTCACTCCAATTGCATTTCCTCCATTATCAAACTCCACCACCAATTTGGATCCACTACCACTTAGCGCTAATAACTTCTTCAACAGAGTGATGCCCCTTTTCTTGTTAAGTGTTTGGTGCTGCGCATCAAGTTGCTCCAGTGCTTCAGTGGGTACAGGTACATCATCAACCTAAAATTTGACAAAAATAAACACACTAAATTAGCCCAATATAGAAATATAGGATATATGACATAACTAGAAGATAATGAATTTTATAGAAATACATGATATGTTTTTAGAACTTACATTGGTATAGAAATACATGATATCGCCATGGACAGCATGCTCATCATGGACTTCATTCTCATCATGGACATCATGCTCATCATGGTCAGCCATCTGAAAATGTCATTAAACAGGAAAACATTTAGCATTTGTATTAACTAGAAAAAGGAAAACATTTAGCATTTATATTAACTAGAAAAAGGCAAACATTTAGCATTTGTATAAACATACATGTCTCTAAAATTGTGATCTTTTATCAATTAACAATCCTTCATTGTGATCTCCGCGCACATATAAGTCATCATTAGCTTCAATATTTTGTGGAGTTGGCAACCCAACTGAGAATGGACTGGAGTCATCATACTTATCATAGTATTCTTCTTCATCTATAGGATCTTCAATGAATTGTCTTTTACCATGAAGAACAACCGACCATTTATCATTCGCAGGATCATCGATATATAATATTTGTTTCGCCTGTGATGCCAATATGAATGGTTCACCCTTCTCGCCAATCTTTTCAAAGTTCACCAAAGTGAAACCCAATTCATCCACTATAACTCCTTTGGTGTTATCAACCCAATTACATTTAAAGAGCAAAATTTTGAAATCTATGTAGTGAAACTCCCAAATGTCCTCAATGACACCGTAATATGACATTTTAGCTTCACGTGGACTCTTATCCTTTGCACTTGCAAAGTACATAGTCGACGCTTGAAGAGTGACCCCACTATTTTGGACGACACTCTTATCATCTTGGCGCTTTGTGTAATATGTGAATCCATTAATGTCAAACCCTTCATAAGACATAACATTCGGTTTTGGTTTAAAGGCGAGGCATTTGATAGTTTCTGTAATATCATTTGGTGTTTGAGATAGTTGATGTAAGACTTTATCTTCAAACCACTTAGTAAAAGTCTTATTATGCTCTCTAGCAAGCCACATTGAACTTGCTCGAGGATGTTGTCTCTTTATGAAATCGGTATGTTCCTCGATATAAACACTCACTTCGTCCATATTGTGTAAAATATACAAGTGAGCTTGTTCCAACTGCTCACGGCTGATTACTTTCACCCGTGATCCCAAAATTCCTTTGCCCTCCTCAAAATTCTTGTCATTATCAGGAGTGTCATTACCACTGAGAAAGTCATTGCAAAAATCCATAACCTCTCTCGCCACATAACCTTCAATAATACTCCCTTCAGGCCGATAACGGTTTCGAACATCACCTTTAAAAACGCTCATTTATCGTTCAAAGGGATACATCCAATGCAAGAAAACTGGTCCCAACATTTTCACTTCCCTAGTCAAGTGGACAACAAGATGTACCATGATATCAAAGAACGAAGGAGGGAAATACATCTCAAGCTGACATAGGGTAACAACCGCTTCTCTTTGCAAATTATCGAGAGTATCAGGGTCAATAACTTTACTGCATAGACTGTTGAAAAAGAAACAAAGTCTGGTAATTGCAAACCTTACATGCTTCGGCAATATAGATCGAATTGCCACGTGTAATATTTGTTGCATTAGAGTGTGACAATCATGAGATTTAAGACCTATCAACTTCAGATCTTTCATTGATACCAATCTACGGATGTTGGATGAGTAACCATGTGGCACCTTAACATTTACCAAGCATTCACAAAAAGTTTTTTTCTCCTTTCTAGACAACGTGTAACAAGCGGGAGGTAAGTATGTTCTTTTACTACCCATTTCACATAATTCTGTTAATTCTGACCTTATTCCCATTTCACATAGGTCCAGTCTGGATTTTATCCCATCTTTAGTCTTACCTGGTATATTTAACAGAGTACCAATGATGCTATCACAGACATTTTTCTCAACGTGCATTACATCGATACAATGCCTGACTATCAAAGAACTCCAATAAGGAAGATCCCAAAATATTGACTTCTTCTTGAATGAAGAATTGTCACTCCGTGTGGCCATACTACATTGTGATTTCTTACCAAATTCATTGACAATGTCTTTTACTCTTTCATAAACAACATCCCCTGATATAGGTTTAGGTGCACTCCGTTCATCATTCCATCCATTGAATGCTTTGCGCTTCCTACAATACGGATGGAATTTTGAAAGAAACCTTCGATGACCAAGATATACAGTCTTGCCGCCACGTTTTAGTCTTATTGAATCAGTGTTTTCTTCACATATAGGACACGCTTTAGCTCCTTTGACACTATATCCAGACAAATTCCCATATGCTGGAAAGTAATTAATAGTGCAAAACAACATAGCGTGCAAACAAAATGTCTCTCTTGATGAAGCATCATAGGTCATCACACCTTTAGCCCAAAGTTTCTTTAAGTCATCAATCAAAGGTTCAAGATAAACATCGATATCATTTCTGGGTTGTTTAGGGCCCGATATCAACAATGACAACATAACGTATTTATTTTTCATACACATCGAGGGAGGAAGATTGTATATAACAAGCATGACTGGCCAAGTGCTATGTTGGCTGCTCAATGTCCCATACAGATTCATCCCATATGTACAAAGCCCAAGTCTTAGATTCCTATCTTCTTCACCAAATTTGGGGTACAATAGATCAATCTTCTTCCACTGTGGGGAATCAGACGCATGTCGCAGGATCCCATCATTATTTTTCTTAACATCTGCATGCCACCTCAAATTCTTTGCATCTTTCGGATTTGCAAACAAGCGTTGAAACCGTGATATTATAGGTAGATACCACAACACCTTGGCAGGAGAACCAGTTTTGGACTCCCCCGAAGTCGTCAATTTATACCGTGACGCACCACATTTTGGACAATCTTTCAAATCTACATAGTCCTTTTGAAATAATACACAATCATTCGGGCATGCGTGTATCTTCTTGGCCTCCATTCCCATTGGGCACAACATTTTCTTTACTTGGTATGTTGAGATTGGCAGCTCGTTTCCTTCAGGAAGCATTTCTTTCAACAAAGTCAACAATGAAGTGAAGCTTTTGTCGCTCCATCTATTGTTAGCTTTCAACTTATACAATCTCAACACAGCGCTAAGCTTCATAAACTTAGCACATCCTGTGTATAACGGTATCTCAGCATCATGCACAATGTTTCTAAAGATAGGAGGTGGATCAGTGTGCTCTACCCTACAACTATCCAACATCACATCAACGATGTCTACTGGAACTGGTTCGTTCACATTTACATCATCAGAGGCAATTTCGTCTTCCACCCAAGCACTGCTATCGACATCTACTGGTTTTGATTTTGAAATCTCTCCATGCCAGTGCCATTCTATATAGCCTTGTACAATCCCGTTGCACATGACATGACTTTTGATTTCCTCACCAGTGTTGACTTTCAAGTAGTTACCGCAATGCCTACATGGACAGTAGAACCTATCTGTAGGTTTTTTCCTATGTTCCTCGGCAAATCTAATAAACTGATCAAGACCAGATATAAACTCTGGGGTGCAACGATTACGAATGGACATCCATGATCTATCCATTCTATGATCAGAGAAAACAAGTATATATTAGGAAACAAGTATATATTAGGAAAAGATTAGGGTAAACACTTACATCCTAAGTGTATAATGTGATGTCATTCTTATATATAATAAATGTGTACCACCTATCCCATCCTTGAACACCTAATCTCACTAGTAAGTGTATAATGTGTATTGGGTTTTCGAGAAAATTTCGGCAGCATTTCCCCACTGTTCTCTAAGTACATATGTACTTAGAGAACAAATGGGGAAATGCTGCCGAAATTTTCTCGAAAACCCAATACACATTATACACTTACATCCTAAGTGAGATTAGGTGTTCAAGAACAGTCCCAAACCGGGGACTATCCAAGATTTACTCCTAATGAGTCAATCTTGGACGGGTTTCTAGGCCAACAAACACATTTTATGTCATTCTTATATATAATAAATGTGTACCACCTATCCCATCCTTGAACACCTAATCTCACTAGTAAGTGTATAATGTGTATTGGGTTTTCAAGAAAATTTCGGCAGCATTTCCCCGTTGTTCTCTAAGTACATATGTACTTAGAGAACAAACGGGGAAATGCTACCGAAATTTTCTCGAAAACCCAATACACATTATACACTTACATCCTAAGTGAGATTAGGTGTTCAAGAACAGTCCCAAATCGGGGACTATCCAAGATTTACTCCTAATGAGTAAATCTTGGACGGGTTTCTAGGCCAACAAATACATGTGTTGCCATTCTTATATATAATAAATGTCTATAAACTACAGGCAAAATGGTTAATCCTAATCAACAGAGCATTATTAAATAATAAATCAAGAAATCAATAGTTTCAAACAAAAGGTCTAGGAATCTTTACTAGACATTATATGTATCCCTAATCATCATATTTAACATACTACATTATTATGAACATCCAGATTAGATTAAGATCATACTATGTTATAACCATTGGTTTAATAACCCTATTTCCGCATGTACATGTTTATCAACTTTAAAACCCTATAATTCATGAAATCATTCTAATTCAATTTAATATGTTGGGATCACATAATTATATAATGACATCAGAATATATAGAAGAATCATAATTAACATGATTAACAACATGCTCATCAAACTAGGGTTTTCTTGAATATCATCTAATATTTGTGTACTAGACATTATATGTATCCCTAATCATCATATTTAACATACTACATTATTATGAACATCCAGATTAGATTAACTCTAATCAAATACATTACATGCATTTTTATCACAACAATTTAATCGATGCAAAAAAAAAAGTAGAGCAGCTAGCAGCGGGAAGACCAACCTTGTCATAGGGAAGAAGGTAGAGGCTCCGGTGGCTCTGGCTGGAGGAGTAGCTAGCAGCGACGGCGGTGGAGGAGCAGCTAGCAGCGAGGCTGGAGATGATGGTTGCGGCGGCACGACGGCGGTGGAGGAGCACCAGGGGCGTGGCGGCGCCTAATCTCAGGCGTGGCGGTGCCTAATCTCAGGCGCTGGCGCTGGAGTAGCAGGGGCGGCGGAGAAGGGAAGAAGGTGCAGGAGTGGCAGCGGAGAAGGGGGCGCTGGAGAAGGGGGCGCCGGAGAAGAAATTGCCGGAGAAGGGGGCGCCGGAGAAGAAATCGGCGGCAGCAGAGAAGAAAAGGTAATCGGCTCGCAATGAAACAGAAGAAAGGGGAAGAGTCGGGCGATCGTGGGTAATAAAGTTCCCAAATAGCGTCGGTTGTTTCAAACAACCGACGCCTAAACCTTTTTAGCGTCGGTTGTTTGCAACAACCGACGTCCAATTGGACGATATTTTCATGAAATTGTTTGGCGGGAACCACCTTCAGCGTCGGTTATACAAGGATAACCGACGCTGAAAGTGACACTTTTCGCGCAAATTTTCATCGCACATAGGCGTCGGTTTATACCTACATAACCGACGCTGAAAATGACACTATTTTTTTGATCAAAATTTGGATTTCGTGGGCGACTTTAAGCGTCGGTTTGTTATAAACAACCGACGCTGAATACAAAGCGGTACCCGTGTCTGGCTGGTCTTTGAATATAGACGTCGGTTTGCTTAAACAACCGACGCCTTATATGTTAGGCGTCGATTTTCCTTAATAACCGACGCCCAGAAAAGTGACACTGAATGCTATTTCTGTAGTAGTGAATTGACTGTATGACTCTAACAGTGACTGCATTATCACATCAGTGGAAAACTCTTGACCCAAGGGAAATACCACTCTAGAAAGATTCTCCAAATATCCAATAAGCTTGAGCACATGGGGACCTACTAAATCTCCTTCTACCATGTTGCACTTGAACAATGCCTTGGAGACATGATATCTCTCATGTCTTGCTTGATCTTGGTACATGTTCTAAGATGTGTTACCATCTCAATCACATCCATGTTCTCATGTTGTCTTTTCAACTCATAGTACATGGAGTACAACATTAGGCATTTGGCATCAATGACATCTTTAGAATTCTTCTTGTAAGCATCCTTGTCAGCCTTAGGCGCAGTAGGAGCATGTTCATCTGGCTCTGGTGTCTTCAAAACATAGGGCTTGTGCTTCTGTGTAAGAACAATTTTCAACATCCTGAACCAGTTGTCAAAATCATCCCATTCAACTTATCCTTCTCAAGCACTGACTGCAAAGAAGACATATTATTGGCTGTTATTTGATTCTACAATAGAAATTTGCATTTTGTTTCAAAACACTTTTGATTTGATTGATTAAAATAAAATTTGACAATTCTTAATTAGGCCTATAATCAATTTTTGCTCCCATTATTTTGTTCAAATTGATACCCCTCATGTATCAATTCAGAAGATTGTAGTACACAACCTTCAAGTGAGCCAAGACCCAAATTAGTTGAGTTATTACCCAGCCATAATCAATAATTAAGGTAGCAACTTTTTCCAATTGCATCTTATGCAATTCTTGGATGGAGGGTATGCAAAACTCTTTTCTATAAGCATATTCATGCTTCTAGGTACTTAATATCATTAAGAATATCTAGTTAAGTATGACCCAAAAGCGAACACGATAGTGATGAACTCTGCTTGGTAGGCCCACATGACTACCATCACACATCCACAAGATGGGTAGAGCACCACGCTTGGCGTGCCTACCCTTATTCGATCAGATTTTTAATGTGTTTTGCTAATGGAAAACATCTAAGACTTAAAATTATATCAAAAGATTATATATATATATATATATATATATATAGATACACACACATACACACATATCCAATAACCACATACTTATAGAACATAAAATATACATGCTATATCCCAGTAACAAAAACATTCAATTATAAAAATAATCAATGGTTATGGTCATATGATTGTAATTCCTTGGATCTATAAGGAATTACTACCACCTATGGTCTACATCATATGCAACAACCTGATGTTGATAAGGATCTATGCTCTAACCAATCTGGGTCGATCGGTTCAACTCCGGAACCGATTAGCTTGCCTCCTAGTCGATCGAATTGTAACATCCCTGACCTGGGTTATGTGTTAACCCTAGATGTCTTGCCTAATAAAGTTCAGTAAATACTTAATCTTATCTTGGGAAAAGTATTTAGGGCTCATGAGAAACTTATGTTTCAATTTTGGTCCTGTTTGAACAATGTTGAAGCAATGTTTGCTTATTTTGGACTATAGTGCAAATTACCCTAGTTGAGGGGTTAAATTGCAAATGTTGCATGATAAGATGTTCCTATGATGATGAGACATCATAAGAATGAATATGATGTAGTGGTATGGTTTTCACAAGCTTGGGCACCAAGATTAAGCTTGTAAAGCAATCCTTGTGCATTAAAACCTGGTTTTGGTGTAAAGTGCAATTTACCCAAAACCTAGGGTTCAATATGAAAATTACCATTTCAAAAAGGCCCCTAATGTTTCTTGGAATCATGTAGATAAAATAAAATGAGATTGGCGCCTCATTTGAATTAAGTTGGAGGAGAGAGAATCTTGATATTAAAACAATCAAGATTTAATCCTAAGTGAAACCCTAATTCAATTTAGGGAAAAAATGAATGTATTAATTAAAGGGCCTTCAACCAAAATTAAAATGGTTGGATTCAGATGTGTTTGGATGATCTTAAAGCCTTGCAAAGGCACGAGCATATCCTAAGGAGGTGAAATTCCACTCCCCATTATAATAAGAAAAAGAATTTCCACTCAAATATGGATATTCTTATTATAAGGGTTAAGGTGCTTAATTTCTTTTCCCTTAATTCATGGACAATGGAAGGGAACTCGGTGGGGATAGAGATTCCCTTTCATGCAAGAAACCAAGGGGGAAGTGGTGGCAACAATTTCGGAATTAAAAGACTTTTATAAAAAAAATTTCTCTCTCATCAATTTTCTTATAAAAGTACCCTTTCCAAGACAAAACAAAGGCGTTTTCGGATTGCTTTCTTTCCCCTTGCTTGGAAAACGACCAAGGAGATGTGGTGGATCAGGAGGACGACCCCCAACCTGTTTTTAAGGTTCTTTACCTCCTTTCACCTTGAATCCACGGTGAAAATCGAAAATCAATGCATGAATTCTTCATATCTCGATCCCCTCTTCAATTCTAACCAATTCTTTTCACTCAAAGCTTGAGGAAGACCCTTGGAATAGTGAAAGGAGTTGCATCCACAATTGTTTCTGTGATTTTGGAGCTTTGGAGCTCAATTGGAGGTGGGTTTTATAACTTGAACCCTTAATTTTATTATTGCAATCAATTCCTTATCAATTGGTGATCATTTCTAGATTTCCGAAATTAAGTTTGATTGATTGATGCAATCTCCATGGAAATCATAGTAGATTTCATCTGTTTGGAGATTGATGATGATGAAATCATCATAATCACACACCTCCCTAAATATCCAGGGCAAATGGTTTCAATGTTGAGTCCAAACCGTTTGGTGGTTTGGGTTCCAAACTGTTTGGAATGGTTGACCGTTTGAGATGGTTGACCATTTGAAGATATATGCTGTGGTGCTTGGATTTTGATCCAATGGTTCCATTTGGTTTGATCTTGAAGGTCTCAATTGTGAATGATTACTTAATTGCAAACTCTAATTGACTAAGTGCTGAATTTCCAATTGTTTGAGATGATGTTTTGGGTTGATTGACCCAAACGGTTTCAAAACCATTTGGGAATCACCCAAAAGGTCTCAAGACCGTTTGGGGATCACCCAAATGGTCTCAAGACTGTTTGGGGGTCACCCAAGACCGTTTGGAGGTCTAGGGTTAAGTATGGATAAGTGTTTGAAGGTCCAAAGGTACCAAATTGAATTGCAACTAAGTGTTGATTTGATAATCAATCCAACGGTCCAAAACCCTAATTGGATGTCATGGATTTTGATGATGGAATGGGCAAACGGTCTCAATACCGTTTGATGGTCATCCAAGACCATTTTAGGTTAGGTCATATCATATGATGATGATAGTTCATTGATTTCAATTGATTTGATTCCACAATGTCAACCATTGATGGTTCCTCGATTTCAAACCCTAAGTGATGGTTTCTTGATTATCAAACCTAGTTCAATTGGGTTAAAAATCCTAAATTGAAGGTCTAATTGAATGGTGATTCAGTGGTCCAATTGATGAATGCTTTAGTGATTTAATTTATAATTGGTCCATGGATTGAAACATTGAATCGATTGAGTGTTGAAGTACCTTTTTGGTCCATGCGGTTTTGAGAAGGTTTGGACCAAGTAGTCTCAAGACCATTTGGGACCAAACGATCTCAAACCGTTTGGAGACCCAAAGTGAAAACGGTTTCAATACTACTTTGTCCAATTGGTTTCAAGTATAACTTGTTCAATTGGTTTTCAACCAATTGATGTATGAAAACCAAGATCATTGAGGGTCTAATTAATTAACTTTGTGAAGATCAACATGGTTAATACAATTGAATATCTCATGTAATTGAAGATCCAATATGGTGAACCTATTTAGATACTTAATGCATTTGAAGATTTCAATGGTTAACCCAATTGATCACTTTGTGGGATTGAAAGTTTAATTGGTCAATTCTTTTGAATTCCTTATATAATTGATGGTTTAATTGATTAGACCATTTGGACATCTAATGTGATCAGATGTCAATTAGCTATGTGATTATTAAAGATGTAGATCCATGATGATTGTGAAGGTTAACCCTAGCTATGTGTACTCAAGTGAAGAGTTGACCTAGATTAATCTTGGAGTAGCAAACATCCTAAAGAGGATGAGAGAGAGAATGAGAGAGATGAATGCTTATATAATTAAACCCTAATTCTATCATTATGAGTAAACTATGTGATAAGGGTTGATCCATATTAATGAGATCATGAAACCCTAATTAGAGCAATGCTATGTGTGAAACCCTAATTAGAGCAATCCTAATTGTGAAACCCTAATTAGAACAATGCTATGTGTGAAACCCTAATTAGAGCTATACTATGTGTGAAACACTAATTGGAGCAATGCTGTGTGTGAAACCCTAATTAGAGCAATGCTATGTGTGAAACCCTAATTAGAGCAATGCTTTGTGTGAAACCCTAATTAGAGCAATGCTATGTGTGAAACCCTAATTAGAGAAATGCTATGTGTGAAACCCTAATTAGAGCAATGTTATGTGTGAAACCTTAATTAGAGAAATGCTATGTGTGAAACCCTAATTAGAGCAATGCTATGTGTGAAACCCTAATTAGAGCAATGCTATGTGTGAAGCTCTAATTAGAACAAAGCTATGTGTGAAACCCTAATCTAGGGCAAAGTTGAGTGTTATCATAAATCCAGGGTGATGATGTAATCCTAACTTAGTGTAACAATGAAGGAATCCCTAATTTAATGGGAATTGTATATCCTAACCCTAATTTTGGCATGGGGTAAGAGAAACCTTACTTGGATGTGAATAGAAAACCTTAATCCCTAAAATGGGGTAAGGTGCATGAAACCCTAATATAGGGTAGTGCCACTAATCCTATGTGAAGACCTAGCACTGGGTGATGTGTTGTAAAATCTTAATTTCACATAATACTAGGTGAATCCTTGATATAGAAGGATGATTATATGAAACTCTATTGAAGAGTATTACTATGTGAAATCTAGAAATGTATGGAATATTCTATGTGAATCCTCAAATTATAAATATGGAGAATACTATTCCTAATAATGGAACAGTGATTAATGTTATGACAAATGTAACACCTAGAGAGGTTGATAATGAATATCCTTATATTAATAGTTCCTTACTCAAGGATGAGTCCATAGTATTGGCAATGGTTGTATATTCTAAGTGAGTGACTAATGACCAATACTTTACATGATAAATGTGATGAACTGGTGCATAAAGTATTAGGATGGGGAATACCCTAATACAAGCTAAGTGTATGCACTCAAGTAAGATAAAGTTGTTGAGGGAAGTGATACATCAAGATATGATAGATATCACATCCAACACCCCAATATTGGTATACCTTGATGTGTTATAAGTCCAGAATAATTGGATGAATGACACATGAGATGTGTCATGTTAATGGTTACATTGAGATGAAATGTACTCTGTTGAATGTAGGCTAACATGCCTTACGGAAATGTTAATCCAAACCTATAAACTATGATGTAATCATATTCTGGAAAAGATGAGAGAGAAACTCATACTTTGTGTTGATAATACATTCAATGATGAATGATGAGAATAAATAGGTATGATTGAATACTTATGTTATCCATATTGATTCCTTGCTATGTGAACCCTAATATAGGGTAATGCTATGTGAAACCCTAATACAGGGTAATGCTATGTGAAAACCTAATACAAGGTACTGCTATGTGAAACCCTAATACAAAGTGATGCTATGTGAAGTTCTAACACAGAGTAATCCTTTGTGAAGCTCAAATACAGACTAATGGGTTATGAATGTAATAAGATAACCTTTGTATTGCATGGTACTGATATGTAATGGTATCATGATTACTAATCATGCAGATATGTTGAGATGATGAGCATAGCCAGGTATGAGCTATGATTTTCTGTATACTAAAAATGTTCTATAGGCCATATAAGCCTTCATATGCTTTGTTGCTTAGTGAGAGGTAACCTACAATTAATAAGTCATGTGTGTCACATGATGTGTGTGGAGACACGTTTCAGATAAAACCTTATTAATGATGCAGAAGCGATTAATTAGCAGCGGAATTACTGAAAATCACAAAATTTTAAAACTTTTTGTAAAGAGAACCACAACTGTAAAACTTTTGCATAAAGAAAAGAAATAAGTTGTTTACAAGTTGATACATCAATCTCTGTATCATTACATCTCGAGAGTCATAACATTGACTATCTTGTTAAGCTGTACATGAGTAGTATACAAAAATTCTCAAGGCATTAAGCCAAAAATCTCAGATCTATATTAAACCATCTACGGGCTCCTAGGACCTGAGAGTATAGAGACGACACATATGACTTTCTATATATACAAGATTTGACAGATAGTGTCTCCACCTGAGGATCACTACTGTCCCTGATGTTGTTGCTCACCCACTGAAGGGTTTCTTCATCCTCGACGTCTACCTAAAAAGTTGAATCCCACGGGTGTGAGACAATTGAAGAATTGTCCCAGCGAGAGTTATAACTCTTCGCCAGAAGCATTTTCATTGCAAATAATGGAATAACATTGAGCAGTAGAACTATAAATATTCAATAGTAAATAAAACATTGAATAAGCTAACTAGAGCAACATTCTTTAAGCAATCATTTCATTTATAACTTGATTGAGTAACAAGCCATTTACTCAGTAAGGAATATGAAGAACATGTATATTACTGGTCCAATTAGGACTAAATAAACAATGCATCATCAATCATTGTTTCTCGTAGTTCAACCTAAGCAATTATGCTACATGACTGATTACATTTTACAAACATACTTATGCCCTGAGGAGATGAGGTATACCGCTCATACTCCAACTGACCATTACAAAATCGCAATCGGTACCATACATAGGTCATCAGAAGAGCCATATTTCTATGACCTCATCTTCCTCATTCAGTGTGAGGATTATCATGCAGGACATCTTGTGTCTCTGCCATAATAGCTATCCAGGGTATTCTGGCACTTCACTATTAGAGTTACAGTGACATGTTGTACTCTCTTTGCAATCAAGGGATTTCTTATTTATCTCACATCGATTCGGCATTAACAACATCATGGGGAGATTAGTGATTCATCATCCTGGCATATACATATAATGAAGGATTGAGAGATTTGTTGTTTATCTCACATCAATTCCTCCATTAGGACGTAAGGATATTCATGTCCATAACCCCCACATACTCAAAAGTATGCTCTCCAGGAGTTCCCTTAGGAAAACCTATTTCACCATCATCTAGCTTCTGACGATGATGGATCTATGGTCAGGGCTCTACATGATATCATTATACTTGATTATTTAAGTACATTATGGCATTCTTTAAGCATCAGACATGTTTTCAAGCATAAATTACCAAAACAATTGCTATAAAGAAAGAGTACTTATTTGTATCAAGTTCAATTCACCTCTTGTTAACATTGGGATCTCAATCCCTAACCATCTCATCATTGTAATTTAGGAATATGGGTATTCAAACCCTTAAATCAGCAAAACACTTGTTACCAAGTATCATACTTCCTTCAAGTCACTTGACAATATAAAGAATATATTAGCAATACTGATATTTCATATGGCTCATATAGCCTGTCAATCTCTTATGTTACCTCTCACTAGGCAACATAACATATCATTGCTTACCAACTCATTAAGTACTTTTGATAAGAAAAATTTCATAGCTCATACCTGGCTATGTTCAATATTCCATAACACCTGCATGATTAGTACAGATGAATGCAAACACATCTATTTTAGATCAGCATAATGCAAAACATTAATAACATCACTATTTAAGGGTTGCACCACTATGCTCTTGCCAGGGTTAGGGTTTCCCTTTTTAATTCAATTAGGGTTAATGACTTATCATTGCATTACCTAGCCATAGAACTTCATGTTATACAGCATAACCCAAAATTAGGGTTTACTATTCACAATACATCACATTACGCTTGATTAGGGTTTACTAATCACATTGCATCACATTACCCTAGATTAGGGTTTACTATTCACATTGCATCACATTACCCTAGATTAGGGTTTACTGTTCACATTATGAATTATGATCATACCTTCATCATATATTAGGGATATTTCCATTACTATCCTCAAATTAGGGTTAGAATTCATTACCCATCATAATTAGGGTTTCATGATCTCACTAACATGGATCATACCCTAAATATGCATTCCTTCATATTGAGAGTCCATTACTTGATTACATAAAAAATCTTTTCTCTCTCATCCCTTATATGAGTTGATGCTTTCATCACCCTTGATTAGGATAAGTCCACTCAACATTGAGATCATGGCTATGTCATTACTATTGTGATCATTAAATCTCACTCATTCAAAGAGTACTAATCACTCTATCCCATCAAGGATACCTTTATTATAATCACCATTGATTATAACATGCACTAATCAACTAATCACTTGGTCCTTTAATCACTTTAAGTATCCATGAGGTTTAGGTTAATCAACCACCAAACCATCTTGACCCTTAGATCATCAAATGATCTTGACCTACATGGACCTCAAACGGTCTTGCACACTAAACCTCCAAACGGTCTTGGTCTGCCCTTGAGACCGTTTGATAAAGTAGACCTCCAAAAGCATTTTCTAAAGTAGATGTGAAGACCGTTTAGTCAAGTTTGACTTTGAAATCGTTTGGTGGTGAAGACCGTTTGGTCAAGTTTGACTTTGAAACCGCAAGGACACAACCGACCTTAAAACCACATGAGACCAAACGGTTTGGGATCGTTTGGTCCCAAACGGTCTTGAGACCATTTGGACTCAAACGGTCTTGAGACCGTTTGGTCCAAACTACCTCAAAACCGCAAGGACCAAAAAGTGTCTCAACCACTTCAATTGAATTAGGGTTTCCAATGTTGAACCCCTCAATCGATCATGCACATGTTAGTTAATCATCAATTGAGTTAATTAGCTCAACCCTCAACTGATTTGACACTCAATTGGCCCTCAATTGATCATCAATTAGGGCTTGGATCAATTGGATTAGGGTTTGAAATCGATGACCCTTCAACATACTTCAATGTGAGTCTAATTGATTTTGAAATCATTGAACCATCATTCAATTTGGTCATGACCTGACCCCAAACGGTCTTGGGATTGTTTGTATGACCTCCAAACGGTCTTGAGACCATTTTCCCATTATTTTATCAAAAACCAAGTCATTCAATTAGGGTTTGGATCCTAGGTTTAGTCACCAATTCAGCCATCGATTACTCATCAACTTGATATCATTTGATCCTTAATTAGTCAACCATGCTTAACCTAGACCTCCAAATGGTCTTGGGTGATCACCAAACGGTCTTGAGACTGTTTGGGTGATCCCCAAACAATTTTGAAACCGTTTGGGTCACTCAACCCAAACTTCAACATAATTCAATTATTAAAATCAGCAATTAACCCGATTAGGGTTTTGATGATTGTTGGACCTTCAATTGGTGAACCACTTGGAACTAATTAATGATTTTTGGTAGGTAATTAGTCTACATTATTCTCAAAAGTCCTCGAAATGGTCAATGCCTGGTCAACACCTCCAAATGGTCTTGGACCATTTGCTTCTATGCGGTCTAGTGAAACCGTTTGCATTCAAACGGTTTGAAACCGTTTGCTCCGAAACGGTTTGGGAAACCATTTGAGCAAGGTTGGGAGACCATTTGCTAAAGTAATTTTTGGATAAACATAGAGATTAAGGTCATCATATTCTACCTCTGTTCAACCAAGAACAAGGGCTTTTCTTTATGGAAATGATAGAAAGAACACACAAAGGTATCTAAAGAAGAAGTATAAGCAACGATTTTAGGAAAGAAGGATGCATTAACAAAGCTTAAGGGTTAGAGTGATAAAACCCGCCTCTAGGACTGATCCAGAGCTCCAAGCTCCATAGATTTAATGGTGGATGAAGATCCAATAGTTGTCCAAGGTCCGTTCTTCAAGTTTTGGATGGAGAAGATGGCTAGAAAGGAAAATTGTGTGAAGAAAACCATGAATCCAACCTTGTTTTAGGGTTTTCCCAAGGAATCCGAGGTAGGGGATGACCAAGACTCACCTACAGGTTGATTATCCTCCCTCTTCTCCAGATCTATTCCTTGGTCAGTCTAAGCAAAGTGATGAGAAGAGGAACTATGGAAATGGTTGTTATGTGTTTTTGGGTAGGATATACATACTAGATTTGTAGATGAGCTTTTTAGGGAAAAAGGAAAAAGAGAATTATTTCCTTTTATCTCCCAAACATATCCACCAAGGCTTGCTCCATCCTTGGCCACATTTACATCTTCTAATCTCATGCAAAAATCCTCCTTTATCCAAGGTTTAAAGGAAAAGAACTAATCACCTTTTAAGAGAGGTATATTAATATCCACCCTTATTGGATATTGCTTAATATATTATTAGTGTGAGTAGTTTCCACTCCTACCATGATCTTTCAAATGAGGTGCCCCTCTAATTTTATTTGCTCTACTTGATGCTAAGAAACATGAGAGATCCTCTAGAGGGTATATTTTACATGTTGGACCCTAGGTTTTGGGTAAATTGCACTTTACACCAAAACTAGGTTTTAAGGCACAAGGATTGCTCTACAAGCTATATCTTGGTGCTCAAGCTTGTGGAATCCATATCACCACATCATATTCATTCTTATGATGTCTCAGTACCTGACAAACATCTTATCATGTGCAATTTGCAATTTAACCCCTCTACTTGGGTAATTTGCACTTTAGTCCATTATTAACAAAACAATGTTTCAACATGATTAAAAAAGGACTAAAATAGAAATATAAGTTCCTCAAAAGCCTTAATTACATTTCAAAGGATAAACACAAGCATCTAATCACTTAATTAAGCAAAATACCTATGGTTAGTACATAACCCAGGTCAGGGATGTTACAAATTATCCACCCCTTACAAGGATTTCGTCCCCGAAATCATTACAAAAACATATTAAGAGAAAAGAGCAGGGTATTTCCTTCTCATCTCTTCCTCTAGTTCCCATGTGGCTTCTTTAATACCACAGTGATTCCAGAGGACTTTCACAAGACTTATATCTTTCTTTTTCAGCTTTTTAATTCTCTTGTCAAGGATCAACACATGTCCTTTTATATAAGATATATCATCATTCAACTCTACTTCCATAGGTTGCAGAACTTATTCTGTGTCAGGAGGACATTTCTTTAACATGGAAATGTGGAACACTGGGTGTAACTTTTGTAACTCTGGTGGTAACTCTAGCTTATAAGCTACCTTTACAATCTGTTCAATGATTGGGTAAGGCCCCATAAACCTAGGAGCTAACTTTCCTTTCCTTCCAAATCTAAGAACTCCTTTCCAAGGTGAGACTTTGAGGTACACTCTGTCTCCAACTTGGAATTCTAAGGGTCTACAACGCTTATCAGCATATGACTTCTGCCTATCCTGTGCAGTCTTTAACTGTTGTTGTATAATCTTATTCTTCTCAGTGGTCTGCTGCACAAGATCAGAACCTAAAAGTTGATATTCACCAATTTCATACCAACATAGGGGAGATCTAAAACGTCTACCATACAAATATTCATAAGGGGCCATGTCAATGCTATGTTGATAGCTATTGTTGTAGGCAAACTCTATCAAACTTAGGTGCAGATCCCAACTTCCTATGAACTGAAGAACACATGCTCTAAGCAAATCCAAAAAAGTCTGTATAGTCCTTTTTGATTGTCCATCTGTCTGAGGATGAAAGGCTATACTAAACCTTAACTTTGTGCCTAAAGCTTTATGAAGTCGCTCCCAAAAATGACTCGTAAACTGGGGACCTCTGTCAGAAACAATGGTAACTGGACCCCATGCAGCTGCACTATCTCATCTACATATAACTGTGCCAGCTTCTCAGCAGAATAGGTTGTTTTGACAAGTAAGAAATGTGCTATCTTTGTCAACCTATCAACTATTACCTAGATGGAATCATGTCCTTTGACTGTCCTGGGTAAACCAACCACAAATTCCATGGTTACACGCTCCCACTTCCATTGTGGTATGGGTAAAGGTTGCATTGTTCCTGCAGGCTTCTGGTGTTCATCTTTAACTTGCTGACACACAGGACACCGCATAACAAACTCAGCAACATCCTTCTTCAATCCAGGCCACCAATACATATCTTTCAAGTTACGATACATCTTGGTGCTTCCTGGATGCATATCATACATTGAAGAATGAGCTTCTTCCAGGACTAACTTCCTTAAGTTATCCACATCTGGTACTATCATTCTACCATGATAACAAGCTACTTGATCATATGAATCATGGAACCCTTCTCATTTCTCACTGCCATATTCTGACCTAATCAGTTGGACTGTAGCATCAACTTGTTGTGCCTCCTTAATCTGCTGTCTCAAAGTAGGTTTTATGTGCATCTCAGCTAAAAACCCCGATAACAATGATACTTTTAACTGTACATTATCCTACCTTAAAGAGATAAGCATATCTCTCCTAGAGCACACCAAAGAATTCAACTGTGCTCTGTCTAACACTGGCATTGCTAATTTCCTACTCAAAGCATCAGCAACTACATTGGCCTTCCCTGGATGGTAATCAATTGTACAATCATAGTCCTTGATTAATTCCATCCAGCGGCGTTGCCTCATGTTAAGATCATGCTGAGAAAAGATATACTTTAGGTTCTTATGGTCTGTGAAAATCTGGAATGTTTCTCCATAAAGATAATGTCTCCAGATTTTCAAGGCATGAACTACAACAACTAGCTCTAGATCGTGTGTCGGATAATTCTCCTCGTGTTTCTTAAGATTTTGAGAAGAAAAAGAAATCACTTGTTTATCCTGCATCAGCACGCATCCTAGTCCATTCTTAGAGGCATCACAAAAAACTATATATCCTTTCCCTTGCTCAGGTAACACAAGCACAGGTGCACTTGTCAACCTCTCCTTCAACAGTTGGAATGATTGCTGAAACTTGTCACTCCAGGTAAAAGGAACATCCTTCCTAGTCAACTTAGTCAAGGGTAAAGCTATGGAACTAAAGTTCTGAATGAACCTCCTATAATAGCCTACCAACCCTAAGAAGCTTTGAATCTCCATTGGCATCTTCGGTTGTTCCCATTGCAGGACAAATTCTACCATTTTAGGGGCAACATGTATACCTGAAGCAGATATTACGTGCTCAAGAAAAGAAACTTTTGGTAACCAGAACTCACACTTGCTAAACTTATCATATAACTTATTCTCTCTTAGCAAAGTTAGAGTTTGACAGAGATGATGTTCTTGCTACTGGGCATCTCTACTGTAGATCAGAATGTCATCTATGAAGACAACAACACACTAATCTAGAAAAGGTCGAAAGATTCTATTCATGAGTTCCATAAATGCAGCTGGTGCATTAGTTAGTCCAAACGACATAATTGTGAACTCATAGTGACCATACCTTATCCTAAAGGCAGACTTAGGTATGTCACCCTCCTTAATACGTAACTGGTGATATCCTGACCTCAAATCTATCTTTAAAAAGACAGTTGCACCACACAACTGATCAAAGAGATCATCAATCCTCGGCAAAGGATACTTATTCTTTATCGTTACTTTATTTAATTGTCTGTAATCAATGCATAACCGCATTGATCCATCCTTCTTTTTAACAAAGAGGACCGGAGCACCCCAGGGTGAAGTACTTGGTCGGATGAAACCCTTTTCAAGCAAATCTTACAGCTGTTTCTTGAGTTCTTCCATCTCAGCAAGCACCATACTATATGGTGTTTGTGCTATAGGTTGCGTATCCGGGATTAGATTAATCTCAAAATCTATTTCTCGGGGCGGAGGTACACCTGGAAGTTCTTCAGGAAATACATCTTCCAATTCCCTGACTACAGGAACTTCAGTAGGATTAAGACTCTCCATGGTGGTATCTACCACATGGGCCAAGAATGCATAACATCCTTGTCTCAACAGCTTCTCAGCAACCATAGCCGACACAAGACAGGTAGGTAGAATCTTTCTTTCTCCTTGAAAGATCCATGTGTCACTATCATTAGTGAATACAACTTGCTTGGACTAACAATCTAAGACAACCTTATACCTTTCTAAGGTATCCATCCCAAGGATTACATCGAATCCCTGCATCTCAAGTGGTATAAGATCCACTTGAATGCGATGTTCAGAAAAGAAGAGGATGCATGGAGAACATACCTCCTACAACACAACATATCCCATTAAAGGAGTTTCTAACAACAAACTATCTACTCTATGACTTGTAGTCATGTCACAGTCAAGAATCACTCTTTGAGTGATAAAGGAATGCATAGCACCCAGATCAATTAAAACAGATATGACACAAGATGTAGACATGTCATAATTAAACAAATCCATCTAACCTGCCACAACCTGAGGGTTGATCACCGCATCAGGTGGATTCATCGCGTAAAACCTCGCCGTCGCCTATGGTTGATTCGGTGCTCGATGACTGGGTGTCGATGATCCATCTTGGGACGCTTGTCCACGTCCTCTGGCATTGCCTAGAAACTGTCTCCTTTGAGATCCTTGCTGACGCTGCCTTTGAGGTTGAGTTACACTCACTTCTCTGGCTCTACAATCTTTCATCAAATGTCCCATCTTTCCACATATGTAACAACTTCTGTTCAGTTGTTGTGGTCTGGGTGGTCATGTAACTGACATAGATGCTGAACTGTGAGCTCCTTCTAGTGGTAGGCTTTGTCCTCTACCCCTCTTCGATGTCCACTGCATCTGGGTATTGAATCTAGGTGGTGGTGTAGGCACAGAAAACCTAGGTTTCTTGAAATCTTTGGATGATGATCCTTGAAATTGAGGATACATCCTCTTGTTCTTGGTCTGTCTCTTCTCTGACACGGACCTCTCTATCCTCCTGACCGACTCCAAAAAGGTAGAAAAACTTTCCCTATTCTCCAAAACAGACATAGGGGTGAACTCAACGTTTAATCCTTTCTCAAAACGCCTAATTCTTTCTTCATCTGTTGATGCCATGTGTGGGCAGAACCGCAACAACTCCATGAACTTAGCCTCGTATTTGCTAATGTTCATAGGTCCCTACCTTAACCTCTCAGACTGAGAGATTTTCTCATCCAAGAACGTCTTAGGAAAGTTTCTGTTGACAAATTCTCGTCGAAATACTTCCCATTCAATCTCCACACCTGGCCTTTTCTGTTCTTCCATGGTCCACTAGTGACCAGCACTCCCCTTGAGAAGATACACAGCATGTCTAACCTTCTCAGCCTCTGGGATGTTTAGGATTCTAAAGGCTTTCTCTAGTTCAGTTAGCCACAAGTCAGCATCTACTGGGTCAGTTGTTCTAGTATATTCTGTGGCTCCAACCTGACGAAGCCGTTCAAACGTCTTGCCGGTTCCTTGTCCTTCTAGAGGGGTAGGTGCCCTAGGTACATGTATATGCATCCTATCAGTCATGTGTGTCATGGCAGTCATGAAATGCCCAAACATGGCTTGGAAAGCTGGATTCCCCATGTCAGCTGGGTTGAACTGGGGTGGTTTAGGTACATGTTCTTCCCTTTCTTGGTTTCTTGCACCTTCTCTAGGTGCAGCGACACTACTCTCAGCAACGTGTTCCTCGTGTGATCCAGACATATTTAGTTTTCTCTTCTCCTCCTATATGAATAGAAGACACTATCAGATATACTGGAAGACACTAGAACAAACTCTACAACCCTAGTCCTATGTCTCTGTAGACTCAGCGAACCTAGAGCTCTGATACCACTAGTTGTGGAGACACGTTTCAGATAAAACCTTATTAACAATGCGGAAGAAATTAATTAGCAGTGAAATTACTGAAAATCACAAAATTTTAAAACTTTTTGTAAAGAGAACCACAACTGTAAAACTTTTGCATAAAAAAAGAAATAAGTTGTTTACAAGCTGATACATTAGTATATCTCTGTATCATTACATCTCGAGAGTCATAACATTGACTATCCTGTTAAGCTGTACATGAGCAGTATACAAAAATTCTCGAGGCATTAAGCCAAAAATCTCAGATCTATATTAAACCATCTACTAACTCCTAGGACCTGAGAGTACAAAGACGACACATAGGACTTTCTATATATACAAGACTTGACAGACAGTGTCTCCACCTGAGGATCAGTGTTGTCCCTGATGTTGCTACTGCTGTTGCTGCTCACCCACTGAAGGGTTTCTTTGTCCTCGACGTCTACCTAAAAAGTTGAATCCCATGGGGGTGAGACAATTGAAGAATTGTCCCAGCAAGAGTTATAACTCTTCGCCAGAAGCATTGTTATTGCAAATAATGGAATAACATTGAGCAGTAGAACTATAAATATTCAACAACAAATAAAACATTGAATAAGCTAAGTAGAGCAGCATTCTTTAAGCAAACATTTCAATTATAACTTGATTGAGTAACAAGTCATTTACTTAGTAAGGAATATGAAAAACATGTATATTACTGGTCCAATTAGGACTAAATAAACAATACATCATCAATCATTGTTTCTCATAGTTCAACCTAAGCAATTATGCTACACGGCTGATTACATTTTACAAACATACTTATGCCCTGAGGAGATGCGGTATACCACTCATACTCCAACCGACCATTATGAAATCGCAATCGGTACCATACATAGGTCATCTAAAGAGCCATATTTCTATGACCTCATCTTCCTCATTCAGTGTGAGGATTATCATGCATGACATCTTGTGTCTCTGCCATAATAGATATCTAGGGTATTCTGGCACTTCGCTATTAGAGTTACAGTGACATGCTGTACTCTCTTCGCAATCGAGGGATTTCTTATTTATCTCACATCGATTTGGCATTAACAACATCATGGGGAGATTAGTGATACATCATCATGGCATATACATATAATGAAGGATTGAGAGATTTGTTGTTTATCTCACATCAATTCCTCCATTAGGACATAAGGATATTCGCGTCCATAACCCCCACATACTCAAAAGTATGCTCTCTAGGAGTTCCCTTAGGAAAACCTATTTCACCATCATCTAGCTTCTGACGATGATGGATCTATGGTCATAGCTCTACATGATATCATTATACTTGATTATTTAAGTACATTATGGCATGCTTTTAGCATCAGGCATGTTTTCAAGCATAAATTACCAAAACAATTGCTATAAAGAAAGAGTACTTATTTGTATCAAGTTCAATTCACCTCTTGTTTACATTGGGATCTCAATCCCTAACCATCTCATCATTGTAATTCAGGAATATGGGTATTCAAACCCTTAAATCAGCAAAACACTTGTTACCAAGTATCATACTTCCTTCAAGTCACTTGAAAGTATAAACAATATATTAGCAATACTGATATTTCATATGGCTCATATTGCCTATCAATCTCTTATGTTACCTCTCACTAGGCAACATAACATATCATTGCTTACTAACTCATTAAGTACTTTTGATAAGCAAAGCTTCATAGCTCATACCTGGCTATGTTCAATATTCCATAACACCTGCATGATTAGTACAGATGAATGCGAACACATCTATTTTAAATCAGCATAATGCAAAACATTAATAACATCACTATTTAAGGGTTGCACCACTATGCCCTTGCCAGGGTTAGGGTTTCCCTTTTTAATTCAATTAGGGTTAATGACTTATCATTGCATTACCCAGCCATAGAACTTCATGTTATACAACATAACCCAAAATTAGGGTTTACTATTCACAATACATCACATTACCCTTGATTAGGGTTTACTAATCACATTGCATCACATTACCCTAGATTAGGGTTTACTATTCACATTGCATCACATTACCCTAGATTAGGGTTTACTATTCACATTATGAATTATGATCATACCTTCATCATATATTAGGGATATTTTCATTACTATCCTCAAATTAGGGTTAGAATTCATTAACCATCATAATTAGGGTTTCATGATCTCACTAACATGGATCATACCCTAAATAGGCATTTCCTTATATTGAGAGTCCATTACTTGATTACATAAAAAATCTTTTCTCTCTCATCCCTTATATGAGTTGATGCTCTCATGACCCTTGATTAGGCTAAATCAACTCAACATTGAGATCATGGCTATGTCATTACTATTGTTATAATTAAAGCTCACTCATTCAAAGAGTACTAATCACTCTATCCCATCAAGGATACCTTTATTATAATCACCATTGATTATAACATGCACTAATCAACTAATCACTTGGTCCTTTTAATCACTTTAAGTATCCATGAGGTTTAGGTTAATTAACCACCAAACCATCTTGACCCTTAGATCATCAAACAATCTTGACCTACATGGACCTCAAACAGTCTTGCACACTAAACCTCCAAACGGTCTTGGTCTGCCCTTGAGACCGTTTGGTGAAGTAGACATCCAAAACCGTTTGCTAAATTAGAGGTGAAGAACGTTTAGTCAAGTTTGACTTTGAAACCATTTGGTGGTGAAGACCATTTGTTCAAGTTTGACTTTGAAACCACAAGGACACAACCGACCTTGAAACCGCATGAGACCAAACGGTTTGGGATCGTTTGGTCCCAAACGGTCTTGAGACCGTTTGTGTAATGAACCTGACCTGGGTTATGAGGTAACCCCATTTGTTTTGGCTAATTAAGTTGATTAAAACTTTAATATAATCCTCTAAGGTGCTTTGTTATCATGTGACACACTCATGTTTCAAGTTTGGTCCGGATTGAATGTTGTTTGAGCAATTTTCCTTTATTTTGGACCAAAGTGCAATTTACCCAAATTGAGGGGCTATAATGCAAAATGTCACATATTGAACATGCCTCATGTGTTTTAACATCATTATTGAGAGAATTATGCAAGGTGGTGGCTTGTGGAAAGCCTAAATTCCAAGTTTGAACTTGTTTGAACAATGATGGTACCTTATGCACCAATTTTGGTACAAATTGTAATTTACCCAAAATGTGGGGTTGATATGCAAATTACCAACTCTATAGTGTTCCTATTTCCTATATGTATCATTTATAGGAGAGAGAATGAATGATACACCATGTTTGATTCCATTATGAATGATGGTAATCTTGGTGATGAAATGACCAAGAAAAAGGGTTTTATTTGGAAGCTTAACTTGAATTGTATCAAGTTGAAAAGCTTATATATGAGTGCCTATCGGCCATGGAGCCCAAGGAGGTGTCCCATATCGTTTTGTGAACTCTTGGAAAAGGCCATATCGTGCAAATCACCTCAAAGAGGTGAGGTGTGACGGCCAACAAGTTTCTATAGAAAAAGTGTATCGGCTTGACTTAAAATAGTGATTAAACCTAGATGATTTATCCAAATGGATAAGCAATGGACGAATTTGCATCCCTAGATGATCCTAAACCGTTTTGCAAGACAATATAAATGTTGATTCATGCATGTACACGTGTCACCCATGCATGACACGTGGCACCTACTAGCTCAAAATGTTGACACCTCATTTTTGCCTTCTTTCATGAACAACAAGTATATATACCCCTAGTTTCACCCCTTGGTACAATTTTGTGACCCTTACCACCCTCCTACACTAAGGTATCTTGCATAGAGCTCCCATATCGTGAAGGGATGCTGTGGTATCATGCATGGGCCTTGGTATATCACCTATGGCAAGACCATATCGCCCAAGTAGGTGATATCAGCCATATAGGGTGATATTGGCCATAGAGTGAAGTGTTTTGACTCCAAGTGAGTGCCATATCGTGCAAGTGAGTATCATATAGTGCCAGAGGGGTGGCATGTCATTAAAGAGCACAAGGGTATCGTGCATAGGCCTTAGGTATCGGCCATAGCAAGTATATCAACCATACCATGTTGATATTGCCCATATCAAGTTGATATCAGCCAATTGAAGTGATTTTGGCCACAAGTGAGGGGGTGTCGGCCACAAGCAAAGTTGTGTAGGCCAAGAGGAAGTCCATATCGCCCAAGAGTTGTAGGGTGTCGGACAAGGAGCTAAGGAACTCAAAACTTAACCCTAAGGTAAGCTATAGTTGTCTTCAAGCTTGAATTGAAGCATGGAATTAGGGTTATGATCTACCTTTCTTTTCTCCTTCACCAATTGCTTATCCATGGTGATTCCTTGTATATGAAGGAGTTGTGAACGAGCCTTGGACCTTTGATAAAGTCATCTTCAACCTTAGGAACATGGAGCTTTGGAGCTTGGATCTTTGAAGTGGTTCTTAAGGCGGGTTTTATAACTTGAACTCAACCATGTTATTATTCTTCACCTAAATTGTTATAATTAGTGAAATACTTTTAATTCCGAAATTTCATGAAATAGTTGATGAAATTATGAGTTTTAGTAGTTTCTTAGACCTTTTACCATGAATTATATCAGTTATAACAAAGGTCTAAAGCTTGAAGAAGATGGTGTCACTTTGTAAAAGTGATATCGGGTTCAAGTATAAATACAAGTAGTTATAACCCGATATGAGTATGACTTTCTTGATATGTCTTACACAAAATGTTGCACAAGATGTTGCACGAGATGCTTGCACAAGATGCTTGCATGATAGGGAGTCAAGTATAGGCTCCATACACGATACAATGTTGAATGAATACTTATAAGTTGACATGAAACCCTAATTTGGGTAACTCAATATGAGTGAAGAATAGCAAATGATATTGCACGATATGGATGCCCGATACACAACCCTAGTTGATATCTATCCCAACATGGTGATGGATTAATACCTCATGTACGACATGGGTAACACATATACACACCTCTAGCCCAGTACAGATGATGTTCATACACCTCTAGCCCGATATGGTAGGTGCTTATATACCTCCAATCCGATATGGTGAACATATGCACACCTCCAAACCGAGACACCTTGTAAAAGTGAGAGTAAGACACTCTTAGGAGTAATGAGTGTAACACCAAGTAATGGTGTGGATAATACCTTTATTAGTGAAACACCTAGAGTGGTTGATAATGGTTAATCCTATATCAATAATGTCTCAACCTGAGATGAGTCCATATCAATTTATGATGGTTGGACAATTTTAAATGTATGACTTATGATCACTACACTACAGAATAAATGTGATGGGCTAGTGCATAAAGTATTAGGATGGGAAATACCCTAATACAAGATAAGTTGATGAACTTAAGAAAGTTAAAAGTGATGAAGGAAGTGATATATCAAGACATGATAGATATCACATCCAACACTTCAAGGTTGATGTAACTTGATGCACCTTAAATCCAATATAATTGGATGAGTAACACATGAAGTGTGTTATATCAATTGTTACATTTAGATGTAATAAGTTTAGTTCACTTTGATAAGTGTGGGCTAACATACTTTTAGAAAGGGTTAAGCCAAGTTAATAAAGTCTGATGTAATCATACCACTGGTAAGGATGAGAGAGGAACTCATACCTTGTGTTGATGAATCATTTAATGATAAATGATGAGAATGAATAAGTATGATTGAATACTTATGATATCAATGTTTTCTCCTAGATGTGTGGAGCAATGAATTAGGGTTTGATCATTGATAATATGATCTTGAAAACCAAAATGGTTAATAATGGAAAACCCTAACCCTAATGAAGGGTAATGATATGTAAGAAGAAACCCTAATAGATAAGAAAGGGAAAACCCTAATCCTAATTATGGGAAGGTTGTATTTATCTTATTGCATAAGCCTTATAAGGCATGTTAAATACTTGTATAACAAGTATAAGGTGTAATGGCCTTGTAAGCCATGTGAATAAGTTGTTGCCTAGTGAGAGGTGACAAGATGTGTAATGGCCTTGTGAGCCATGTGAATAAGTTGTTGCCTAGTGAGAGGTGACAAGATGTGTAATGGCCTTGTGAGCCATGTGAATAAGTTGTTGCCTAGTGAGAGGTGACAAGATGTGTAATGGCCTTGTGAGTCATGTGAATAAGTTGTTGCCTAGTGAGAGGTGACAAAATGTTTAATGGGCCTTGTGAGCCATGTGAGATGCTTGTATAACAAGTATCATGTATACCTTGGTCTGAGGACCCAGAGGTAATAGTTACCTGATAAGTGGTAACAGTGTTCAGTGATGATCTAAGGATTTGAATACCTAGATCCAGTAATCATGATAATGATGATGTGAAGGGATGAGAATTCCCAGTAATGTGACAAGGGACTGAGATCCCTGGTATCACATGTTTTAAAGATTTGAAAAAGTACGTGATAGATGTATTACACCTTTCTTTGTAGCATTCGTTGTGTTTGATAAAAATAACTTGTTTGATGATAAAAGAATGTTGTAATGCACGTAATATATCACTAGAAACTATAAAACATTGCCCTAACCATAGATCCATCAGTGTCAGAACTTGTTGATGGTGAAATGGGTTGCTCCGCGGCATAACCCGGAGTGCATACTTTTGAGTATGTGAGGGCATAAGTACGGACGATACTGTGTGAGACGATCCCCTTATGATCTCAAAATGAATGGGGATTTGGCTATATGCCCTATCTTGGCTCGAGTGCGACTTCAGTCGTAGACTCTGTGTTGAGCACGGTGAACTAGCCCGTGGCTCAGAGTATGGTGCTTGTGTCGCCATGACTCAGACTGGGGACGGTTGTGTGTAGATGTTTCCCCTAAGAGAGTGCAGTTGACGTTGTAGCTCTAAGCGAGGATGCCTACGTACCCTGGCACAACTTGTTAGCAGTGACACGAGATGTCCTGCATGTGGTCTCGTACTGACCGAGACGGTCTGAGGTCATGGAAACTGGCTCTACCATTGACCTTATATGGTACCAAATTGTGAGAAGTTTGTGGTCGGTTGGAGATGGCCGGGGTATGCTCCATCTCCTCATGGGATAAGTGTGATTGTAAAATATGTTCAGCTGTGAAGTATATCTTCTTAAGGATCGAATACGAGAAACATTGTTTGATGCGCAATACAGTTATACATTCTAGTTGATAGATGTTATTTATGTTTCTTTACATTCCTTGCAAAGCCAGATAGATGATTTATAATCTACCATGGGTAGATGCAATGTTCTCCTTATGAAAGGAGATTACTTCATTCTGTTCATATAGTGAATTATCCTACTTGTTAATATAAAAAGAACCTCTGCTCAGTTTATAAATGCTTAATTTGTGATAATAATATGGTCGGCGGAGAGTTATATCTCTCGCTGGGACAATTACAATTGTATCACCCCCGTGGGACCCAAATTTTTAGGTTGACATGCACGAGGAGGTGAAGACCTTTTTGTAAAGGAAGAACAACAACTGAGGAAGCAGTGATAGCTCAGGTTGAGTGTATTGTCTGTCATGTCTTATAGATATGAGTCCTATGTGTCGTCTCTGTACTCTCAGGTCCTTGGAGTTGGTTTGTACTGGTTTTATGAATCAATAAGAGATTTTGGCTTATGTGCCTTGAGGTTTTATGTTGCTCATGTGTAGTTTGGTAAAACAACTATTATATGTTATTCTTGAGATGAGATGTACCGGATATGTACAATGTGAATAATGATGTATATAAGGTTTTGGACCTTTCAGTAAGAGTTTTCTTTGGAATAAGAGATAAATGATGAATTACTATGATAAAATTGTCATACAATGATTTTCCGGGCTACTCCCGGTCCTAAAGATAAAAGGGATTAGCCCCGCATGTTCATCTCAGAGCAAAACATGGTAGAGAAAAAGGGACACATGGGGAAAAACGTGATTGAGTGGTGAAACCCCTGAACGGAGAAGATCCAAGCGGTCCTTGGCATAGAACACGCGATCTTCGGCCTTTCGGCGGTGGAAAATGTCTTCTTCGGCGTTCGGAACGGCTGGGGCGTGCTTCTGGGCTCCGTTCTTCTCTCCACACCTTCTCGGGACGTGTGCAGCGGCTAATGACGTGATAGATTGCTCTTGGCCTCCGTCATTAGGTATAATCACTGAGTTAGGTCGTCAAAATATCACAACCATCGGATTTAGAAAGATCTGAAGCAAACTTGTATCTGACGGTGTCGATACCATCGACGTGAGTCGATGGTATCGACCCTGCATGATATCGGCTGGTCTTCTTTTCTTTTCTTTGACACGCCTGATGCTAACTCGATACCATCGACGAGGGTCGATGGTATCGACATCCTAAGGTGTCAATTTCATCCTTTTGTGTCGCTGTAGCTCCACTTGTCGATAGTATCGACTTTTGTGTCGATAGTATTGACTATCTTCTCGCTAGCAACCTAATGGTATCTCGATACCATCGACTCTCCTGTCGATAGTATCGAGCTTGTGCTGCTCCTTGCGGATGGCTGCCTGTGGTTGCGTCGATGGTATCGACCACTGTCGATGGTATCGACAGCAGCAGATATGCATTTTTCCTGAAATTGCAACACAAATGCACATAAGCCGAAATAAAACATGTTATTGTAATCATTTATGCTCAAAATACTAAAACAAGGGATATTTGACATAGAGAAGGATCATATACCAAAGTAAATGATTTATGCAATATTAATCACCAAAATGACCAATAAATGCATAAAACACAAGTTAAACAAGTCTATAAATGCGACTCAAAATCATCACATCAAACTCCCCTAAGCTTGAACTTTGCTCACCCTCGAGCAACAAAACCTTAGAATAGAATTGCGAGGGTCAACTATAGAACAGATCATCACAACAAACATTACCAAATGATCCCTGCCAGACATTCACATACCGACCCTTACTAACCACAGAATGATAATTAATTTTCATACTGCCTGTACTTGATTTAATAGAGCAGCTGATGCTTGTAATTCAAAGAAAGAGATGATACAAAATATGTACCTTTGAACAAGAATGTAAATATGTTACTTTGGATCTATGTGAGAAAGTTTTCCTTTGATGGATCTCTTGATAAAAAGGTTTTAATTTTTAGTGATTTTTGGTAATCCGCTGCTTAGTGAACGCTTCCGCATTAGTTAATTATGTTTTTATGAGTTGTATGCCACAATTAAGTGGTATCAAATCTCTAGGTTCGCTGAGTCTACAGAGACATAGGACTAAGGTTGTAGAGTTTGTTCTAAGTGTCTTCCAATTATCTGATAGTATCTTCTGCTCACATAGGAGAAGAAGAACTTGAAAATGACTGGAGAACATGAGGAACACATTGCTAAGGGCAATGTTGTCGTACCAGAAGAGGGTGCATGGGACCAGGCAAGAGGAGAACAAGTTCCTGAGAATTTCCACCTTGACCTAATCAGGATAGAGAATCCTATGTTATGCTCTTGAAGGGTAGGATGGGACAATAGTAATGCATATAGAAGACTGGATACTAGTATTACAACCTAAGTTACCCGTCTTTAATGCATAAACTTTGGGCTTTGAAAAGATTCCTGAGTGACATGGTCATGTTAGAACAGTGGAAATGTGGGAAAGATTAATAAATGGTAAGAAAGTAGACTCTGCCATAAGTCTGGACAAACAATACATATGTGATGAAAGTGCCCAAGGAGGGGCAATAAGCTGAGATTTAAGGTATGGTCTCTATAATTTTAGAGACATTTTCCTAGTTATCCTAAAAAGCCAAAGTTTTTGGTGTCACTAGTGAAATATATGCCTAGTGCACCAGGGCAGTAGCCACTAAGTGAAGGCAAAAGCAACAACATGAAATAGCTAAACACTATGTGTTGAGCCAACCTAAAGTAGTAGATAACCATGATGGGTAATAGTCAAATGAAATATATTCATTCTGATACTTTATTTCATGATTCTATGTGTTGTAGTTGTTTTTGATCTTCCTTTGACTAGTCCTATAAGGACACAAGGAAGATGAGAATCTACATTTTACTCAGTGATTCCTTAAAATGTTTTATAATCTTCCTTATTTGTGTGTTAAAAGATAAGATATAAAAGTAATGCCTGAAGAAAATTCAAGAATGAAAAATCCTATGTGTATAATGATATGAAAGGTGAGGAACATGATAGTAAATAAAGTGCATACTACCTAATCTCAATACATATATACCTTGGCCAGGTATATGATTATTGAAGATAAGGCAAGTATGAAACTCTTAGATTGTTATTTTTTTTATTACTCTGATCAAGTAGTCATTCTGAAACAATCTAGAGAGTATAATGTAATTAAAAAGGAAAAGCTAAGTGAACATTCCTAAACTAAAAGGAAGAGCTATGTGAACATTCCCAACTAAAAGGAAGAGCTATGTGAACATTCCCAACTAAAAGGAAGAGCCATGTGAACATTCCCAACTAAAAGGAAGAGCTATGTGAACATTCCCAACTAAAAGGAAGAGCTATGTGAACATTCCCAAATGAAAGGAAGAGCTATGTGAACATTCCCAACTAAAAAGAAGAGCCATGTGAACATTCCCAACTAAAAAGAAGAGCCATGTGAACATTCTCAACTAAAAAGAAAAAGCTATGTGAACATTCCCAACTAAAAAGAAGAGCTATGTGAACATTCTCAACTAAAAGGAAAAGCTATGTGACCACTCCCAACAAAAAGGAAAAGCTAAGTGAACATTCCCAATTACATAGAGTTTAGTAAGTGAACTTTATGAATAAAGGATTACTGAGTGAATTATCTATGTTAGATATATATGTTTTTCCTGTTGATAAATATTCTTGGGTGATGATAGAAGTATGCTCTTTTATGCTTTTTCCTTTCAATAATATGGACATCATATGTTAGGGGTTTATGCTTTGCATAAACATAAACATTGATAAGGTTGATTTAATGAAAGGAACTTTGTGTGGATTACAAAATCCATGATATCTCCATGATATTAAGATATTATGTGGAAATTTGAGGGTATGACAACTGAATAATCTGTACTTCCTTTTCTTGGGATTTCAGGGACGGAATCCTTGTTAGGGGTTTATAATTTGTAACATCCCTGACCTGGGTTATGTGTTAACCCTAGATGTCTTGCCTAATAAGGTTGAGTAAATACTTAATATTATCTTGGGAAAAGTATTTAGGGCTCATGAGAAACTTATGTTACAATTTTGGTCCTGTTTGAACAATGTTGAAGCAATGTTTGCTTATTTTGGACTAAAGTGCAAATTACCCTAGTTGAGGGGTTAAATTGCAAATGTTGCATGACAAGATGTTCTTCTGATGATGAGACATCATAAGAATGAATATGATGTAGTGGTATGGTTTTCACAAGCTTGGGCACCAAGATTAAGCTTGTAAAGCAATCCTTGTGCATTAAAACCTGGTTTTGGTGTAAAGTGCAATTTACCCAAAACCTAGGGTTCAATATGAAAATTACCACTTCAACAAGGTCCCTAATGTTTCTTGGCATCATGTAGAGCAAATAAAATGAGAGGGGCGCCTAATTTGAATTAAGTTGGAGGAGAGAAAATAATCAAGATTTAATCCTAAGTGAAACCCTAATTCAATTTAGGGCAAAAATGAATGTATTAATTAAAGGGCCTTCAAAAAAAATTAAAATGGTTGGATTCAGATGTGTGTGTATGAGCTTAAAGCCTTGTAAAGGCACGAACATATCCTAAGGAGGTGAAATTCCACTCACCATTATAATAAGAAAAAGAATTTCCACTCAAATATGGATATTCTTATTATAAGGGTTAAGGTGCTTAATTTCTTTTCCCTTAATTCATGGATAATGGAAGGGAACTCGGTGGGGAGAGAGATTACCTTGCATGCAAGAAACCAAGGGGGAAGTGGTGGCAAAAATTTTGGAATTAAAAGACTTTTATAAAGAATTTTTTCTCTCATCAATTTTCTTATAAAAGTACCCTTTCCAAACCAAAACAAAGGCTTTTTCAGATTTCTTTCTTTCCCCTTGCTTGGAAAACGACCAAGGAGCTGTGGAGGATCAGGAGGATGACCCCCAACCTTTTGGGAAGGTTCTTGACCTCCTTTCACCTTGAATCCATGGTGAAAATCGAAAATCAATGCATGAATGCTTCATATCTCGATTCCCTCTACAAAAATCTAACCAATTCTTTTCACTCAAAGCTTGAGGACGACCCTTGGAATAGTGAAAGGAGTTGCATCTATCATTTTTTCCATGATATTGGAGCTTTGGAGCTCAATTGGAGGCGGGTTTTATAACTTGAACCCTTAATTTTATTATTGCAATCAATTCCTTATCAATTGGTGATCATTTCTACATTTCCAAAATTAAGTTTGATTGATTGATGCAATCTCCATGGAAATCATAGTAGATTTGGTGAGTTTGGAGCTTGATGATAATGACATCATCATAATCACACACCTCCCTAAATATCTAGGGCAAACGGTTTCAATGTTGAGTCCAAATGGTTTCACCAAACCGTTTGGTGACCAAACGGTTTGCAAACCGTTTGGTGGTTTGGGTTCCAAACCATTTGGAATGGTTGACCATTTGAGATGGTTGACCGTTTGAAGATATATGCTGTGGTGATTGGATTTTGATCCAATGGTTCCAATTGGTTTGATCTTGAAGGTCTCAATTGTGAATGATTACTTAATTGTAAACCCTAATCGACTAAGTGTTGAATTTCCAATTGGTTGAGATGATGTTTAGGGTTGATTGACCCAAATAGTTTCAAAACCATTTGGGAATCACCCAAATGGTCTCAAGACCATTTGGGGATCACCCAAATGGTCTCAAGACCGTTCGGGGTCACCCAAGACCGTTTGGAGGTGTGACAAAGTGGATTTTAGCAAAATAATGAGATAATTACTCTTTTGCCCTCATTATACCTACTAATGGTCCCAAATTATTTTTCTTGTATTCATAATCATATTTGAGACTCAAATCTAAGATATGGTGACCAGTATAGTTTTTATACACATTATAACACTTCAAATTGGATTCATTCATCACTTTGTCCAAAGAATCTAATTGGTCAATTAAACTTTGTCTTTTGGTTCTCAAACTTTTTCTATATATTATACACATTTTTATGAAGCTTTGATACAAATTTGCTAACAATTGGACATTCCTACGATTTTCTATGAATTCTTGAAGTTTAGGTGTTGAAAACCCTTCATTAGCCATTTTAATTGATTTTTTCCACATCAGCTATCCAGGGCAAAACATCGGGGATGCGTTTTGGTCCTTGGATATGCCTCTCACGGATCCAGGCCAGATCTGATGGTCGTTGTATCATCTTCAACCTCCCGCTGATTGTGGGGAGGTATAAATGCTGCCAAAACCAACAATTTAGCGATCTTGACCTCGATTTGAAAATCTGAGCGGACAAAAACACCCGCCTCATGATTTCAAACTGATCTAGCCCTACTTTGACTGGGTTTCTCTCCTTTTGTGCCGCAAAAATGACCCCCTCACTTCCCATTCTCATCCTTGCGGCCATGGTTGCTGCTCTGGGTCCTCCACCCTAAAATCCAAGCCCCGAGGCTATAAAAAGGCTCCCAATGACTCGCAGATACCTCACCTTGCTCGAGAAATCCCCATTGCTTGCTGTTTAATCCCCGAGCACCCCTTATCTTCCCTAACTTCACCTCCTGCTGCCATGGCGTCACCGCCGCATAGGACCTCTAGGCGTCTGCTTTCCTCACCATATCACCTCAATCCGTCGCCGCCATCCAACTCGTGAAGCCTCAGCGATCAGATACAACATGATTGCGGCCTCCATCAGCCACTCCTTCCCCTAACTCCCCTCCATGCCGACGACCCTGCTCCTCCCCATTTCTGGGCTCGTGAGGACCTGCACGAGGAAGAGAGGATCCCAGACCAGATGGTCCAGGAAGGAGAGCCCCGATCCAATCGCTAGTTGAACCAAGGTCTGAAATGAGAAATCAAGTGTGAACCGACCAATCAAAAGCCTGAACCAAATCCCAAACCAAGTGAGCCACCCCACCTATGTGGCTCCATCTTGGCCATTCCTGGCGCATTTGACGGCCATCCCTTTTTCAATATAAGGTATTTTACCTCCCTCTCTACTCGAAAAATAATAAATCGTCTTGATCTTGCTTAAATCATATCTAATGCATCTGAACTCCAAAATTTACAAATAAGTAGTCAATATTGATTAGAAAAATCTAATGCATCATTTAAAAGTATTTTTGAGACCAGATTCCAAATGTTGTTTGTTGCTGTCCATATATTTGATCTCTTACTTATTTCATTTATTAAATGGCTCTATAATGATGTTAATTCTTGGAAAACCTAATATCTGACTCTAATGATTACCTTGAAATACAAATCTAGATCCAATCTAGTTGACTCTTGAAAATGAATCATTAGTGATCTTGATCTATTTTGATTTAATCTTAATTATAATGGATAATGAGTAAATCTTGATATTGATCTTAATCTTGCAAAACCCTTGATACAGTTTTGACCCAGTAATCTGATCTTGAATACAAATGACGTTAGAACAACATGATGATCTAAAGATTTGATGATGACTTGGATAGGGATCATAAATTAGGGTTAAAACATGTACCTAGAAAACCTAGATAGGTGATTCACACTCGAAATACTTGACATGGGAAATAATATTGGATATATTGAAATATTGGTTGATTATAAGTGAATGACCCAACCCTAAGGTTGACATAGGAAAAGTGTAACCCTAATCTCAAATATTAAACATGATATCCAAATATCTTGATCTTAACCCTTGATCCTATCTTGATGATTTAGGATCTGACTCGAAGGGTCTACCTATTATTTGTTGATTATACTCGAAATCCTTGGTGAAAGGTACGCTATTTATATAACTCCTCCTTAATTGTATTGAAGATACTTTTATGTATCTCTTGACCGTATGCTTGGCTATTTACTTGGATGAACTACTGTTCCCTATGATTAGTCTTCTGTTTTTCTATACAATATTTTGAAAAACATGAAAACATAAATTGCATGCCCATTATGACTGCCCGTATATTGATAATGATGATGATATGGATAATGTTGATATTGAGTGCAACAACCCCCTCATTTGGAGGTGGGACTTGTGCATTGGCCTCCTATGTTCCTATGGTGAGAAGGAGCCTAATGACCTTCCCCATCGCGTTGGGGTAATAGAGTCACACAAATTATATAAGCATGCTTCTCAAATTACAACATAATGGGAACTCGTAATAAAATTCGAATTGCTTGAAAAACTTGTCGAATAAATGTTGGTTTTTCAAATTGCTTGTTATTCTTTGAATATAAGTCCTGCCAAGTATACTATCTTGTTATAAATTGTTTTACTTGATTTTGATAGCGTACCGTGCAATTGCATGATTGTGTCTTGATTTTCTTGATTTTAGGCAATACAAATGGAATATTGAATAAGATCGCTTCCACACTCATACACTCTGATGACAAAGATAAATTGGTTATATCTCCATATTGGGTTAGTTGTCTTTTAATTATCCAATTTTTGAGTTATTTATTTCTTATTGTATATGCCAGTGTGATTGATCTTATTGGGCCACTCAGGGACGGGCGCTTCAATCCTTTTTCTACTGTCTAGGCAGTAGGGTTGGGATTGGGGTAAGAACGGTTCTGTGACCGGAGGTCTAGGGTTAAGTATGGCTAAGTGTTTGAAGGTCCAAAGGTACCAAATTGAATTGCAACTAAGTGCTGATTTGATAATCAATCCAATGGTCCAAAACCCTAATTGGATGTCATGGATTTTGATGATGGAATGGGAAAACAGTCTCAAGACTGTTTGGTGGTCATCCAAGACCGTTTGAGGTCAGGTCATATCATATGATGATGTCATTGATTTCAATTGATTTGATTCCACAATGTCAACCATTGATGGATCCTCGATTTCAAACCCTAAGTGATGGTTTCTTGATTATCAAACCTAGTTCAATTGGGTTAAAAACCCTAAATTGAAGGTCTAATTGAATGGTGATTCAGTGGTCCAATTGATGAATGCTTTAGTGATTCAATTTATAATTGGTCCATGGATTGAAACATTGAATCGATTGAGTGTTGAAGTACCTTTTTGGTCCATGAGGTTTTGGGAAGGTTTGGTCTAAACGGTCGCAAGACCGTTTGGGACCAAACGATCTCAAACTGTTTGGAGACCCAAAGTGCAAATGGTTTCAATACTACTTTGTCCAATTGGTTTCAAGTATAACTTGTTCAATTGGTTTTCAACCAATTGATGTATGAGAACCAAGATCATTGAGGGTCTAAGTATTTAACTTTGTGAAGATCAAGATGGTTAATACATTTGAATATCTCATGTAATTAAAGGTCCAATATGGTGAACGTATTTAGATACTTAATGCATTTGAAGATTTCAATGGTTAACCCAATTGATCACTTTGTGGGATTGAAAGTTTAATTGGTCAATTCTTTTGAATTCCTTATATAATTGATGGTTTAATTGATTAGACCATTTGGACACTGAATATGATCAAAGGTCAATTAGCTATGTGATTATTAAAGATGTAGACCCATGATGATTGTGAAGGTTAACCCTAGCTATGTGTACTCAAGTGAAAAGTTGACCTAGATTAATCTTGGAGTAGCTAACATCCTAAAGAGGATGAGAGAGAGAATGAGAGAGATGAATGCTTATATAATTAAACCCTAATTCTCTCATTATGAGTAAACTATGTGATAAGGTTTGATCCATATTAATGAGGTCATGAAACCCTAATTAGAGCAATGCTATGTGTGAAACCCTAATTAGAGAAATGCTATGCATGAAACCCTAATTAGAGCAATGCTATGTGTGAAACCCTAATTAGAGAAATGCTATGTGTGAAACCCTAATTAGAGCAATGTTGTGTGTGAAACCCTAATTAGAGCAATGCTATGTGTGAAACCCTAATTAGAGCAATGCTATGTGTGAAACCCTAATTAGAGCAATGCTATGTGAGAAACCCTAATTAGAGCAATGCTATGTGTGAAACCCTAATTAGAGCAATGCTATGTGTGAAACTCTAATTAGAACAAAGCTATGTGTGAAACCCTAGTCTAGGGCAAAGCTGAGTGTTATCATAAATCCAGGGTGATGATGTAATCCTAACTTAGTGTAAGAATGAAGGAAACCCTAATTTAATGGGAATTGTATATCCTAACCCTAATTTGAGTATGGGGTAAGAGAAACCTTACTTGGATGTGAATAGAAAACTTTAATCCCTAAAATGGGGTAAGGTGCATGAAACCCTAATATAGGGTAGTGCCACTAATCCTATGTGAAGAAGTAGCACTGGGTGATGTGTTGTGAAATCTTAATTTCACATAATACTAGGTGAATCCTTGATATAGAAGGATGATTATATGAAACTCTACTGAAGAGTATTACTATGTGAAATCTAGAAATGTATGGAATATTCTATGTGAATCCTCAAATTATAAATATGGAGAATACTATTCCTAATAATGGAACAGTTATTAATGTTATGACAAATGTAACACCTAGAGAGGTTGATAATGAATATCCTTATATTAATAGTTCCTAACTCAAGGATGAGTCCATAGTATTGGAAGTGGTTGTATATTCTAAGTGAGTGACTAATGAGTAATACTTTACATGATAAATGTGATGAACTGGTGCATAAAGTATTAGGATGGGGAATACCCTAATACAAGCTAAGTGTATGAACTCAAGTAAGATAAAGGTGTTGAGGGAAGTGATACAATAAGATATGATAGATATCACATCCAACACCCCAATATTGGTATACCTTGATGTGTTATAAGTCCAGAATAATTGGATGAATGACACATGAGATGTGTCATGTTAATGGTTACATTGAGATGTAATGTACTCTGTTGAATGTAGGCTAACATGCCTTACGAAAAGGTTAATCCAAACCTATAAACTATGATGTAATCATATTCCAGAAAATATGAGAGAGAAACTCATACTTTGTGTTGATAATACATTCAATGATGAATGATGAGAATAAATAAGTATGATTGAATACTTATGTTATCCATATTGATTCCTTGCTATGTGAATACTAATATAGGGTAATGCTATGTGACACCCTAATACAGGGTAATGCTATGTGAAAACCTAATACAGGGTACTGCTATGTGAAACCCTAATACAAAGTGATGCTATGTGAAGTTCTAACATAGAGTAATCCTATGTGAAGCTCAAATATAGACTAATGGGTTATGAATGTAATAAGATAACCTTTGTATTGCATGGTACTGATATGTAATGGTATCGTGATTACTAATCATGCAGATATGTTGAGATGATGAGCATAGCCAGGTATGAGCTATGATGTTCTGTATACTAAAAATGTTCTATAGGCCTTATAAGCCTTCATATGCTTTGTTGCTTAGTGATAGGTAACCTACAATTAATAAGTCATGTGTGTCACATGATGTGCTAATTATCTTATATTTTTTATGAGCTTGTGAACTATGTGCAATGCTTTGTGTAGCAAGAATTATAATGTCCCTGGGTCAGATGATATGAAGGTATGAAGTTACCTAATAGTGGAAATAAGTGTTCTATAGTGAGTTATGGGTTCAAATACCCAGATTCTATAATCATGATAATGAACTTATTAAAAATGGAAATGTACTTGATGAGGTGGGGGACTAAGATCCCAACACTTTGTGAAAAGAGTATGGCTACATGCCATGACTCCCCAATGACAATGCTAGGCATTAGATATATGGTCTAAGCCTGAAGAGAGTTAATGCTGTGGTAATGATTCTATAGTGAATAAATGTTATACATGTTCATCATATTCCTTAAAGGATAAGTGACATGTTGTTCTATCAAATTATAGCTGTATTGCTTTTGATAAGAATGATGTTCTAATCTGTTAGACATTGAATTAACTGCTACCAAACAAATATAATTCCTTTGTGTATATTTATCTTCTTAAGCTGCAATAATAATGTTTCTGGTGGAGAGTTATATCTCTCGCTGGGGCAATTTACAATTGTCTCATCCCCGTGGGAATCACAATTTTAGGTGGACGCGGACGAGGAGGCGGGAATCCTTTAGTAGGTGAAGGGCAGCAACAACACCAACAAGGACAACAGTGAAGTCTCAGGTGGAGACATTGGCTGTTATGCCTTGTATAGATGTAGATAGAGTCCTATGTGTCATCTCTGTACTCTCAGGTCCTCAGAGTAGTAGTTAGTGCTTTCGAGATTTTGGCTCAGTGCCTTGAGATTTTCATACTTCCTGTACTTAGTTTAACACAACAGCTGATGCTTGTAATTCAAAGAAAGAGATGATGCAGAATATGTACCTTTGAACAAGAATGTAAATATGTTACTTTGGTTCTATGTGAGAAAGTTTTCCTTTGATGGATCTCTTGATAAAAAGGTTTTAATTTTTAGTGATTTTGGTAATCCACTGCTTTGTGAATGCTTCCACATTAGTTAATTATGTTTTTATGAGTTGTATGCCACACGAATGGTCTCACTGAATGGTCATCTGGTCTGAGGTCCAACATCTTCAGGACACCTCCAATTGATTGGTTGGGCCACTAGTCGATCAGTTTTGTTCCTCCTATTGTTAGCCCCCCTAGATCCTCCAACAAATTGATGCATTTTTATCTGGGGATGAGTATCTTCTTTGTCATAAAAAGAATTAAACCTATCCTAATGCTATGAAACATATTACATGGTAATAGGAAAATCTTGAGTTACATTTGAGGAGAGCATAGCAAGGAGAGAATTAATACTTTTACATTTAGAAGAGAAGACAGAGTCCCAATATGCATACCGAGATACGAACATGAATAAACAACCACAACCAAGCACAACATTGTAGGGTTATTGGACATGACCATGCTAACATCCACCATCAAAACCAACTTTAGGGCAACACATATAAATTATTTATATATCGTATCCGATATAAATAGTTATTGTATGTGGTCTTTAATCTGATGTGAACATTAATCATTTAAACATTTACATCACATGTAATAAATAAATGACAAAAACCAAAATTTGATCATATAGATTAAAACCCAAAGCATAGTAGTTTGACGTGGCACTGATACCACTATAGGGAAACCTGGCATCAGATGAGGCAGCGGAATCAAAAATTTCATTGCCATATTCTCCTTTGAACAGTAGACCACATCAACAACTATGTAATGGGAAGGATGGTAGCGAATATTATACCTAGTCTCAGAGCAAGTCCAGTGACAATCACTTGCTTTAGCGTGCACCTTTCTTTAAGTTTCACCTGGACAATGTCAGCAGCGGCCTCCTGGTTGATCACCATATATAGAAGTTGACTTTGTCCTCCTAGAGACATGAAACAACCTCCTTGCCTCTATAGTTGTCCACATGAACCATCGTGAACTCCTGTGGTTATGGTTGAACGGACAAGAGAGTTATCCCTTCTAGTCAGCGTGCTAGCGCCAACTTGCTATCCCAATTTTCTCTCCCTTACTATCCCTCCATTTGACAGGTAAGACTGCTTGGTTTCTCACGTAACAACATCAGTGAGAAGACAAAAATTTCCAGAGCTTGTTGTTGTCTCTCTAGAAAGTTGTGACAATCCCTCTATTTATAGGAGGTTTAGGGTCAAGATTTCTAATCTGAGTGGGAGTTGAAGAGATGGAATATTCATGAATTTAGTAGCCTATGGACAAAGAAATGACTACTTCAACAGTGAACAGATGGGTTGGCATGTGAGATGATCAGTTCAACCCTTGAATCAGTCCTTTCACTATCTTTCACAATAGCAATTGTATTGGAAATTAATATTTGATTAATGCACAACATGAAATCAACATCAATCCTTGATTCAATTGAATTGATCAACCAAATGGTCAATTCACAACTTGATCTAGTCGGTTCACAAACATGAGCCGATTGATTTAGTTGTTGAACTGTCTGTCTCATGGTTTTGATTGCCAATGTTGGGACAACTTACTTGACACTTGAATCCATCAGTTCAACCCTTGAACCGGTCGGTTCATAGTCTATTCAGTCAACTTTTTACCATTGTTATTTAAATTGAATACATAACACCTTAGTAATCAAGTTTAAGCTACATTCATGAATAAACTCCTATTCCAAGTTGTATCCTATGTGTATGACCCTATATGTTCCAAGTTACATTGGAAATGAATGCATGTAACTAATTTTATGACATGACAAGTAATGATTAGTATCTATCAAGACATCATTGCTACCCAAGTAATCAAAAGGTTAGAGAACAAAATTCTACCTACAATTTGTGATTGGTGTTACAATTTTTGTAGAGTTCCTTTATCACTGATATCCAGATTGAACTTGATGCATGCAATCATCATCCTCCTTAATATTAAATCCATATTCCTTGAAGTAGAGAAGATTGTCTAATATATATGTAAGCTCAATAGCATATATTGACTCACGTGAGCATGACCATGAATTTCTCAGTCTCTCTTATCAAGTGGTTAGGATATCATACTCCTATAGGAGAGACAAATCCATCTTCATCACTCATAGTCATCCTCATGTGTCAAAATACATATGAGCACCACCTCTATGGCGACCCTTATTCAAGGTCACGATGAATGGTGTCAAAGTGCATAGAACGATATGTGATGAGTGTAGTGATTTCAAGTCTAAGAACTACAATCAACACCATCACTATGAGAGATGATTCTGACTACGCTATACTCTTATGTGTGATTTTTGTCTATCAACCTTCCAAAATGACATCTGACTAGGGACATAACAAGAATGTTTGTACTCTTAACATCCATATGATCTCATTGTTCAGGTCTTCAACCACATTGAGTAATATCATTCTATAGACATTTATTATGTTACATTTGTAACAATTGGGCCCATTACCCAAGGCTCTAGTAGAGTTTTAGGAATGAGGACTTACCCCACAGATCAGTACTGGTCTTAATTGCATGCTTTGTCCTCTCTCACACACAAGCCAAGATAAATTTCCTGACTGGCCAGCCATCCTAGTACTACTTTGTGTTGAGCACGCTTAACCACAGTGTTCTTCAGCGATAGGCTCCTTGAAAAGGAGGTGCACCTTTCTGACATGGTAGTCCAATCATTCCTTTTAATATTATTTTGTCTGAGGCCCCAAATCCTGGGACATTATAATCTCCCCCACTTAGACTCCTAAACTCCTCATCAATGTTCAACTATATGGCCTCATAATTTGTTCCCCATTTAAGTGTAGACCTAGAATGACCCATGAACACCCAACTCCCATCCACGACTACTAGTGCAAGAGTGACTCCATCTCATCTCCCTTTCCAACTTGCCTAGACCACATGGCTTAAGACTGGCTTTCCACATGCCCATGTGGGCCCCACCTACTAGAGGGGAATTGGCTCTTGTACCATTTTTAACACCTGGTCCCAATACCCAAGGCTCTAATAGAGTTTCAAGAATGACGACTTTCCCCATAGATCACCAATAGCCTTAACTGCATGCTTTGTTCTCACTCACACATGGTCCATGATAGACTTCTCGACTGGTCACCCATCCTAGTACTGCTCTGGGCCGAGTACACTTAGCCACATAGTTCTTTAGTGATGTCCTTGAAAAGGAGTTCTACCTTGGTGACATAGATTGTCCAATCATTCCTTTTAAGATTATTTTATATGAGGCCTCAACATCATTATCTCATAACTAAATGAGATAGAATAAATTAGAAGATTGCTTTATTAATCAAATCATTTACAAGATATGGCATTACGATCATCATATGATTGGCTCTCTGGGAATGCATATCAACATGAATGATAAATCATGATCAAACCGAAGGGAGAGAGGGGCACTAGAGAAATATTCATTTGAGTTAGGTTCCTAACACGAAGAATAGGATTTTTTGGGTTGATCTTTGGTTTTTAGTAACACTAAGGTGCTCAACAAATTCAAAGGGTAATAAGAAATACAATTAAGACTAAATACTAAGCAATTAAAGCAATTACACTAAGACCTGAACTGGTTTGGTGCAAGTCATAAGTTATGTGGAACTCATTTTTGGGAACTTGATTTTAGATTTTAGAACTTAAGTTTCATTCACTTCCATGTGATTGGTTTGCTGTAAGTGTGATTCTAGAAATTCTAAAAAAAATATTAATATTTATTCTGTATTATACAATAAATAGGGGAGGCAAATAAGTAAATAAAAAATTATATCCATAGCTAAAGTGGTTTCTTAAATATAATAACATCCCTAAATGTTCAAGTTGTGGATATTTATCCTTTTAAAATTCTTATCATGGTACAATTATAAATTTAACAAAAATGTCATTGATAAATATTACATCACTTTAGTTTTCATTCAATTGTTCAAATATACTACATCATAGTATTTTTAGTGCAATTTTAATGTAAAAAATATTGTATTGATATCTATTTTGTTTGTTTCTAAATATTTGTGTTGGTTCATTATGGAATACAATGTACAATATTAATTTTTAATATACTCCTCGCACAATGTTATATTAAAATGTCAATTTTAATATTATGTAAATCAAATTTGAAGATAATAAATTTTACCTAAACCACATTTGTATTCACATGGTGTGGTGTAATTTTTTTCCATTATACACATATTTTTATTTTCAAAACCATAGTGATAAAGATGGTTATGATATATAATGTTTTGCAATAATGCAATTATGGTGCATAATATTTTACCATAGTGTGGTTTTGGCTTTGACAATAAACCATATCTACACCGTAAATATTTGTAGTAGTTAATATTTAATATTTCTCATTTGTGAAGAATGGAGAAAATAATTGTATAGGAAAGCATTGTTAGTTAGTGAAGAACCCGTTTTCCCCTCTTTTTAAGAGGGAACTAAAGAATTGTGTTTTATATAGAAGTATCTAACTCTCAAGAAGTCACTGGAACTCATGTTTCCCACATACATAAAACCAGTCATGAAAATTGTATAAGGAACTCCAGTTCATAATTTTTCTAGACCAATTACAAAAAATGAATCGGTGCCTAAGACAAGAAAAAAAATCCAAACACTTAACCTTATACTAAAAAGAGCAATCCTTCTTAGAAAACTTGGGGTGCAACTAACTAAACAAGGAAACTAGAAACACCAGACTAGAAATTATGCAAGAAAGAGTAAATAGAAAACTGCACTAGTAATTAGCTAACAAGAACTATGACAAGAGACTAAAGACTAGAACTAACTACCCTCGAAAAGGTGAATTGAATGAACAAGACAACAAGCTAAGTAAGCAAACAAGGAATCTAACTAGGTTAACAATAGCTAAGAAAATGAGAAAATTGGGTTTAAAACAATTAATTGGGAATGTGGGTTGTTTGTGGTAAATGTGACAATCAACTAGGTTGAGGGTTTATAACATGCAACATCATTCAACATCAAACCAAGCAAGAAAGTTAAGTGATAGTGAATTTTGCTAAACTACTAGTTGGCAGTCGATGGAACAGGGTGTGTATAGGGAGACTACTACCTGTCACCCCATCCAACCTTGAGAGGATCAATTGAATAGGGTTTGGGTAGAATTCAACTATGACCTAACAAGTCTAGGTTTCTATAAGGGAAGCTTTTGGGGAAATTGGGGGAGAAAGGTAGTAATGAAGGGTGGAAATTAGGATTTCCACCTCAAGCCACCTCCCATCTAGCCTTTCAATAGCTCCAACCCATTTGCACTAATAATGTCCAAACTAGCTACTTATAGCTCTCACCTAAGTGAAGGAGAATGGATATATGTGTAGGAAGAGGAGTATCTAGCTAGGGATCTACTAGTTGCATCAAGGAGAAAAATCTCAAAGTAGCCACATCTCACCTATTTCCCCTAGTACCAAGATTTTGGCAGCACTATTCACATAAACGAAGCTGGGAACCAAGATAGAAGTAGAATATAACCATTAAAAATGAAATTAGAATGTTTACAAATTATATCCCCCAACATGGTATCAACATCAAATTTTCCACCTCAAACAACCCACAATGGGAGCTTAGCCAGACATGATGAAAGAAAAAGAAAAAGGATGAGGAGAAGAAGGAAGAAACTCCATGAATGTGGATATAGAATATTCAATCTTCACTTTGATCCTGTCCAAGCTTGACCTCCTTCTTCAAGGGTGAGAAATGACATGGAATGTGGAAGGAAACTAGTCAAAACCCTTGAAAACTAGGGTTTTGAGGCCGAGGAAGGTGGAAATGAATGGAAGGTAGGTGGAAAAGTAGGTGAATCAATGAATGGTTAGGGGAGCTTACTGTCTTATCTTATTCGCCACCAATTCCCATATAGGAGCTTAGACAACATATGATTAAGTGGGGCCATTTAGATAAAATGATATTAGGGAAGCAGTATGGCTTAGTGGTAATGACGGTCATTCTGGACATAATAGTTGTGGTGGGGTGAGTAGGAAAAATTATGGTGAGAGAAAATAGCCATGTTGAATGTTGCAAAATGACACTGGAATTTTGGGTTTTGAAGTCATGATAGCATGATTGTGCTTGGCATCATGGACACACTGGGAAGAAAAATTGTAGTGCCATCAAGGTAGAACGGTTTTGCTGGGTAGCTTGGCCATTTTGAGGTTGCTAATCTTGGTCATTTTCTATGGTACAAGCATTGTAGAGGCTTGGCAACATAGCCATTCTGGCCAGCACAACCATGTTGAGGTTTTTTTGGCATGATCATTTTGGATGAAATAGTCATGTGTCTTGAGTTACTTAGAGTAGCTTCCATTGTTGATTGTCACTATGATCTTTTAATTGGTGGAACGACCATTTTATTTCATCACGGCTGTGATGATAGACTTTTCTTGCACTTTGATCTTCATTTTGCTCATCCATGGTGTTTTTTTCCTTGGCGTGATCTTTGGACACTTGGGATACGTCAGTGCACTCTTGGGATTAGTTTGGACTCATCAAAGGGTGAAGAAACCCTAGGATCCTGTTCCTTATCTCCTTTACATCCAAAGTGTGGTCAAAGGACCTGATAATCATGAAAAGAACATCTAAAATTGCATCCAACTCTTAAAATAATATTGTGAGGAAAGCATGAATTGTTAAACATCTAGATGTAAATAAATAGGTAAATTGATAAAACATAAAAACCTAATTAAGGGACTCATCACCTATCCTTGTTTAACATAGTCATCCTAGATCTAATGCAATAAAATATGACACCCAACCTGAGATCACCACATAACTATGTGATGAGATTGTACAATACATATCAAGGTAAACCAAAACCAAAAATTTGGTTTGGTATTAACTAATATCATTCAAGAAAGAAGGAAATGATTTTTTCAATTGAAATATCTACAAGATTCACACAATGATCACAAAAATGTCCATTATATTCATTCACCAATAGTTGAATATACAATGTTCATCATATGTGATAGCGACCACAACATCTTCATACAAAAAATATGCTTGTCCATTATTTATGACATAAGTATCATTTACAAGGCATATCCAAAATTTGAGTCCATGATACATCAACGTATAAAACACCATACCTAGGAATAAGTGTATAGGAATGACACTAGACACCACAACAGGAGACACTCCCATATTATGCTCCTTGCTTCTAAAGGTGTCTCCTCACTAGAAAAACCTTGGGGTTAGATGTTTATAAATGAATAAGTGTGTGAAACCATGAGAGTAATATCAAGGTCCAAGTGAGATATAAAGCCTATGTAGAGTAAGCACGATATGCAAGTTATAATCTATATTTTACAATATGTAGTTAATTATTATAGATAAACTTCTATACAAACATCTTTGAGTAGTAAAGTAAGTATAGTGTGAGAATAGTAACATAACTACACAAGTCATGATACACAACTTGATTAATATTCCAAAATTAGTAAAAAGCATCATAATTGACATTTAAAAAGTTATATGCAAAATTTCATTCTTTTAACTACACAAAAGTATAAATATCACCTAAAAATAGTAGTAACAAAGGTTTCAATCCTGAAGATCCCAAATTTTAATCCCAAACCACAATAAAAATCCATATTTAGCCCATATAGCATGTAACTAGTGAAATTAAGTGATTATGTGGAGGATTTGACTTACATATATTACTAAACATAGGCTAAATCACTAGCAATAGGTGAAAAACACTTTTGCATATGTGAATGGCCAAAAACCTAGCTCCAAGGTTTACTAACATCTCTAGAAACATCCACTTTTGCAAGTGTTATCTCCAACTAGGCAAAAGAAGGTGAGAAGAATGATCTTCAAAGAAATAGTCTAGTTTCCATTGTAGATTACTATGAACTTTGGCCAAATAGTAGATTGGTTACAAAATAGAAGAAAATAGGAGATGAGGAGAATACACGTACATCAATCGAGCAAAACCTACTTAGGAATATGATTACAACCTTTTATCTTCAAGAAACTCAAGGAATCACGTCATGTAAGATAATTTTGTACAAATTCCTTCTTCCAACTTCCCCAGGATTCTCTTGCTCGAAAACTAAACAAAAGATGCTCTGGTTGAAGGGAGTGCACAATTGGAAAATAGTCCATAAATGCATTATTTCTATAATTACTAGCCCTGATAAACCTCCATAAGGTTACTTTGGCCCCAAAAATACTATATCCTTAGACAAACCCCCCCAATTGATGCATCAAAAACTAGATGCATCGACCCCTTTCCACACACATTGACTACACATAGGTTGCATCGACTGCAAAATGGTATTGTTTGAACACTCACTACCTTGTATTGACTCAGAATGGTTCACATTGACGTGCACATATGGTAAAAGAGGCCCTTCTAAGGTTTCTTCACTCGATCTAGCACATGTAAGACCCACTCATAACATTCATAATGCATTGAACCAATCAATCGGTCAAACACACATAAAGAAGGTTCTTATTATGTCTAGGACTTCTAAATTTTGACTGTATCTACATCAAAACATTAAAATATAAATCTGAATTATTACATAGAAAGGTTTTCTGTATATCAAATACATTTAAAAAATCCATAATAAACCACACAAATCATGTGATTAGGAAAAATAATGAGACACTAAAGCAAAACAAGGTTTTGGGGAACACTAGTCCTCCCATAGTATCTTCCCTGAGTCCTCTAGTGATTGTTGAGGTGAAGAAAGAGGTGGAGAGAAAGTGTCTTGGGAATCTAAGTAGTCCTGGCCAGAACTGTCAAAGGTAGTATGGCAAGTGATCTATCAGCAAGATGTGCATAGATAACCCTAAAGGAGAATGAGATGGAAGTCTTGCAACCAGAAGAAGACGGGAAAGGAGAAATAGATGAAAGGGTTGAACTTTCCCTAGTGAAGAAACTACTCATGGAGAGCCCATAAAACTTTACGGTGATGAAAAGGGTGTTTTTGCAAATATGATTGGTGTCCAAAGAGGTCTTGTTCCGCCAACTGGAAGGAGATCTATTTGTGATACAATTCCTACATTATAGGGACAATGAAAAGATGCTTGATGGGGTTCCATGGATATTTGAGAACCATCTGCTACTAACTGAGGTGGTGAGTAAGGAGATTCAACCATCACAAATCAGGCTAGGTTTCTTCCCTTTCTGGGTAAGATTCCAAAATATGCCGCTAGTCCTTAAAAACACGAAGACAATCTGGGCGGTGGTGGGACAGTTGGAGGAAGTCTTGATAGTTGAGGAAGATGTTGGGAATTGGGATTCAACATGTTAGACAAGAGTAAAGATTGATATATTGAAACCATTAAAGAGGATTAAAAAGATTTAAGGAAGATTAGGCAAAAGTCTAGACTTTGAACTTCAATATGAAAGATTGCCTACCTTGTGTATCCTATGTGGAGGATTGACCACAATGAAAATGACTACAACTTCTGTGAGTCGGTAGTGGAGAAAAAAAAATGATGTGGGGGATTTGGATAAAAGCATCACCTAAGAGAAGACTAGAGAACACAAGGGAACTGTCTTGGGGTGAGAAATCAATAAATAAAAAAATAATCTTCTACAACACACCACGAATGGGAGGCACTAGTAGAGAGGAGGAGATAGACACTGACACTCGGCAAGGGAACAAAGAGGGAATTTAGCAAAGTGCTACCATAGAGGTGACTCGGGCAGAAGTGTTGATTCCCCCTAAAAAGCAAGAAGTAGTTTCAATCATGGTGGGTGGAGAGAACAGTAAAGACAACACACTAGAGACAAATATTGCTGTAACTGGAGGTAGGGAGGAGGAACATCACCACCAAGGGCCTACATACGTAACTCATGAGGGACTAAAGAAGAACGGGGACCCACAGATGCAAAATATGAAAGTTGTACAGGAGGAACCTGAAAGGGACGACAAATGCTCAAAGAATTTCTAGAAAGGAAAATGAACAAAAAAGCAACAAAAACCCAAACGCAATCAACAAGGACTTGAATGTTATAGCTGGGTCACTAACCAGAGGTGGGCCACTAACCAGAGATGAAAGCACCCAATGTGACAAAACAAAGTGAACCAAGGGTGAACAAAGAAAAAGGAAAGATAACAAATGAAAAGGGGGAAAATGTAGCAGTACAGGAACACAAAATGATGGATGAGATGTGGGATAGAAAAAAGAGGAAGCCAGATAGGGATACGGTCCCTATGTCGATGGAGGTTGACAAAAAGGGATGCATGAAGAGAACCAAGTTGGGATACAAGGCACCCAAGGAAAACAAATGCTTTTGAAGTAGCAGTCGCTGACATGGACCGGCACTGTGAAATAATGAAGATGTTCAGCTGGAACTATTTGGGGCTGGGGTACCCCAAGATAGTTCAAACACTCTAACACTGGTGTCAGAGAGAAAGGCCCGACCATGTATTTTCATGGATACAATGATTGACAAAAATACACTAGACTACATCAAAAGGAACTACAATTTTATAGAAGGGATATGTCTAAGTAGTGATGGCAACTCCAGGGGTTTGGGGCTATGGTGGAGAGACTTGGAGGTCTCAATGGAGTCCAAAGCACCACATTGAATGCATGATGATAGATAAATAGAAAAGCAAGAAATGGTGAGTTGTAGGCATATATGATTGGGTATCCCAATAATAGAAAAAAAGAACTTGGTAATTGATGAGAATAATGCATAGTAACAACAACCTTCCTACCATATACATGGGAGATTTCAACAAAATTACAACTGACAGAGAGAAGAATGATGGTAATACGAGAGTTGAGTCTACTAAGCAAGAATTTAGGGATGCAATTGATAATTGCGATATGATTGATATCAGCTGGAGTGAGCCCATCTATACATGGCACATAGGTACCAATCCTAATACAATGATTAGAGAATGACTAGATCGCTTCCTGGATACAAAACAATGGAAGGATATTTATAGAGACAAAGGTGAAGCACATGCCATTCACCATATTGTATTAATACTCATAATGTTGAATGCCTACGGGGGAAGAAGAGCTATGACAAACATGGTTTTAAGTTTGAACTATTCTGGTTTGTTGACATGGAATGCACTAGGATCATCCAAAGTATTTGGGAGGAGAGCGTTGAATAAGAAATCTACAAAAAACTAAAAATTGTGGCACAAAGCTGAAGGAATGAGCGAACCACAAATTTGGCAACCTTCGGAGGAAGTTAAAAAAAGTGGAACAGATGCTGATTGAGGCACAAAAGGTGATTGGGTCAGATGACATGTTAGAGAAATCTGAGAAACTCAACCAAGAATTACCGGAGCTGATCTAGATGGATGAGAGTTATTGGTTTGCTAGAGAAAGAACCAATGAACTATGATACGAGGGAAAAATACTAGCTACTTCCACCACAAAGCGTCACAAAGAGCTCGAAGAAACAAGGTCAAAGGGACTGAAGATGAAGATGGGTGATGGGTGGAGGACCAAGGTTGGATGAATCAGATCATTCTTAACCACTTCAATAGCCTCTTACTTAGCATCGATCCTCTACACTTGGATGAATCCCTCAACGTTATTGCATCGATGGTAGAAAGTAGGATGGTAGAGAAGATGAATGAAAAACCAACAAGAAAGGAAATCTGGGAAGTGGTCAGCAACATGCACCCGAATAAGCCCCATCGAGATGACAAGTGAAGGCCCTATTTTTTTTAGAAGTGTTGGAATGTTGTAGGAGACAATGTGGTGAACTTTATTACTAATGGGTGGAAGGGGGATAAGAAGATTGATAACATCAATAACACAACCATATCCATGATCCCAAAAGTTAAAGAGACAAAGAAAACCATAGAATTCAAGCCGATCAACCTTTGCAATGTGATGTACACAATCATTTCAAAGTTGCTAGCCAACAGGTTGTAAGGTTTTCTACCCAACATCATTTCAGAAAACCAAAGCACATTCATTGTTGGTAGACTGATCAACAAAAACTCATTAGTGGCTTATGAGATGTTTCACGCTATGAAGAGGAAGAAGAAAGGCAAAGAAGGTCTCATGGCCATAAAAATAGACATGACTAAAGCTTATGATAGGATAGACTGGGTTTTCCTGGAGTTCTAATGAGGAAAATGGGCATTGGGGACATTTGGAGAAAAAAGGTGTTAGAGTGTGTTTCATCAATCACACAGTGATCATGCTGCTTTGTACTGTAGAAGGTGTTGTGAGAAGGGGATCCAATCTCACCATATTTGTTTCTCTTGTTCACTGACTCTTTCTCCAGACTTGTTACAAAGGTGGTGGGTGAAGGGAAAATACACAATATTCACACCAATTCGGAAGGACCTCGAGTGACTTACCTCTTCTTCGCAAACCACAATGTGCTATTTGTGAGAGCAAACCTCAGGGAAAGCTCAATGTTAGCTAATCTCATTAGCTTATACGAAGGAGCTTCAGGGTAAAAGATCAACTTATCTAAGTATGCGGTGTTGTTTTAGCAAGAATGTGTGTGAGGAACAAAAAAGGGAAGTCTTGGAAAGATTGCAAATTAAGATGGTGGAGAAGCACACCAAGTACCTTGGACTTCGTACCTCTATGGGGAGATCTAAGAAAGCCATTTTTGTCTAGGTGAAGGAAAGGTTTGGAGCAAACTCTAGGGGTGGAAAGAGAAACTTCTCTCAAGAGAAGGCAAGGAAACTCTAGTTAAGGTGGTTATCCAAGAATCCCTTCTTACATGATGATCATCTTCAAACTACCTGAAGGATTGTTGGATGATATCAATGCCATGGTAACTAGGTTTTGGTGGAGGGAAAAAGGAACAAAAAGATAGCTATATTGGAGAAGTTGGAGGTCTCTATGCAAACCTAAACATAAAGGGGGTCTGGGATTTAGAAACCTATGGTCTTTCAACTAGGCGTTAATGGCCAAACAGAGTTGGAGGCTACTGAACAAACCTGATTCACTTGCTATAAGAGTCATGAAAGGGAGGTACTTCAAAAACTCATCCATTCTAGAGGCTACTCGTGGTTATGATCCTAGATTCACATGGATAAGTATTTAGGGAGCAAAATCATTGATGAAAGAAGGCTTATCGTGGATGGTGGGTGATGGGTCAACATATGGGAAGATGATTGGATACTAGGATGGGTAGAGTTATTGATGGAGGTACCAACCCAGCTTGTACATGGGTAGTGGATCTTATGGAGGAGGATGGAAAGACTTGAAACTGGGACCTACTGAACTGTTGCTCCCCCCCTCATATTACTGTTCGAATTGCAGTAATACCACTAGGGAGAGGCAATGGGATAGATCAAGTGTGTTGGTGGCCTGAGAAGAAAGGGGAGTTCTCTGTGAGAATGACCTATCATCTAGTTGTTACTGATTAAATTGGGATGAGACTACAGAGGATGAATTCAAATTTGTAGGGTTTTTGTTTCTCTATCTAGAAGCTAAAAATCCCACTTAAATTGGAACATTTTATATGGAGAGTCTGTTCATCCACACTTCCAACATGTGGGAGGCTTTTCCATAGACATTGTGCGCCAAGCCCCACCTACCCTTTCTACCCTAACATTGCTGAATCCATATGCCACACCTTGTGGGAAATCCTTGAGTTGTCTCGTATTGTGGCTGAAAAATCATCAAAAGATTTCGTCAAATGCTTTATTGCCTGGTATTCAATGCTGGAGAGTGAAACCTTGCTTGAACTCTACAGTGGCTACCAGGCAATTTAGAGGGGCTGAAATGACTTTGTGTTCACCTAGAAACAACCTTATCTCCATCACTAGCTGGAAGGATCAAAGCCATGATCTGTAACTACAACCTATACAGGAAGAGAGTCTCGTTCAACAAATGGACTAAAGACCATCCTTCCATGTGCCTACCTCTAAGTGTAGGAGTTTTGAAGATCAACTCTAACAGAGGATGGCAGGAGGGATCTGGGGTAAAATTTGGTGTTGTGATCAAATATGGGAATGGTAGGATTCTATCAACAATACAGAGATGAGCTGAAGGGTTGTGGGATGCAACCATTGTGAAAGCTGAAGTGGCACTGATGGGTGTCTCTCTTGCTGCTGAGATGAGTGCTAGCCATGCAATGTTGGAGTGTGACTCACTCTGCATGATACATAATATAAATAATGGTACAAGAAGTGGTAGCTACACCGGATGCACAAAAAATGAAATCAGACACATAGGTCAGACGTTCCTTAGCTTCACCTCTATTTTTGCAAAAAGAATGGGCAATTGTTTTAACCATACCATTTCTAGCTCTACTACTAATGCAAGCCCCCCATCTATTATGCTCACCAATTTCCCATATAATTGGACTACAATCATTACAGACCATATGAATAAATGAAAGTATGGGCTTTATATAAAAAAAGGTTCTAGGGAACACTAGTACATGTGATTGAATTCAAAATAAAATAATGCAAAACATAATATAATCCTTGGCATTAGGATATGATTTCTCGAGTACATTTACAATCCAAGTTAATAACTCCATTTTCCAAATGTTATATTAACAGAGGAGATCTTTGGGAGTCTGTTTGACATTTCTTAGAAGTGAAATTGCATCTTGTAATTCTTGTGTTGATAGTGCATCCCATCAAAAGTAGGAACTATAACACCCTAGAAACCTTTTATTTTAGCATTCATGTGAGATTGTCATTTTTTATTCTTTGCCATATTTCGCTTGTCACTAGATACTTCGGTAAGACTAAAGCTATAGGAGCACTTGTTTCATCAGATATCCCATAGGGGGAAAACATGCCTATGATTTTAGGCTATAAGAAATACTCATGTAAATAAGTTAGTTGTGAGTGTCAATAGAAAAAATTAAAGGTAGAGAAACAATGGTAACACAAGATTCTACATACATCTATATGTAACTATACATATAATACCTAGTTTCAACTTACCATGCTCTTCTAACATGTTTAATATAAAATTTTTGAGTGCTTATAACCAACAAATGGATACTTCATTGTGAATTACAAGGCAACCTCTACCATGAAAGTTGTCAACACTCTCTTCTATTAAACACACTCTTCCCAAAGCTACAAGATTCATGGAACTCCATGAAAGGGTTAACATCTACTTATATGACATTACAAGAAACAAGGGACCCCTCTATGATTTCTATTATAAATAGATCTTTTGAAGATAAATTTGAAAAATAAATTCATTTTTGTCGGCATGCTCGATGAAAATATAGTATGTGTGTTGTAGTGACGTCCAATGATACGTTGATGGTGAAGTATGTTTGTGTCTCATTAGGAGTTTGAAGACAATGAAACCTGGGTTGAGCAGAAGTCTTAGTTCATTCCAAAAATTTGGCATTTGCAAGCATTTTTGTATGAATTGCATTGTGATACTATCAATTATTTTCCATGTAACTGTATGTTTATATATTTATACCACCTATAGAGGAAGGAAATATAGAGTATTTTCAAATGTAAACTCTCTATTAATCATTAAGAAATCATGAAAGAAAATACCATTGACAACTGGGTCAAAAAAGAAACATTTTGAAACATAAATTCAAAGAGAACATGAATCAAAATACCTACATAAATAGTAATTATGTAAAGTGTGATTGAAAGAAATTTGTATAATATAGAATTTATGATTAAAAAAATAGTGTGTACATTTCTTGACTAAAAACATCAAGTAAATAGTGTATACACATTGTCATGAACAAAACATTATCACATTGTTAAGTCAATAAGACCAATTACAAAGTATCCATTGAAACTTCACATTTTATTATAAGTTAATTTAATTAAAAAAAACCACATCCCCCTTTTTAGTTAATCAACACAAGAACATGTGCTATCTAGATATTTTTGTTTCAAATATAATTGTTTGCATGAAATTCATATTCAAACAAAAATTATCTCAAATAATTGGATTGTAACCTTATGAAATCATGCACAATTAAATTTCCAAGTGTGATACAAATAAGATTCGAAATAAAGTTATGGAAATATTTTGCTTTAGAAATTTATTTTGTGTATAATTGTTTAATTTTGTAATTTTTTATCAATCTGAAAAAACGAGGTACATAATTATTGAAGACTTCTAAAAAATTATGCACCCAATCAAAGTACCTTTTTAATGATAAAACATACAATCAAAATTCCATTGAAATACACATAAACACTTCCATCTGACACATATTGTATCATATCTTTCTATCTAATATTTTATGGATCATGCACCACATTCACTAAATTTGGATTTCATCAAATGCTAATACCTGTATGATTTTACTAAAAAGATAGATGATATCTAATCAAAGGGTGTCCCTAAGACAACAATGTTTTGTGGGTTGATGGAGAAACTACATACCTTCCATGTGTTGGTGTTGTGTCCATGATTACACCACATTGTAGGGGGATATTGAATGAACTCAATTATCCCAGTGACTATCAAGCACAATATATATGCTAGTATACTCTTGAGAATTGGGCCTAAATTGTAGGCATAAATGACTTTATGGGACTGAGCAAGGTCATGATAAACCCAAATAGGACCATACAATCCACCAAGATCGAACTTCACCTATCTCTATGACCATACAAATAAATATGCCTATATGTGAGTTGTAGGATACCAAATAGGGATTCATTTAAGTACCAAACAATCAAATACCTAAAATCTTGAATTGTTGCATTGAATCTTGATCAATACATGAATATTTACATGATGCTTACCATGTAGAACTGATCCCTATAACCCATCATGTGATGTTAATCAACCACCACAATAGTCAGCCTCTAACAATCTTGACTTCTACTCTAACTCTAAGCTATGGCGCCACTTTCCATTTTCATTGAGCTTTACTTTATTCAAAGAATGTGAATTACACAATTCATGCTAATTCACTTGGAATGAAAATTTTTTGTAGTATGTAAAGAAAGCATTTATGGGTATAAATCATGAATTTCATCATTGTTCAAGAATAGTAAGGATGGAGTTTACCTTTGTGTGGTTTTTTTTTCCTTTGATTCAAGTATTACATTCATGACCTAGAAAAATTTAGTGTAAATCATGTATTGTAGATATAAATCTTCATACAGATTTGCACTATGTGGAAACTACTTCTTTAGTATGTATCATTATTTCTCCTATGTTGAGATATTATTCCAGGGATGGATGATAATAATTTAAATCATGTCTGAACTAGACTGTATTATATAATTTTTCCTTGTGATAAATGTATCATTCAATATATATATATATATATATATATATATATGTGTGTGTGTGTGTTTCTCTCTTACTAAAACCCAATATACATTTCATTAATAGATATTTTTGGATTGATAAACTTTTTTTTTTCAAGTTTGTTCTCTTAGTCTACCATGCACAACTTTGTTGATTTCCATGAACTTGTTTATCTAATAAAGTTGTTGATTTTTCCTTGTTCTTGACTTAGAGATATTTTTATGTAATACTTTGTAGTGCATCAACCTGTGGGATGGTACTTCATTTAGACCTCTCTTAGGTTGAAAGAACTCATATTTCTAAAAGTATCATTTAATTTTGCATCTGATTCACAAGTAATGGTATCAAATCCAAACTCAATTTGATTAACACTTATATTTAAATGTTCTTATTTTCATATAATTTCACTATGAAAAATGGGACATTTAAGTCTCAGAGGAATTCACATATACCATGTGTATGAGTCCACCATTTATTGTTATCGTTACTCTAAAATTATATTATATATTTAAGGTTTAGTATAGTTAGAGAAAGCTCAAATCAAAATTACGTTTCAATACAATAATTTTTTAATATTTAAAACATGATTTAAAATTTTCCATGTCTCATTTATTTATATTATATTGTTAGTCACAAATTACATTACAAGGGAATTTGTGTTGGTTGGACCCAAATTTGTAAAATTTGAGCATACTGGTTTTGGTCAAATATTAAGTATATTGAGGGTTGATATGTTCAACTTATTTCTAACCTCCAAGAGTTATTCTTATTCATCCTAGACTCTTGGACCAAGCAAACATTAAGGTTTGACACTGTTGTGGATCAAGGTAGAGTATTCCCGAACATCATTGGAGACCAAATCACGACCTTAGGTCAACCTAAAGGATAAAAATAGACTATTTGATTTCCCTTTTTGCTATGTCATTAGCTACCCTATTGCATGCTCGTCTGTTGATTGTAAACCTACTATCATTATTTAACCTTGTCCCTTTCTATCTTTTGAAAATAACATTTAATTGAACCTTGTCCCTTTCTATCTTTTGCATAGAGGTGTGTATTTTGTAGGTAGATGATTTTCTGTACTACCATATAATATGTTTGCCCATTACGCAATCCTTGGATTTAAGTAATTTCCACATCCTATGATCCCCAAATATATGGCCTGAAGTTTAGCTTCGATATTGTCCTTGCCCTTACGTTGATTGAAACCCCCTGTAGTCGACTCTCCTTTCTCACCTATCAGCATGAAGTTAGTGGCTACTTTATCCTTGTTCTTCAATATTGATGCATATGCATTTATCACTAATGACCCTTGGGGAGGATGAACCCAGTTCCCATTATTCTTCTCCATAGAAGTTCATCATTTGTTTCCTTTTTTAACTTTACTCAGAAGTTGCTAACATCCATTCTAATATATTTGAATTGGATCTTCAGGCTTGCTCAAAAATCGTTAAAGACCAATTGGCACCGGTTGTGGCATAGTTTCCATACTACAGTTTCAAACCATGTTGGCCAATCACTCCTATGAACTTGGTTCTTCATGTTAACTACAATCTAGATTTTTTTTATTTGTAGCGATTGATGATCGCCTGTGTCACGACTTTATGGAATCCATACATTATTGTCTTCTTAATAGTGCAGTAGGGCGTAGATGGTTGTTTCATCTTCTAAACTGCACCTTAGACACTTAGGGTCGCTCATGAATCCTCATCATATCTTATCGGAGTTAGTCATCAAATTGTCATGCATTGCGAGCCATATCATCATCTTGACTCGTTGGGGGACTGGCAACTTCCTTATGCTTGTCCAACATCCTGGTGCATTTCGTGCAATATTCCTTTAAACTTTGTTATACACTAGCTTAAATGAGAAGCATCCTCTTGAGTCATTCATGTAAATGTCTTCATCAAGTATTGAGTCTCCATGTTGGGGGTATCATGGACTTGATGTATGAGGAATTGTCATTAGTGAACCATTCCTTCATAAATCATTCATCCTGGTTTCCATCTTTGGTCATTGTGAAGCTTATTTTCAAATCCTCTAAGCCAAGGGGGTACTCTTACCTGGCCTCACTTGTGGGTAGCTCCTCCCATTCACCCTTTGAGATGCCCATATGAATGTATTATCTCCTGAAACAATTTCATTCCTGGTTCTTGCTTGCAACAGGACCTAGAGTCTAGGTATGAACTTCCACATCTTGTATCCGTTGGCCATCCAACTTCCAATGCAATGTAAATATTTTTGTCACATGACATCTCTCAGTAGTACTGATCTTTCTGATATGAAATCCCAACACGATTTCATACGAAGTTCTTCATTCTGAAATCTCATGCATTAGATGTTATGGCCACCACCATTTGTCTCAAATATGACTTTCTTCCAAGACATGAGGTTGATGCTTCGTGTTCCCTTAATAACACACCACAAAAAGTTTCTAATGACGTGGTCACTATTATCAAAAAATGAATCTGGTAAGCGAGTTGTCTACATGGGTATATAAGGGTCGAGTTTGGAATGGATTTGATTGAGGTAGAATTCCTTCTTGTGGAAGCAATCTATGGACCAATGGAGACACCTTCGATTCCATCTTTGTGATTGCGCCAGATAGAATTCTTTTTCTGCACTATCGTGTAGGATTGGGACTCCTAGATGGCTCCCCGATTCACTAGTTTCTTGATTCCATGTTCATCTAATAACAATGCGTCAACTTCTCACACTCATGCTTTTTTAACAAGAAAGTAGCCAATCTCTGTCTCACCAAGGTCTGACTTGAGGCCCGTTCAAATTGTTGGAGACCGTGCATCATGGTCCGAGCTTGCTGTAGTGTAGCTTCCCCAAATAAAATTAGATATTCATCAAAGAACACGTGAGATACTGACAGTCCATTCCTTGTTGCTTTACTCACTTGCTAGTGACCAACTAACTCTTCCTTCACAATGGCCTAGCTCATGCGATCCGTACATAGTACAAGGACGTAGGGGGATAAGGGGACCCCTTTTTTTACTTCTCTTGAAGCTTTCAATGGCTGCAAGTTTCCTCCTTCCTAGGTTATGGAAATCTCTCATGTGGTGATTGATGTGTGTCGTTTACACACAATTCACTAGAGGTTGATTTTTAGAGTTTAATCTTTTGTTTATGATGAAACAACTAATTAAGGTTAGCTTATTAGTATAGAAAGGGTCAATCCCACAAGAAAACGTGATTACAATTTATATTTGAACCATCTTTGTTTGAAAAGATTTTATTTGCCATTGATTGAGGGTTTGATTACACTAGAGAAATAAACAAGGAGTACACTACAACATGAATTAAAAGTTACACTAAGAACAAATAAAGAAAGAGTTACGGTGAGAACAATTAAAAAGAGAGTTATAATAAGAAGAATAATAGAGAGAATTATGATAAGAACAATTAAGAAACGACTATCTATGAGTAGAATTTTAGTGCAAGAAAGAAAGAAGGTGATTGGGAAGCAAGCGTTTAGAAAACAAAGATTGATTCAGTAATAAAAGATATCAATTTATTGGTTTTACCACCATAACCTGCGTGAAACTAGATCGATAAGAACCACGAAGACAAAGAAGTGAGATGAAGGTATGTAAAAAAAATCCTCAAATGCATCTATAAAAGTAGAACTTCGGCAAACCCATTGATCCTGACATATGCAGATCCTTTCTCGAACATCCCAATAAAGATCCTTCTGAGATCTCATCCGAAGTTTTTTACATTTTTTTTCTCGAGCTTTCAGGTCTGACATCTCATCACCCAAGACTAACTTTCAGTGAAAATAAGAAATCAAGTCATTTAAATTGTGCAGTAATCGAAACAAAGACCACCTCAAAAAAATTTATCATAAATAAATTGATCTAATCTACTATGGTTATGAGACTACTCCCCATGCCGTGATATGGAAAATTATTCATGATCCATAGAAATTAAACATGGAATGAAGGAAGGAAGAAAGGGAGCCATAGACTAGAAAAGAAGGAAGAATTCGAAAGGACTCTGGTCTATGACAATGAAATGTTTGTCTCTCTTAATTCCTTGCACCAAACAATAAGACCAAGAACGAGAATTGAACTAAGAATTTTTAATGAAGAAACAAGAGTACAAATGTAAGAACTTTAGAATGAGAATGTAAACAAGTGCTAAAATAGAGCAAGATACAGAAAATTGGATCCCCCTTCTTGTGGAGTCCCTCCTCCTTTAATAGGGGAAGGAGGGGTGGAAACCCTAAGGAGGGGAGAAAAAAGGGCTTGCAATGGCTAAAAAAGCATGTCTGCTGATAGTGAGTCGATTAACTCAGAGGTCGGATCGCTCGATTCACGTTCTCAGAGGGGAGGGTCAGAGCAACTTTGACTGAGGGTTTTTGAAATGTGAGTGGGAAGCTCCAACCTTGAGGCGATGCTAAAATATGATCTTCCATGTTTCTCCAGTCGGTAGTCTGGTGGTCCCAATCGATCGACTAGGACATGTGGATGAGTAGGTCTGAGGAAGTGCCTCTAAAACCCTAGTAAGAGGGTGGCAGCACTAGTAACTTCTAGGGTCAGTGTGATCGTGAAGAAGTCTTATGTTTGATGGCTTTGAGTCCATCTATGGAGGCATCTGAATCACCCATTTAGAGAACTGAGATGGTCAATCCACTTGATGAGTGGCTTGGTTCGCTTGGGTGATGAAGCTTATAAGTTTGAGGCAAATAGATCAGTTGGCTAGGTGAGTCCATCAAATGGCTTCATTCTTTGGGTGACTTCTAGACATGTGAGTCAATTGACTCAAGAAATGGGTTGATCGAATGGTGACTCTTGAAGTAGATTTTAAGTTCATTTTTAATCCTCAGTACTTGATCTTTTTCCCATTTGATTTCAATGGCTAAAAATTCCTACAATTTGAGAGACAATTCATAAGGGTTCATGGAAAGGAGATAGAATGAATGAGATCACAATTTATTCCTACTTTAGGAATAAGTAACAGAGAATCCTAAATAATAGTCCAATAAGATGCAATTAAGATGGATGAATATGTATTATCAAAATACCCTAGACTTGAATGCTTGCTTGTCCTCAAGCAACAAAGAATCATAAACTATTCCAATTTGTACTAACAACATGTCCTTCCTCACCCAAATAACATTACTTTGTTCCTTACCTCCTTTCTTGTCACAAAATCATTTCCTAGAATAAAAAATACAAAATTCCACATTCTCTATTAAAACATGTTTCATAGATTGTTTCTATATCAAGACTTTGTAAAGAAACATCTATTATATATCCTTTGCTTTGACACTCCCACATTTCATTCTAAGTATTTCATAGGAACATGATGAATGCGATATGGAAGGAAGTGATCCCTCCTCTATTCAACTTGGGATCTTTTTATTCATGCATTGTAGTTACATTGACCGCATTTTTTTGGTGTGTGCTTTGGCATATTTTCATGATATACACCTATTAAATACGAGGTATATGGAGGAATTGGTGAGAGGATGGTATGCATGACACCCCAGACTTGGGGTTTGGTATGAGGTGGTTTTGATTTTTTCCTTGCGACGAGGTGAAGATGGTGGAAGAAGGTTGTTCATGTGCTCTCAAAACTTCCATTTTTTTGTTTAGGGGTGTCATTGCATCAGTTTGATTCTTCCTATCACCACATTGTACAAGATATAGAACAAGTAACTCTACAAGCTAAAAATAAAGAAAAACCATGTTTGGTTCTTATTAATGCAATAAGGCTTGCCAACATATCCAAGGAGCAATGCTGGTTTGGGGTCTTGGGTGACATGGTGTTTTCTAATCATGGCAATTTATAAAAGATTTGCAAGGAAGATTTACCGCATTCAATGGGGGTCCAATGATAAAAATCTATTCATTTGGCTGACTATTGCATGACTAAGGAACAAAACAACTAATTTCAAAAAGCAAACAACATGCAAAATAAAAGGATAAAAGAGATAATGCTATAGAGGGAAGATAGGGGTGGAATTAGTACGTACCACCCACCTCCACCCAGGACTTGGAATTTTCTTGTCCAGAGAAAATCCCAAACCTGATATGGAGGAAAGAAATTCACTACGAAGGTGGATATCTGAGTGGTGGAAGAGCAGAAGAGGAAGTGGGGTTGTAGTAGTAGTTCCCGTAATATGGAGAGTTAGGGTCAGGGTAAGCCTGATGGGCCCCATACTCTAATAAGATAGTCTGCTGGGAGCATAATGACCACAATCCACCTGGTAGGACTCTTGAGAACACTACATGAGGTACATGTGGTTGAGCTGATGTCCATGGCTATGTTGTTCACACTAAATCTCTTCCAACTGTTAATGGACGTTGAAGAACCCATAAGGTCTTCCAGGACCTGCACCATCATCTGTGCATCTCCTGGTATGGTGTCAAGTTGGGGGTGGTGAAGGGCTGGTTGCGTCATCATTGACCTCCATAGAAACACTCCATTAATGGGAAGAAGGCTGGTGGGTGGCAATGGGGTTCTCAAGACAAAACCTCTGTATATGTGTTGGAAGGTCAGACAACTCAAAGGTGAGGTTAGCCATTGCAAACCTGGTGTGTCGTGGAAGCTCCGGGTGGACATTGGGGTCCTTGAATATAAGATAGTGTATATCTGAGGCCCCACAATAGATGATGTGGCTAGCCTTGAGGTAAGGGATGTTGATCAATGTTGGGTTCCTTTGATTTGAATTGCCTAGAAAGGGATGTGGGTGAAGTCAAGGAATGTGGAGATGGAGGTGTCATTGTGGCCTATACTGAAGGTGAAGGTGATGCTATGACTGGTCTAAATGTTGATATGCTCTAGGATGGCATTCCCTCAGTTGATCATCTCATTGTGAAGAAGGCACCATAAAGAGTAGAGATATGTTTACATGATGGTGCCTTGGGTGTCGGTCCTATTAAAGATCATGTAGGTAAGAATCTAGTGGAGGTAGCATATAACATGATTATGGATGATGGATGCTTTAGGTATAGAAGGCAATGAAGGAGGCAGCCGGGTGAGCTTAGCCTAGAACATTTTGGAGTTTTATCTATTGTGGTATGAGGTGCGGGACCTCTCCATGCATATGGAGATCTAATCAATTTTTTTGTTGTCATTGATGATAGATGTTATATACCGAGAGGAGATCTCAGTGTCCTCTACAAAGATGTAGATCAGACAGCTGAAGTCCCCTCAGGAGCTATGAAGTCATCTAAAGGTGGAAAGGAACTCAAAAATGAGATCACAGAAGATGAAGTGGATCCTGTATGGAAAGTAGATGATGTGGTTGTTATGTAAGATATTGTCTATGGAATCCTAGATTTTGAGAGTATTGAGGGCCTCACCACATACCCACTATGAGAGCATATGCCGATGGAGTATGCCATATCAAATCACTCCTGATGGGAGTCATTGACAAATTGAATGTAGTTCCCTAGTTGAGGAGCAATGTGTGGCTGGTGTGGCATGGTGGTGAGGAAGAAAGAAGGTAAGGAGTGAGGAAAAGCAAGTGGTGTGAGGTGCACAACTCACTAATGAGTCGGCTGTAGAGAGGAGGGCGGTCTCTTTGTGGGAGGGGAAGTGGGTTGGTGAGGAGGGTGAGTTGGCGATGGGTAGCTCGGCTCTTCGGGGTTGTCAGGAAGGTTGCTGGTGGATCGCCTAGTCATTGGATAGGAGGAGCTGATGGGATGGGTGATTCTTGGGTTGGAGATGAGTGAGTCAAATCCCTCCTTAGATGTAGTTTTATAGTTTGTTCTTGATATGTGAGTCGAGTGACTCACTATGTGAGTCACCCAATTCAAACATTGTGGGGGTGAATTTGAAACAAATCTTTTCTTGAGTCCAGTATCAAATTGAAATGACTATCTTGAAGTATGAATCAATCGACTCACTAGGTGAATTGCCCCGATTTATCAGTCATGGGGATGAACATAAACATTTGAGTTTTGAGTCAAATGCCATTGTGAATCGACCAGTTGGGAGACCAACTGATCAACTCACACTATTCTTTATAAACTAAAAATCTGAAATGAGAGTAATGTTAACATAGAAATTGCAATAAAAGAAAATAGTATAAATTAGAAAAAGACAAGGTAGAATAAGAGGAATGTTTGGTTGCCTCTGAACAAGTGCCCAATTCTACGTTGAAGGACTGACACATGTCTTCACAGAGCCGATTCTGACTCGATATTGGGTGGGGGTGGAGGATCGCTTGATTCTAAATCTTCAAGAATAGGAAGGTGATGTGATCCAAATGACATAAAGTCCTTAGTGGTAATGTACCACTTAATCCTATGTCAATTTACTAAAAACTCACCCTTCCATTTATCCCAAAGAAGAAAAGTGCCATGTGGATAGGCACACTTTACAAGATAGGGGCCGTACCATCTAGATTTGAGTTTTCCAGGAAAAAGCCTCAACCTAGAATTGTATACTAAGACCTGGTCAGCCTCCTAAATGTCTTTCCACTGGATAAAAACATCATGCCATAATTTGGTTCTACCTTTGTAAATTTGAGCATCTTCATTGGCCATCATTCTAAGATCTTCTAACTCATGTAATTGGAGAAAACAATTCTCTCCTATTGCAAAAAGGTCAAAATTGAGAGTTTTGATAGCCCATTTGGCCTTGTGTTCCAAATCTACGGGAAGATGACATGATTCCTCATAGATCAATTGGAAGGGAGTGGTACCTAGACGAGTTTTATAAGTAGTTCTATATGTCCATAATGCATCATTGATTTTTAGGGCCCAACCTTTCTTAGTGCGATTGGCAATTTTTTCGAGGATGGATTTTATTTGATGATTTGAAACCTCAACCTGACCACTAGTCTGAGAATGGTAAGGTTAGATGACCTTGTGGTGGACCCCATATCTTTTAAGAAAGTATTCAAAGGTTTTCTCTAAAAAATGTGATCCGCAATTAGAAATCACAGTGCCAGGCACCCCCAACCTAGGGAAGATGGTATCCTTAAAAAGCTTCATAATAGATTTGGAGTCTTGGTATGAGAGCAAGATGTGCTATAGTATGGATGTATTGGGCATACTAGACCATTTTTCCCGTGTGAAAGATGGTGATGTAACCCAACAGTCCAGGCAGAGCTAGTAGGGCTCACAAAGACATCAATTTAGCAGTGGTAGAGGACAAGGATGTTGACAGGTGTCACATGCTAGTTTCTCTAGACATGGGGCGGCTAGGCTTTATGCCTTGAGTCAATCAAAAGGAGAGGTCAACCCTCAAGCCGAGATTGGTTGGAGGAAGTTGTTTCATTCTGATATGTCTACATCTATTTTACATCTATCTTGAGTTGACCTTAGTAAGATCTTAAGGTAGAGACGTAGAGGTAGTACCCTCTCTTTTCTCTTAGGATTTCGAGGGTGAAATTCTTGTTAGAGGTTTATGGCTTGTAAGACCCCCGAATTGAGTTTTGGGGTAATCCTATTTGCTTTCACTTAATCATGTGATTAGAACCTTGCTCTAATTTTTTGAGATGTAATTAGGGCTTGTGGAGAGCTTAAGTTTCAAGTTTGAGCTTGTTCGGTTGATGTTTGTGCTTTTGTGCTAGTTTTGGTGCAACAAACGAGCATGCGATGTACCTAAGGATGATCCCACATACACACCCTATCCTGATCAAACTACCTACCATGTACTTTCTAATAACCACCATTGTTCCACCATTCCACCCCATAGACATGGTGGGGGAAGAACGTCCATTTTTCCTCACTAATCCTAATGATTCCCAATGCTATTTTGAAAACCTACCTCACTCTAGATACCCTAGGATACTTATAAAATCCATTGTGGTAGCTATGGAGGGGTTCAACTAATTTACTCCACCTATCAGCCACTTATCTATTTCCCCCTACTCCCTCACCTACCATTCCATCTTCCACCCCAAATCATAGCATTATAGGGTTGTGAAAATTCTGATGGATCCCTTAAATGAGTCTTCATATTGTGTCTTTGTGTCATTATTCAAATCAAGATGTTCATATTGCATGCCATTTACTAATAATTCCTAAATTATGTCAACTGCACTTTTGGATACTTTCTGTATGTTTGTATAGGTACTTTGAGCACCGATTGATGGAAGGGAGAGATAGAGGAAGATAATAGGACTTCCCAAATCTTGGAGAAGCATAAAGTAATTCTAAAATATTACCCAACCTACCCCAAGTGATTAATGATTAAAGTAAAAAAAGATCCATGGACGATCAAGTTTAACACTAAAGTTTCCTAGAGAACCCCAAAATAATAGTTCTATTTTAATGCGGTTGAGGTACTCAAGTTCTTATCAAAGGGACATCACATGTTTTAAAGGATTTTACAAGATGGTCACCGTGACCATTTTGGTCAATTTGGTCGTAGTAAGTGAAGCCACTATGGTAGTTCCACTTACTACGCTCGTGGCAATTGATCAATAGTGCAACCATTCTCATGGACCCAAGATCCTACCATCTTAAACAAAATGATCATTGAACCCATCACAATTGTTCCTCCTTCAAGCCATAAAATTGTGGTACTCACTACATCCGTGCTACGTCCATCCATATTTCCCACTTTAAACATGACGTTGAGCTTATATCCACCACAATTGTTTTGTTATATCATGATTGTTTCTACCATCACCCACCACAACCATTCCACCTATCTAACCATTATTCTCCCCACTTTACCTCACTTGACCTGGATACCATTGATCCCAACAAAAATATTTATGGAGGGTGGGTATCAAAGGTTAGTTCCCTAGGGCTTTTCTTTCCGCCACCTACATCTCACCTACCCCATTCTCTCTTCTTTTCATCACCTTCCATTCCAAAATCATATGTTTCAAGGGGTTTGTCCATTCTCCACCCCATTTTCATGCTTTCTACCCAATGAGAGAGGAGGAGGAAGGAGAAGAAGACATCAACTATAAGCTTAATGGATATTTCTATCTTTTTTTTATTATTATACTATAGTATGAGTAGCTAAGTTTCTTCGCCGGTATGTTTGGGGATAATATTAACTTTGACACCATTTTGGGAAGTTATTGTAGAAACACTTGGATTTCATTAGAAGGTGCTAAATTATTCCTTATTCCCATTCTCTATATCTTTCTATGTTGATTTTTGTATGAAAGTAACTAAGATATAGAGAGAAAGAGAAAATGGAGACTAGAGGAAGAATAAATCCTAGTCCAACTAGTGAATCCTTTGTTAATTTCCCTCTTCTCCCACGTACCCCACTACTCCTTTTCCAACTAGTGTTCATATTACATTTTGTTTTATTTTGACATCTTGGCGGAGAATGATTCTAAGGATCCGGATAACAACTAATATATATGTGGATAATACAGTCCTTCTTGTATGTACAATACCCTGAAAGATAGTAACATAAACAAGTCATGGCCAATAGACCTTGTTACTTGTCGAGATACTTCTTTTGCTATACATGAAGAGTGATACCAACATATTTAGTATATGTCTTGATATTTTCTTTTATATTTGTCTGGTTATGGTGGTGATGTCCTTTTCCCATTTTTAAACATAATCCACACCCACTAGGATATATGAATACCCACATGAAGAAGGAAAGGGCCCCATAGAATCCACTCCCCAAACATTGAAGATATCAATTTCCTATCGGGAGGTCATTGGCATTTGATCCGTTTTAGAAATATCTCCAGTACTCTACATTGATCACAACATAGGGCAAACTCATATGAATCTCTAAAAAAGGTGGGAAAGGAGAAATCAATCCGGAGAACTTTTCTAGTGGTCTTTTGAGAGCTCATGTTCCCTCTAGTGGGGCCAGAGTGACATTGTATGAGGATTTGATGAGCCACTTCCTCTGTGACACATATACAAAAAAGACCATATGCACAAAGTCCAAAATGATAAGTGTCATCCCAATAAAAGTGCCTAACATCATGTGAAAACTTTGCTTTAGCATGTACTCTATAATCGGGTGTAGGACACATGTAGAAAGATAATTAATGTAATCGAAAAGGTAATGGGTAATGGGATTTAACCTTAAGCAATTTATCATCTGGTAGTAAATAATCAATTCCATCATCATCACACAAACTTAGGCAGCTAAGATGGTCAATAAATTTTTTAGAGTGTTTCTTATCAAGGATCTCTAATCAAATTCCTGAAATAACTGGATCCAACGAATGAGATAGGGTTTTGAATCCTTTTTAGTCATTAATTATCAAATGGCAGTGTGGTCTGTGTATACAGTTACCTTGGACCCAATCGAGAAAGATTGGAACTTTCGAAGGCATAGACAATGCCTAAAATTTCCTTCTCAATCGAGGAGTAGTTCCATTGTACATCATCTAAGGTTTTGGACACATAGTATATGATATGATGTTTCTTCTTAACTTTCCATCCAAGAATGGAACCCATACAAAATCACTGGCTTCACACATAATCTCAAATGGTAGCGACCAATCTAGAACACAAATGATAGGTGTGGATGTGAGATTTTCTTGAAGCTGGTTATGCAAGATTGATCAAAGTTAAAAGCAACATCTTTTCGAAGGAGGTTGGTGAGAGGCTTGGCAATTTAAAAAAATCAAGGATGAAGCGTTGGTAAAATACAGTATGCCGAAGAAAGGCATGAATATCCTTGACAGATGTAGGAGGGGGGAGTTTGGAGATAACCTCAATCTTAGCTCTATCTACTTCTATTCCTTGATTGCTAACTCGGTGTCCCAGAAAAATCCCTTCCTTAACCATGAAATGACATTTTTTCTAATTTAAAAGTAAGTGTGCTTCTTCAAAATTCTCAAGAACAAGGGACAAATGTATAAGGAAAGAGTCAAAATAGTCTCCATAAATGGAGAAGTCATACATGAAAGCTTCCATAACAGTTTCAGTTAACCCTGCAAAAATAGCAGGCATACACCACTGAAAGGTGGCAGGGGCATTATAAAGACTAAAGGGCATTCTCTTAGAATGCATAAGTGCCAATGGGAAAATAAATGTGGTCTTTTCCTAGTCATAAGGATGAATAAGAATTTGGTAAAAAAACCTGAATCACCATGGAGATAGCAAAAGTACTCTTGATGTATAAGGTACTCTAGTATTTGATCTAGGAAGGGAAGAGGGAAGTGATCTTTCCCAGTAGCCTTGTTCAATTTCCTATAGTCAATGGACATTCTCCACCTAGTGACGATGTGAGTGGGAATGAGACCATTATTGTCACTTTTTACCAGTGGTGCATCCCTTTTTGGGCACAACTTGAATAGGACTAACTAAGGGAGAGTCTGAGATGCATTAAATGATTCATGCATTCAACATCTTAATCACTTCTAATCAGAAAATCTTGTTCAAGTTTAGATTTAGTTTGTGCTAAGGGTCCCTAGATGGTTTGTATTCTTATACCATTGGGATTTTGTGCAATCAAATGTCTTGACTAACTCTTCTCATTTTAGTCATTTTGTATACCAAGGTGCCCCTCTTTGTTCTCAACTCATTCATGAGTTTCTCCTCATTCTCGAGTGTAAGGTCAGAATTTATTATGACTGGGAAAGTTTTTGATTCATCAAGAAAGACATACTTGAGTCCTTCTGGGAGAGGTTTCATGTCTGGGTCTTTTGGCAAGTTGGGCTTCTCTTCTAGAATAGAAATTGTATTGAGGTCCTCAAAATCAGATTGTGTGATTTACTTAGAAGTGTTAATATGGGCCATACATTAGGTGATATATTCATCATCAAATTCAAATGCAGATGGGGAGGTAAAAACAATGTGAAGGGGATCTTCAGATAATTCCCATTCTTGTCTAAATTTGGGAAATCTTGTCGACATAATCAAGAAGATACACTTCCTCCTGGAAGCTTGGGCCTCTCATTCTCTCAAAGACTCAGAATTCAAGGGTTTTCCTACCAATTCATAAAAGGATGGATTTGGCCTCAACTACAATCAGATATTAGAAAGGGAAGACCAATAATGAGGAGGTAATACAAATTTTCTTTGATGTCCATGATCGCAAAATCACATGGAACGTAGGCATCCTTCCCAATCTTTATAGGTATATCTTTGATATTACCCATGTGTTTCATCATGGATGAATCTGCTAATTGGATGGTCATGGTAGTAGGTATCATGTTAAAAAAATCCTAATTGTTTACAAATACTATAAGGCATGATCAAAATACTTGTGCATAAGTCTTCTATCCTTTCTTACAAGCATTATCACCTGGATAACACCCAATCCAAAGGAATCATGATCTTTCTATTTTTCAGACATCTTGTTAAGGATGATATCAAAAGTGGTCCTAGCAAGTTTCATAGTCTCATACTCCTTGGTGGTATACTTCCTAGTCTACAAGGTCTTCATATAATTGGACCATGTTCGCATGTCAGCGAGAGCATCTAAGAAGGGGATGTCCACATGAAGTTTTTTCATGGCATCTATAAATTCCATGAATCAGACATATAGCCTAGTTTGCTTTAGGTAGAACTGATATGGTGGATGAGGCTTGTAAATTGGGATTTTAGGCTCATTGATTTCCACTTATGGAGCTTCAACAATAGGAATGGTGGATTCTTTGAAGGTTACTTTTCAATAAATACAATGTTGTCATCTTAAAACTTATGGGCACAACTAAGAGTTTCTATGGAGGAGGGGGAGGAGCATGTACATTTCTAGATCGAGTTAAGACAACCTTAAGTTGTTGAGGATGCTTGGGATTTTTTCTGGCTGCCCAAAAAAAGGTGTTGGCGGGGGTTTTCTATCTGTGTAGGAGTTGGGATAACTAAGCATCATTATCCTTTTGGTGGGCCTAGTTTGAAAGGATGATCTTCTCTAGAGAAGCTATTCTATCATCAACAAAGGGATTGGTGTCATTCTGTTGCATTTGTGGTGGTGGTTGGTTCAAATTTTGATACACTTGCCCTTGATATTGGCCATTGTTTTGGAAAATACCTACATAATTCCCTTGGTTCCCGAAATTTCTTGGGTTGTTATTATGTGGAAACCCTAGGGGTAGACAATTTGAACTGTTGGCTTGGGTTCAGTCTTTGTTGGTATGCATTTTCAGCTCCACCTGGTTTCTATATTGAAACCCAAGGTGGTTCCTATCCTAATTTGGATTGTAGTAGGCTTTGCCTAGTATGCTATGGATGAAGTTGAGATCTTCCAACTGTTTCCCAATCTCTGGTTGCATGGGGATTTTATAGAGGAACTGACATTGTTGAGTCTGGTGATCACACCCTTGGAAAATGCCACAAAGAGATACTATGAAATTGATTTGTTGAGATTGCCATCTCCTCTCATAGGCATTAAAGGAAGACTCTAAGCGATCCTATTTCATAACAAGAAGCTTAAGACTCTCAACAATAACCTTCATGTCATAATTTTCCTCAGCCTTTTCTACCTTGAGGAGGCCACCGGTTCCTTGTCATGCTTGGGTCTCAGAACTGTATTTTACAACCTCCCATGCACTATCTAGGTTGAAAGATAAAATTTCCTCTAGATTAGGAATCAAGGAAAAAATTGATGTTGTCATCAACACCATGATAAAATATTTTGATAACTTGGGCTTGGGGAATATCAAGGTGGGGGCCAAAATGAAGAAGGTCGTTGAACCTCTCCCAAGCTTCACCTAAGGTCTCACCTTAGACCATGGTAAAGAGGGTGATCTATTTACTAATTTCATAAGTGAGAGAAGGGGATCATATTTTTCCAGAAACTTGGATTGAAGTGCCTCCCAAGTGGTGACACGATTCCCTGCATGGAATTTTCCATATGTTGGATTGGTCTGAAAGGGAGTATTTAAACAATCTCAATTTTATGATGTCCTAAAAAATGCATCAGATCTTATGCAAAGAAAAAAGGTCAGGAAATATTTGAGGGTGGTCTTGAAAAGTTTCATGTTTATTACCGAAAAAAGGGTTGCCTTAGAGCATTGTGATCCTTTGAGTTTGGATCTCAGATTATGGGGCAGTGATATTGGGTGGCACAATGAGATGTTGTGTATAGGTAGTTTTGGGGACTGGAAAGTCCTTCAATTGTTTTTGCCATCGAGCCTCATGTAGCGTGGCATCATGGATTGTTTGTTCAGAGAAAATGACCTCCCTTTGAGCAACAAGGGCTTGCTCAATCCTACGGGTCACCTATTCTTTGTCCATCCTATGATGGTTTGTTCAAGTTTAATGGTGAAAAGTTCTTTCTATTTCCCGATCAAAAGCTGGCGGCACAGAATCAATGTTTTGCAAGTGTTGCATGCACAATTAGATTTGAACAAAGACATTCGTGTTTGGATAGATAATCATGATTGATGACAAAACAAACTTTCGGAATGAAAACTCTATAGAAGGATTAGCACTGCTAGAATGGGACTCGATAGGAAGAGAGAAAAATAAAAGAAGTTTTTGTTCAAAAAATTTTGGGGTTTAATTAAAAAATCAATTGTCCTCGACAATGGTGCCAGATTTGATATGTGTCGTTTACACACCAGTTCGCTAGGGGTTGATTCCTAGAGTTTAACCTTTTATTTATGTCTGAACAACCAAGTAATGTTAGGTTATTAGTATTGAAAGGGTCGATCCCATAGGACAACATGATAAATATTTGAATTCAAACTGGCTTTGTTTGAATAGATTTTATTTGGATACAAAATGAGAAATCAGTTGATTGAGGGTCTAATTACAGTAGAAAAATAAAGAAAGAGTACAATACAATAAGAATTCAAAGTTATACTAAGAACAAATAAAGAAAGAGTTATGCTAAGAACAATTGAAAAGATAGTTATGCTAAGAACAATAAGAGAGAAAATTATTCTAAGAATAATTATGAAATAATTATCTATGAGAAAAATTAAAGTGCAAGAAAGAAAGAAGGCAATTGGGAATCAAGATTTCAAAAACATAGACTGATTCAGTGATAAAATATATTGGGGTTGTGGGTTTTATCACCATAGAATGCATGAAATTAGATTGATAAAATCCATGAAGACAAACAAGTTAGATGAAGGTATGCAAAACCATCCTCAAATGCATTTACAAAAGTCAAACTTTTCACAAACCCATTGATCTTGGCATTTATGGATCCTTGCTCAAACATCCTAACAAAGCTCATTCCAAGATCTCGTGCAAAGATTTATGCATTTGTGTGGTTGGTTCAAGCCTTGGGTCTGAGATCTAATCACCAAGACTAACTTCCAATGAAAATAAGAGATCAAGTCGTTAAAGTCATGAATAATCCAAACAAACACCAGGTAACAAATTTTGTCATAAAGAAAAATATCTAATCTACTATGGCTATGGGGCTGCTCCCCATGCCCCAATATGAAAAACTACTCATGATCCATATATTTAAAGAGGAAATGAAGGAAGGAAGAAAGGGATCCATAAACTAGAAAAGAAGGAATAATCTGGAAGGACTCTAGTCTAGTGATAATGAAATGTCTGCCTTTCTTAATTCTTTTTGGAAAACAAGAAGGCCAAGAATAAGAATTGAACTAAATTTTTTTATTGAAGAAACAACTTTACAAATGAAAGAACTTTGGAATAAGAATGTAAACAAATGCTAAAACTATACCAAGATACAAAAAGTTGGATCCATCTTCTTGTCGAGTCCCCCCTCCTTTCATTGGGGGAAGGAAGGTTGGAAACCCTAAGGAGATGGGAGAAAAAAGGTCTGGTAGAAAATGAAAATCCCTATCTACAGACTGCGAGTCGATTGACTCAGAGGTTAGATTGCTCAATTCACATTCACGGAGGTGCAGGTTGGAGCGGCTTTGCCTGAGGGTTTTTTAATGAGAGCGAGAAACTCTAATCTTGTGGCAATGTCGAAATATGATCTTTTGTGTTTCTCTAGTAAGTTGCCTGGAGGCCCCAATCGATCGAATGGGAGACCTTGATGATAAGGTTCGAGAAAGTGCCTCCAAAACCCTAGCAAGGGGGTGGCAAATATAGTAACTTCTAGGGCTAACATGATCGTGAAGAAATCTTGCGTTGCATGGATTTGAGTCGATCGATCGGGGCATCTAAGTCATCTATTTGGAGAACTGAGAAGGTTGATCTACTTGATGAGTGGCTTAGTTTGCTTGGGCGATGAACCTTCTAAGTTTGAGGCTAACAGGTTGGTTGGCTGGGTTTGCCAATCAATTGACTTCATGATTTGGGTGAGTTTTGACAGGTGGGAGTTGATTGACTCAAGAAATGGGTCGATCGACTGGTAACTCTGGAAGTAGATTTTAAGTTCATTTTTAATCCTTAGTACTTGATATTTTTCTAGTTTGATTTCAATGGCCGAAAATCTCTGTAATTTAAGAGAAAATACATATAAGAATTCATGGAATGGAGATAGAATGAATGAAATCATAATTTATTCCTAACTTCAAGAAAAAGTAACAGAGAATCCTAAATAATAGTCCTACAAGATGTAATTAAGATGGATGAATATTGATAACATCCATTTCTGTTGATATTTGAGTGCCTAATTTACCCTTATTTTATCATATCTACTATGTTTTACTGAGATATTTTTAATCTTTTTGACAGATTGTGATATAGTTACCCAGATTCGCCACTCTTTTCTATTTTTAAACTGTACACCTCTTAGTGGTTGATAGAACCTAAAGTCAAGAAGTCACCAAACTTCTGACACTATGACCGATGAAGATCACCACAAGTCTAATCGTATCTAATGAATCAAGTATCAGTAAGTATTGGACTTCCACACACTGTGTGATCGATGGACTCTAAGCTATCTCTATGCTCACTATGAAGTCAAACGTCTCAGCAACCGAAGGGAAACCCTGTTCAGCTATCAATGATTCTCACTTTTTCCACAGTCATCCTCATTGATTTTCCTCCACAACCATTGAAGCTCAATCATGACCAACGACTGAAGCACAGATGTCCTCTGTGACTGATGGGGATTACCTTTTCAGCGGTCATCTTCAATGACCACATTAACGAGGCATCCTTTACGGTTGTCATCTTGGTGACCGATGAAGACCCTTAACCTCTATGATTGATGAAGCACCTATGTCAGTTACCAGAGCCTATAAATAGACCCCCACTTTGTCCATGAAGGGGTTGCATCATCGAGGAGATGATGACGTGATGTTGCACTCTAGAGCCATCATCATCCCATTGGTCTTTGGTCTCTTTAGAAGAGAGTTGGAGGAGAGAGAAGATTTGTTCCATGACCAACACAATCAACATATCCTTGAAAATAAGGACTAGCCACTCCCCTTTTCCCACTCTAGATCCAGATTTGAGGAAAACATGCACCAGTCTTAGTCGTTTGTGGTCATAGTTGGTGTATCCCCTTCTTTCCCTTCTAGATATGGTCATCCACCTTCATCTACTTGATGGTTCTCTCTCATGTCTCCCTATACTTGTAAATTCATAATATTGCTCATTACCATGAGTGGCTTAACTTCTTCCTTGGGTTGGGAGTAGTCACTAAGGCTCTCCTAACATGTATATACTTGCATCCATTTGAATATATATTCTCTTAGCAAATATTATCTCCATACTCTTGTTCTTAATGCTTCACTTGCATGATTATATACCATCTTGTGATGTTTGATTTTGAGTGCCTTGAAAGAGTAGTACTAATCTTATCTAAGTGATTTGGAGTTGCATGAATGTATGAGAATGTTAGAATCCTTAAGGTAATGATCATATAGTTACCTTTGTGGTTGTTTGTTTGTCATCTCGAGAGAGAGAGACAACCTTATAATCTAGATCTATCCTAGGCTTGAAAGAGGAGGGAATAGACATATATGATGATTGATTGTAATCTTGCTAAGGGTATACTATGGGTGCAAGTATTTCATGTTGGTGAGAGATCTTAGATAGCAAAATCTGATCCAAGTACCCATCAGTTTTTGTTACAATCCACTTTTTTTGTTCTCATTCTCTTGTTTTGTTTCTTTGCTTGTTTTACTTTTGTTTTATGCATTGATTGGAGTAATATCATTCCGTAAGAAACACCAAATTTAATCTATCCTTTTGATTGGTATAACTGAGCCAAAGTTTTACATTCTTAGCACTTACCACTCTTGTCCCTATGGATCGACCCTGATTTACTACATCAGACCCCGTATAATAGTTGTAGAGGCCTTAGTGTTGGGTTATAATTTAAGAGTATGAATACTCTAGATCTACTCCTTTTTGGATGTGTGATTTAGGACGGTCAACTTTTTGGCACCATTGTCGGGGATAAGGCAACGATTACTATTATGAACTCGAATCTACTCACCATACACATGTGCCTCAAGTCTAGCAATAGACTTGACGACACAATAACTTTAATCTACTATCTCTAATTGTCTTGAATACTTCATTTAACACATACAATTTTTAACTTGACTGTGTGATATATTCTAGGTGATTTGTGGATAAGAAGATAGCGAATATAACCATTCACTTTCCACCGCCATGCTGCCTTATAAAGGGGAACACCAAGGGGAGGCCGAAACCCATGAGTGGTTCAAAAACCTTGACCTCCACCAAAGATTTGAGTCTGAGAATGAGGAGTACCACTTCAATCAAGTAGGGCCCAATGACCCACTGCCTGAGCTATTCCACAACCACATCAACATGAGGAGTGTGAATAACAATGCCATGATGATGAATGTCATTATAGATCAAGAAGGAATGGAAGGAACAATGAGGATGTCAAACAAATTTTTCAGGAGAAATTCTCGTGACGAAAATCCCTACCACCATCTAGATGCCTTCAAAAATATCTGCGGCACCATCAAGATGAAGAGGGCACCACAAGAAGTGATATAGTGCAAGGGATTTAACTTATCTTAAAGGGACAATGTGTTGTCTTGATACCTTTCCTTACCTGACATGAAAATTAATGGATGGGTACCCTTAGCTAAAACTTTCATCACCAAGTTCTACTCGGTGGAGAAGACCCTCAGGAACAGGCACAAAATTATTGGATTCGTGCAAAATCCTAGGGAGAATCTATATGAGGCATAGGTACATTTTCAAGAATATCTAAGGGATTATTTTCACCACAAATATGACAAGGATTTATTGTCACGACGTTCTAGAATGGTTTCACACCCTCTGAAAGAACTGCACTAAATGCAGTAGCAAGAAGTAATTTCTTGGGAAAGAATCCAAAGAACATGATGGTCATAATAGATAATATGGTTTCACTTCAAGCATGATTGGAATATGAAAGAGAACATGGATGGAAGGCAACACCTAATGGTGTGTTTGTAGAGTCAAAAATTTTATAAGCCATTACCATATAGATCTAGAAGATAGCCATAGATGTCAAGCAACTAAAGGACTCTGGGGGAAAAAGTAACAAACTTGTAGAGAGAGTCATGAAATGTGTCACATGTGTTAAAGGAGGCCATGGGGTTGAAAACTACATCTACACCAATCCTAAAGAAGGACAAACTAAAGAACAAATTGAGAACGTTTCTTATGTTAATTTTAAGTGACCAGATCACCCTAGTTTCAATTAAGGAAGTACAGATGATGCCAAAAATTCCCATCAACTAAGTGGTTCATCAAAAACACCACTAGGATTCCAGAGAGGAGGAGGACATAATTTGTTCACCCAAATCACGAACTACCAGTAAAATAGAAACAACTATCAAGGCCAAGGAAAAAACAAAGTCAAAATAGAAATTCAAACAGGAAAAGCCAAGATTAAGGTCAAAATAAGGGCAGTGGCCAACCTGACATGATGACTAAGCTCTTTGAGTTTGCAAATAGGCAGGAAACAACAAATGAGTAATTAACTCAGAGTGCTATCACTAACACACGTGTTTTAAGAACAATGCAAATTCAAATGGTCAGTATGTAGAAACACCTAAGGAAAATTGATCAACAACTAGCACAAATGTCTAAATTAATCAAGAATGCTCAAGGAAAGATCCCCTCTAATACTGAGACTTCAAAGATGGGTACTCTTTGTTTGGGGAAAGTTCTAGAAAACTAGAAAGACAAGGATAATCAAGAAGGTAACACAATTACTGAGTCACAACCTAAAACAATCATTGTCGAGAAAGTGCCTAGTGAAGAAGAATCTTCTAAGAAGGATAAGGGCAAGGAAAAGAAGAAAGGAAGAAAACTACAAAAGCAAAGAATCTTGACACTGCTGAGGAAGCATTCAAAAAAATGGATCCATACTTCCCAAGGGTTCCTTTCCCATACAAATTCATCAAGGCACATCTATAGAAAGGATATGAGAGGTTCATGGAGGTTGTAAAAAAGCTACACATGTATGTTCCATTTTTGGATGCTATCAAAGAAATGCCCATGTATGACAAGTTCATAAAAGATCTAATTATGAAAAGAAGAAGAGGAGATCACATGAAGACGGTACAACAACTAAGATGTCCAGTTCTTTCGTACAAGCAAAAATGCCCATAAAGAAGAAGGGTCCTGGGGCATTCACTATTCCCTTCAATGTCAGTGACAATGAAATAAGACAAGCACTTTTTGATCTAGGAACAAGCATCAATCTCATGCCTCTTACTCTAGCTCAGAGTCTTGGACTCACAGACATGAAAGAGAAAGGTTCATCATTTTTTGATATATAATTTGTTTCCAAGAGGTGACCAGTCCATCGCAAACCAGCAAAGAGACCAGAGGCTACTACAGTGACCCGAGGGAAAGAATTTTGCTTCCAATTGACATGTGGTACGACCATCACAAACTTTATCATTGAGCTACCACCTACAAAAGGTGCATTCTTTGGTGATACTCACCACCTATTATTTACCAATCTGGTTGCACACGTGGACCTATTCTAGTGGCTCACCACAGTGTTGACTGGCTGACTATACTCCACAATAAACTACAAATACTTGGTGACTGTTGGTATACTTGTGCAAATAGGAAAGATATTTTATTATAAGTATGACAAGTCTAACTTGTTACTCCCACTCCCTAAAATGGCATATTATGACACCAATAAGATGAGGCCAATGATAAAGGAAATTGACGATAAATTCTAATGCTATCAAGAGAGCTATGAACCCAACTTTGCCCGCTTTTGACCTATAAAAGAAGAACCAGAACAAGCAATAGAACTGACAAGGTTGGAAAAGAGGAAGAAGCTACTGGTTAAGGTCTATAAGGCTATTCCCAAGACGTTTCATCCCTCCAACTGACTCAACCACAATCGAGTGTGGAAAAAGAGGAAGAACAACCAACCTTAAGAAAACACACTTCCCTCGATGAAGAATGATTTACTGCTACCCCGAACACCCCACTATCTCCACAAATAGACAAAATGAAGCCATGAGAAACTATTGCAAGGACAAATGACTAGCATGGGCCTTTAGATGTTGCACATACAACGGAAAAAGAGTCAGAGAAGATACAAAAGGACTTTACATGGCCAGTGCAACTAGAGAAACCAACTCAACCTTGATAAGAAGCCTGATAGGCTACACAACCAGCAACTACTAAGTCATCGTCTGTTGCAGTAACAACACCACTGAGAGAACAAAAACAACGACCTCCAACCTTTGGTGAAGAATTAGTGCGTGAGTTTGATGCAATATGTGTGCTAATGCACAACTCCTATTCAAATACAATGCTTATTTCTTCTAGCCTGCAAGCAGTAACAATGCATGTAAATCACATATACAAAAGAACAACGACACTCTCTAAAATTTATGTAGCACGTCCTCCCCAGCCAATGTGAGATTATGCAAGCAATAAAGGAGGTGACAATAGAAATGGATGATCTCAAAAAAGAAAGGGATATCATGCGTAGGGAATGAGAAATCATGCACAAGGAGTACAGAGAAGCCCTTAAAACAATGGAGGGAGAGCACATGAAGATGGTGGAACAACACAAGAAGATGGAGGAGTGGCAGACTAGACAAAATTCAATGCGGATTGCCAGCCCATTACAATCACAATGCATCATCATTCCCTTCATACGACGATGAAGAAGCTCAAAGAAAACCTGCTGAACCCAGATAGGAACCAAGCCAAGAAGAAGAACACCAACAACTTGAGGAATCACACGCAACTACAATTCAAGAGTTTAATCTCAACTCTTCACCTATAGAGAATGAACATGTATTGGAAATCAACCTACAAGAGGAGCGCCATGACAAGAAGAAGCCAACACATAAAAGTCAATGACTTATGACGAAGCCACAATGACGTGCTATCTTGACAAAATATATATAGGAATGGATATTATAGACACCAACATACATTTCCTAGATCATAACAAGCACAATGACACCTTGTATGATGGGAAAATAGGGGCAAAAATTGTTGAGCTAGGGGAAGAAATGTGAAACAACTAAAGAAGAAGCACCACAATAAAACCCCATGACAAAAACAACCACACCACCTGCATTGAAAATTCAACATATACATCTACAAGAAACAGTGCTAATAGCTGCAACAAAGGTAGGAGGAGAGGGGACATCGAAAGAAGATGAAGGCAACCTTGATTCATTCTTCAAAGATGTACTACCAAGGGAATAGAGGCCACCCCCCAGAGAAAGAAGCAAGAGAACCAATGCCTCCCCTGCTGCCATGCAAACTAACATGATTGGACATGGTAGCAGTGTCACACATTTCATGTAGGGATGTCCACATACTAGCAGACATCCCAGATGACAATCTTCCTAGAAAATATGTGATATATAACAATTGAGGAAGGATGATGACCAGATAGCATTTTAGGGGGATATTACTACACAAAGCACGGGTACATAAAAGACTGTTCAAGGTGCTCTATGCAAAATTACTTGAGGAATTCCTCCATGCAGACAAGGCTCAACCTATTTTCAATGGCACAACCACCTTGGCAAGACATCTCTATGAAGAAAACTACGATTTAGATTCTATCAAGGAGCTACAACATGTTCTAACAAGGGCAGAAACATGTAGTATCACCCTGCCTATTAGAACTTCCAAACATTGGGTGCTAATAGTCGTAAATCTCTACAACCGAAACATTACCATCTTCAACGACTATAGTGTCAAGCTGCTCAACACATCTCTAATATTCAAGAATAAGGAGGTGTGGGACATTCTAAAGGTGCCTATTCATCTCCAACATGCAATACAAAAAGAAGGATCCCACCATAGCTTGTACTGGAATAACTTCATTATTAGCACGAAGGTCCGACAAGAAGAAATAGGATTGGGAGACTGTGTTTTCATTGTGTTATGCCAAATGGAAGTAGTGAATAAAGATGTACCTTTTGAAGATCTTTTCTGTATAGACTTGCATGGACTACACGGTAATAAATGTCCATAGGTTCTTCAATGACTTGGAAATTCCCCTGATATGGTACCTCGTCGACTGCATGCAAGGGTGTTGCTACCTAAAAAGAAGATGTGGCAAGAATAATTACAGACCTCATGGATAACCCCCCTAATCCAGAGTGGGCATAATAGTGGAAGGCAAGAGTTCAACCAAATAAAAGAGTTCAAGACAAAGGTGAACAAAGAAAGAAGGAAGTCAAAAATCAAGAAGGTCAACCTAAACCTACCCCAATACATTCAACCGTTGCAACAATTCTTGAGAATGTTGAAGAACCAGACACAACTATCCACAAATAAGGGGAGATCAATGAAGAAGGACAACAAGAAGAAATGCCATAAGGGCCAGCTGGGATGATAGAGACCAACTTCCCTGACTTTGAAAGATGGTTGTGTGAATACCTATATATAGAGGCACTGTAGATAATTATAGAGAACTTAAAAGAAGACGATGAAGTGGGGAAATGATCTTTGAACGAGAAGGGATCTATATCCTGAAGGATGATCTACACAACACACTACAACCTAATGGCTACATGGATGTCAGTGTGATGTCAACATACCAATCCCTTCTAGGAGATAGCATGCCTAATACACATATGGCCTACCTCACATTGGACTATGACAAGAAGGAGAGACTACAACAACAAATTCAGAGCTCATTGCCAGAGTTTATTTTCCTACCCATCATCCATGACAATCACTGGATGCTCCTAGTAGTAAACATATAAGAAAATACCGCCATCCTATACAACAAAACCAAGGAGCATCACAGAAGAAAAGGCACAAACCTGTGTAGAAGCCATAATCAAAATGATATAAGAGTATGGTTGAGAATATAGCTACAACCCCGCTAAGGACTTTATGATACCACAGTTCTGCCACCATAGTCCTCAATAGATCCAACTATCAAACAACTATGGTTTCCATTATCTCTACTGGATATAAACCTTAGTAGAGTGGAAATTAAAGGTAAAAAGTATGTAGTAGGAGCGGTACCATGCATTCCGAGGTGTCTACACCGAGATGCTGCTACGTTCTAAGTGGGAAACCTCAAGGAACAGAAATGAAGACCAAAAATAGCCAGTTTATTTCTAACCTCTATCTTTGATTGTATCGCCCCTTTAAGAATACGTGTATCAGCAGAAGCAAATCCCATGCTTTCCATAACACATGGGACTTTAGCTCAAAGGGATGTCATAAGAATAATATACATTGCAAATAAAGTAAACAATCACCATGCATTAATATAGAAATTGATTCATACATTATACAAAGACAATCTAGTACATATGAGTTCTTGAATATACCATCTCACATCTAAGAATGACTTACAACATGAAGGAAACTCTAATCTAAATGACTAGATCATCTAGGTAGACGGCACCCCACTAAGAAAAATCTAGAGAAACCTTGAGCTATTCTTTAGGTTGATATTCATATGGATCTATCTTTAACATTGCTCCGAACCTACGGACATCACACCCCCAATCATGCAAGGCAAAATGGGAAACATGTTAGAGTAAGTGACACTAAGTAACATTCTAAGAACTGAAAATATGCTATACTTTTGAAAAATATAAAATTAAACATGATAAACATTGGATTCTCTTCATGACAATAACTTCATCTTTAATCATCTTAATCATTAACATTATTGTCTTGGGCTGAGTATGTTGTCCTATGTACTAATATTTCTCACATAGAGCTTATTCTCCCAAGAGCTCATTGCTCACATAGAGCTTATGCACCCAAGTGCTCATTTTTTCACACAGAGCTTATGCCAGAAAGGCATCTTATCTTGGAAGGAACAATCATAATACATCCATCATATTCTTAACATTGATCTTGGCATTAATTTGGAGCATAATAACTTGAAATATTGAATCATGAGAATTACAACTTAAAGCATTAAATTTGACTTGGAAGCATCTACATGTTATGAATATTTGAGAAAGATGCAATGGAAACCATAATTTGATTCATATAAATTTTCTTGCAATTATTCATTGAAATATGAACTTGATATCATTGTAATTTAATTTCATAATATAAGTGAATATAAAACCCTTTACCCATACTTGTTACTCAGACTGTAGGAATCCACTTACCTAATACTGGAGCAACTCCTACTGATTCTCTTGAGGTTGATGAAACCCTAGATTCTTAAAATTTATATGTTTTCCATCAATTGTTATCTTGATATCCATCTAAACACTAATTTGGACTCTTATAAGAAAACATGGTTTGGGATGATGGATTTAGGGTTTGAAAATATTGGAATCATGATCTACTAAAAAAATCCTTTCTAAAACATATTTACACTTATTTTTTAACCATGAGTTGAATTGTTGTGAATTTATGAAGCTCACACCAATGAGAAAGCTTAAACAAATTGATAAATCAATATCTATGATTTAAATCCATACAGGCCCAACCCACCTACTGACATGAACCAATGGGATTACAACCACATGGCTGAGACCCACTTCACAGAACCAGCGTGGCATATTAAGGAGAAAAGAAATGCCAAAAGGTGACTCTGTCCATATGAGTGTGACAAAATAGATTTTTGATCAGGGCTAAAATAGGAAATACACGACATTGTTTCTTCTTCTTCAATATGCAAACATGATCTACTCAAAATGGCAAGACACAAAGAGAACCACGAATTCAATAACTCGATCTCAGGTTGCTTCTCTGGGTATATAGGTGCTAAAAACCTTCTCCACCTGCGGTCGAAACTAGACAGGCCGGATTGTGCTCCTCTGGTGGCTAGGAGCATGAGAAGACCCTACCTCTCCAGAATGGAAGAGGAGGAATAGGGGAAAGAAAACTTCTGGGGGGAGTCAACAACTTGAACAACACCATGAATAGATAATCTAGAGGAAAGATGAAAATCTATGTTTTGATTCTTACCGTGGACTCGATTTTAGATACATTGTCAGAGTTTCTCAGAGAGATCAAGCTTCATCGTGGCATCATAGGGTACCAATCATGACATTGGAGACCTAAGAACCTTCGTGGGGTTCCAACGTAAAGCTCAACAACCTTTCTAGGAGTGGATGCGGTCAGAAACATTGTGTCGATGAATCTTCTTGACCAACAACAAGATACGTTTGTGGGCATGAAAAGAGAAAGTCCCCTCGGGCACAATGACGATGGATTTTGATTTTCTTGGCTGAGCATGGATCCAAATCATTGAGGTTATATAAGGGAAAGTTAAAGGTGCTACTGAGTTTCAATGGGAGGAGTCCATGTGTGCCTAGGAGTCAGGAGAAGAGAACAAGTCCCGGCTCGTGCATGGCTCTGGGTCTAAGAATGCAACTCAGACTCTAGACTCTACATGACAAATGAAAAACATGTGCAACTTTAGGTTAAATTAGGATATATATCAGAAATTTCAATCGAAGTTGACTAATAACAATATGTAAACTTTCCTAAATTAGGTAGGTGACCAGATAATGTCTAATTGACTTCAAATTTTAACCATAGGTTAATCAAGGAGTCTAGAATCTTCCAATATCATTTGATTTAGGTTTTGCTCAAGGTTGGACCCATAGTTTCCATATAGATCCATTATCATGATTTTAAATGCATTAATAGATTAGAGAACTAGGAAAATGGAAAATACTTTTTGTTGTGATCACTTAAGCCAAATTTCAAGATAAACCATCACCATCCATTCAAAAGTCATAACACCTATATTTATGTCCTTTTGGGGAAGCTTTCTTTGAGGAGAGAGAAAAAGAGAATATACATACTTTCCTCTTACATTTAAAGTCGTAAAAAGTAAAAGGAAAACTTCTTGGCCACGATATCTATGCTATTTTTATCACTCAAATCCAAGGCCTTTTCTTTTTCCTTTTTTAATTCTTTTAAGCATGTTTCAAGAATAGGATAAATGCTAGTTTTCCTTTTATGTATATTGTACTCATTTAATCATAAAGAAATTAAAGGAACCATATTTTGTTTTCTTTCTATGCCAAACCTCATCTAAAGGATCAAATATTTGGGGTAACTTGCATTAGAATCCAAGTTTTAAATTTTATAGTTGAAATTTTGCAATTAGGACCCTAAACTTATTTATTTTAAAAAATTGGGATGTTACAATTCGACCCACCTTAAATAAATTTCGTCCTTGAAATTTTCTCATAATACCCACCTTTGGGTTTTACATACTCTATGTACAATAGTTTCTAATATCATCTTAATGTCTCATTCTCATAGTAAAACACTATGAACATGTTGGTGTGACTCTATTTCACATTATCATTGACATGACAAAGGACCTCTCAACCTCTTCTTTAGGGGTTCTGGTTCTACCTTGGATCTAACTTATCTATATCAAATATTTACACTCGTACGCATACTTGGTCTTACTATGTGTCTGATTAGGTTTAGACGACTGTATGTCTCAACTTTAAATGTCAACTCTTATTTATTTGTCGCCTTTGGATAAATGTCAACCACTCATATATTTAGAGGTGACATGATTTACCACACTTATCTAAGCACCCTCCTTGTGCACATGTTCCATACCACATGCACTTGGAAGAACAAGACAAGCATGATTATGCATATAACATTCTCTCTACAAAACCCCATGAGCTTGTGTCCCATACCACAAACACGTGGGAAATAGAGAGAGCATGCTATATGCAATTGCAGAGTTAACACCAAAATCCAAAACTTCTATGCACATAAACCTAATCCTTATCTAAACTTTTGTCTCCTAACTAGACCTCTACTTTGATTTCTAATGTCTTTAACTTAATCTTCTATACCTATGGCTTATAACATATGAATTTGTCTTTTGCCTGGTGGCCATCTACTTATTTGCTCTAATACCATTATTGTAATGCCCCCTTTAAGCATACATGTATCAACAGAAGGAACTCTCATGTTTTCCATAACATAGAGGACTTTAGCTCAATGGGATGTCACAAGAATAATATACATTGCAAATAAAGTAAGCAATCCCCATGCATTAATATAGAAATTGATTCATACATTATACAAAGACAATCTAGTACATATGAGTTCTTGAATATACCATCTCACATATAAACATGAAAGAAACTCTAATCTAAATGACTGGTTCATTTAGGTAGATGGCACCCCACTATGCAAAATCTTGAGAAACCTTGAGCTATTCTTTAGGTTGATCTTCATATGGCTCTATATTCAACATTGCTCCGAACCTATAGGAATAGCGCCCCCAATCATGCAAGGAAAAATGAGAAACATGTTAGAGTAAGTGGAACTGAGTAACATTCTAAGAACTGAAAATATGCTATACTTTTAAAAAATATAAAATTAAACATGATAAACATTGGATTCTCTTCATTTCAATAACTTCATCTTTAATTATCTTAATCGTTAACATTATTGTCTTGGGCTGAATATGTTGTCCTCCATCATTATCTTGCTCACACATGATTCCAAAAATTGATATTAGGTTTCCTCTCTCGGAACAGAGGTGCTAAAAATCTTCTCCACCTATGGCCGAAACTAGGTAGGCCATATTTTGCTTCTTCGGTGTCCAGAAGCATGAGAATGCCCTTCCACCCAAGAAAGGCATAGGAGGAATAGGGGAAGGAAAAAGTATAGGGTGGAAACAACTTGAATAACACCACAAACAGACAATCTAGCAAAAGATGGAGATCTATGTTTTGATACTTACCGTGGACTCAATTTTAGATACATTGCCAGACTTGCTTAGGGGAAAGTGTGGTGGCCGACGGAGAGCTTGAGCATAACCATGGAATCATAGGGTATCAAGCATGACATTGGAGACCTGAGAACCTTCATGGGATTCCAAATGAAATCTTGATGACCTTTCTAAGTGTGACGTCCCCATATTTTCTAAAACTTAATCTAATGTGTGACGCCCAAATTGAAACACTCACCTCATCGAGAATCCCAATTTAAGCACCCCACACTAGGCTAAGAAGAATAAGAAAATTGAGGGATTCAAAAGGAAGCAACAGTAGCACATACACAAGAACAATAATAAAAACACACAACACATGTTCACCATTCAACATATAATTACATAATGAATTATTATAATATTTTATATTACATATTGAACAACAAACTTTTACACATGCATGTACTACCACTAAACAACAAGATCTTAAGACAACAGGTCCACCTATACATCAACTTGCCACATAACTCTCAACTATCTTGGTTCTTCAAGATCATATGTCCAAATACCTAAAACAAAGATTACATGTGGTACACATTAGCACAATATTCAAGAATATTGTACTGAGTATGCCTATGTGTCTTTTTATATACATCTCATTACTAAGCTTGGCAATAAGATAAAACTAATACTTGACAGTTATAAAGAAATATATGAAAAATCATATACTTGCACAAATATGTTTGTTAATAAAAGAGAACACATATTTTAAGCTCATTTTCCATTATATGTTGGTGCATCTGCCTACCAATGGGATATATGCATTAAGACCTTATGATCTGCTTACCAAAGAGATCAATCATTGTACGTGTGATCTTCTTACCAAAGACATAGATCACTCACTAGCACTATGCTTACCAAAGAGTTATAGTGCTTTCATATAATGGAACAAATATATTATGTTTCATGTGTACATAGTAATAAGTATGGAAAATCAAGTAAGATATCATACAAGAACAATCATTTCATCCAATATCATATGCCAAGTGTTTACTACATATATAATGCAAGCATATTGTATAATAATCCAAGTAAGAGGTAATCGCATACCTTGAAGAAGGATAAACCTAATCATCACATATTCTTGGATTGTCTATATCCTTAGTCAAACCCTGATGACATGATCATATGTGCCATCATTAGATTCACATCATATTACATCTCATCTTAACCCTAATTATGGTTCATTAGGGTTTTAGTTAGTTCATTAGGTTAAATGCATCATTACTTGTCTTATCTTCTTGGGATTATCTTACTGATGTCATATTCTGTATTATTGCCTTATTAACTGATAATCCTATTTTCCATCATTAGGTGAACATATTAACACTATCACATTCATTAATCATATTAGGGTTACAACACTATGTATTAAGGGTCATCTTCACATAACATGAATTATATGCATCTAACTAATATCAAAGTTTCCTATTAACTTCCACTTACAGAAATGAGGGTGTTCCATAAATTCCATCATTTATTGAGCATGTATGTATTTATTGTATTTTATTTAGGGTTATTAGCCTTGCATAGCCATATTAATAAAATTACATGGTCTCATGCATAAACATCATAATTAATGACCTTAAATGGGTTATAAACAAGAATATGGATCTACTAACACTTTATCACAATTTTAGTCCATCATTTGATATTTATTATCCATGAGATAACCATTTCACAACTTATAAGATATCACATAGATTAATGCGTCAAAAGCCTGATTTAATGCTTTCATGTTGTTGTACACCTTTTTCTGAGAATTTTGGTACCTTGTTTGTAATTTTCTGATAAAAATGCTAATTTCTATGAATTATATAAAAATTGAGCATTTTTGGGATATTTTCCTTCTGTGGTCAATCGCCGATAGCCACGTGGAACTTTAGGTGGTGTGGCTCCTTCTCCTTTGCCCACGCTGAGCCGGCTGGTTCTCTTGGCTTGGACCCAGTTCAACGGTGTCTCCTTGCTCGTTGGGACCCACCTGGTCCATGTTTAGGTTAGATCCACGGATCTATGGATCCGTTAGCCCAAATGGTTCCTCCCTTCGCTCATGTCTAGAGTGTCCCACACCTGCATGAAACTGGGATAGAGAAGACACCACGGCACTCCTCTTAGGTAAGTAATCAATCACTATTGCATGCTCCTTGCTCGCTGAAAATGATGCCCTAATGAAGGTTGAAGAAAGCATGGTGTTCCAGATCTCCGAGTGAAGGAGATAGGCAAGGCGCATGTTCAAGAAGGATAGGTAATTCCTTGAAGGCCAAAGACTTGAAGATGGAGTGAGTAAGTCCTTGTTGAAGGCTGAAGACTCCCTGGTTCAAGTGGGTAAGTTCCTTTGGTAGGTTGAAGATCCTTGCTTGAGGTATTAAGTCCTTGGATGAATGTGGTTTTTGTCTTGTAATCTTATGAATGAATATAAGAGCATCAAGATTGCAAAGTCCTAGAGCCTAACCACCTCTATGTAGTTGACTGACTCACTTCTAGTTTGAAGTGTGGAACCACTCTAAACGACTTTGTCCAAGTGTATGTTCTTCCTTGTCTCTCACCCTTTCTATGCTTGCTAGTTAGGACTTCAAATTGGTTGTATGCTTAAGTTTCTACACATAATATAATTTGAAGGTCGAATTCATTTTGTGAGATTTGTGAAGCTCTATTCACCCCTCCTATAGATCCCTTGATCCAACATCACTTTCATGTGAGGAAGAAGGAAACAACGAATTTGAAGCTCAATTTATCAAAATCATATGACTGCATGAGTTGGTTGCTCATACTAGACACCCTACATTGAAGGACAATTCAAGAAAAGAAATTACAGTTAGAATAAATATCATCACTAATGATTGCATATTTGACCGACCTAAATAATACATCTAAAAAGGAGTGTATCTAGAGTATTCAGACTCTTAAATTTATAACCCGACACTTAGGCCCCCAGAACTATTACACGAGGCTTGGTGTAGTAAATCAGGGTTGATTCACAGGGACAAAGGTGGTAAGTGCTAAGAACATAAATCCTTGGCTCAGTTACGCCAACTAGAAGGATAGATTAAATTTTTTGTTCCTTACAGAATGATGTTACTCTAATCAATAAGTAAAACAAGCAAGGAAACAAAACAAGAGAATGAGAACAAACAAAGAGTATTGTAAAAAAATGGATGGGTACTTGGATTGGGTTTCTCCGTCTATGATCTCCCACCAACATGCAATACTTGCGCCCAGACTACACCCTTAGCAAGATTACAAGAAATCATCTTATATGTCTATTCCCTCCTCTTTCGAGCTTAGGATAGACTAGTTATTGCACGTGCTTTGCACGTCCTATTGTAGAACACCAAGGTAGATAGTATTTTAATATGTAAGAATTACTTTCACAACATACATTACAAAACAATCCATAATGTTGAACATTGTGGCAATTCTTAGACATTTTTATTCTAATTCATTCTTTTATCCTATTATGTAAATAAATCTAATGTGTTGGCATATTATCAGATTCAATATAATAGTTGTAAATCATGTTTGCTCCTATCTTTCACATTTTGAATTCTAATATATGGAAATTCTAATTGCAAAATACCAATTTGATTTTTATGTATATATTTTTAAGAATTTTGCAATTATTTATTCAATTATTCTGCATCAAGATAATTATAAATGTATAGTTAAAATATATACATCTCATAGTTAATAATTTTTAGTAACAAATTACAGTTAATCTTCTACTAGATTGAAATTATTTGTATATTATCATCAGTTAGTGAGCTTTAGAAGCATAACTATTGCATTTGTAAATATAATGGGGATCTCATCCTTGGTGCCCACTCCTAAATGGTAACATGTCGATAGTAAATTATTTCATAATTCATAATGGAAAAAATACACAAATAATAATCAAAGATGCGGTGTTGATTACATTCATGTAGACCACCCCTTATGGATTGAAATAGAGTTTAAATATCTTCAAATTATTGAGTGGTAGTTAATAGAATGACAAATTTAATATTTATGAGGAGCTATAATGTTTCTAACATAGCATAATTTCATTTTAGTTAAAAGCTTCTTGGTCCTGGGCACTTCATACACATTATGACTTATCTTTGTAGTTTAATTAGACAAAGTATTCTATTTTTTAATACTAAAACTAGTAGGGTATGTATCTCAATTGCTAAAAACAAATGAGTGAAAATACACCCTCATAAAAAGAAATATGATATTATTATTCTTGTTTTGTATAAAATAAGATAAATTGATTTGTGGTTGACCATGTTTTATTCACTATCAAATTTTAATACCTTCACACCATGACCAGAAGGAAAAAAATAAAACTACTTTTATTTCGTTCAATGTTCTTTCTATATTAAACCAAAAAGACACTTGAAAGAATTTTTTAAACCTCTTACAAAACTATCAGAAGGATGTTTCATTAAATCACATTCAGTATTTTTCATATATATAAGTAATATGAATCTTTATTATTTTGGCTTTCTCTCTATATTCATAAGGTAGTAAGATAAGTCAGCATACTCAAAAAATCAATTCTAAATATTATTGTAGGTTTTGACTCACTAAAAATTAAATGATAGCAAATAACATTTGTAATTCTTTTAGATTTTCATAGTTTGTTCTAATGTACACAAATATGAGAAGCCTTTCTTCTATGGTGGAACTCGATACGTACATAATTGTTACATAGTAGTAGAAAATCAACCACTCACAAAACTTTGGAAATGAATATCACAAATATCCACCTAAATGAGTAAGGATACATTGGTACAATGTACTAATCTCTAACAAAGTTATTCCTCATTTTTTCCATGCTACCACTATTTCTTTGCTTAAATTAGTGTAAAATGTTATTCCTCAACTAATTGATCATAGTAAGGTATTGCATAGTGTGCATATTTTGCCTTTTCAATAAAATGGATTGTTTGCTTTGATAGTGACCTTTGATCATTATGTCATGTAAATATGATATAGTAATAGTTGTGTACCTTATTTGTTACAAGCAATGGACATATATAAGTTTCCATCTACTATCTTGTGATGATAAGAATTTTCTTTGAAGACACATACTACGATGAGAATACGAGAGCATGGCATGGTAATTTTTTTTATCATGTATACTTCATCAAAACATCTCTTCATTAAAAATATATATCAAGATTAAAGTATTTCATAGTGAAACATTGCCCTAACTTTCCTTTCCTTAGGTATTCAAATTTGTGTCATCCATGATATATCTTTCATGTTCCCTTTAAACTGTTGGGAATAGGAACATGTTCTGGCCAATGCCTAATTGGAATTGAACTTGAGTAGGAGTTGGTTGGTACTACCAATCTCAATAGGAGTCAAATCTAAAAGGGATAGAAGATGGTTCCCTACATGCAACATGGAGTTGGACTCAGAGTTGGACAAAGATTCCTACTTGCAACCGCATGCATAGAGGGCTATAAATAGATGCCCTGGGAGAGGCCATTGAGATCATCTCACCGGTTCAGGTGTGATCCCTCCAGTTTCCTGTTGGTACCTTCTATGGTAGAGGGTTCTAAAGAACAAAAACAACTAGAGGATCTCTCCTGGTTTAATAAGAGAGGGTCTGTGACTTTGTCTTGAAGCAAAGAAGTGGCTGCAGTCGGTGATTCATTAGGTGCACTGATAGAGGATCTCTCTTGATTGAATAAGAGAGGGTCAGTGACTTTGCCTTGAAGCAAAGTAGCGGCTGACAATCGGTGAAACATTGAGTGAACTAATAGAGTAGCTCTCTTGGTTGATTAGAGAGGGTCAGTGACTTTGCATTGAAGCAATGTAGCGGTTGGCGGTTATAGACACACTGTTGCCATAGCGGCAATGGTCTGACCCAGTTAGCAGTCACAACAACATCAAGCAGTCCCCAACAACGACAGTGGTCTCGTGAGGAGATCAAGTAAAGAGGAAGGTTTTGTACACACTGGGTGTGATTCTCTGAAAAACACTAGAGGGGGGTGAATAGAGTTTTTAAATAATTTTAACAATTTATTGAACTCAAACAACCACAATTGAAATTAGAAGAAGGAGACAGGTGTTTAGAGTGGTTCCAACTTTAGCAACTACTAAAGTTGTCAGTCCACTACCCGGTTGCTTACCCAACTGGGATTTTGAAAGTATTTATTTTATTACCTTCCCAAGGATTTATACAAAATACAATACTTTCCTTTACACCCTTTGAACAACCTTCACTTGAAGTAGGTGCACCAACTTTGAGGTAGCCTTCTTGAAGTAACTCCAAGCTCCCCCTTGAAGTAGCCTTCCTCTCTAGAAGTAACCTCCCGTTGCACCAGCCTTCTGAAGTAGCTCAAAGTCACCTTATTCTCCAAGAAGAACTCCACCCTCTCCAATCAGCAGCCTCCAACCTAGGAGTAGCAAGGATAGTACAAACGGTAATAGAGAACAAGAAAGAAAAAGGAAATTACAACTTATCCTTTGTAGCCCAAGGCTTGATTTGCTTAGATCAAGCGTATAGATCTCCTAACCAAGTGTGTGGACTTGTGATTGCAGTGGGTAGGAGATACTAGCCTATAGGACACGAATTATGAGCTAAGGAATGAAATGGCCAATTGTCACAATGCTCAAATTGCTCACAAACGGATTGCTCAAAGTATGCTCAAGGATTTCTCAAGTGTAGCAAGTGTCTTTGAGTGTCCTATGGCTTGTCCTATTTATAGGAATGGCCTAAGGATGCTTAAGGACGTTCTAGACAACTTCTAGGGGTTTCTAAGTGCTTAACTAGCTGTTAGGTACAAAGTTGTTGCTTTAACAACGGCTAATTAATTAATTTTGTAGTTGCTGTCAGAGACCATCTCGGTCGAGGAATGGTCGACCGAGACACCTACTCGGTCGAACTTTTGTCGACCGACAGGAACTCTAGAACAAGTGATTTGCAACGTCTTTCTCCAACTGCCAACTAACTTGTCTGTTGTGTCTAACGGCTACTTTGGATCTTTCTCGATCGAGAAGATTGTCGACCGAGAGTGTCTCAGTCGAGGAGTTTGTCGACCGAGATTGATCATGTTTCAATGTTTCAATTTAGGCACTAACTATATGTATGAGTGTGCAAATGTGATCCTATTTGAAGGGAATGACTTATCTAAATGTGGTGTTTAGCTAGGGAGAATCTAACGCTTGATTTACATGCAATCTAAGTACTTGTACATTATATATTTGTACAAGTTTTTACAAAGCGATTACATTGCATGAAAACATAAACATGTAAGCATATGGATTTCCCTAGTTGCTTTGTCATCCACCTTAATCCTGCACACTCAAGTAGCTCGTTAGATCAATAAGAATGAAATGTTTGTCATAATCTAAACAAAGGGATTTATAGATGTCCATTTAGCCAACAATCTCCCCCTTTTTGAAGATGACAAACATTTCCAAAAATATAAATAAAGGAAATATGAACCATATGAGTTTCATACCTTTAGATTGCCTTTTGTAGCTTTTCCTCTTGGTTATAAAATGTGTGCTTATTATTCCCCTTGAATTTTGGAACATGAAATCCAATTCACTAGGGAATATAGCAACTTTCAATGTAAAGCCAAGAGTTTATTTATGAAACTCATTGATTGAGTGTTTCTAAGTTTTAGTTTTATATTTATTTCTCCCCCTTTGTCATTTCAAAAAAATATCCGTTTAGAAATAAAAACTCCCCCTTAATTAGATGTCCCATCAAATCTAATGAAAAAGATGTCCCATCAAATCTAATTAGGTGTCCCATCAAATCTAATGAAAAAGATGTCCATTTAAAAGCCAAAATATCATGATTCAAATAAGAGTTTTTGTTTAAGTAGCACAAATATCAAAGAAAACATCTTCCAAAGGAGTGATAAGCAGTTGCTTCCTAATTTTGTTAAATTGATCTAGTGGAAGCGGTTTTGTAAAAATATCAGCCAATTGATCTTCCGTATCAACATGATGAAGGGAAACATGATTCTTGGAGATGTGATCCCTTAAAAAATGATGACGGATTTCAATATGTTTAGCTCGGCTGTGTAAAATAGGATTGTGTGCTAAGTTTATAGCGCTCGTGTTGTCACAAAAAATAGGCGTAGATGAAAGAGTAAAACCATAATCGTTTAATACTTGTTGCATATAAAGCACTTGAGCACAACAAGACCCAGCTGCCATATATTCAGCTTCAGTTCTAGATAGGGCAACCGTATTTTGTTTCTTGCTAAACCAAGATACTAAAGCTCTCCCTAACAAGAAACAACCACCACTAGTACTCTTGCGATCAAGGCAACAACCAGCATAATCCGCATCAGTATAAGCTTTAAAATCCAAGGATTGTCCTTTTGGATACCATAAACCAAAACAAGTAGTGCCGGCTAGATAACGAAGAATTCGTTTAACTGCTAGAAAATGAGAGTGCATAGGTTGTGATTGAAATCGAGCACAAAGACCAACGGGAAACATAATGTCCGGTCTAGAAGCAGTTAAGTAAAGAAAACTACCAATCATGGCTCTATATAAAGAATCATCAATAGGTTCCCCATTTTCATCCTTATCAATTTTAATAGAAGTAGCCATAGGAGTAGTAGCATGTTTGCACTGATCCATCCCAAAACGTTTTAAGAGTTCTTTAGTATATTTTTCTTGGCTTATGAATATTCCAGCAGGTGTTTGCTTAATTTGAAAACCAAGAAATAAAGTTAGTTCACCCATGAGGCTCATTTCAAATTCGTTTTGCATAATGTCACTAAATTATGTGCATAATGAATCATTAGAAGCTCCAAAAATAATGTCATCAACATATATTTGCACAACTAGGAAATCAGATGTATATGTTTTGAAAAATAAAGTAGAATCTGAATTTCCAATAGAAAAACCATTATCAAAAAGATATGTCTTGAGTCTTTCATACCAATTTCTAGGTGCTTGTTTTAAACCATAAAGTGCTTTCTTAAGTTTATAAACATAGTCACCTTTTTCCGGTATTTCAAAACCAGGTGGTTGGGCAACATATACTTCTTCTTGAATGATGCCATTTAGAAATGCACTTTTTACATCCATTTGGTAGAGTTTGATGTTTTTATGTGCAGCAATAGCTAGTAACATTCTAATAGCTTCAAGTCTAGCTACCAGTGCATACGTTTCATCAAAATCTATTCCTTCTTGTTGATTATATCCTTGTGCTACTAACCGAGCTTTATTCCTTATTACTTCTCCTGCCTCATTTAGCTTGTTCCTAAAAACCCATTTAGTTCCTATTATGGTTTTATCTTGTGGTTTAGGAACTAAATCCCATACGTCATTTTTAGTAAATTGATTCAATTCTTCTTGCATGGCTATTATCCAATAGTCATCTTTAAGAGCTTCAGATATCTTTTTAGGTTTAATGATAGAAACAAAAGCCATGTTTGCAACATCTTTAAAGGAAGACTGAGTTTTGACTTTATCATTAGGATCTCCAATAATTAATTCTTGAGGATGATCTTTTATAAGCCTAGGTGTAGGTTGTGGTTCAGCTTGGTGATTATTTGTAGTACCTTTCTCACAATTATTTGGTATGTTTAAATTTTCGAATTGATTAGTGAGATCTATGATTTCTAGATTTTCAGATTTGGACTCTTCATGAAAAGAAACATGAATAGATTCCTCAACTTTTCTAGATATAGTGTTATATACTCTAAAACCTTTGCTAGAAGTGGAATATCCCAAAAAGAATGCTTTGTGTGATTTTGAGTCAAACTTATCTCTATCATCTTTGGTATTTAAGATATAGCATGTAGAGCCAAAGGTATGAAAATAGTCAACTCGAGGTTTCTTAGAATGTATTATTTCATATGGAGTTTTCTTTAAGTGAGAGTGAACAGTTACTCTATTTAGCACATAGCATGCAGTGTTTACAGCTTCAACCCAAAAGATTTTGGGTGTGTTGTGTTCAAGCATCATAGTTCTAGCCATTTCTTGTAGTGATCGATTTTTCCTTTCAACTATACCATTTTGTTGTGGGGTGCGTGGAGCAGAAAAATTATGAGTGTACCCTTGAGATGTGCAAAATTCTTCAAATGTATGATTTTCAAATTCTCCATTATGATCACTTCTAATGGTACATATTTTGCTTTGTAATAGATTTTCAATTTTGGAACAAAATTGTATAAAAACATGAATAGTATCATCTTTAGTTGCAATAAAGTGTACCCATGTGTATCTACTATAATCATCAACAATAACAAAGCAGTATCTTTTACCACCAATAGATTGTGTCCTCATGGGTCCAAATAAATCCATATGAATTAATTCTAAGGACCTACTGGTGCTAAGTACATGTTTTGGTTTAAAAGAGGTTTTGGTTTGCTTTCCCATTGTGCATGGTTCACAGTTTTCAACTTGATCAAAAGATAAAGTAGGAAATCCACGAACAAGATCATATTTCACTAACTTTTTAATAACATGTGAACTAGCATGTCCTAACTTTTTATGCCATACTTGTAAGGTATTTTCATTTGCAAGCAAGCATTTTCCCACTACTGATTTCATGGAGTTGGGTTTAAGGATATAAAGATTTCCAATTCTATTTCCTTCATAAACAACATTTGTAGTGTTTTCTATCAATAACTTGCAGCAAGTTTTGTTAAATAACACATCATAACCACTATCACATAATTGACTAACACTTATCAAATTATGGTGCAAACCATCAACGAGTAGAACATTCTTTATTTCGAGGTTTGTACCAACATTACCTATTCCAACGATTTTTCCCTTACCATTGTCTCCAAATGTGACTGTTCCACTTTTCTTTTCTTCAAAGGTTTTGAATGCATCCTTGTTCCCGGTCATATGTTTGGAACATCCACTGTCAACCACCCATTCCTGCATTAAAATGTAGATTTTGGTACCCATGTGATGGTCCGATATGGTTAGAATCATTTAAGTATAGATTTGTATAAGAGTTCTGAATCAGAAGTCCAGTCGGTCGACAATTGTTCGACCGACATATGTCTCGGTCGACAAATTGTCGATTGAGAAAATTACTGTATTACAAACCAGGAAACACAGAAATGTAGCTCAATTGACCAATTTTCGACCGAAATAATTGCTGTAAATTTTGATATGTTTCAGACATTCGGTCGGTCGACAATACTTTGACCGATTAATGGTTCGGTCGACAATACTTCGACCGACTATGTTTCTGTTTCAGTACAACAATGCAGAAAATTAACAATAAGCATGAAATCTTTTGTTTAGTTGAGATAAGACAATATAAAAAGCAAGATGGAGCTTTTTGGTCATATCTCAACTAAATTCAATTTGACTCTACTAAGTTTGAGGTTTTGGGACCCAAACTAATTTGGAATCCTTAGTTTTATAAGGGCATGAAAAGGAATAGTGTCCAAGACGTAAACAAAAATGGCAAGTAATAGAATCAACTTCATTTCTCTTTCTAGCCATTGTATTCTTGGGTACAAACATAGTTTGAGTTCTTTTGGGTTGATTTTTCTTTGGAGCATATCCCAAACCTTTTCTTCCGTTGAAAACAGTACCAATGCTTAGAATGTTATCAAGTATATTTTTTCTTCTTAACTCATAAAGTTCTCTTTGCAGCTGAGCAATATCATTCATTTTCTTGTGTAGATCATTTCTTGCTTGATCTAAATCAGATAACAATGAATCTCTTTCTTTTATAACATTATCATAGTCTAGATGGTTACACAAAATAGGTTGAGTCTGAAAATCTTTTAGTTTAGCTAGCAAGTCAGTCTTTTCTTTAGAAAGAAGATCAACATTTGTTTCTAAAGTGAGTAGCTTTCTAGTGAAATCATCTAAAGATGTTCTTAAAGACAAATTCTAAAGATCAATGTTATTCTTTTCAGAAGAAAGATTATCTAATTTTGCAATTTGCTCATCATTTGATTTGATAACCTTCTTTAGTTTCTTCTTGACATCAACATACTTATCTTGAATTTCTTGTAGACTAGTGACTAACTCTTCTTTAGAAAGATCAAGTAGGCTTACCTCTTGAGAGTTTTCATCATCTTCTCTTGCCATTAGACAATCCACGGTTTCTTCTCCGCTTTCACTGTCACTTGACTCGTCCCATGCAGCTTTATAGGCTTTTTCTCCCTTCTTCTTGTGTGAGCTTTTCTTTCCTTTCTTTGCTTTAGGACATTCATTTTTGAAATGCCCTTTCTTCCCACATTCAAAGCACCTAGGAGGGGTAGAAGAAGAGCTGGAAATTTTGTTAGATTTAAATCTTTTGTATTTCTTACCATTTACTATCAAGGCTTCTTCTCCCTCTTCTTCACTTGACTCCTCACTTTCTTGTGTGACAGCCTTTGAAGCTTTTAGAGCCACGTCCTTCTTCTTTCCTTGCTGAAGTTCACGTGCTCTTCTTTCTTCCTCTTCTAGGGTTGCTTCATGAGCTTCTAAGTTGCTAATAAGTTGCTCCATTTTCAGTCGAGTGAGGTCGTTTGCTTCTTCAATGGCTGTCACCTTTGGCTTATATTTTGGAGGAAGTGAATGAAGGATCTTTGATACCTGATCTTCTTCAGGGATAGGTTTTCCTAGAGCACTTAAACCATTAACAATAGTAGATAATTTTGCAAACATTTCACTAATTGATTCATTAGAATCCATACGAAAGTGTTCAAATTTTTGTTTAAACATGCTAATTTTGGAATTTTTGACTTGGACTGTACCTTCATAGGTTATGGACAGTCTATGCCAAATATCATAGGCTGTATCACAATTAGATATTCTATTAAATTCTCCTACCGAAATAGAACAATATAAAATGCTTACAGCTTTTGCATTCATTTGGGCCAACTTTACCGTATTTGCATCCCATTCTGCAAATTGAATTTGAGGGAGCTCATATGGGGTTGACACCATTCTCCATAAGTCCCAATTGATGCCTTGGAAATAGAACTGCATCCTTCTTTTCCAATATTGGTAGTTTGTTCCATCGAACGTTGAAGGCCTAGCAACAAGTGTCCCTTCGAGGTTGAGGTTGTTGAGCACTCCATCACCCATTTCTTCAAGACTTTGTTAGGGTTCCTTGAAGCCTGCTCTGATACCAATTGAAAAACACTAGAGGGGGGTTAATATAGTTTTTAAATAATTTTAACAATTTATTGAACTCAAACAACCACAATTGAAATTAGAAGAAGGAGACAGGTGTTTAGAGTGGTTCCAACTTTAGCAACTACTAAAGTTGTCAGTCCACTACCCGGTTGCTTACCCAACCGGGATTTTGAAAGTATTTATTTTATTACCTTCCCAAGGATTTATACAAAATACAATACTTTCCTTTACACCCTTTGAACAACCTTCACTTGAAGTAGGTGCACCAACTTTGAGGTAGCCTTCTTGAAGTAACTCCAAGCTCCCCCTTGAAGTAGCCTTCCTCTCTAGAAGTAACCTCCCATTGCACCAGCCTTCTGAAGTAGCTCAAAGTCACCTTCTTCTCCAAGAAGAACTCCACCCTCTCCAATCAGCAGCCTCCAACCTAGGAGTTGCAAGGAGAGTACAAACGGTAATAGAGAACAAGAAAGAAAAAGGAAATTACAACTTATCCTTTGTAGCCCAAGGCTTGATTTGCCTAGATCAAGCGTATAGATCTCATAACCAAGTGTGTGGACTTTTGATTGCAGTGGGTAGGAGATACTAGCCTATAGGACACGAATTATGAGCTAAGGAATGAAATGGCCAATTGTCACAATGCTCAAATTGCTCACAAACAGATTGCTCAAAGTATGCTCAAGGATTTCTCAAGTGTAGCAAGTGTCTTTGAGTGTCCTATGGCTTGTCCTATTTATAGGAATGGCCTAAGGATGCTTAAGGACGTTCTAGACAACTTCTAGGGGTTTCTAAGTGCTTAACTAGCCGTTAGGTACAAAGTTGTTGCTTTAACAACGGCTAATTAATTAATTCTGCAGTTGCTGTCAGAGACCATCTCGGTCGAGGAATGGTCGACCGAGACACCTACTCGGTCGAACTTTTGTCGACCGACAGGCACTCTAGAACAAGTGATTTGCAACGTCTTTCTCCAACTGCCAACTAACTTGTCTGTTGTGTCTAACGGCTACTTTGGATCTTTCTCGGTCGAGAAGATTGTCGACCGAGAGTGTCTCGGTCGAGGAGTTTGTCGACCGAGATTGATCATGTTTCAATGTTTCAATTTAGGCACTAACTATATGTATGAGTGTGCAAATGTGATCCTATTTGAAGGGAATGACTTATCTAAATGTGGTGTTTAGCTAGGGAGAATCTAACGCTTTATTTACATGCAATCTAAGTACTTGTACATTATATATTTGTACAAGTTTTTACAAAGCGATTACATTGCATGAAAATATAAACATGTAAGCATATGGATTTCCCTAGTTGCTTTGTCATCCACCTTAATCCTGCACACTCAAGTAGCTCGTTAGATCAATAAGAATGAAATGTTTGTCATAATCAAAACAAAGGGATTTATAGATGTCCATTTAGCCAACATTCTCTTCTTCCTCATCTTTGTTCTTGTGTAGAGAGAGCTACCCATATTTTAGGATAATTAAATCCAGGTAGTGTGAGTTGTAATATTAATTACATAGTGCTTATTGATCGATAATACCCTGTGGTTTTTCTCTCCTTATCTTGGGGAGAGTTTTCCACATTAATATGGTGTTTCTTCTTTGGGTTTATATGCTTGTTAGTAACGTTTCCACAATAACTTTTCATCACATCTAGGACCATAGTACAACATCACCAACAAGTGGTATCAGAGCGCAGGCTACAGATACTGGTCCAGATGGATAAAGATGAAGATGCAACAATTATAAAGTTGAAAAGCACAAATTGGCAGATTTGGAAAACCAAGATGGAGGATATTCTCTATTGCAAAGATCTATACAATCTGATAGAGTGATAAAAGATAAAGAGTATGTTTGATGTGGACTGGAAGAAATTAAACAAGAAGACTGTTGGAACAGTTTGAAAGTGGCTCAACATTTTCGTGTTCCATCACGTCTTAGAAGAGACCAAAGCCAAAGATTTGTGGGAGAAGCTCAAGAAATTTTAAGAGCGGAAGACTACCACAAGCAAAGCTTTCTTGATTAGAAAGATGGTGAACCTCAAGTATCAGGATGGTACAAGCATCGTAGAGCATATGAATGAATTCCAAAGCCTTGTAAATCAACCGAGATCCATGAAGATGGTTCTTAATGATGAGCTCCAAACTCTACTTCTTATGGGATCATTACCAGACAGTTGGGAGATGCTCATAGTGACAGTCAGCAATTTTGCACAAGAAGGCAAGTTAACACTTGACAGGTGAAGAGCAGTCCACTGAATGAAGTGACTCGGTGAACAGCCTCAGGAGATAGAAGATCAGATATGCACTCCACACAGAGCTGAGGCGCTGATAGAGAGAGAGACCGTGGTAGATCCAAGAGCCACGATGAGTCCCAGAATCATGAGAAGTCTCTTGGTAGATCCAAGTCAAAGAGTAGTAGAGGGTGATTCCATTGCAGCAAGCCAAGTCATTTCAAAAGGGATTGCAAGATTTGGAAAAGGAAACATGGGTCTAAATCCAAAGACAAGCAAGATGATGACAAGAATACTACATCGACAATCTCATATGACAGGGACGATGATGACAATGTGGTCTTAACAGTCCAAGAGCAGTGTTTGCATGTTGAGGATGATGATTCTGAGTGGGTGGTGGATACTAAAGATTCTTATCATACCTCACCAATTAAGGAATTATTCACTTCATATAGGAGGGGAGACTTCGAGAGGGTGAACATGGGAAATTCTAGATTCTCTAGAATTATTGAGATTGGAGACATTTGTGTTCAAACAAGTGTCAGTTGCATGCTCACACTAAAAGATGTTCATCACGTTCCACATTTGTGGCTAAGTTTGATATTTGGTTAATTCTTTGATAGAGAAGGTTGTCATCTAGATTTTGGTGGTGGCAAATGCAAGATCACCAAGGGAGCTTTGGTTATTATACGAGGAAAATTGTGTCGTACATTGTATAAGACCCAAATTAAGGTGCTCAAAGGAGGTCATATATATGTAGTTGAGGATCACCAAACAGATCTATTGAACAGATGACTAGGATACATGAGCGAGAAAGTCTTGAAGCTTTTATCAAAGTAGAGATTGATTCCTTGTGGCAAGGGTACTGGTCTCAGTTCATCTGATGCATGTCAGATAGGAAAGCATCGACATGTTTCTTTCAAGACAAGATCAAAGGTGAAGGCACAACTTCTACAGATGGTTCATTCGTGTGTCTTTGGTTCATTTGAGGTGGCTTCATTGGATGGAAATAGGTATTTTTTCACATTCATTGATGATGCATCTCAAAAGGTGTGGGCCTACTTGTTGAAGACTAGGGATTAGGTCTTTTAGTGTTTTCAAAAATTTCATGCCATAGGTGGAGCGGGCGACAGAGAAAAAGCCGAGGTGTCTCCACACAGACAATGGAGGAGAGTACACCTCTAGGGAGTTCCAGGATTATTGCATGCAACACAGACATGAAAGGACAAAGCCCGACACACCACAACACAATTCTACAACTGAGAGAATGAATTGTACCATAATGGAGAAAGTTAGATGCATGTGGAACACTGTAAAAGTTGCCAAAGACATTCTGGGGTGAGATAGTGAGTACCTCTTGGTATCTAATTAATAGATCTCCATCAGTTCCTTTGGATTTTGAAACCTGAAAAGATATGGACTGGAAAGGATGCATCCTATACACATATGCAAGTATTTGGGTACTAGGCTTATGCACATTCTCTAAAGGAATAGAAATAAAAGTTGGATGATAAAGCAGTGCCATGTATCTTTCTTGGCTATGGAGATCATTAATTTGGTTACAAGTTATGAGATCCTATTATAAAAAGGACCATGAGAAGACACATACATGTGACTTTCTATGAGAGTCAGACAGTTACAGAGCCTGAGAGTGATGATGCAGAGGTTGCAGGATTAGGTGATAGTTCTTCTGATGATGAGTATGAGGATGCTTCTGCTTCTTCACAGGTGTAATCTTCAAATGACGAAGAAGAGCAGCAAGATCACCCTGAGTAGTAGAGTGAGAGAACGTCAAGTGTTCCTGTTCCAGACATGCAATTGAGTGATTCCAATTCACAGTCAGAGACTTCTGGGTAGGGGGATCAAGATCATCATCAGGAAGAGTCCTCAAAGCAGCAGTTGAAGAGGTCTGATAGAGTTTGTCATCATTCATCCAGATATTCGACATATTAGTACATTATCCTTATTGGCCAGGGGGAACCAGAGACTTATCATGAGGCACAAACTCATAGAGATAAAGCACAGTGGCATCAGGTGATGCAGGAGGAGATGTCTTCTTTGTAGAAGAATGATACATATGAGCTTGTGGCAATTCCCAAGGGTCAAAAGGCACTAAAGAACAAGTGGGTCTGCATGATGAAGAGAGATGACAACAGCAAGGATCAAGCTTCTAATGAGGAGCTACATGGACATGAGGAGTGCCATCAGAGGGTTTTTGAGCCTTGGTACAGAAGGTCAGAAACAAGGTTTTCATCCAGGATGGCTTGACATACTAGTTAGGGCGAGCCAGCAAAGTTCTAGGTGTGGGTATGGAGAGAGAAGTGGTACTACCAAGATACTCCTTTTCAATTACTTGGGAACAAAGTGAACTTAGGATGGGACTTTAGGAAGATGGATGAAAATGACAGGATAATGGCAAGCTGGAAGATAATGCATCCATCACATGTGGTGATGGGGTCCACAAGCTACTGTAGATGATTGCTGAAGACAATGTCTCCCTCATGGGCCAGAGGGAGAGATTGTTGGGAATAGGAAAAGGATCCTGCCCATGTCTAATAGGATTTGGACTTGATTTGGAGTTGGCTTGTACTACCAATCCCAATAGGAGTCAAATCTAAAAGGAAAAGAAGATGGTTCCCTACATGCAACATGGAGTTGGATGTGGAGTTGGACTCAGAGTTGGACAAAGATTCTGACTTGCAACCACATGCATGGAGGCCTATAAATAGAGCCCCTGGTGGAGGCCATTGAGATCATCTCACCGGTTCAGTTGTGATTCCTCCAGTTGCTTTTTGGTGCCTTCTGTAGTAGAGGGTTCCAGAGAACAAGAATAATTGGAGGAGCTCTCTTGGTTGAACAAGAGAGGGTCAGCGACTTTGCCTTGAAGCAAAGTAGTGGCTGACAGTCGGTGACACATTGGGTGTACTGATAGAGGAGCTCTCTTGGTTGAATAAGAGAGGGTCAACGACTTTGCCTTGAAGCAAAGTAGCGGCTGACAATCAGTGACACATTGAGTGAACTAACAGAGCAGCTATCTTGGTTGCTAAGAGAGGGCCAACGAATTTTACTTAAAGCAAAGTAGCGGTTGGCAGTTATAGAAGCAATGTTTCCATAGCTGCAACACTCTGATCCAGCTAGCGATCACAACGGCATCACGCAGTCCCCAACAACGACAACAACCTTGTGAGGAGATCAAGTAAAGAGGAAGGTTTTATACACATTGGGTGTGATTCTCTTCTTCCTCATCTTTGTTCTTGTGTGGGGAGGGCTAACTAGATTTAGGAGTAATTAAATCCAGACAGTGTTGAGTTGTAATCTTAATTACATAGTGCTTGTTGGATGGTATTGACCCGTGGTTTTTCTCTCCTTGTCTTGGGGAGAGTTTTCCACGTTAAATCCAATGTTTTTTCTTTGAGTTTATACACTTGTCGATAACGTTTCCACAATAACTTTTCATCCGAGACCATATCAGTACAACTCCCCAACATAAACTACCTATAAAAGTGTTCACAATTTTCTTATGGCCTATAATGGAAACCCAACCTTCTAATCTATATAATGAATACCATTGTGGATATAGCCTTACCTACAATGTATTGATATTTGGACAAAAAATCTAACATGATTTTTAATTAATGTTTTACAAATTATCAAGTATAATTCTAGGAGAAAAAAATTTGTTGTCTAAGAAGATCTATGACAAGCTTTAAATATGAATAGTTCTTGAGTTTTATCATTACACCTAACATGTAAAGAAATATGAATCATATTGAGTATTGTACCATAAACATCATTGACATATAACCCTTGGTATTAATAGAACTCACTATAGTTAGTCATTACCATACTACACAGAAACCAATTTAATATTGCATTGTCCTATTGTCTTGGTGATGATATTTCAATTACTTGGACATTAGGTCATCCACCGGTCAAATAAGAAAAACATGAAAACAATCTAAATTCACTCTTATACAAATATGCACATGCCAATGAAATACTTTTTTCATTTAATAAAAAACATGATATTTCATGGACAAAAAGGTATTTTATAAAGACATAATACAATAAGATCGATAGTTTATTTGAATAAACTAAAAAAGGAATTCAAGTTATATGATCAAAACCTTACAAAACAGTCATCACATAGTATCTCAAGTGGTTGTTCAAGGGTTACCATAGTGATGGGATCCTAGTTTGTGTCTTTGTTGTGACCCTATAAATGAATTCATCCTATCACATGTGTCATCCCACTTTTTGATATAATTGTCCCCTCTAGGAGAACCTCTCTCGCTAATCCAATAAAAACAAAGAAGCTTACTAAGAAAAAAATTCAAGTAAGAAGAAAGCATCTCACTAAATATGTTTTTAAACATTTTTTCCCCTCTGAGAGATCTACCTACATATGCCCATGTATTTATTGAATCCATAATCGTTAATAATCGGGAATTAAAAAAAAAGGTTTGCTAAAAAGGATGAGTTCATGATTTTAAAATACTATATTAGAGGAATAGTCTCACCTAAAACGTAAACATAGGAGTATGCCATTTTATTAGAGTCAAAAGAGATATAAGGTCACACATAGTCATTGTGTTAAGATAAACACGAGTGTCATTCATGTATATGAAATCATCATTGTTTTCTTATGTTATATTTACACTTACAAGACCTACAACAAATTTAGAAAACAAGTTCTTGTTTGAGTAAAGGATTTCAAAATATTATCATTACAATTATTGTCCATGTGAGAACGTTTTAAGTAGGATTCAATCTAGAATTGTTTCATATTTTGAATTTCAAAAAAAAATATGTTCATATAGAATTTTTAGAATTAACTAAAAATTGATTTTTTAGTTTTAGGTACAATATGAGACCATAATAAAAAATAAATAAAATAATCAACAATGACTCAATTTTTTATTATTTGATAACCTTCATGATCCATCTAAGTGACGTTTTCATTTAACACCCTTAGCATATTCTAAGATGTCTATATATGACACTATCTAAATAGTAGAAGATGATGAAACATGTTTTCTTACATTGAGTTCTGCAAAATATATCACACTTCATAAGTTGTATTTAGTTATTAGGGGTGTGTAGGGTTTCAGAAAATCACTCCAAATCTTTTTGATAAGATTCCTTCTCGTGGATATTTCTCATGGATTTAAAACCTTTGTTTGTGCTTCTTGTAAGGCCCTCAAATTCTCATATTGATCAATGTATGTTTGTGACGACCGTCTCGCGAAAACAGTAATGCGGAAGCGTATTATTTGCAGCGTAATTACTGAAAATCACTAAAAATTAAAACCATTTGCAAAGAGATCCATTCATAGGAAAACTCTTTAACCAAGAACCAAAGTGTTTCCATTTCATCCTGGATCACAAGTACACAGCCTGTACAATTCCTTTTTAAGGATTACAACATTGACTGCCCTATTAACAAATATACACAGGCAGTATAAAACTTTGAGGCATTAAGCCAAAACTCCGATTGAATCATTTAAAACTCTGAGGACCTGAGAGTACAAAGATGACACATAGGACTACTATCTATATGACTTGACAGACAATATCTCCACCTGAGATCTCACTGCAGTCCAAGCTGTTGCTTTCCTTTTCCTGCAAAAGAGTATCTGCCTCTTTGTCCGCATCCACCTAAAAATGTTGGATCCCACGGGGGTGAGACAATTGTAAATTGCCCCAGCGAGAGATATAATTCTCCGCCAGAAACATTATTATTGCATCTTAAGAAGATAAATATAGGCAGATGATAAGCAGTTTAAAGCATTCTCTTAATAAGGAATAGGAAGAACATGTATATCATTTATCCTCCATATTATACCATCATGTCAAACTTCTCTTGTGACACTCATTATCTTGATATGTCACCCATGAGACATTCTTGTTTCAACTTATTGGCCTTAGTTAGTCTGCTAAACAGATAAGGAATTACATCTACCATGTACTCATATATCATTAATACAGGCATTGGGTTATTACCAATCCTGTGTCATCATTACAGGCATTGAGCCTCTGCCAGGTATTGGACTCTTCCAAACCTGATTACACTGCCAGGCATTGGTCTTTAACCAACCCTGATTACAGGCATTACACCTCTGCCAGGTATTGGATTTCTCCAAACCGGATTACACAGCCAGGCATTGGACTCTAACCAACCCTGATTTCACAGCCAGGCATTGGACTTTAACCAATCCTGATTTCACAGCCAGGCATTGGACTTTAACCAACCCTGATTTCACAGCCAGGCATTGGACTTTAACCAATCCTGATTACACAGCCAGGCATTGGACTCTAACCAATCCTGATTACACAGCCAGGCATTGGACTCTAACCAATCGTGATTACACAGCCAGGCATTGGACTTTAACCAACCCTGATTACATGCATTAAGCCTCTGCCAGGTATTGGACTTTAACCAAACATCATTACACATCCAGGCATTGGACTCTAACCAATCCTGATTACACAGCCAGGCATTGGACTTTAACCAACCCTGATTACAGGCATTAAGCCTCTGCCAAGTATTGGACTTTAACCAAACCTGATTACACAGCCAGGCATTGGTCCGTAACCAATCCTGATTACACAGTTCATGGAATTTAATTCTTTTAACTCATCATTGATCATCACATACTACTTTCTTAAGTTACCAGCTTATCTTGGATTAAGGTATTTCCCATCTTAATCCTTTCATCCACTAACCTATCACTCTTACCATAAAGTGCATAGGTTACACATAAGAATGGTCCAACTATCTTTAATGATATGGACTCATCTCAGATTAAGGCATTGCTTACAATAAGCTTGCCTATAATCAACCACATTAAATGTTTCACCTTTATAAGGCCATTCCTTCTATCTCATCATTAGGGTTTCCTTATACCCTTATTTAAAATTAGGATTATAATTCATTGTCATATTGCCCAAGATTAGGGCTTTGTGTATTATGACTCCACATTAGAGTCTCACATACCTTCACCCTTCTTAGGGCCTCTCATCACAACATAGCATTAGAGCTTCATGTGATGTTAACTCTTAATTAGGGTTTCTCATGGAATCACCCTCAACTAGAGTTTCTCATGGAATCACCCTCAACTAGGGTTTCTCATGGAATCACCCTCAACTAGGGTTTCCACCTTAGTCACCCACAATTTGGGTTTACTATGCATCTCCATTAGGATTTCATTCAATTGTCCATAATTAGAGATTCACTATTCATTCCAATTAGGGTTTTACATCTCATTTCCCTAAATTGGAGTTTCACACATCACTACCCTTACTTAGGGTTACATCCTCACCCTGGATTAGGGTTACATTTAGAATTGCCTCAATTAGGGTTAAAACCCAAAAGCCCTGTCAATTAGGGTTTATATTCATGATTAGGGTTTCATGATCTCTCTTCTTAAGGATCATACCCTTAATCACCACATGAATCATATTCATGTATGAATTCATGTTAACATCATCTCAAATTGATTAGGTCATATCAACCCTTCAATCAAGAGCATACCACTATGATTAACGTAGTGTATCAAGTCATTGGTCCAATAAGCAATTAGGGTTCATTCCTTAATTGGCACTAATCACTTAGGTACTATTAGGGTTTCAAACTTTGTACCTTCATTGATTATCATTACTAATCATCATTGGATCAATGGATGATTCATCATCTCTATTCTCAAGAGATTCAATCACATTGGACCTCCATTACATAAGGTATCCAATTGAATTAGGGTTTTCAATGTTGATTCCTTCAATCATTGAATTCATGGAACCAATCATCAATTGGACCTACCCTCATACTTCAATTGAGTTTAATAGGTCAACCTTAAACTGATTTGACTCTCAATTGACCCTCAATTGATCATCAATTAGGGTTTGATTCAATAGAATTAGGGTTTGGAATCGATGATTCAACAACACTAATCAATGTAAGACTAGTTGCTTTGAAACCATTGAACCATCATCCAAAATTGGGTATGACCTGACCCCAAACGGTATTGAGGTCGTTTGGATGACCTCCAAACGGTCTTGAGACCGTTTTCCCATCATATCACTCAAATCCAAGCCATCCAATTAAGGTTTGGATCATTGGATTGATCACCAAATCAGCATTGCATTGTATAACAGCTTGGTACCTTTAGACCTTCAAACACCTAACCATACTCAACCCTAGACCTCCGAACGGTCTTGGGTGACCACTAAACGGTCTTGAGACCGTTTGGATGAGCTCCAAACGGTCTTGACACCGTTTTCCCATCATATCACTCAAATCTAAGCAATCCAATTAGGGTTTGGTTCATTGGATTGATCACCAAATCAGCATTACATTGTTTAACAGCTTGGTACCTTTAGACCTTCAAACACCTAACCATACTCCACCCTAGACCTCCAAACGGTCTTGGGTGACCACCAAATGGTCTTGAGATCATTTTCCCATCCAACCTTTGGACTCTAGTGAAAATTCATCATGGATTGGTCTATCGAGTTGATCAACAAATCAGCACTACATTGCAATATGATTAGTACCTTTGGACCTTCAATTGGTCAACTATACTTGACCCCAGACCTCCAAACGGTCTTGGGCTGATCCCCAAACGGTCTTGAGACCGTTTGGGTGATCCCCAAACGGTCTTGAAACCGTTTGGGCTAATCAACCCAAAATCTCTAATTAACTCATTGGAATTTCAGCACTGATTTCAATTAGGGTTTGCCCAATTGATTAACCTTCAACTCATGACTCGTTTGGAATTAATCCATAAAATTTGATGCGTCATTAACCAACATCATTAGGAACAGTAATCGCATACGGTCAACGCTTAGTCAACCATCTTATACGGTCTTGAGACCGTTTGCCCAAAAAGTTCAATTAAATCAGATTGAAAATCAGCACTTAATCCAATTAGGTTTCCCTAATTGATTAGGCTTCAACTCACGATTCCTTTGGAGTTAATCCCTCAAATTTGGAGGGTTATTAATAAACATAATTATGAACAGGAATCCCATACGGTCAACTCTTGGTCAACCATCTCAAATGGTCTCGAAACCGTTTGCTCAACCAGGTCAAGTTAATCAGGTTGAAAATCAGCACATAATTCAATCTGATTCCCTAATTGATTGGCCTTCAACTCTCGATTCCTTTGGAGTTAATCCCTCAAATTTGGAGAGTTATCATCCTACATAATTAGGAACAAAATTCCCAAACGGTCAACGCTTGGTCAACCATCTCAAACGGTCTTGAAACCGTTTTCTCCCAAACGGTTTCAAACCGTTTGCCCTTAAACGGTTTGCTGAAACCGCATAACCAATCAAATTAAAACGATTTGGAGTAGCTATCAAAACGGTTTTTCTTGGTAATTTTCTTTGGATAAGAATATAGGATGATGTCATCATCCCCTTCCTTCGAACAACCAAGAACAGCAACCGTTCTTGATGGAAATTGCAGCAAAGAAACAAGAGTGTATCAAATTGAAGAAATCAATCAACAAAGCATAGAGAATTGATGCAATAGCAATGTTTAATGGTTTGAGTTATAAAACCCGCCTCCAATTGAGATCCAAAGCTCCAAGCTCACGCCATTAATGGTGTATGAAGCTATTGCAACTCCCCCTAGGCTCGTCCTCAAGCTTTTGATTGCAAAAGTTGGCTAGGGTTGAAGAGGAGATCGAAATAAGAAGGAATCCATAATTTATTTTCGATTTCCACCATGAAATCATGGAGAACGAAGGTAAAGGGATTACCCACAGGTTGGGGACGTTCTCCCTGCTCCTCCCTAGCTTCTTGGTCGGTTTTGCAAGCAAGGGGAAGAAGAAAATCCGAAAAAGGCCTTGGTTTGGGCTTGGAAATGGCACTTTTATAAAAAAATTGATGAGAGAGAATATGCCTTATAAAAATCCAATTAATCCAAAAATTATGGCCGCCTCTTCCCCCTCAACTCCATGGATACGAGGCATATCCCTTTTCCTTTAATTCTCCTTCATTATCCTCAAATTAAAGAAAAGAAAATTAAGCACCTTAATGCTTATTATATAATATCCCACATGTGAGTGGATATTACTTTTCTTTATAAAAAGGTGAGTGGAATTTCACCTACTTAAGATATTTTCGTTCCTTATTTTGTTAAAGGAACGTCCATCCTTATTCAAAATCAACCCAAAACATTTTGGTTGAAAGCCCTTCAATTATTTTTATTCATTTTTGCCCTAAATCGAATTAGGGTTTCAATTAGGCATTATTCTTGATTATTTTAATGTCAAGATTCTCTCTCCTACAACTTAATTCAAATGAGGAGTCCCTCTCATTTTATTTGCTCTACATGATTCCAAGAAACATTAAGGACCATATTGAAGTGGTAATTTGCATATTGAACCCTAGATTTTGGGTAAATTGCACTTTACTCCAAAACTAGGTTTTAATGCACAACATTGTCCAACAAGCTCTATCTTGGTGTCCAGGCTTGGGAAAACCATACCACTACACTATATTCATTCTTATGATGTCACAACATCAGAGTAACATCTTATCATGTGCAATTTGCAAGTTAACCCCTCAACTTGGGTAATTTGCACTTTAGTCCAAAATAAGCAAACATTGCTTCAGCATTATTCAAAAAGGACTGAAATTGAAATATAAGTTCCTCAAGAGCCTTAATTACCTTTCACAAGATAAGTACACGCATATAATCAACTTTCCTAATCAAAACACCTAGGGTTAAAGCATAACCCAGGTCAGGGATGTTACAATGTTATAAAAAACTACTTCAGTATAATGAAGATACATAATTACACATTTATTCTCCATAGTTAAATTAAATTAAGTTAGATATTAAAACATAAGAAGAACAAAAATCATGATTTCTGTGTGTGAAAAAAATTCTTCCAATTTTAGGTTTTGTTGGATCATACTAAATTCTACCTTTTATGCAACCAAAACTCTATCCGTGGTTCAAATATCCAAATCAAAATTTGCATCCATATTTGAATTTGATTGGAATATGATGCTACTATAAATAATATTTTCAAGGTTGTATTATTTCAAAATAATAATTAAAAGAAAACATTTGAGATTTTTCATCTTAATGTATGGGGAAGCACAAAAAAAATACAAGGATTGTGTAAGGAAGTTACTTATACCTAAGATATTACTGAGGATGACAATTGCTTAAAATATGAAAATATAGGTAATGATTGGTTTGATACCAAACATCAACAAAGATACCTTATTGTGAACATTGATACTTTTAAGAACTTTTTGTTGTTATTGCTTTGGACTTGGGAATTCAGATTAATAATAACAACAAATAAAAAACATGTGCAACATCATTGCCATCAAGGATAAGATCATTTTACCTTTAAAGGATAATAAAATTATACTAAGTATGAAAACTTCCTATGGTATATTAGTAGAACATATAGGTTTAGCGGTCTATGTATAATCTCTTACCCCTCTATTTTAATTGGAGCACCTTTGTGCGTACTCCTAAAAGTACAAGTATACTAATGCCCACCAATGGCAGAAAATATACATGAATATAATATCAATGCCATATTGTATTGCAGTATATGACAAGATTGTTTTTACAGTCATGATGACAAAGAATATTAATTAGTTTCAACTATGTCTTTTGAGTCTATTGATTTTCTAAAATAAATATATTTCTCCCGCTTAGATGGGTTGATAAGTTGTTAGGTGTCTAGTTGGTAACTATATGAACTGTATGTAAACCATCATCTTTAATGGTATATAAACTTGACTCATAGTTATATGTTGCTCTAGGAAAGCATAATAACCACAAAACTGTTTAGTAAGAAGAGGAAGGTAGAATTTTTTACCAATCGTTGATCATCGGTTGTAATTGTTGTCAGACGAATTATTTGTACAAACAAAACAAGAGTTGGGAGGGTAGCTTGTCCAACCTATGAATCCTTTGTAAGTTGGTTCATCTCCTTGCTAATATTGAATGTTCTTCAGGTTATGAATTCATACCTGCCTTGCACTTGATACTTGATAGACATGGGATTTGTCAGCTCTACTACTACAACAGGCTTCCTCATATGTTCTGTTTGCCTCATCATGATGGTTGGTCTATCTCCATATCACAATAGCAAAAATGTTTCCATAGTGAATATTGGTTTTCCACCATAAAATCCAACACGTGCCTTACTATTCTACCTTCATCTCGAGACTTAACATACATCAAAGAAGAATAAGCGATAGCAACTGAAGAATTTTTCATTTCCTAGCACTTCTTACATACAAAGTCTACTATTGGTCTTGTGATGTACACCATGCTCAAAGCTTTGTCAACACATTATACTATATGTACATTGTCCCACATCTGACAAGAACGCTACTTCTATCCTTGCTTATACTGATTGTAATAAAACAACCAACAATATTCAGAATAGAGATTGACAGGAAAATATACAAATCATTTTTGTAGGAGCATGTACCTCTTGTTACTTATCCAGTCACCCCCAAGATTGAAGCAAACCAACATGTATCCGCAATGGCCTTGGGGAATAGTGTCGCATAACAAGGATTCAGGCGGAGATGTGGTGAATCAATTGGAACGGAGCCACCAGAGTTTCAATAATCAACAGGGGATGGATAATATGGTTTTACTGTAGGCATAAGAATCCAACTATTATCAACATCAAGGGAAAGCAAGATATCATGTGGTATTGTAGCGACGTGCAATAAGAGTTTTTGAGCCGGGTGAATGCACCACAGAGGAATGCTCTCATTGCCAACATTGTGCCTATGTTAATTGCCTCCTTCAATGCAAGCCTATAAGGATGCAATAAAAGGTTTTGCATTTGTGATACCTTGGCAGAGCGTCGTTGTAACAATGATACAGGCAGAGAAAACTAATTAGGTTGCCGATGGACGATTGGAATGAGTCATCAAATTATTAGGGTCCAAATATTATCATAATTATACAAATAGGATGGTGGTTGGTAGATATGTACTTGGATGAGTCTGGTGATTATGACCCTATGGAAGTGGTGGAGGACGGGAAACTATAAAGGGGTCTATTGATTATAGGAATATCAGAATACAGAAATGAGTAGTGGCACTTAGTAGAGTAGAATAGTAGATCTAAATTATATGGTTCTCTCTCTCTCTCGAGATGACAAACAAATAATCACAAATGTAATCATATGAGCATTAGCTTAAGTATTCCAACATTCACATGCATTCATGCAACTTCATAACACTTAGATAACATTCATACTACTCTTTCAAGGCACAAACAATCAAACATCACAAGATGGTAGCTAATCATCCAAGTGAAGCATTAAGAACAAGAGTATGGAGATAATCTTCATTAAGAGCATATATATTCAAATGGATGCAAGAATATACATATTAGAAGAGCTTTAGTCGCTACTCCCAACCCAAGCAAGATGTTTAGGCACTCATGGTAATGAGCAACACTACAGATTTAAAAGTATAGGTAGACATGAGAGAGAATGACAAAGTAGATGAAGGCGGATGACCAAATCTTGAAGGGAAAGAAGGGGATACACCAACTATGACCACAAACGACTATGAATGGTGCACGTCTTCCTCAGATCTAGATCTGGAGCAAGAACAAAAGAGTGGCTAGTCCTTCTTTTGAAGGACATGCAGATGGTGTTGGTGATGGTGTAGATCTTTTCTCTCCTCTGACTCTCATCTTTGGAGATCAAAGATCAATGTGATGATGGATGGATTTGGAGTTCAGAAGAACTTCATCATCTCCTCTATGTCACAACCCCCTTCATGGATGATGTGGGGGTCTATTTATAGGCTCTAGTAACCAACTTAGGAGCGTTAGTGATCGTGGAGGTTAAGGGCCTTCTTTGTTTGCCTAGATCTTGATGACCGCAAAGGATGATTGGTCAATGTGGTCGTTGAAGATGACTGTTGAAGAAGTGATCCCCATCAGTGGCACAGGACATCCACTCTTCAGTCGTTGGTCGTCGTTGAGATTCAATGGTCTTAGAAGACAACTGATGAGGATGACATAAGAGAAAGTGAGAACCATCGATCATTGAATTTGGTTTCCCTTCAGTTGTTGAGACATTTGACTTCATAGTGACCACATCCGTGGCTTAGAGTCCATCAGTCACAGAGCCTGTGGCAGTCCAATAGTTGTTGGTACTTGATTCATTAGTGACCATTGGACTTGTGGTGATCTTCATAGGTTTCCAAAGTGTTAGAAGTTTGGAGACCTCTTGACTTGAGGTTATATCGATCGTCAAGAGGTGTACTATGTGTAAAAATGGAAAAAGTGGTGAACTTAGGTAACTATATCAGAATATGTCAAAAAGATCAAAACTATCTATGTAACATCCCTGACCTGGGTTATGTTGTAACCCTAGATGTTTTTTTTAATAAAGATAATTATAAGCTTGCTCTTATCTTTTCAAAAGTAATTAAGACTCAAGAGGAACTTATGTTTCAATTTTGGTCCTATTTGAATAATGTTGAAATAATGTTTTACTTATTTTGGACTAAAGTGCAAATTACCCAAGTTGAGGGGTTAACTTGCAAATGTTACATGATAAAATGTTCCTCAAATGTTAAAGCATCATAATAATGGTAATGATGCAGAGGTATGTCTTGTGGTAGCCTGGGCACTAAGAAAAAGGTTATTAAGCAATGTTTGTGCATTAAAACCTAGTTTTGGTGTAATGTGCCATTTACCCAAAACCTAGGGTTCAATATGCAAATTACCACTTCTATAGATTCCCTAATGTTTATTGGTATCAATTAGAGACAATAAAATTAGAGGGGCGTATCATTTGAATCTCTTTGGAGGAGAGAGAATCTTGATATTAAAATAATCAAGATATAAGCATAATTGAAACCCTAATTCAATTTAATGCAAAAATAAATATATTAATGGAAGTGCCCTTCAACCAAAGGTGTTATGGTTGAATTTGTATAAGTGTGGACGTACTTGTGCCTTGCAAAGGCAACACAATATCTAAGTGAGTGGAGAGCCCACTCACATTAGTTAAAGGAAAAGCAATATCCACTCAATTTTGGATATTATTATTAAAATGGTTAAGGTGCTTAATTTTTTTTATTTTAATTCTTGGATAATGAAGAGGAATTACAAGGTGGGGGAGATGGATTCGTATGCAAGGGATGGAGGGGAGTATGTGGCACCAATTTTGGAATTAAAAGATTATTATATCACTTTCTCTCTCATTACAATTCCCTTATAAACATCTCATTTCCAACTCAAATGAAAGGCTTTTTCAACCCAGGATTTTTCGACCCTTCTTTCTTTCCTTGCTTTGGCCATGCACAAAGAGAGCTTAGGATCAATAGGAGGACGTGCTCCAACTTGTAGGTAAGCTCCATAGTCATCCTCAACCTTGATTCCATTGTGGAAATTGAAATTCAGTGCTTAATTTCTTCTTTTCTTCATTCAATCTTCAACCTTAGCCATTCATTTCACTCAACGACTTGAGGACGGGCCTTGGGAGGTTGAGAACACTTCATTCACCATTGAAGGCGTGAAGCTTGAAGTTTGGTTTCAAATTTGAAGGATAGTTATATAACTTGAAACCTTGAATGCTATTATTGATTTCATTTCTTGATCATATATTGATTCTTTTGTCATTCTTAGAATTCCTTTTTATTAGTTAATAAATTCACCATAAGAATCATAGTAGATTTCAAAGGTTTCAAGCTTGAATATGATGATGTCATCTTAAGCACACACCACAATAATATCTTGTGCAAACTGTTTCATAATTGACTCCAATCGGTCTCAAGACCAATTGAGACCAAACGGTCTCAAGACCGTTTGGGATCAAGTGGTCCCAAACCATTAGAGGGTCAAATGCTGAGGTGATTGGATGTTGATACAATGGTTCTACTTAATTTATTCACTATAATTCCTATAATGGAGAATCCACTAATTCCAAACCCTAATCGGGTAGAGTGATAGACACCCTAATTGATGGTTCAATTTTTGGGTTGAATGGCCCAAACGGTCTCAAGACTGTTTGGAGGCCAAACGGTCTTCAAACTGTTTGAAGAGCAAATGGTCTCAAGACTGTTTGGAGGCCAAGGGCTGTGATGAAGTTTTGGAGATCCAAGTGTTGAAAATTGATGTACACTCAATAGTTCAATTGATGATCGATTCAATGGAGTAAACTCTAATCTATTTGGTTGAAACAAACCCTAATTGCTCCTTTCAGTTTCAAGGTGGTTTGGACCAAACGGTCTTGAGACCGTTTGAGTCCAAATGGTCTTGAAACCATTTGGGATCAAACGGTCTCAAACCGTTTGGAGGTCCTTTCAGTTTCAAGATCAATTCATCCAATCGGTTTCAAGGGAAATTGTTCAAACGGTTTCAATGTATATTTGTTCAAATAGTTTCAAGGGCTAGATGCCCAAACAGTTTGAAACCATTTAAGACCAAATGGACTCATACCTAGGATTCCCAAATGGTTTCAAAACTGTTTGGAGGGCAAACGTTCTCAAAATCATTTGAAGGTTAAAAAGGGGCAAAACCGTTTGGAGGTTCAAGGTACCTAAAACCATTTGAAGACTCAAGGTTATAAAAGATCAATTGATTCCATGATTGATAATGATGATTATCAAAGATAAGTACAATGGTCCCTAAAGTACTTAGGTGATTAGTACATTTAAAGTGGTTAACCTTTGATGCTTATGGAAGCAATATCTCAATACACTATGTTAACCCTTCATTCAAGTTGACCTAATTTAATCAATCTTGAAGTAAATCATCATCCTATAGAGGATGAGAGAGAGAGTAATTCCTACATGTTTAATGATTATGTAGAGGATGAGAGAGAGAGGAATTCAACATGAATAGATTATGTAATTAGGGTATGATCCTTGATAAAGAGATCATGAAACCCTAATTGAGAAGGTTGATGAGCCTAACCCTAATTGAGAGCATTGATAGGTGAAACCCTAATCTAGGGTAATGATGTAACCATAACCTAGGATGATGATATGAGAAATCCTAATTTAGGGTATTTAATGAAAAACCCTAATTTAAGGGAATGCTTCATGAAAACACTAATTTTGGGTAAAGCTACATGAAACCCTAATTTTAGGGGAGATGTTATAAGAAACCTTAATTCAAGGTAAGGATGTAATGTGAAACCCTGATATAGGATAATGTGATATGAAACCCTAATCCAGGGTGATGCTATGCATTATGAAACCCTAATTTGAAAACCTATCCCTAATTTGTGTAAGGGGATGAGTAACCCTGATTGATATGAATTGGGAAACACTAACCCTAATATAGGGTGATGTTATGTGAAACCCCAACATAGAGTGAGATTATGAAAAACCCTAATTGATAAAGAAGGGCAACCCTATTCTTGATAATGGATAATATTATATCAATAATGGTTGAATAAGTCAAATGAGTGACTTATGACCAACACATTACATGATATGTGATGAACTGATGCATAAAGTATTAGGATGAGAATTACCCTAATAAAAGATAAGTTGATGAACTTAAGTAAGATTAAGGTGATGAGGAAAGCGAAACTTTACGGTGTAATAGATATCACATTCAGCATCCCAAAGTTGATACACATTGATGTACCCTAAATCCAATAAACTTGGATGAGTAACACATGAAGTGTGTTATTATAATTATTACATTAAGATGTAATGCACTTTGATAAGTGTAGGCTAACATGTTTTGAGAAAGGGTTAAGCCAAGATAACAAAGTATGATGTAATCAATATCCTAGAAAAGATGAGAGAGAAACTCATACTTTGTGTTGATTATCACTTAATGATAAATGATGAGAATAAATAAGTATGGTTGAATACTTATGATATTAATGTATGCTCCTAGATGTGTGGAGCAATGAATTAGGGTTTGAATTGATAATATGAACTTGAAGCCCTATTCGGATATAAAGGGAAAACTCTAACCCTAATGGTTGTTACCTAGTGAGAGGTGACAAGATGTATAATGGGCCTTGTGATCCATGTGGATGGTTGTTTCCTAGTGAGAGATGACAAGATGTATAATGGGCCTTGTGAGCCATGTGGATAGTTTTTGCCTAGTGAGAGGTGACAAGATGTTTAATGTGCCTTCTGAGCCATGTTGATGGTTGTTGCCTAGTGAGAGGTGACAAGATGTTTAGTGGGCCTTGTGAGCCATGTGGATAGTTGTTTCCTAGTGAGAGGTAACAAGATGTTTATAAAAGTTTCATGTAAGCAATGATAATGTTCAAATAAACTAAGAATACTTGAATTACATGAAGGATGTGAATAAGCATGATGGCTTGGTCAAGATTTAATACCTAGTAAAGGTGATGTAGTATTCATTGATGATGCATAGGATTGGTCATAACCCAATACCTGGAATAATGTCACAGGATTGGTCATAACCCAATACCTGGAATAATGTCACAGGATTGGTCATAACTCAATACCTGGAATAATGTCACTGGATTGGTCATAACCCAATACCTAGAATAATTGCACATGATTGGTAATAACCCAATACCTATAATAATGTCACAGGATTGGTCATAACCCAATACCTGGAATAATTGCATAGGATTGGTCATAACCCAATACCTGGAATAATTGCACAAGATTGGTAATAACCCAATACCTGGAATAATGTCACATGATTGTTCATAACCCAATACCTGGAATAATGTCATAGGATTGGTCATAACCCAATACCTGTAATAATTACAAAGGATTGGTAATAACCCAATACCTGGAATAATATCATAGGATTGATAAATAACCCAATACCTAGAATAATTGCACAAGATTGGTAATAATCCAATGCCTGGAATGGTTGCACATGAGTGGCATAGTCCAATGCCTAGAAGGGTTGCACAGGATTGGCATAGTCCAATGCCTGGAATGTTTGCAGAGAATTGGCATGGTCCAATGCCTGGACAAAATATGATGATGTATACTCACATGACTGGAACAATCCAATATCTGGCCAACAGATTGGCTAAGGTCAACAGACAGAAATGAGAATGATTCATGGATGACATAACATGATAATAAGTATCTCAGGATAAGCTAGAGACGTTGATACAGTAAGATGGATAAATGATATACATGTTCTTCTTTTTCCTTATAAAGTGAATAGTTGAATCACTGATCTATCATAGATAGTTGCAATGCTTTAAAATATGACAATGTTCTAAACTGCTTATCCTCTGATCATTTTATTCTATTAAACTACAATAATAATGTTTTTGGCGGAGAGTTATATCTCTCGCTGAGACAATTTTCAATTGTCTCACCCCCGTGGGATCCAAATTTTTAGGTAAATGTAGAAGAAGATGCAGGAACCCTATAGCAAGGGAAGAGCAGCAGCAGCAATAGGGACAATAGTGATTTCTTAGGTGGAGGTACTGGCTGTCAAGTTTTGTATAGAAAGTCATATGTGTCGTCTCTGTACTCTCAGTTCCTTAGAGTCAATAGATAGTGCTTTTATCATCAATATGAGATTTTGGCTTGAATGCCTCGAGGTTTATGTTGCTTATGTATAGTTTGGCAAAGCAACTATTGTATGTAATTCTTGAGAAGATATGGTACATGTTATGTACTTATGAACCAGGATGTAAATGAAATACATTGGTTCTTGATAAAAGAGTTTTCATGTGTTTGGATCTCTTTACAAAAGGTTTAAATTTTTAGTGATTTTCAGTAATACGTTGCTAATGATCGCTTTCTCTTAGTTAACGAAGTTCTATTCGAACGCTTCACCACAATTTAGTGGTATCAGAGCTCTAGGTTTGCTGAGTCTACAGAGACATAGGACTAAGGTGTTGAGTCTGTCTTAGTGCCCTCCAGTATATCTTATAATGACTTCTTCTTATGCAGAAGAAGGGAGATAGCTTAAAGATGTCTGGAGAACACGAGGATCACGTTACTGAAAGCAATGTTGCTGCACTAGTAGGAGGTATAAGGGATCATGAAAGAGAGGAATCAGTGTCTGATAATCTCCATTTTAATGAAGCTATGATAGAAAACCCATCCATTCATGCTCTATTTTGGGAATTCATGACCACAATGAGGCATATGGCAGACCGGATGCCCACACCAGCACCTAGGGCACCAACTTTCAATGAGGGATATGAGTCTGGTAAGACTTTTGAACGACTACGTTGTGTAGGAGCTATAGAATATGTTGGGACAACTGACCCAGCAGATGTTGATCTATGCCTCACTGAGTTAGAAAAGGCTTTTAAGATCCTTAGTAATCCAGATGTTGACAAATTCAAACATGTTGTATACATTTTGAAGGGTAGTGGTGGCCATTGGTGGGCCATAGAAAAAGTAAAAAGGAATGATGAAGAGGTTGGTTGGGAGGAATTTCATCAAGAATTCGTTAATAAGTATTTCCCAAGAACTACTTAGATGAAAAGATTTCACAGTTTGAAAAGGTTCAGTAGGGAACCATGTCAATAAATGAATATTATGTTAAGTTCATGGAACTTTTACGATTTTTTCCTCAAATGGCTACTACTGAGCAGGAGAAGATTTGACATTTTCAGAAAGGACTAAATGTTGAGGTGTCTATCTCGGCAGCTGCATTAGAAAGTAGAGAGAGATTTGCCACATTTGTGGAGTTAGTTCAGAGGATAAAAAGGTCTGTGATGAAGAAACATGAGGCAAACCACAAAAGGAGATCTACACACTCACAGGAACAATGGATTGGTGGTACTAAACAATCAAAGCTTTTGATAACACCGGTTCAACCACAACATAGTACACTAATGCAGTGGTCATCGAGTGAGGGCCGAACTTGCCATAAATGTGGATAGATAGGAAATTTTAGGTAGCAGTGTCCAAGAAGAAATAGTGTGGTAACCCAACAGTCAAGGCATAATCTACAAAACCCACAAGGACCCCAGGTTAGTGAAGCAGAAGGCCGAGGACGAAGACAAGTGTCATAGTTTGGTCCATCTACCTCTGGTAGTAGAGGACAAAGGCAATAGCAGATGACAACTGACTCTATGTATTGGGTCAGATAAGACACTACATAACCTGTAAAGGTAACATGTCAAATAAAACTTTTCATTCTGAATTATCTTTCCTTTTCCTCTCTCTTCCTACTGATTATAAGAAAGGTAGTTATTGTTGATCTTCCTTAAATTAGTCCTATGAGGACATAAGGAAGAGATAAATAGGATGAGAATCTATATTCAAAATAATATTCTCTTATATGTTTTGAAATTTCTCTTTTCGTGTAGAAGAAATGTAAAAGAAACACCCAGAGAAAATCTAAGATATTAAATAATAAATTTAAAGAGATGTTAAAAGTATGAAAGATAATGTGAAACAAATGCATACTACCTAATTTCAGTTCTTGAATACCCTGGCCAAGTATTCATCTATTGAAGGTAAGGTAAGTATGACACTCTTAGATTGCTATTTTTCTGATTACCCTGATCAAGTAGTCATTTAGAGACAATCTAAAGAGCATAATTAAGTCTGAGATGTGGCATGGATAATTCTACGACATCTTAATTGATATGGAGAGATCTGAGTTAATCATAGAACAACTTATAAACAAAAGAGGATGTTTAGTATGATGTATACCTTGGTCCTTAGACCTAGAAATAACAATGTTCAGTAATGAACTAAGGGTAGGAATACCCTGATCTAGTAATCATGATAATGATATTTCTGAGAAGTGGTGATATGTAATCATCTCTATAATTTCTATGATGAAGGCAAGGAACTTAAGAGGAAATAAGATTGAATGACACATGAACAATTGAAAGTTCATGCAATAATCTGAGAAAGATGATTTATGTTGGTTACCTAGAATGACCAACTGTGAAATCAAACCAGTTATATAAAATACTATGGACATCATATGTTACGAGTTTATGCTTTGCATAAACATAACATCAATAAGAATGTACCAATTGAAGGAACAATTGTAGAATCATTGTGGGAAAATATTATTGAAGCTAAAAATGTATGATAAGATTTGTAGTACCAAGTGGGTGACAAATTAGTGAGATTTGACACCTGAGTTAAATAAGACAGTGTTACCTAGCACAGAATTGACTCTATAGTTAATTAAGAAAAGGACAGTAGAGTATGTGTCCTATTTGACTGATTCTATAATTACCTTGTATGGAAGAACTTTGTGTTGATCAAAGTTCTATTGAATCTCCGTGATATTAAGATGTCATGAGGAGTCCTAATGATATAGCGAATGAATAATATTTGTCTTCCTTTACCTAGGATTTCGAGGACGAAATCCTTGTTAGGGGTTTATAATTGTAACATCCATGACCTGGGTTATGTTGTAACCCTAGATGTTTTGTTTAATAAAGATAATTATAAGATTTCTCCTATCTTTTGGAAAGTAATTAAGACTCAAGAGGAACTTATGGTTCAATTTGGATCCTATTTGAATAATGTTGAAACAATGTTTTACTTGTTTTGGACTAAAGTGAAAATTACCCAAGTTGAGGGGTTAACTTACAAATGTTACATGATAAAATGTTCCTCAAATGTTAAAGCATCATAAGAATGAGAATGATGTAGAGGTATGGCTTGTGGTAGCCTGGGCGCTAAGAAAGAGCTTATTAAGCAATGATTGTGCATTAAAACCTAGTTTTTGTGCAATGTGCAATACCCAAAACCTAGGGTTCAATATGCAAAATACCACTTCTAGAGAGTCCCTAATGTTTCTTGGTATAAATTAGAGACAAGAAAATTAGAGGGGCATATCATTTGAATCTCTTTGGAGGAGAGATAATCTTGATATTAAAATAATCAAGATATAAGCATAATTGAAACCCTAATTCAATTTAATGCAAAAATAAATATATTAATGGAAGTGCCCTTCAACCAAAGGTGTGATGGTTGAATTTGTATAAGTGTGGAATTCCTTGTGCCTTGAAAAGGCAAAAAAATATCTAAGTGAGTGGAGAGCCCACTCACATTAGTTAAAGGAAAAGTAATATCCACTCAATTTTGGATATTATTATTAAAATGGTTAAGGTGCTCAATTTGTTTCCTTTTAATTCTTGAATAATGAAGAGGAATTACAAGGTGGGGGAGATGGGTTCGTATGCAAGGGATGGAGGTGAGTATGTGGTACCAATTTTGGGAATTCAAAGATTATTATATCACTTTCTCTATCATTGAAATTCCCTTATAAACATCTCATTTCCAACTCAAATGAAAGGCTTTTTTGACCCAGGCTTTTTCGACCCTTCTTTCTTTCCTTTCTTTGGCCATGCACAAAGGTAGATTAGGAGCAATAGGAGGACGTTCCCCAACCTGTAGGTAAGCTCCATAGTCATCCTCAACCTTGATTCCATGGTGGAAATCGAAATTCAATGCTTAATTTCTTCTTTTCTTCATTCAATCTTCAACCTTAGCCATTCATTTCACTCAAAGACTTGAGGACGAGCCTTGGGAGGTTGATAAAGCTTCATTCACCATTGAAGGCGTGAAGCTTGAAGTTTGGTTTCAACTTTGAAGGCTATATAACTTGAAACCTTGAATGTTATTATTGATTTCATTTCTTCATCATATATTGATTCTTTCTTCATTCTCAGAATTCCTTTTTATTAGTTAATAAATTCACCATAAGAATCACAGTAGATTTCGAAGGTTTCAAGCTTGAAGATGATGATGTCATCTTAATCACACACCTCAATAATATCTTGTGCAAACGATTTCATAATTGACTTCAATCGGTCTCAAGACCAATTGAGACCAAACAGTCTCAAGACCGTTTGGGATCAAGTGGTCCCAAACCGTTAGAGGGTCAAATGCTGAGGTGATTGGATGTTGATCCAATGGTTCTGATTAATTGATTCACTATAGTTCCTATAATGGAGAATCCACTAATTGCAAACCCTAATCGGGTAGAGTGATAGAAACCCTAATTGATGGTTCAATTTTTGGGTTGAATGGCCCAAACGGTCTAAAGACCATTTGGAGGCCAAACGGTCTAAAGACCGTTTGGAGGCCAAACGGTCTTCAAACCGTTTGAAGAGCAAACGATCTCAAGACCGTTTGGAGGCCAAGGGCTGTGATGAAGTTTTGGAGATCCAAGTGTTAAAAATTGATGTACACTCAATAGTTCAATTGATGATCGATTCAATGGAGTAAACCCTAATCAATTTGGTTGAAACAAACCCTAATTTCTGCTTTCGATTTCAAGGTGCTTTGGACCAAACGGTCTTGAGACTGTTTGAGTCCAAATGGTCTTGAAACCATTTGGGATCAAACGATCTCAAACCGTTTGGAGGTCCTTTCGGTTTCAAGATAAATTCATCCAATCAGTTTAAAGGGAAATTGTTCTAATGGTTTCAATGTATATTTGTTCAAACAGTTTCAAGGGCTAGATGCCCAAACGGTTTCAAACCATTTAACACTAAACGGTCTCAGACCTAGGATGCCCAAATGGTTTCAAAACCGTTGGAGGGCAAACGGTCTCAAAACTGTTTGAAGGTTTAAAAGGGGAAAAACTGTTTGGAGGTTAAAGGTACCTAAAACCATTTGAAGACTCAATGTTATAAAAGATCAATCGATTCCATGATTGGTAATGATGATTATCAAAGATAAGTACAATGGTTGAATCCTTAAAGTACTTAGGTGATTAGTACATTTAAAGTGGTTAACCTTTGATACTTATGGAAGCAATATCTGAATACACAATGTTAACCCTTCATTCAAGTTGACCTAATTTAATCAAGCTCGAAGTAAATCATCATCCTATAGAGGATGAGAGAGAGAGGAATTCCTACATGTTTAATGATCATGTAGTGGATAAGCTTCAACACTTTCAAAATGAATAGATTATGTAATTAGGGTATGATCCTTGATAAAGAGATCATGAAACCCTAATTGAAAAGGTTGATGAGCCTAACCCTAATTGAGAGCATTGATAGGTGAAACCATAATCTAGGGTAATGATGTAATCCTAATCTAGGATGATGATATGAGAAATCCTAATTCAGGGAATTTAATGAAAAACCCTAATTTAAGGGAATGCTTCATGAAAACCCTAATTTTGGGTAAAGCTACATGAAACCCTAATTTTAAGGGAGATGTTATAAGAAACCTTAATTCAAGGTAAGGATGTAATGTGAAACCCTGATATAGGATAATGCGATTTGAAAACCTAATCCATGGTGATGCTATGCATTATGAAACCCTAATTTGAAAACCTAGCCCTAATTTGTGTAAGGGGATGAGTAACCCTAATTGATATGAATTGGAAAACCCTAACCCTAATATAGGGTGATGTTATGTGAAACCCCAACATAGAGTGATATTATGCAAAACCCTAATTGATAAGGAAGGGAAACCCTATTCTTGATAATGGATAATCTTATATCAATAATGGTTGAATAAGTCAAATGAGTGACTTATGACCAACACATTACATGATATGTGATGAATTGGTGCATAAAGTATTAGGATGAGAATTACCATAATACAAGATAATTAGATGAACTTAAGTAAGATTAAGGTGATGAGGGAAGCAAAACTTTAAGATGTGATAGATATCACATTCAGCATCCCAAAGTTGATACACATTGATGTACGCTAAATCCAATATACTTGGATGAGTAACACATGAAGTGTGTTATGATAATTATTACATTAAGATGTAATGCACTTTGATAAGTGTAGGCTAAAATATTATGAGAAAGGGTTAAGCCAAGATAACAAAGTATGATGTAATCAATATCCTAGAAAAGATGAGAGAGAAACTCATACTTTGTGTTGATTATCACTTAATGATAAATGATGAGAATAAATAAGTATGGTTGAATACTTATGATATTAATGTATGCTCCAAGATGTGTGGAGCAATGAATTAGGGTTTGAACTGATAATATGAACTTGAAACCCTATTCATCTATAAAGGGAAAACTCTAACCCTAATGGTTGTTGCCTACTGAGAGGTGACAAGATGTATAATGGGTGTTGTGAGCCATGTGGATGGTTGTTGCCTAGTGAGAGGTGACAAGATGTATAATGGGCCTTGTGAGCCATGTGGATGGTTGTTGCCTAGTGAGAGGTGACAAGATGTTTAATGGGCCTTGTGAGCCATGTGGATGGTTGTTGCCTAGTGAGAGGTGACAAGATGTTTAGTGGGCCTTGTGAGCCATGTGGATAGTTGTTGCCTAGTGAGAGGTAACAAGATGTTTATAAAATTTTCATGTAAGAAATGATAATGTTAAAATAAACTAAGAATACTTGAATTACATTAAGGATGTGAATAAGCATGATGGCTTGGTCAAGATTTAATACCTAGTAAAGGTGATGTAGTATTCAATGATGATGCACAATATTGGTCATAACCCAATACCTGGAATAATGTCACAGGATTAGTCATAACCCAATACCTGGAATAATGTCACAGGATTGGTCATAACTCAATACCTATAATAATGTCCCAGGATTGGTCATAACCCAATACCTGGAATAATTGCACATGATTGGTAATAACCCAATACCTGGAATAATTGCACAGGATTTGTCATAACCCAATACCTGGAATAATGGCACATGATTGGTAATAACCCAATACCTAGAATAATGTCATAGGATTGGTAATAACCCCATACCTAGAATAATGTCATAGGATTGGTCATAATCCAATACCTAGAATAATGTCACAGTATGGGTCATAACTCAATATCTGTAATAATTGCACATGATTGGTAATAACCCAATGCCTAGAATAATGTCACAAGATTGGTCGTAACCCAATACCTGGAATAATTGCAGAGGATTGGTAATAATCTAATGCCTAGAATGGTTGCACAGGATTGGCATAGTCCAATGCCTGGAAGGGTTGCACGGGATTGGCATAGTCCAATGCCTGGAATGTTTGCATAGAATTGGCATGGTCCAATGTCTGGACAGAATATGATGATGTATACTCACATGACTGGAACAATCCAATATCTGGCCAACAGATTGGCTAATGTCAATAGACAGAAATGAGAATGATTCATGGATGACATACCCTGATAATAAGTATCTCAGGATAATCTAGAGACATTGATACAGTAAGATGGATAAATGATACACATGTTCTTCTTTTTCCTTATAAAGTGAATAGATGAACTACTGTTCTATCATAGATAGCTACAATGCTTTAAAATATGACAATGTTCTAAACTGCTTATCCTCTGATCAGTTTTATTCTATTAAACTACAATAATAATTTTTCTGGCAGAGAGTTATATCTCTTGCTGGGACAATTTTCAATTGGCTCACCCCCGTGGGATCTAACTTTTTAGGTAAACACAGAAGAAGAGGCAGGAACCCTATAGCAAGGGAAGAGTAGCAGCAACAATAGGGACAATAGTGATAAGGCACTGACTGTCAAGTTTTGTATAGAAAGTCCTATGTGACGTCTCTGTACTTTCAATTCATCGGAGTCAATAGATAGTGCTTATATCATCAATCTGAGATTTTGGCTTGAACGCCTCGAGGTTTATGTTGCTTATGTATAGTTTGGCAAAGCAATTGTTGTATGTAATTCTTGAGAAGATATGGTACATGTTATGTACTTATGAACCAGGATGTAAATGAAATACATTGGTTCTTGATAAAAGAGTTTTCTTATATTTGGATATCTTTGCAAAAGGTTTAAATTTTTAGTGATTTTCTGTAATCGGTTGCTAATGATCGCTTCCACTTAGTTAATGATGTTTTGTTTGAACGCTTCACCACAATTTAGTGGTATCAAAGCTCTAGGTTTGCTGAGTCTACAGAGACATAGGACTAAGGTGTTGAGTCTGTGTTAGTGTCCTCCATTATATCTTATAATGACTTCTTCTTATGCAGAAGAAGGGAGACAGATTAAAGATGTCTGGAGAACACGAGGATCACATTGCTGAAAGCAATGTTGCTACACCAGTAGGAGGTGCAAGGGATCCGGCAAGAGAGGAATTAGTGCCTGAGAATCCCCATTTTAACGAAGCTATGATAGAAAACCCATCCATTCATGCTCTATTTAGGGAATTCATGACCACAGTGAGGCATATGGCAGACTGGATGGCCGCACCAGCACCTAGGGAACCAACTTCTAATGAGGGATATGGGTCTGGTAAGACTTTTGAACGACTACGTTGTGTAGGAGCTATAGAATATGCTGGGACAACTGACCAAACAGATGTTGATCTATGGCTCACTGATTTAGAAAAGGCTTTTAAGATCCTTAGTATTCCAGATGTTGACAAAGTCAAACATGGTATATACCTTTTGAAGGGTAGTGCTGGCCATTGGTGGACCATAGAAGAAGTAAAAAGGAATGATGAAGAGGTTGGTTGGGAGGAATTTCGTCAAGAATTCATCAATAAGTATTTCTGAAGAACATACTTAGACGAAAAATATCACAGTTTGAAAAGGTTCAACAGGGAACCATGTCAATAAATGAATATGAGGTTAAGTTTATGGAACTTTTATGATTTTGTCCTCAAATGGCTGCTACTGAGCAGGAGAAGATTTGATGTTTTGAAAAAGGACTGAATGTTGAGATGTCTATCTCGGCAGCTGCGTTAGAAAGTAGAGAGAGATTTGCCACATTCATGTATTCAGTTTGGAGGATAGAAAGGTCTGTGATGAAGAAACATGAGGCAAACCTCAAAAGGAGATCTACAAAGTCACAGGAACAGTGGATTGATAGTACTAAACAATCAAAGCTTTTGATAACACCGGTTCAACCACAATATAGTACACTAATGCAGTGGTCATCGAGTGAGGGCCGAACTTGCCATAAATGTGGACAGATAGGACATTTTAGGCAGCAGTGTCCAAGAAGAAATAATGTGGTGACCCAATAGTCAAGGCATAATCTACAAAACCCACAAGGACCCCAGGTTAGTGAAGCAGAAGGCCGAGGATGAAGACAAGTGTCACAATTTGGTCCATCTACCTCTGGTAGTAGAGGACATGAGGCAATAGCAGATGACAACTGACTCTATGTATTGGGTCAGATAAGACACTAGATAACCTGTAAAGCTAACATGTCAAATAAAACTTTTCATTCTGAATTATCTTTCCTTTTCCTCTCTCTGCCTACTGATTATAAGAAAGGTAGTTATTGTTGAGATTACTTAAATTAGTCCTATGAGGACATAAGGAAGAGATAAAAATGATGAGAATCTATATTCAAAATAATATCCTCTTATATGTTTTGAAATTTCTCTTTTCATGTAGAAGAAATGTAAAACAAACACCCAGAGAAAATCTAAGATATTAAATAGTAGATTTAAAGAGATGTTAAAAGTATGAAACATAATGTGAAATAAATGCATACTACCTAATTTTTGTTCTTGAATGCCCTGGCCAGGTATTCATCTATTGAAGGTAAGGTAAGTATGACACTCTTAGATTGCTATCTTTCTGATTACCCGATCAAGTAGTCATTTAGAGACAATCTAAAGATCATAATGAAGTTTGAGATGTGGCATGGATAATTATACCACATCTTAATTGATATGGAGAGATTTGAGTTAATCCTAGATCAACTTATAAACAAAAGAGGATGTTTATTATGATGTATACCCTGGTCCTTAGACCTAGAAGTAACAATGTTCAGTAATGAACTATGGGTAGGAATAGCTTGATCTAGTAATCATGATAATGATAATTCTGAGAAGTGGTGATATGTAATCATCTCTGTAATTTCTATGATGAAGGCAAGGAACTTAAGAGGAAATAAGATTGAATGACACTTGAACAATTGAAAGTGCATGCAATAATCTTAGAAAGATGATTTATGTTGGTTACCTGGAATGACCAACTGTGAAATCAAATCAATTATATAAAATACTATGGACATCATATGTTAGGGGTTTATGCTTTGCATAAACATAACATCAATAATGATGTACTAATTGAAGGAACAATTGTAGAATCATTGTGGTAAAAGCTTATTAAATCTAAAAATGTATGATAAGATTTGTAGTACCAAGTGGGTGACAAATTAGTGAGATTTGACACCTGAGTTAAATAAGATAGTGTTACGTAACACAGAATTGACTCTACAGTTAATAAAGAAAAGGACAGTAGAGTATGTGTCCTGTGTGACTGATTCTATGATAACCTTGTATGGAAGAACTTTGTGTTGATCAAAGTTCTATGGCATCTCCATGATATTAAGATGTCATGAGGAGACCTGATGATATAGTGAATGAATAATATCTGTCTTCCTTTACTTGGGATTTCGAGGATGAAATCCTTGTTAGGGGTTTATAATTGTAAAATCCCTAACATGGGTTATGATGTAACCCTAGATGTTTTGTTTAATAAAGATAATTATAAGCTTTCTATTATCTTTTGAAAATTAATTAAGAATCAAGAGGAACTTATGTTTCAATTTTGGTCCTATTTGAATAATGTTGAAACAATGTTTTACTTGTTTTGGACTAAAGTGAAAATTACCCAAGTTGAGGGGTTAACTTGCAAATGTTACATGATAAAATGTTCCTTAAATGTTAAAGCATCATAAGAATGAGAATGATGCATAGGTATGGCTTGTGGTAGCATGGGCACTAAGAAATAGCTTATTAAGCAATGTTTGTGCATTAAAACCTAGTTTTGGTGTAATGTGCAATTTACCCAAAACCTAGGGTTCAATATGAAAAATACCACTTCTAGAGAGTCGTTAATGTTTCTTGGTATCAATTAGAGACAAGAAAATTAGAGGGGAGTCTAATTTGAATCTCTTCGGAGGAGAGATAATCTTGATATCAAAATAATCAAGATACAAGCATAATTGAAACCCTAATTCAATTTAATGCAAAAATAAATATATTAATGGAAGTGCCCTTCAACCAAAGGTGTGATGGTTGAATTTGTATAAGTGTGGACGTTCTTATGTCTTGAAAATGCAACAAAATATCTAAGTGAGTGGAGAGCCCACTCACATTAGTTAAAGGAAAAGTAATATCCACTAAATTTTGGATATTATTATTAAAATGGTTAAGGTGCTTAATTTTTTTCTTTTAATTCTTAGATAATGAAGAGGAATTACAAGGTGGTGGAGATGTCTTAGTATGAAAGGTATGGAGGGGATTATGTGGCACCAATTTTGGGAATTAAAAGATTATTATATCACTTTCTCTCTCATTGAAATTCCCTTATAAACATCTCATTTCCAACTCAAATGAAAGGCTTTTTCGACCATTCTATCATTCCTTGATTTGGAAATGCACAAAGGGATCTTAGGAGCAACAGGAGGATGTTCCCCAACCTGTTGGTAAGCTCCATAGTCATCCTCAACCTTGATTCCATGGTGGAAATCGAAATTCAATGCTTAATTTCTTCTTTTCTTCATTCAATCTTCAACCTTAGCCATTTGTTTCACTCAAAGACTTGAGGACGGGCCTTGGGAGGTTGAGGAAGCTTCATTGACCATTGAAGGTGTGAATCTTGAAGTTTGGTTTCAACTTTGAAGGCGGATTATATAACATGAAACCTTGAATGTTATTATTGATTTCATTTCTTCATCATATATTGATTCTTTCTTCATTCTCAGAATTCCTTTTTATTAGTTAATAAATTCACCATAAGAATCACAGTAGATTTTGGAGGTTTCAAGATTGAAGATGATGATGTCATCTTAAGCACACACATCAATAATATCTTGTGCAAATGGTTTCATAATTTGACTCCAATCGATCTCAAGACCAATTGAGACCAAACGGTCTCAAGACCATTTGGGATCAAGTGGTTCCAAACTGTTAGAGTTTCAAATGATGAGGTGATTGGATGTTGATCCAATGGTTCTACTTAATTGATTCACTATAGTTCCTATAATGGAGAATACACTAACTGCAAACCCTAATCAGGTAGAGTGATAGAAACCCTAATTGATGGTTCAATTTTTGGGTTGAATGGCCCAAACAGTCTCAAGACCGTTTGGAGGCTAAATAGTCTTCAAACCATTTGAAGACCAAATGGTCTCAAGACCGTTTGGAGGCCAAGGGCTGTGATGAAGTTTTGGAGATCCAAGTGTTAAAAATTTATGTACACTCAATATTTCAATTGATGATCGATTTAATGGAGTAAACCCTAATCAATTTGGTTAAAACAAACCCTAATTGCTCCTTTCAGTTTTAAGGTGGTTTGGACCAAACAGTCTTGAGATCATTTGAGTCTAAATGGTCTTGAAACCATTTGGGATCAAACGGTCTCAAACCGTTTGGAGGTCCTTTCGGTTTCAAGATCAATTCATCCAATCAGTTTCAAGGGAAATTGTTCAAACCGTTTCAATGTATATTTGTTCAAACGGTTTCAAGAGCTAGATGCCCAAATAGTTTGAAACCATTCAAGACCAAACAGTCTCTGACTTAGGATGCCCAAACGGTTTCAAAACTGTTTGGAGGGCAAACGGTCTCAAAACCGTTTGAAGGTTAAGAAGGGGAAAAACCGTTTGGAGGTTCAAGGTACCTAAAATCGTTTGAACACTCAAGGTTATAAAAGATCAATTGATTCCATGATTGATAATGATGATTATCAAAGATAAGTACAATGGTTGAATCCCTAAAGTACTTAGGTGATTAGTACATTTAAAGTGGTTAACCTTTGATGCTTATGGAAGCAACATCTCAATACACTATGTTAACCCTTCATTCAAGTTGACCTAATTTAATCAAGCATGAAGTAAATCATCATCCTATAGAGGATGAGAGAGAGAGGAATCCTACATGTTTAATGATCATGTAGTGGATAAGCTTCAACACTTTCAACATGAATAGATTATGTAATTAGGGTATGATCCTTGATAAAGACATCATGAAACCCTAATTGAGAAGGTTGATGAGCCTAACCCTAATTGAGAGCATTGATAGGTGAAACCCTAATCTAGGGTAATGATGTAACCCTAATCTAGGATGATTATATGAGAAATCCTAATTCAGGGTATTTAATGAAAAACCCTAATTTAAGGGAATGCTTCATGAAAACCCTAATTTTGGGTAAAGCTACATGAAACCCTAATTTTATGGGAGATGATATAAGAAACCTTAATTCAAGGTAAGGATGTAATGTGAAACCCTGATACAGGATAATGTGATATGAAACCCTAATCCAGGGTGATGTTATGTGTTATGAAACCCTAATTTGAAAACCTAGCCCTAATTTGTGTAAGGGGATGAGTAACCCTAATTGATATGAATTGGGAAACCCTAACCCTAATATAGGGTGATGTTATGTGAAACCCCAACATAGAGTGAGATTATGCAAAACCCTAATTGATAAAGAAGGGAAACCCTATTCTTGATAATGGATAATCTTATATCAATAATGATTGAATAAGTCAAATGAGTGACTTATGACCAAAACATTACATGATATGTGATGAACTGGTGCATAAAGTATTAGGATGAGAATTACCCTAATACAAGATAAGTTGATGAACTTAAGTAAGATTAAGGTGATGAGGGAAGCAAAACTTTAAGATGTGATAGATATCACATTCAGCATCCCAAAGTTGATACACATTGATTTACCCTAAATCCAATATACTTGGATGAGTAACACATGAAGTGTGTTAAGATAATTATTACATTAAGATGTAATGCACTTTGATAAGTGTAGGCTAACATACTTTGAGAAAGGGTTAAACCAAGATAACAAAGTATGATGTAATCAATATCCTAGAAAAGATGAGAGAGAAACTCATACTTTGTGTTGATTATCACTTAATGATAAATGATGAGAATAAACAAATATGGTTGAATACTTATGATATTAATGTATGCTCCTAGATGTGTGGAGTAATGAATTAGGGTTTGAATTGATAATATGAACTTGAAACCCTAATGGTTGTTGCCTAGTGAGATGTGAGAAGATGTATAATGGGCCTTGTGAGCCATGTGGATGGTTGTTGCCTAGTGAGAGGTGACAAGATGTATAATGGGTCTTGTGAGTCATGTGGATGGTTGTTGCCTAGTGAGAGGTGACAAGATGTTTAATGGGCCTTGTGAGCCATGTGGATGGTTGTTGCCTAGTGAGAGGTGACAAGATGTTTAGTGGGCCTTATGAGCCATGTGGATAGTTGTTGCCTAGTGAGAGGTAACAAGATGTTTATAAAAGTTTCATGTAAGCAATGATAATGTTCAAATAAACTAAGAATACTTGAATTACATGAAGGATGTGAATAAGCATGATGGCTTGGTCAAGATTTAATACCTAGTAAAGGTGATGTAGTATTCAATGATGATGCATAGGATTGGTCATAACCCAATACCTGGAATAATGTCACAGGATTGGTCATACCCAATGCCTGGAATAATGTCACAGGATTGGTCATAACCCAATACCTGGAATAATGTCACAGGATTGGTCATAACCCAATACCTGGAATAATTGCACAGGATTGGTCATAACCCAACACCTGGAATAATTGCACATGATTGGTAATAACCCAATACCTGGAATAATTGCACAGGATTGGTAATAACCCAATACTTGGAATAATGTCACAGGATTGGTAATAACCCAATACCTGGAATAATGTCACAGGATTGGTCATAACCCAAAACCTGGAATAATGTCATAGGATTGGTCATAACCCAATACCTATAATAATTGCACAGGATTGGTAATAACCCAATACCTGGAATAATGTCACAAGATTGGTAATAACTCAATACCTGGAATAATTGCATAGGAATGGTAATAATCCAATGCCTGGAATGGTTGCACATGATTGGCATAGTCCAATGCTTGGAAGGGTTGCACAAGATTGGAATAGTCCAATGCCTGGAATGTTTGCATAGAATTGGCATGGTCCAATGCCTGGACAGAATATGATGATGTATACTCACATGACTGGAACAATCCAATATCTGGCCAATAGATTGGCTAAGGTCAACAAATAGAAATGAGAATGATTCATGGATGATATAACATGATAATAAGTATCTCAGGATAAGCTAGAGACGTTGATACGGTAAGATGAATAAATGATATACATGTTCTTCTTTTTCCTTATAAAGTGAATAGATGAATTACTGTTCTATCATAGACAACTGCAATGCTTTAAAATATGACAATGTTCTAAACTGCTTATCCTCTGATCAATTTTATTCTATTATACTACAATAATAATGTTTTTGGCGGAGAGTTATATCTCTCGCTGGGACAATTTTCAATTGTCTCACCCCCATGGGATCCAACTTTTTAGGTAAACGCAGAAGAAGAGGCAGGAACCCTATAGCAAGGGAAGAGTTGCAGCAGCAACAGGGACAACAGTGATATCTCAGGTGGAGACACTGGCTGTCAGGTTTTGTATAGAAAGTCCTATGTGTCGTCTCTGTACTCTCAGTTCCTTGGAGTTAGTAGATAGTGCTTTTATCATCAATCTGAGATTTTGGCTTGAACGCCTCGAGGTTTATGTTGCTTATGTATAGTTTGGCAAAGCGACTGTTGTATGTAATTCTCGAGAAGATATGGTACATGTTATGTACTTATGAACCACGATGTAAATGAAATACATTAGTTCTTGATAAAAGGGTTTTCCTGTGTTTGGATCTCTTTGCAAAAGTTTTAAATTTTTAGTGATTTTCAGTAATCTGTTGCTAATGATTGCTTCCGCTTTGTTAATGACATTTTGTTCGTACACTTCACCACAATCTAGGTGAAACATAGTAGAGATGATAAAGTAAGGGTAAAATAGGCACTCAAATATCCCCAAAAATTGGATGTTATCAACTCACCCAAACTTAGAATCTAGCTTGTCCTCATACTAACAAATAGAATTAAAGTGTCGAAGAACTTCATAGAGAATTGTTAAGATTATTATTTTGAGTGTTGAAAATATCATTACATCAACCTTAAATTGAGACACATATATATATTAACAAGGTGTTATCAATCCCAAAACTCTCTTCCTTAGCCTCAGAGTTGCGGTATCAATTTTGCCTGCTACAACCTTCTTTTGAGGAAGGATTTCTCCTTTTTGATACACTGATGGCCCTTTTCCAAGTTGTACATCCACAAGGGTTCCAGCCTAGGTAGCTTCACACCCCAGTTTTATTTTTTGGATATCCTATCTAATGTGCGGGGGTGGGCTAAAGCTGTAGTGTTTCATGCCTTTGTGTGATTTGCTCGATCGTGCCTACTGTTGTAATGACAATGTTACCCAATTAAATCCTGATATAATGCTAGGTGGTTGTGTGAGGTTCCTTGCGAAAGGTAGGTGTGTTGAGGTTTGGCTTCTAGACTCCACTACCCGGCCCAACATATCTGCATTCTTTAGTGCAGAAATACACCGGCCAGGTGAAGTCTTCCAACATCTTTCTGGGAAAAACTCTCATGATTTTTATCCCACTCTGCTTTTATTCTTGCTCACATGCTTGGGTATGAAAGGATTTTAAGGACTATTTTGGTCTTCCAAGACTCTTTAGATCCCAAAGTGAGAATGTTTACACTAGAAGGGGTAGTTGTATCCTCTTTGGTGGGGTTGTATGCTTTCCTACATGTACTTAGGATTAGGGTCATCAATCAGGGGTGTGTTAGGTTGAGTCCTCCTTGCCTTAAGAGTTTATCCTGGAATGGTAGACATATCTTTTATTCTTACATGTTCTTGAAGTAAGGCTGATTTTAGAAAATTATCATATTCAATTTTTTTGGTAGATAAAATAACCCAAATCTATCATTCTTGAAATGATTATGCTAGGAGTTAGCCTAAAGACAAACAAGTCTAAGAATGGGAGCCATAATTACATCCAGGAAAATTGGATCTAAAAAATGGGCCTATTTTTTTCAAAATTTCCATCACAAGGGTAGGGATGAGTTCAAGAAAATTGTTCAGGAAAGTGTTATATTCAAGGTGAAAATTCTCTACATTGAAAAATAAGTGGATCATGAAATCAGGAAGATGTATTAAATGAAAAGATGGTATGATATAGGTAACTTTCACACCCATTTATGACTACCCCCGAACTTATCATGCACTCCATCCTGGAGTATCAATGTAACATCCCAATTTTTTTTAATAAAATAAATTAAGGGTCTTAATTGCAAACTTTCAACTATAAATTTAAAACTAGATTCTAATGCAAGTTACCTCAAATATTGAATCCTTTAGATGAGGTTTGGTATATAAAGAAAATGAAATATGGTTCTTTTAATTTCTTTATGATTCAATGATTAGAATATACATAAAAGGAAACTAGCATTTATCCTCTCACTTTCTCTCTCCTCTATTCTTCAAAAATTCTTAAAAGAAATAAAAAGGGAAAGTGAATAGGACTTGGATTTGAGTTATAAAGATAGAGTAGATGTTTTGGCCAAGAAGTTTTCCTTTTACTTTATATGGCTTTCAATGTAAGAGGAAAGTATGTATATTCTCTTTTTCTCTCTCCTCAATTAAAGTTTCCCAAAAAGGACATAAAAATAGGTGTTATGACTTTTGAATGGATATGATGTTTTCTCTCAAAATTTGTCTTAAGTGATCACAGAGGAAAGTATTTCCATATTCCTCTAATCCATTAATGCATTTAAAATCAAGTTAATGGATTTATATTGGAAGATTCTAGACTCCCTAACTAACCTATGGATAAAATTTGAAGTCAATTAGACTTTATTTGGTTACCTAACAATTTAGGAAAGTTTGCATTTAATTATTAGTCAACTTTGATCGAAATATCCTACATATATCATAATTTAACCTAAAGTTGCGTTTTTCTTTTCATTTGTCACACAAAGTCTAGAGTATGAGTTGGACTCTTGGACCACGAGATGTGCGTGAGTGGGGACTTTTCCCCTTCTTCTGACTGCCAGGCACGTAGAGACTCCTCTTCCCATTGAAACTCAACAACACCTTTAACTTTTCCTTATATAACTACCTACATTTTGGATCCACGCTCAACCAAGAAAACCCAAATTCGCTGTCATCATGCCTGAGGGGACTTTCCCTTTTCATGCCCACAAACACACATTTTTGTTGTTCAAGTAGATTCATTGACACAATGTTTCTGACTGCCTCCACGCCTGGTGTGATGGAGTGGATTGTTGTCTTTAATTTCTAGGACACATTTTCTCTTAAGGTGTGTAGGATGCGATGGAGTGGACTTTTGGAATCCTTAAATGTCTAGTGACATAAGTTAATTCCTACATGTTGAGTTGTTTTGAGAGTCCCAAGTTTTTTCTCAATGTTTGGATGCCAAATGATATTTATATTATGATTAAGATCCTTATATTTAATGTCCTTTGAGGAATTTAGTTGACAAGTCAAATATCTGAGTTTTTTCACCACATTTGAGTATAATGTAGCTTGAGTGATTATAGAGACATGGTTAAAATTTGGTGGCAATTGGATCATCCTAGAGGGAGTTATTTAGGTTTGAAATGTGTGAAATTATGTGCATTTTGATGGTTGGTAGACCTAAGTGATGGTCTTAATCACTATAATGTGCCCTTTAGTTGCTAATTTGAAGAGAACATGCACACACTAAAGATAGATGGCCAGAATTGTGTCACCTATCTTATAGTTGGAATAAAGCAGTAGACTAGTTGAGGCAGTAGGGTTCCACACCCCCCACTTGCCTAGATTGTGGGGCGAGAGGGAAGTCTTAGCGAGCAGTTGATCTCAGATCACTAGAACGAATAGTTTGACCCCTCATTTGAGACCTTTTGTGGCAAGAGCAGAGAAAACAAGGGTTTGTACCTGACGACATCTCCATCAACTCTTACATTAGAGAATGAGGTGTAGATAAGGAAGGTAGAGAGGAGAATAGGGGAATGCAAAGAAAGGAGAATGAGGAGGAAGGTTAGAGAAGAAGGTACCGGCCATTTCCAGTGCCTTCAATGGCCTACCAGGTCAGTTTCTATGGTCGATAAGGTGGATTTTCATTGGAGTTAAAGGTGAATTTGAGGACAGAAGCAAACAATTCCAAGCTGAGTTTTGGAGGGCTCAAGGAGTAGAAGAAGGTTGGGAGAAGCTTTTACAATCTTGAAATCTAAGCAGAATGAACTGAGACTTCTTTTCCCCTTCTCTTCCATTGCAGCTATGACTGGTGCCAACAAGCTTGCAGCTACAAAGGTCGTTACCTCACCGATCTAGCATGGATGGCCGCGGTAGCCTATTGATTCTATGAATATTTGATCACCACAGAAGACTGATTGCAGTGGAGGACACGTTGGATTTGATAGGAAAATTGAGAGTCTCCTTCGTGAGGGACGAATCGACCGATAGGGAGAGGGACGGTTCAGATCCACCAAAATGTCGAATGTTGCAGCTTAGCTGCCAAGGTCAATCAAGTATCTATGAATGAGTCAAGCTAAGCAAGAGTTCGATACTTAAATTGCCAAGTTTATTATTGTTAGTTAATCTGTTGTAATCAATATCTATTGGATAGAGTTCTATCTCTCATTGGGACTAAGTCTCACCATAGAATTGCAAATTAATAATGACTCATGCATAAATCCTTCCATATTCCGTCTTTCTTCCCCTTAGGAACTTTATGCCAAGAATCTATCTTACAACCGCAATGGCTACAAGTAACATACCCAAGATATGAAATAAACGAATTGTGATTCACTCCAATTGCATTTCTTGTATTATCAAAATCCACAACAAGTTTGGGTCCATTGCCCCTTTGCACTATTAACTTCTTCATCATAGTGATGCCCCTTCTCTTGTCAACTTTTTGGTGCTACTCATCACAACAACTCCTTCTCCTTCCCCGGAGAAGATCTTCAAGCCTTTTCTTCAATAAGGAAAGGGGGTAGGAAGATGGAGGTGGAGAGCTTTACATGGATATAAGAGGTAGATCTCTTACAACAGATCCTAACTCACTCATACTCACAGATTTGACTTGAGGGTACAGAGATAAAGGGGCTCAAAGGTGTGAAACACTATCAACTAAGCAAGAACTAAGAATATATGTAATGAGTAACATTGGAATGAACTTTAAGTGGTCCCATTTATAGCTGGGGGTTCCCCTTTGAGTTGGGGAACACTTAGGGCCGAATTATATCCATTGTTGCACAAGGCAATGAATCTATTTTCACCCAAACAAGTCACCAACGGTTAGAATCACTTTTTCTGTATTTTTCATATAGTACATTCAGTTGAGATTCAATAAAGGTAACTCGACTGATTGGGTAAAAGACAAATCCAATTTTTAAACCATCGGTCGAGTTTGTCCTGAGGAAACTTGACCGACCAAGGAAAGTTGCATTTGGTCAGTAACCCGATCGGTTGAGATCTGTGAGTGTGCAACTCGACCGATGCACTCTTCAGAGAATTGATCCAGTAGATCGGTCGAGATTGTAACTCGACCGATTACCTGCCTGTGATCAATTTTCTAAAGTGCATAAAAAGTAATTAAAACTTGGTTCTAAGTGTCCCACATAATTTTCTCATCTTAGTTACAAGTCATATCATCAATACAAGTGATTACAAAATTCTTCTAAGGTCATTTACATGGATTTCCTAATTAGCACACTCACATTGCTTTTGACTTGAACTTTAGCAAATTAGGGTTTGAGTAATTTGATCCTTTTCATGTACCTAACACCTAAAATCAATCTTGAATACACATATTAGACACACATGAATGGAATGGTTAAGTCATTATTAAAATATGGACAATGTATAACCTCTAGGTCAACATTCTCCCCCTTTTTGACAATGACAAACCATTCCTCAAACATATTGCAAAGGATATAGAAATTATACCTTTGCCTTGTGAATTAGGGGAATTCAAGATTTCAACAATGCGAATTGCTCCCCCTCAATCTATGCTTACTTTGACATGCATAGTTAGTCAAATCTACATAAAGCAATTATAGCATACATGTACTCTATGGTCCTTTGCAAGTCAAATGATAAAACATAAAATGAACAAGAAAAGGATCCCATAAGCAATAAGTAGCAGTATGACAAAGAATAGCAATATGATTGAGTTTCAAGACAGTGAAGTTCTCTCCCCCTTTTGACATTATCAAAAAGTGAGGGGTAGAAGAGAATATAATCATATCTTCCCCAAACACAATCAAGTAGATATTCATACAAGCAATCTCATATCATATATCAACCAGAGATGAAAGAAACACACAATCTTAGTCATAATCAAAATATGGTGAAATAAGGCACCAACTCAAAGGATATAACATGATAAAAGAGAAAGAGTGCACATATCATAGATTACAATTCAGAGACATGTTCACATAAAAGTAGCTACAATCAAGAAGCAATGAAAACTGAAGATAAAATAGTACATCTCAGATAATGTGCCTAGATGTTTCTAATACAAAATAGCCTGGAAAGATATATATGATCAGCAAACTAGACTAGAAACTAAGAAACAATCTAGACATCTAGACTATCTATGTCCACAACATCATCATCATCATCAGCTCCAGGCTCATAGTCCTCGTATCCATCTGAAGGTGCAAAAACAGTAGTGGCTTCATCACCTGAATCACCACCAGAGCCATCACCATCATCGTCGTCAGGAGCAGCAGTCTCAACATCAACTTGGTCAGGAATCTCCTCGTCTACAGGAGGACCAAAGCCACGACCAGGCCAATGAGTATTCTGCTCATCCCAAGTCATACCAAGAGCATAGAGCTCATTGTCTTGAGGGAAGGATGGAGCAGAATTGCCAAGACTGGAAAGCATGGCGGCTAAGGGGCCAGCAGGAAACGATAGGTAGATCGGAGCAGAACCACCAGTAGTAGAGGATGTGGGAGCAACAACTACAGAAGGCTTTGGGGTAGGGTAGTAATGATGATATGCATATGAAGCATAATCACTACCAGGGAAAGGCTGGTAGGTGGGGTATGGGTGTGCACAGGATATGTTCATGTTTGACATGATTGAACATAAATCCGGGTGCATGTGCTCCTGAACCTGTTGGTTGTATGCCTGTTGGTGCGTCATGTAGCCCATAAGGGTTTCATTGGATACACGAAAGAAGGCATAGCTAGGTCAAGGTGGTTGAGGAGGAGGAGCTCGAGTAGAGGAAGAAGCTGGGGCTACAGAGGCAGAGGCCGAGGGTGAAGTACCGGGTGTGGTGGAGGCAAAAATAAGAACGGACTTCTAAATTGTGGTTTCACTGATACACACAACTTTCCTGGTTAGCTTGTAATGGAAGTAAAAAAAGAGGTTTTTCTCAGTGGAAAATTAAAACAAACCATAAATTAGGGCTGGATAGGGTGGATGGGTGCCTCAGGTGTTCTTACTAGAGTAAAAATAGGTCATGTGGTGTAGAATATATCTTAATCATTTGACTCTAACATTCTCAAGAAGGCAATACATTATGACCGCAGTGTTCTCTGTAATATCCGTTTGATTTTTCTTCGGATGGATGTTCCAGTTGACCACTAAGGCTAATATATGCTTTCGGAGATCGAGGGAGGAGGAGGGTAGGGTTCTCTTCTTCTTGTATGGAACATCGGGCTTCTTGAGATAGCAATGGATATCAGGAAGAGTGATCTCATTTTGCTTATATAAACCCTCAGGATCCAAAATATCAAAATACTCACCGTAATCCTTGTGCCAGGTGTTATTTTCATCATCTCTAAAAAATAAGACATTTAGGATATCCTCAGAGATTTGAAACCTCTTCCCAGCAATCATGGAAGTCAGGATCACTTGAGTATTCGGTGGGGGTACAAGGGTGTCGTAATTCCAACACAAGTTAGCATAGAATTCATGAACTTCTTTTGTGCTTGTCATAGAATTATGAAAGCAGTCACATTCAATTGCCAGGGCAGAGAGGTGACCACTTCACACCTAGAGCTAGGCTCAAACAAAGCTCTAAACTGAAAAGGACTCCTAGGAAGAAGGTCCTTATACCTATTTACAGCTTCTATTGAGACAAATGAGGTGTCATCAAAGGGAATCAAGCAATAAAACAAAGAGGATGATGGAGCATTACTAGGGGCAGGCCTCTTTCTTCAATGAGAAGCCATGGAGGTGAAAAGAAGGAGAAGAAGAGATCAAACACAGAAAGCAAGTTGCCAAAAATGTCCAAACACCAAGGAAGAGCAAAAGGGGAGGTCTAGGTCAGCCTATCTAGGTCGAGAAAGGGCTAGGATAGGGAAGGTAAAGGTTTGGGTGGAAAGCTTAGGGCTAGAAGAAGGGGAATCAGTTGGCTATTCTCTAGTTGAGAGGGAGAATACTCAACCAAACCCAACTTAAGTTAGCATCAGCCCGCTGATCGGTCGAGTTCTGAGAGTCAGAAACTTGACCGCTTGGTCCATTTTAGAACATCTCTCGCCACAGATCAATCAAGTTTGTCCTGGGGGAAACTCGACTGATGGTCAACCTGACCTAAAGCCATCAAACTTAATTTCTAGCCATATGAGTGCTAATTAAATTCATTTTTCAAGTCGATTATGTATATTGAACATAATTAGGCACATATCACTCATCATTCGGTACTATTTAGTGATGAAAACTCGAAATTCAAGAAATGCCCAAAAACAAGTGAAACTAAGCATGTCAACAAGCAAATTAAGCAATTTTAGGCAAGCAAGGTGAATAAAGCATGATCAAGACATATAGGATAAAAGCAACTAGCTAGATAACATGTCAATATCATCTAAAGCAATTATGAGCAGTTTAGATCTAATAAAATTAAATTGCTCTCTAGCTAGAGGTTTGGTGAAAATATATGTCAACTGATTTTCCGTGTCCACATGTGTGATATAAATATCCTTTTTGGCAATGTGATCACAAAGAAAATGATGGTGAAGCTCTATATGTTTGGCTCTACTATGCAATATAGGATTATAAGAAAGATTGATTTCACTAGTATTATCACAAGAAATAGGAGAAGCATCAAAATGTATGTTAAAGTCTTGGAGCATTTGCTTCATCCATAGGACCTGGCACAACAACTCCCGGCTGCAATGTATTCAACGTCGGTGGTTGATAATGCCACGATGCTCTGTTTCTTGGAAAACCAAGACACAAAGCATGGTCCTAGAAGGATGCAAGTGCCACTTGTGCACTTTTTATCAATCAAATAGCCCGCGTAGTCAGCATCACTATATGCTATAAGAGTAAAGTCCCTTGACTTAGTGTTATAACCTTAATTTCTTAAGAATGTAGTAAAAGATGTAATTCTTTTTTTAATGAATAAATGAAATCTATTTCTTTGATTTGTGATGGATTTCTTGTGGAATGGCCTTGATTGATTTTTTTGGGCTTTGTTGGCCATTAAGCCCAATTGAAAAGAAAAGAGAAATAAAAAGGAAAAGGATTTGATTAAATAAAAGGGAAATAAGTGAAATAGAAATAAATAAGAGAATAAAGGCAAGTAAATATTCTCCAATATGGGAGTCCATGCCCTTAGGTTTTCTTGAGGACCAATGGACCCAAAATAACAAGATGATGGCAAAAGGAAAAGGAATACTAATTAATTTGGATTAATTGGATAGATAACTTGGGATAGAAGGAAGCATTCTCATCCATTGCAATTTGTTCCCCAAATTTCGTGCAAATCTAGATAATGTCAAGACAAACGTTCCCTTAAAATTTGAGACAAAAAGGAGTTATGGTTTGGGAGATATCAATTTCTCAAGTTATCTTCAAAATAAAGCATCAATTGGGCAATTGAAAAAGGGTTTCCTTCTTATTTGATCGCGTGCTTTGAGGACCGTTGGATCTCAATCCAACGCTAGTCGCTCATCTTCTAAGTCTCACACGGATTGGGACTTTGCAAGTCATAGGAGGAATTTTCCATCTTGATTTCTCATGATCTAGAGGATATGCCAGCCTGTCGTTAGTCCCTTTGGACTCAGGAGGGGAAACTGCAGAGTTTAATCCCTGGTTCGACTAGGTTTGTTCACCGTTTTGGGAAGTACCCAATTCTCGCAAGCCTAACCTCGACCCTATATATAGGGGAGGGTTTTTGAGGGCTCTAACATGCAAAACAATCAAGCCATGACCTGTAGCTAGTTGCAAGGAGTGATTCTGTGCCTCCAATTGCCCGGTTCACCTTAACCTGCACCCCCGTTCCAATGACAAATCTCGCCGGAGTCCGGTGAGTAGAGGAGGGTTGTCGCGCATTTTTGGCGGGCAATTGAAGATGTCGTCAAATTCAACGAGGGGAGGTAGAGCTCCCTGACCGATTGGCGTGATCAAAGGAGGTCGATAGCCCAGAGTCAACTCCCGAGTTGACCACCGAGCTACAATGTGCTCATACAAGGTTGAAGAAGAAGAGAACTCGCAGATTTACCAAAATGCCCCTCGCTTCCTTCAGTTGTGTCAAGGTTAGTTTGGACCTTTGTTTCTTTTGATTGCAAAGGAAAGGTGCGCGTGATCCTGATTGCTGGATCCTAAGTGGACCAGCGGACCACGGAGCAGACGATCCACGTTTTTTTTTTAATTGCTATTAATCAAGTAAAAAGGGTTTTCTTGATAAAATCATATCTTGAGCTAAAAAAATCAGATGAGGAAAGTTAATCATGAAAAATGATCAGAAAAATACGAGGGATACATTAAAAATAGTTTGGGAACCTAAATTTGCATCTTTTTTGCAAAAGTATCTAATTTGGATGGAAAAAGTATTAATTTGTGGTTCGAAACCCTAATTGTGGATAAAGGATAGATTTAATCTTGCAAATAAGTTAATTTGAACATTATTAACTTGTCTAATGATAAAGATGGATTTAACCTATTTTGATGATAAAATTGTAAGGTTTATGGTTTTAAACCTAATGTTGTAATTAATACCCTTAGAAACCCTAAGTAAGGAGAAAGGGAAATAAAAGATATAATTAATCCAAAAGTTAGGGTTTTGTGGTGCAAACCTGATCTTAGGATATTAATGGAAAATAAGACAAGATAATTAGGGTTTGATGGATATTTTGATAAAAGTAAAATAAAAGTGGTAAAAAGTAAATGAAACCCTAATTATGGTTGAAACTCTAAAAAGGGCTAGTAACCCTAGGGCACGATTAGGTCTATTAGACTTGGATACCATGATCCATGATAGAAAATATTGGATGTTTATTTCAGGACTGAATTGTGCTTACTTGCTTGATTTCTGGATTGATTGAGTTATTTCTACATTCAAGACAACTTGACAGGTATGTGGTTAATTACGATTAATCGCATTAGTTTTTCTGAAGGTTTCTCAGATGGTTAATCACATTGATTGAAACCAAAAAGTTTGGATGTTCATACTGCAATTATAAAGTCACTATGGTTATCACAAATATAAATACATGTGTATTCTTGCACCTACATGCCACGATGGAAGATGCCATAAAGGTCAGGCCCAAGAGGGTAGACCAATGGGCACCATGAGAGGTAACCCCAGACACCATGCTCGGGAATGAGAAGGTGGTCTATGTTGCATGACTATGGGGCACCATGAGAGGTGACCCCCAGGCACCAAGCTCGGGATTGAGAAGGTGGCCTTAAGTCAATGGCAAAAGAAAAACCCTTGAGGGGTATTCCAGGGTTAGGGCAAAAGTAGTGGAGAATGACACATTGAAAATGTAAATTGGTTTGCTAAATTACCCTGATTGTGATAATTAATTTGTTAGCCTTATTTGTGAACTTTTGGTTGTCCCCACGTACCAACATATTCCCATATGTTGATCGAGTTTTGTTTGTCGGTGTTTTAGGTACAACCCTGAAATGAACAAACAATAAAGTGACACATTGTGAAAATGAGAAGAAAAGTGCAAGGAGGATTAGATAGAGTAGATTCAAGTTGTGGATAGATAGATTTCCAGAATTTTTAAAAGGTATGCAAAGTTTTATTTTAATACCAGAATTCAGTTTAGATAGTAGAATTTCATAATTATCATTGATTATTTGTCGAACCTTTGATTCGGTTTATTGGGATAATGACTCTGACCTCTTGGTCTCCCTTAAGTGGGGGTTACCGGGAGGCGGGGTCGTTACACTTAGGATACCATATACCAAAATTTTTAATTTTGGCTAAGTACCTCAAAATCCTCTTAACAACAATAAGATGTGATTTCCAAGGATTTGATTGAAAGTGAGCACACAAGCCAACACTAAACATAATATCAGGTCTAGAGGTAGTTAAATAAAGTAAACTTGCAATCATACCTCTATAGAGCTTCTCATCTACCTTCTCACCTTCTTCATCTCTATCAAGTTTGGCGGTGTTGGACATGGGCGTGTCCATTGGCTTCATGTTTACCATTCCAAAGCATTTGAGTAGCTCATTGGTGTACTTGCCTTGGATGATGAAGTTTCCATCTTTGGTTTTCTAGATTTGGAAACTGAGGAAGAAAGTAAGCTCACCCATCATGCTCATCTCGAACTCACTCTGCATAAGAGAACTAAACTCCTTGCAAAGATCAAGATTAGTCCCACCAAACATGATATCATCAACATAAATTTGAATGATAAGAAAATTGCTAGAAGTATGTTTTAGAAATAGATTAGAATCAACTTTGGCCATGACATAGCCATTGTCTAACAAATAGTTCTTTAATTTTTCATACCAAGCTCGAGGTGCTTGTTTGAGTCCATAGAGAGATTTTTGTAGAAAGTAAACATTGTTAGGTAGCTTATCATTTTCAATGCTTGGAGGTTGAGTAACAATTACTTCCTCCTTGATTGTACCATTCAAAAATGCACTTTTAACATACATTTGATATAGCCAGAAATTCTTATGACTAGCAAAAGCAAGTAGCATTCTAATAGATACAAGTCTAGCAACAGAAGCATAAGTTTCATCAAAATCAATACCTTCCTACTGATTGTAGCCTTGTGCCACTAGCCTTGCTTTGTTCCTTACCACCTTGCCATTTTCATCAAGCTTGTTGCGATAGACCCAATTGGTGCCAATGATTTTTCTGTGACTTGGTCTTGGCACTAGAGTCCATACTCAGTTCTTCTCAAACTTCTCTAGTTCCTCCTGCATGGCTAGGATCCACTCATCATCTCCAAGATCTTCCTTTATGTTCTTTGGCTCCAGCTGTGAGATGAAGGCATTGTTTGCAAATTCTTTGTTGTAGGCAGCTCGTGTCTTCACTCTCTCAAATGGATTTCCAATGATTAGCTCTTTGGGATGATTCTTTGTGAAGCGAGGAGTGGGATCCTTCTTCTCTTCATCTTCTACTTCAACCACCTGCTTACCATTGTTGTCGATGTTGAGATCTTTTAAGATAGGAATTAAGTCATCTGCAATATCATTATCAATAACATTCTTTCTAAAAGCAGGGTTATATTTAATAAACGTGACAATAATAGATTCTTCAATTTTGGACAGTTCAATATTGAAAACTCTATAAGCCCTGCTTGTAGTGCTATAGCCTAGGAAGAAAGCCTTGTACGATTTTGGATCAAACTTGTCGAGAGAATCCTTCTTGTTTAAAACAAAACAAGGACATCTGAAAATGTGAAAGAAATCAATGGATGGCTTTCTACCATGCCATAACTCATAAGGGGTTTTCTTCAAAGATGAATGCGTAAAAACTCAGTCATGCACGAAACATGAGGTGCTAACAGCTTCAGCCCAAAACATCTTTGGAATATCATATTCTAGAAGCATGGACCTAGCCATCTCCTGTAGCGAGCTATTCTTTATCTCTACTACCCCATTTTATTAAGGTGTATGAGCAGAAGAGAAATTGTGCGAGTAACCATATTTTTCACAAAAATGCTCAAAAAGATCATTTTCAAACTCTCCCCGATGGTCATTACAGATAGAAATAATCCAGCAGCAAGATTCATTTTCAACTCATTTACAAAATCTCAAGAAAACATCAAGAGTATCACTTTTCTAAATGAGAAAGAATGTCCAAGTATAGCGACAGAAATCATCAACAATCACAAGACAATACTTGGAACCACGAAGCGTTTGAGTTCTCATATGTTCAAATAGATCAATATGAAGAAGCTCAAAGAGCTCTTTTGGTACTAAGGACTCCTTTGGATTTGAAGGAGGACTTGGTTTGCAATCCTTGTGTATAAGGTTGGCATTCCTCATCCTTTTCAAAATCTTATTTAGGAAGTCCTCAAACCAATTCCTTTTTTCTCAATTTCTTCATTTGATGCATATTTACATGACCCAATCAGCGATACCAAAAAGAAATATCATTTTTATCCACAACCAAGCATCTATCAAGTACATGTTTTAGAGAATCAAACACAATAACATAAAGATTACCATTTCTATTTCCCTTATATATGACATTGTAAGTGAGGGAATCTAGAAGCAAACATTCTAAATAAGTAAATAGAACAAGATAACCATTATCACAAAGTTGGCTTACACTTGTCAAATTGTGATGTAGGCCATCAATAAGAAAAACATTTTTAATACTTAGCTCGTTGCCTACATCACCCTCACCTATTACCTTACCCTTTTTGTTGTCTCCAAAGGTTAGTGATCTTCCTTTCTTTTTCATGAATTTGTTGAAATGGCTGATTTCACCTGTCATATGCTTTGAGTAGACACTATCAACAATCCATCTTTTGACCTACATGAAATAAGAATGTCGGTACCCATCTCAAACTTTGAGATCCGGGTTTAGCTTCGGGACCCATTTCATCTTTGGGTTGGTCCCCTTTTGTTTGTAATGACAATGAGTAATGATCATCACATTTACACTAAGCACATACCATTGGGTTCTTAGAGCCGGAAGTCTCTCCATGGAAAAAAGGAGGTTCCACCCTCTTCTTCTTACCCTTACTCTTGTTCTTGTTCTTATCCTTAGGAGCAGTCCCATCATATCCTAAACCACTAGTACCAATTTGTTTGGTAGAGTGATCTAGAACAACATTAAGGGATTTCTTTCCCGTAAGAAAGTTTTGCAAAGAAGCTCTTAATTTAGCATTATCATCACTAAGATTAATGATAATAGAAGATAAGCTACCAAGATCAATTTTAGCATGCAACAGGTTGGCCTCTAAACATAGGGCTTTGGTATGAAAAGAATCACGTTCTAGAGTAGTGCTAGCTACCCCATTACTTGGAAAGATAGGTCTAGATGATAGATTATTAACTTGAGCAAACAACTTAGCATTTTTAGATTCAAGCAAAAGAATTTCCTTTTGATAAGCATGAGTTTCTTGCTTCCTAGCTTCATCAATGAGGTTAAGTTCTACATTTTTAGTTTTAAGAACATCAATCTCATCTAGGCATTTTTGGTTATCTTCCTTAAGAGTAGCAATAGTCTTAAGGTAGACGTCATTCTCAACCTCAACTCCATTGTATTGGAGCTCAAGATCAAAAAATTTCCCTTACAAAGTATCAATACTATCGAAGAGCAACTTTTCATTTTGATCAAGAATCTCAATTTTAGCATAAAGATCATCTATAATCTTTCCTAACCTTTTCTTTTTAGATTTGCATTGAGTAAAAGATGACCGACAAGCATTAAGCATATCAATAAGAGTTTCCTTAGACAACTCATGTGAATTAACTTCACCTATCTCACTTACCTCACCTACATCATCACTTGTAGAGGCTATGAGAGCAAGGTGGCATTCTCCATCTTCAGAGCTAGAAGAACTTGAGGAAGACTCCTCCCAAGCTACATGAGATGCATCTTTTCTTCTTCTTTCTTTCTTCTCCTTTCTCTTGTATTTTCCTTCTTTCTTGTACTCCTTGTCCTTCTCGTAGCTGCTCTTGTGGTGGCTCTTCTTGCCTTTGGGCAGTCACTCTTGTAATGGCCTTTTTGACCACATTCATAACACCTAGGAGTAGATGAAGAAGACTTCCCTTTGAAGTACTTTCGCTTGGAGTAGTTAGCTTCATGCTCATTTGAGCCTTCATCTTCACTTGAGGAAGGAGTAGGGGACTTGAAAGAAAGTTGTTGCTGTCAAACCATCTCTTCAATTTGAGCTTTGAAGGTTGTGTCCTTGATCTTCTTGGAATCCTTCTCTTCTCTCTTTTTGTTCTTCTTTTTTCTTATCAAGCCTTGGCTCATGAGCTTGAAGGTTGCCAACTAGCTCCTCAATTGACAATTCACTAAGCTTGTACACTTCTTCAATGGATGTCATCTTGGACTCCCATCTCTTTGGAAGAGATCTCAATATCTTTGAGTTGATTGTGCCTTTGTCCATCACACTACCAAGGGTTGCCAATCCATTGATGATCACATTAAGCCTTGTGTACATGTCTGCCACTCTTTCATTCTTACCCATTTTGAAGTTCTCAAGTAGACCACCAACCATGTAGATCTTTGCTTCCTTCACTTGCTTTGTTCCTTCATAGGTGACACATAGCTTGTTCCAAATTTCATATTCGATGTTCCATGAGGAGATCTGGTTGAACTCGGATGGGGTGAGGGATGCATACATGATGCTCATAGCTTTGGTATTGAGCTGAGCTTGCTTCATTTGGGCTTCCATCCATGTAGAGATTTCCCCCTTTAGATCTTCATACTTTAGGTGCATCACATTCCACATCTCATAGCTTACTCCTTGGAGATAGAACTGCATGGTTCTCTTCCAATAGAGGAAGTTGGTGTTGTCAAAGACCGGAGGTCGCATGGACAAGATTCCCTCCAAGTTGAGAGATCTAAGTGATAAACCACCCATCTTCTCCTACTTGTGGAAGTAGCTTGGAGAAGACCTACTCTGATACCACTGGTTGGATCAAGGGCTCTAGAGGGGGGTGAATAGAGCCTCACAAATCTCACAAAATGAATTAGACCTTCAAATTATATTAAGTGCAGAAACTTAAGCATACAACCAATTTGAAGTCCTAACTAGCAAACATAGAAAGGGTGAGAGATAAGGAAGAACGTACACTTGGACAAAGTGGTTTAGAGTGGTTCCACACTTCAAACTAGAAGTGAGTCAGTCCACTACCTAGAGGTGGTTAGGCTCTAGGACTTTGCAATCTTGATGCTCTTATATTCATTCATAAGATTACAAGACAAAAACCACATTCATCCAAGGACTTAATACCTCAAGCAAGGATCTTCAACCTACTGAAGGAACTTACCCACTTGAACCAGGGAGTCTTTACCCTTCAACAAGGACTTACCCACTCCATCTTCAAGTCTTTGGCCTTCAAGGAATTACCTATCCTTCCTGAACGTCTGCATTGTCTATCTCTTTCACTCGAAGATTTGGAACACCATGCTTTCTTCAACCTTGAAGAACACCAACTCCACCTCCTTCACCTAGAGAAGATCTTCAAGCCTTTTCTTCAATAAGGAAAGGGGGTAGGAAGATGGTGGTGGAGAGATTTACATGGATACAAGAGGTATCTCTCTTACAATAGATCCTAACTTACTCATACTCACAGATTTGACTTGAGGGTAGAGAGAGAAAGGGGCTCAAAGGTGTGCAACACTCTCAACTAAGAAAGAACCAAGCATATATCGAATGACCAACCTTGGAATGAACTCCAAGTTGTCCTATTTATAGTTGGGGGTGCCCCTTTGAGTTGGGGAACACTTAGGGCCGAATTATAGCCATTTTTACACAAGGAAACAGGTTTATTTTTTCCCAAACAAGTCACCAACGGTTAGAATCACTTTTTCTACATTTTCCGTACAGTACATTCGGTCAAGATTCAATAAAGGTAACTCGACCGATTGGGTAAGAGACAAACCCAATTTTCAAACCATCGGTCGAGTTTGTCCTGAGAAACTCGACCAACCAATGAAAGTTGCATTTGGTCAGTAAACTGATCGATCGAGTTCTGTGAGTGCACAACTCGACCGATGCACTCTTCAGAGAATTCATCTAGTAGATCGGTCGAGATTGTAACTTGACTGATTAGTTGCTTGTGATTAATTTTCTAAAGTGCATAAAAAGTAATTAAAACTTGGTTCTAAGTGTCCCACATAATTTTCTCATCTTAGTTACAAGTCATATCATCAATACAAGTGATTAAAAAAATTCTTCTAAGGTCATTTACATGGATTTCCTAATTAGCAAACTTGCATTGCTTTTGACTTAAACTTTAGCAAATTAGGACTTGAGTAATTTGATCCTTTTCATGTACCTAACACCTGAAATCTATCTTGAATACACATATTAGATACATATGAATGGAATGGTTAAGTCATTATCAAAATATGGACAATGTATAACCTCTAGGTCAACAAGTGCATTGAGCTAATGATCTTGTGGATGAAGATAATTTTGTTAGTGATGTGTTGTCCAGGTAAATAAAACTCTATAGAGGGGAGATCCACTCTTCTAAGTAAGACTTAATCTATTCCACCATAATCTTTTACACTAGCTTTAGTCCAACATTGTTTAGTGCATTCGTCAAAAATGGATCGATGATTTCGGCATGTTTATCTTTGAGACTAGCCTTGAATTCACCATTTTGGTTGTCAATTGGGAAACTTGCAAAATATTTTGAGATCATTAGGAATGTAGATCTTTTGAGTCAGTGCTACTTGTTTTGAAAGAAATCAGCATCGACTCACTCCAAACCAGTGACTTTAACTTTATTCATCAACAACAACTCTTTTGTTACTTTTTTCAGTTGGTGTTCTTCGATATTGGGTCATGTCCTAGTTAGATAGTCGTGGCAAGCTCACAATGTAGTTTCTTGTTGCTGCTGAGCGATCCACTCCTTCTTCTTTACTAAATATCTTTAGGAAGTAGCCTCGTACCATCGAATGAAGGTAATCTTTATCTCCCACCCAGAAGCAATTTAAATTCTTGTGATTTGAGATGATCTTTCTTCATCTCTTGGCATTGAAAAGTGATTAGATGTAATTTTTTATTAGCATCCTCTGCCCACATCCAGTTGCAATGAGCCTTTCGTCTCCACTCCTACACCTCTTGTTGCAACATGTCATTATCTTTCATTTGGAGATCCATGACCTAGAGTTGCAGCCCTTTGTGCAACTAGCATTGATATATCATTGCTTCTAAAATTTCATAATGTAATCGATCTTTCATTCATAGCTTTATCTTCATGTTTTCTTTTTCCATTAGAATTTCTCTTTGCATGAAGCTTCTCAAATTTGTACTTGAAGTCAGAATCTGACCCCAGGCCCTGTCAAAGAAGATGGGGAAGGATATCCATGTATTCCATGCAATGCTGATCTTGGGTTGGAAAGAATATTTGGGGTTAATCCCCCTGTATGAACCATATGCAAAGCATTGTCATAGTTTATCTATAAAAGTATCCATGCCATTATGAGAGGGTGATCTTGAATCCATTTTTTACTTGTGGTTTCTCGGGTCAAGCATTATTAGAGTAGACACCATTTGAACATCATTTTTGGTCCTACTTCTATGAAATCTTTAAATAATACCTCTCATAGCCTCATATCAATTTTATAACAGTTGTTTATGTTTATGGATTACACTACTAATTTCTCATCAATATTTAGAATGACATTGTAGTCACATAGGATCCACCATGGTAGTGTTGACATTGCTTCCATGGTTTCTAGCTGACTCCATAGGATCCGTCTTTTAGTTTGCTTGGTTATTGCACATATGAATCTCACAAGATTCTTGTTGTTTACTAAGTAGTGTTCAAATTACATTTGGTTATTAAATATTTTTATTTGGCCAATTTCAATCTTCTATAGTACATAGATTCCTCTATAAAAGTCATTGGATTCAACCCTATACAAGGTGTTTGAACCAAGGATTTTAAGAATCACTTGTCCTTTCTTTTTGCTAATTCTAGGTTGTATGATAGCCTTAATGTCAAACTACTACTAGTTTATGAAGTGTGGAATCATTTTAATTTTGAGTATCTAATTTGTAGATACCCGAGAATTTAAATTCCACACAAAGCATCAAACCAAGGGAGTATGGGGCTCTAAGCTAACCTCACCCATATTCTCAAAGTCTTTTAGTTCCACTGTACCTGACTTTCCCCTTTTATGGCCCACTTCTCATGAGTTCATTCAAGGTGAGTATCTTCCTCATATGGACGCCTACCAAATATGCAAAAATTGGTTTGTTGTTGGGTGAAACTTTCACTCTGGCCCTGTAGAGGTTGTATGTGTCCCAAATTTAAAACATAGGGCACTTGGTCTAGGGCCCGTCTTTCCTAGAATGATTACCATGTAATCATCAAGGATAGTTGTTGCTTGGTGTGCACTCTATTTCCTTTTGCATTCTTTACTTTCTATGAAGTTGGGTTGCTCTCATGGCCTTGTTTTGTATTCCTTGTCACTATATTCTATTGAGTTCTCATCATGTAAATTTTCCTTGTTTTTCTCATTCTTTAGCCTCCAAGCAAAGATATCATTTCTCTCAGCTATCCATTCTAGGTTCCCTCCAGTTTCCTCCTCTCCTTCACTAAGGTTTTTATTGTTGAATGTGCCCCTTGTTTAAATTATTGATGTAATAATATGTCCTATATTCCTCTTATCTTTCTCTTATGGAAGGGTTTGGTGTGCATAATTTTAGAAAACACACCCGTCATTCATGGATTATTTAGTTGGGCCACCTCCTCTACTTCACCTAGTGCTTATGCTTGTATAGCTTCCCTGGATGCTTCCTTGACCCTGCATTTTGGTTCTATATGTCTAACTCTTTTGCAAAACATGCAAATGTTGGTTAGGTTCTTATATTCAAGTTTATAATCCTTCATTTAGACAGTGATAGTTGGAATCAATGGTTCAGTTATGTCGACTTCTGTAGTGATTTGGGAAACAAATTCTCTAGGTTTTTTATCAGTATTAGTGTTTTCATTGAATCTCATGTCAATCATATATCCCACTCCTGCAAGATGCTTTTGGTATAGAGTAATAGGCAATTCAAGTCTACCAACCCACAAAATTATGAATCTTTGATTAGCTAACATTTGTGAGAAAGATGGATCCTATGGTTGTGTTCTTAGGTGTGGGCTAGGGATGGAAATGGTGTTGTAATAAGAACCATATACACAGATGATCGTACCACATTTTACACTGTGTAACTACACAAAATGGTTATATGGTGCGGATATGGTTTTAAATTTTTAAAACTTCTACGGTGTTGTGCAGTTATAATTTTAAAGAAACAACCATGGAAAATCACACCACAATTAATTTATTTTAAATGTATATGAATATGTGTAGAATATTATTCTAACCATATGATTTATTATTGTTCCCATACATATTAGTATTTTTTTAACTGACATTTAATCAATAGAGGAGTACATATTTTCATTTTTTACAATTAATACACAACTAGGTTGTATGGAATTGTGAATGGTGAAATCAAGTTGGATGGAATGGATGTACCAATATGTGATAAATTTTGTTACTTGGGCTCTATTATTGAAACAAAGGGTGAGGTGCAAGATGCTTTTGTCATAGGATCACAATAGGATGGTTGAAGTGGAGGAGTGCAACTGGAGTAGTATGTGACCAAAAGATCCTTCTGAAATTAAAAAGCAAGTTTTATAGAATAGTTATATAACCAGCCATGCTATATCAGAGTGACTATTGGATAGTGAAGATACAAGGTCTCAACAAGATGTATGTAGCTAAAATGGGTATGTTGAGATGGATGTGTCAGAAGATGAGAAAATAACACTGAGAAATGACTACATAAGAAATAAAGTGGGGGTGGTGAGCATCGAGGAGAAGTTGCATGAAGGTCGTCTAAGATGGTACATACATGTGTAGCTCCGACGAAAAAATGCACCTATTTGAAGAAAGGATATTGAGTCAATCAAAACTAAAAGAAGCATATGTGGATCTAAATTAACTTGGTAAAATCTTATAAAGAGATATTTTGAATCTTTACATCTTGATCATAGTATGACCCATAGTAGAGCTGATTGGAAAAGAAGGATCCATGTAGCTGACCCCAACATGGTTGGGATTGAGTCTTAGATTATGATGATGATGAATACACAAATAGGTTTTCCTCTTTATATAATTATTAAACATACATCTTCCCCTAGCATATGGAAATATTATCATTCACATTTTACTTTTATATACATTACAATTCATATATATGCATATTTTACAACGTTATAGAGTCATATGTATAACGTGGTACATAGTTTTGGTCATTGTAGAATCATTTAATGTATACTATTTGGATTTTATTGAGTTGTTTTGTTACAACCCCAATTTTGGGTTCAGTTGCTGAGAAAAGATAAATGAACAAATAAAGATTGAATGCATGAATTTCGTATACAATAGCCTTGATGATTGTGTTGTGGGCTTTATTAGCTATTGGGCCTAATAATAAGGAATTTCAATTAGTAGATGAATAATGGAGTGCTTGAGAAAAGAAAGGTGTGGAAACCTCTAGAAGACAATATAACTTAATCCAAAAGTGAATTTCGTGCCACATGGGTTCCTTGGGTTCCAAGGAGTCCAAAGTTGCAAAGAAAAGCAATAAGAAAAGAAAAGATTAATTAGGCATTTCTTTATTAAGAAAGAAATTGAAAACATTGATGAAATGTGGAAAATAAATGAAAAGAGGTGTAATTAAGTTATCCTTGGTGGAATTTAATATCCCAAGGATTCCTTATGATAAAAGGAATACCAATGAGGAAAATAAAAGAGAAATAAAGACAAATCGTCAAAAAGAGATATTTTAATAAGAAATAAACATGATAATGAGCAATAATGCATTTAGATGCATCTAGAAGGATAATGAGTATCCAATAAAAAGGATTTCGAAATAATAGAGTTTCTTGGGATCCACGGAGTCCCAATAAAGAGGAAAGAAAGAGAAAATACCAAAACTACAAAATAAAAGGATAATGGGAATACATAATTAATGGAATTATGTGGTTTTATTAAAAAGGAGTATTTCCTACCTGAGTAGGATATAATTTCGAGGCCAATGAATTAAAAAGGGGCAAGTATAAAGAAAATGAAAGAGGAATTTCGAATTCCTAATATCCATATAATAGAGGATATCCAAAGGGTAAAGAAGAGAGAGAAAGCTTGATTTTAAAGAAGGAATTAGATTCCTATTGGGGCAAGATCTTGCATCTTGGTAGATGCACATCTTGGCGTGCGAAAACCCTCCCCTATATAAGGGGTTGGCCTTCTGGTTCGAGTTCCAAAGAGATCTCAAAAATATCTCTTCATCCTCTTCTTTTTCTTCCACGGTCAAACCCTAACCAAGAGTCTAGTTCGAATCCTGAAGCAAAGCATGACTGTGGAGGAGTTACGGTGGAAGCGTGCTGCTATCGTGAAGTTGGAGGGAGGCTCGACGGAGGTTCCTCCACCCTAGCCTGAACACAGCAGCAGCAGCACTGCTGCTTAGGAGGCCGCAAAGTGCAGGCCTGCCCAACCTGAACCCGACGTCGTGGCCGCGGGCTGAGGGCACCGTCCAGTTCGGTTGAGGGTGGCGGAGGCAGGGAAACCGGTCGCCAGCATCCTCAGACCTTGGAAGGTAGGCAACAGACCCCCCCGCAAGGCAACAACACCCGCTGCAGCGCTAGGGCGCGCAAGGTGGAAGACGGGCTGGCAGTTGGACCAATATGCCCCTCCGCGGGCTGAAGGCGACATAACTTAACCCAGGGGCATGTTTCGGACTTTTCTAAATGTTTCCAAAATAACAAGGCAACGTTTCATGGCAAGGAGGTGACGTGGCGCTCTCCGATTGGCCCAAAGTAGGTAATTTTACAAAATTCATATCTCCCTAATAGTAGCTCATATGATTATGCACAAAATATGAAACTTGCTCAGAAAAATGAGAGGAATCCAATAAAAATATAATTGGAGCCTAATTATGCTTGCAATTCAAAAAGTATATAAAGATGTTATCTTTAATAGTTTAATCAATGAAAAACTCTAACCTTTGATGATTAATGAATTAGAAAGGGTTAGATGAGTGTTTAAAGTTGATATTAACCTGTTAATGATGAAAAGGAACATTAAGATAAAAAAAGATGAACTTTGCATATAATTAGTTTAATTTAGAGTTTATGTGCATAAATAGGCTTTAATGGGCCTTGAAACCCTAATGTTGGTAATTAGGACTACTAATGGCTCTAATTATTCGATTTCATGCATAGAACTGAGTTTTCATGGTTATAAGCTATTTCGAGCATTAAAGTTCCTAATTTGTGGATAAATACCTTAAATGTAGTAATTACGATTTTCTCATGAATAAAAGGTGGAATTAACGACAAATAGAGTTCATATGTGAATTGAACCATAATGAACTATGAATTGATGATAAATGTGTATAATGATCTTGTCATGGATTAAAAGGATAAAAATAGTAGCTTTAATGTAAAAGAGGATTAATGAGCTTAATTAATGGTTAATTATGCCTTTAAATCCGGAATTGAGGATTAGATGTGGAAATAATTAGGGTTTGTGATCAATTGCGTTAAATTAGGGTTTAAAATAGTAAAAGATGAAGGGAAACCCTAATTGCAATAGAAAACCCTAAAAGTGAATTAGAACCCTAGGAAGCGAGCTAGGTTTAATGTATCTTGATGACATGAATAATAAAAAGGGAATTACGTGATTATTTCAAGATCTTGTTGAAAATGCTTGCTTGCTTGGATTCTTATTTGCATGGATATTTCTGTTCAAATCATCAGATCAGGTATGTGGTTAATTATGGTTAATCACATTAGTTTCCCGAGGGTTTTCCGGATGTTTCCTCGCATTGAATGCAATCTAAACAGTTTGGATGTTCATACTGCAATTATAAAGTCACTATGGCTATCACAGTTATATATACATGTGAATTCTCGCACCTAGATGCCACCCTGATGGAAGATGCCATAAAGGTCAAGCCCAGGAGGGTAGACCCATGGGCACCATGAGAGGTGACCCCAGACACCAAGCTCGGGAATGAGAAGGTGGTCTATGATGCATGACTATGGAGCACCTTGAGAGGTGACTCCAAGGCACCAAGCTCGGGATTGAGAAGGTGGCCTTAAGTCAATGGCAAAAGAGAAACCCTAGAGGGGTATGCCAGGGTTAGGGCAAAAGAGGTGGAGAATGACACATTGAAAATATAAATTGTCTTGTTAAATAATTTGATTGTGATTATTAAATTGTTAGCCATATTTGCAAGATTTTGGTTGTTCCCACATACCAGTATATTTCGATATACTGACTGACGTTTTGTTTGTCGGCGTTTTAGGAACAACAATTGAAAGAACAAACAGTAAAGTGACACATTGTGGAAATAATAAATAAAGTGCAAGGAGGATTAGATAGAATAATTCAAGCTCTGGATAGATAGATTTCCAAAGTTTTCAAAGGTAAGTAAAGTTTTAATTTTATACCAAATTCCAGTTATTTAGTAGAATTTCATAATTATTATTGATTATTTGTCGAACCTTTGATCCTGTTAATTGAATAACGGCTCTAACCTTTGGGTCTCCCTTAATTGGGGGTTACCGGGAGGCGGGGTCGTTACATGTTTCATGCCAAGATCGAATGGAAACCTGCAACAATTTGGAAATGGGAGATAATTAATTAAGGTGAGAATTTGGTTTATTACTATAAGTGAAGTATTATGTTTTGACTATGTATAGTTATCAGTAGAAATAAAATTATGGTATGAAAAATAAAGAAGTTGAAAACAAAATGGAAAGATATAAAAGACAAAGAGATTCAAGAAGAGAAAATTACATTCATTATTACTAGTCATCTTTCTTCATAATTTATTCAAATATTTTACCACCCTCCCACACCAACAGTTTTGACTTTTCCCTCTCTCTCTCTCAGAAAGTATATCATTACACTTAATTATATATATTATATTTTTTCTTATTACAAATAAATGTATAGAGAGAAAATTATAGATTACATGCTTGAAAATAAGGGAGTGAAACTTGAGTAACCATTTTAAATAGAATGGCATTTGAACAACAAAAATATGTTAGGGGTGTTTAATAGATTTTTGAAGAGGATGATACATCAAATTTGAATGGGAAAATATATATGTATTTAGAAAAAAATTATGTCTATGAATTTTAAAAAATGTTAGAAGGTAAGTTAACATAAAATAAAAATTATGCTATAATATAAACATGACATTGTTGATTCATATTTCAATATTGTTATTTTATTCATGTACAATCTTCACAAATTCTATGTATAATGCTATTACAAGTAAAAAACAATTTATTCCATATGTGGTTTGGTGTGGTGTGGTGTGGTTAACCACATTTTGTTGACATTTTGGATATAATTTCTCATATAAAACACTATAATGGATGCTGAAGTAATGGTATTTGACTTTTAACCATGATGTGTTTATAGTTTTGGCACAATCCGCACCATATTTTCATAATTTCCATCCCTAGTGTCAACCCATCATGTGTGAACAGCCACCTTGGGAGCTTTGAGACAGTCATCTTCACATACCAATTGCACCAAGAAATAATTGATTTCAAGGTCAACCAGCCTGTAATCACCCACCAACAGCCACACCATTTTGATCCTATCTTGGAGGGTTTGGAATCTGACCTCCCTTTCTATCACTTTGACTACGTTCATATAGAACCATGGTTTCAAGAGTTTTCCTATAGATTTTGTCTTTGATCTAGAACCTCATTGTACCTTCTAAAATGCTAATATTTGACATCTTTTTTCATAAACCTAACATTCAAGTCTTGAAACCTAGGAAGGGAAGTCTCCCAGACTCATTGCCCCATAGGTAATGTCTCAATAAGACACAAGTATTCTTGAATCCCCATCGATAGTTGTAGGGCCATCAATGATTTAAGTCACCTACTATTGTCAATTCAAGAGAGGGAATTGGTCACATGTTGGTGACAACAATTTGACTCCATGGAAGCATCATGCAAGGTTTGAATTTGATCTATATTTTTAACTCCATGTGGTCTTGAGAAGTTTAAAGATATTACCAAACTATTTAATATTTCATGGTGTTCTTGAACCTCTTTTCTTTTGAAGCACTAGGTTGGAGTTTGAAAGGGGTTTTGTGTGGAACCTGTGATGGGTATAGTGTCACCATGACATGTTATCTCTTGGTTAGTGTCATGTCCTCCCCTGTCAATGGCATAGCCTCGATACTCTTGTTATGGTGGTTGGACTTCTCTACCATTAGTGTGACAGCCTCCCTTGTTTCCAAACCCTTCCCTCATAATCTTTCATTCAACATTAGGGGCAACACTTCTTAGTCATGGTGCTTTGTCAGCATACATTTTGTTCCAAAAAAGAAAGATTGGTAAATTTGTTAAAACTTAGGACTATGTGAGTCTTCCAAGTCAATCTCTTATATCAACTAATATAAATATTGTATAGTTTGTCCATGATCAAGTTATTGGGAAACATGGTCCTTTACCTACAAATCTTGGTTGACCTAACATTTTGGGAGAGGCACAGTCTGTCAAATGCACAATTTGTCTCAGAGAAAATGTTTGTTTCCAAGTAGTCATTAGAGAAAAAATGTTAAACTACAATGGATATATTTTAAATCCACACACTAGAGTATTCATCTAGGATAGGAATAGTGTACTGATATATATGGACGTTGTAGGGCCCTATGGATACACTTGATTTCTAGAAATACTTTTGGAACTGGTGTATCCTTGTAATTTAATTTGAACCTATACTTCTTCATGTAAGAGCTTCTTGTTCTATAGTTTCCTTTCTATATTATGAGAAGATCAAAAGCCTCCATTATTTTATACTTTTAATTTTATTATCCTTCACTGAGTTCCTTTGCCTTTGTGATTGTAAAAAAAAACTACTTTAAGATAAGTAAGAAGTCACATTCTAGTGGCATCCTCATGATAGTATCTGACACCCAAAAAAGGAGAAGTTGTTGCCCTTACGTTGACTACATCAACAAAAGTAGGTGGTGGTTGTTGGATAAATTGGACATTTCTATACCCTTTGTTTTAATGATGACAAACATTTCACACTTGTGGATCTAACATGTTATTTGAGTATTTCACGGTTCAAAGGAATAAGGAAATACTACTTAGTAGGAAGATGAAGATCAGTGCAAATTGAAGATCAAATACTCTTAATTGTATAAATGTTCATGATTGTACTCAAATGTAAACACTTGTACAAAAATATAATGTACAAGTACTTAGACATAATGTAAATCAAGTGTTAGATCTTCCCTACCCACCTATAACCCTTAGATAGATTTCCCCCAAAGATAGAGTCACCAACACACATTGTAACACACACTTAGTAGGTGATTCAAAAGTCTAAAATAGGGACAACCTCCGTTGAAAAACTTGTTGATTGATACACCCTCGGTCTAAGTTCTTGTCGACTGAGAACCACCTCGGTCAAACTTAAGAGCATTGTTCAACAATTTACACATTTGTGCTCTAAAATAGTCTTCGGTCAAAAATATTCTTGACCGAGTAAACATCGGTCTAAAGCTTGTGACCGTTATATTGAGTGGTTGGTAGTTGGGAGTTGGAAATAGACGTTGTAATACTTTTGCCTTAAATCCAGTCTCAGTAGAAGAACATCTCGATCGAGACACAGTTCGATCACCAAATTTTCAACCGAGCAGGGTTCTGGATTGTTCTTTTTAAGCACAAACAAATTAGCAATTGCTAGCTAATTAATGTACACCTAACGGCTAGTTAAGCACTAATAACACTCTAAACACTCCCTAGAACATCCCTAGACACTTGCAAACCATCCCTATAAATAGGAGAGGCCTTAGGACACCTAAAGCGCCTATGCTATGCTTGAGCATTCACTATTGAGAGCAATCAAGCCAAGATTCCCTTGTTGTCTTCCTCCTTGTTCTCTAGAAAGTGTCCTATAGATACAATCTCCTAGCCATCACACATAGCCACACTCATCTTAAGTGGATAGGAGACTATAATGCTTGATATAGGATCGAAGCATTGTGCTTCATTGTTGTATTCCTTTCTTCCAATCCCCCTTTACAGGTACAAGTTGTAATTGTTCCTTGGCTACTCCAAGCTCGTAGAGGATTCTTGAGGGAGCACCAGTGAAGCTACTTGTTAGTTGAGAAGGCTGCTTCAGGAGGAGCTTGAAATTACTTCAAGGAAGGCTACTTCAAGGGTGGTCGGATCTGCTTTTAAAGGAAGGTTATCTCAAGGTGGTGGAGTTACTTATAGGAGGAGAAGGCTACTCCAAGTGATTGAAGTTACTTCAAAGAAGGCTTCTACAAGGAGGATTGAGGATACTTCTAGGAGAAGGCTACTTTAAGGAAGGTGATTGTATTTTATGTAACATCCTTGTGAGGTAATACAATTAATCACTTTCAAAATTCCAATTGGAAACAATTAGGTAGTGGACTGACAACCTTTGTATTCAAAGGTTGGAACCACTCTAAATACAAGTGTCTTCCTTGTTTCCTACTTCTTCTTTGGTTGAGTGTTTTAATTAACTTTAAGTTATAAAAAAATCTCTATTCACCCCCCTATAGATCTTTCAATTGGTATCAGAGAAGGTCTTCAAGGAGCCATAACAGGTCTTGAAGAATGGGGGACAACATGCTGAGTAACCTCAACCTTGAAGGAACTCACGTAACTCGGCCACCAACTTTTGATGGAAGAAACTGCACCTAACGGAAAAGAAGAATGCAATTCTAATTCCAAAGACCTATCTTGGAGTTATGGAGGATGGTGTCTACTTCCTATGTGCTTCCCACAACTGAATATGCAACGTGGGATCCTAGCACGGTAAAACAAGTTCAATTAAATGCTAAAGCAGTAAGCATATAATATTGTTCTATTTCAGTAAGTGAATTCAATAGAATATCCTCATGTGATATAGCCTATGATATGTGGCATAAACTCTCCATAACACATGAAGGAACTACCCAAGTCAAAAATACCAAAATTAATATACTTAAGCAAAAGTTTGAACCATTTCGCATGCAACCTAATGAATCTATTAGTGAATGTATGCAAGATTTTCTTCCATTGTTAATAGCTTAAGTGAATTAGGAAAATATACAAGTGAATAAGATCAAGTATCCAAAATTCTCAGGTCTTTGCCTCCAAAATACAAACCAAAGGTGACAGCTATTGAAGAAGCAAAATGATCTCACCACAATAAGGATGGAGCATCTCATTGGAAACCTAGAAACTCATGAGGTCACCCTTGAAGAAGAAGAAAGAGTGGAGGCTGAGCTTCAAAAGGGAAAAAGGAAGGACGTAACCTTGAAAGCTACAACAAAGACTCAATCAAAAGTCATCACTCAAGAAAGTGATGAGACAAGTGAAGGAGATGATGAAGAAGATGCATTCATTGTGAATGGTAAGAAATATAAAAGGTATAAATCTAACAAGAATAGTGCTTCTTCCTCTTCTTCTCTTAGGTGTTTTGAATGTAGCAAGAAAGGATATGTGAAGAATGAATGTCCTAATATCAAGAAAGAAAAGAAGTCTTCCTTCAAGAAAAAGGACAAAGGAGATAAAGCTTACAAAGCTGCTTGGGACGAATCAAGTGATGAGAATGGAAGTGGGGAGGAGGAAGCTGAATGTCTTATGGCCAAAGAAGATGAAAATGAGGACTCAAGTGAGGTAAGCCTTATTGAATTATCTAAAGAAGAACTAGTCACTAGTCTCTAAGAGATACATGACAAATATATTGACTGTAAAAAGAAATTAAAGAAGATTACAAAAACTAATGATGATTTGCATGCTAATCTATATACTCTCTCTTATGAAAAAGAAAGTCATATATCTGAAAGGGATACCTTAAAATATTCAATTATAATGAGCATAATATAAAGTTGCTTGCTGTAAAAACAAACTATAACTTTCTTTTCCAAGAAAAGGTTGAATTTCTTGCTAAAATAAATGATCTTCAAACTCAACCTATTTTCTGCACTCATTTGGATTATGATGCAATTATCAAAGAAAGAGACAATTTCCTATCTAATCTAGATCAAGAAAAATTAGATATTAAAAGAAAAATATATGAAATTGGTAAGTTGCTAAAAGATATTAGTAGCTTGAAAAATAAAGATATCCTTGATAAAATCCTAAAAGACTCCTCTGGACAAATCGGGAGGAGAGGTCTAGGTTATGCACCCAAAGTATAATCCTATCAAAAACCTAGAACTAGAAAGATACAAGTACCCAAGATAAAGGTCATGTATGTACCAAAAACCACTCCAGCTCATGACCACAGTGGTAAAAAGAGAAATGAAATTGATTTTATTTGTTGTCATTATTGTCTACGTATTGGTCATTATTAATTCATTTTCATGCCTTTACAAGAGAAACAAAGATAAGGATCTAGCTTGGGTTCCAAAACCACAAACTTAAAAATATGAGGATACCTAGTTGAGATTTGACCTAAAATTAAAATTGAAAATCTGATTGTCTAATCTCAACTAAACCTAGCTTTAACTTGCATATTTTTCAAGATTTAATTAGAAATAACAAGATTTTTTTCTTGAAATTGAGAAATTCACACAGAACTAGTTTTAGTCTACAAAATACTTGATTGAGGATCTCTCCAGTTGAAGAAACTATCGACCAAAGAATGTTCTGTTCAAAATCATATCTGCTGGCAAATTATTCCGGTAGACATATATCTCGACTGAGAAATCTTTCAGTCGAATAAATCATCGACCGAGTAGTATTCTGTAAAGAGTTTGTTACTGAATCAATGAACTTGTGACTATATTCAATCTTGTTGCTAAAAATGTTCCAAAACTCTTCAAAAATAGTTATTCTAAAATACAAAATGCTTTAATAAACATACCTAACCAAAAGGACCATCACATGGGGCCCAAAACCTATCTATTTTGCAGGATTGGGTGGTTGATAGTGGTTGCTCCAAACATATGACTGGAAACAAAGAAGATTTTAAAACTTTTGAAGAAAAGAAGAGTGGTATTGTCACATTTGGAGATAACACCAAAGGTAAAATTATTGGAATAGGTAATGTTGGTACAAATCTTTAAAATAAAAATGTCATATTTGTTGAAGGATTACATCACAACTTGATTAGTGTCAGTCAATTATGTGATAGTGGCTATGATGTTCTTTTTAACAAATCATGCTGCAAGATACTCATAGAAAACACAAATAATGTTGTTTATGAAGGTAAAAGATTAGGAAATATGTATATACTTATACCTAATTCTATGCTAGCTATTGTTGGAAAATGTCTATTGCAAATGATGAATATTTACAAATATGGCATAAAAAAACTAGGTCATGCAAGTTCACATGTTATCAAAAAGTTGATTAAATAAAATCTTGTCCGTGGTTTGCCTAAACTTTCTTTTGACAAACCTAAAAAATGTGAACCATGTACTTTAGGTAAGCAAAATAAAACTTCTTTCAAATATAAATCCTTACTTAGTACTACTAGATCATTAGAACTCATTCATATGGATTTTTTTGGTCCTATGAGGACTCAATCTAGTGGTGGTAAAAGATATTGCTTTTTTATTTTATATGAATATAGTAGATATACTTGGGTTCATTTCCTCTCAAACAAAGATGATATAATTAGAATATTCATTCAATTTTGTTCTAAAATTGAAAATCAACTACAAAACAAAATATGTACCACTAGAAGTGATCATGGTGGGGAATTTGAAAATCACATCTTTGAAGAGTTTTGTATATCTCAAGGGTACACTCATAATTTTTCATCTCCACACACTGCACAACAAAATGGGGTAGTAGAAAGGAAAAATCGATCTTTACTAGAAATGGCTAGAACTATGTTACTTGAACACAATACACCTAAATTTTTTTGGGCTGAAGCAGATAATACAACATGTTATGTATTGAATCATGTAACAATTCACTCCCATATTAAGAAAACTCCTAATGAACTTATTTTCAATAAAAAACCTAGAGTTGATTATTTTCATACTTTTGGTGCACCCTGTTACATCTTAAATACAAAGGATGATAAAGATAAATTTGACCCTAAATCACACAAAGGATTCTTCTTTGGATACTCAACTTCTAGCAAGGAATTCAGAATCTATAATACCATCTCTAAAAAGGTTGAAGAATCAATTCATATCACATTTCATGAAATAACAAAATAAAGTGCTGAAAATAAAATTGAAAACTTAAAAGACGTAACTCATCAAATTGATGACTTAAGCATATCTACTAAAGATTATCAAAATACTGAAAATGAAACACAACAGACCATTCCTAGATTAATTAATGATCATCCTCAAGACTTAATCATAGGAAACCCTTTTGATAAAGTAAAAACTCGATCATCATTTAGAGATGTAGCAAACATGGCATTTGTATCAATCGTTGAACCTAAAAAGGTAAATGAAGCCTTAAAGGATGAATATTGGATAATGTCTATGCAAGAAGAACTAAATCAATTTAGAAAATAAAATGTATGGCACTTAGTTCCTAAACCACAAGATAAAACCATTATTGGAACTAAGTGGGTTTTTTATAACAAACTTAATGAAGTCGGGGAAGTAGTTAGAAACAAAGCTAGGTTGGTAGCTCAAGGATATAATCAACAAGAAGGAATAGATTTTGATGAAACCTATGCTCCTGTGGCTAGACTTGAGGCTATTAGAATATTATTAGCTCTAGCAGCCCATAAAGACATCAAACTATCCCAAATGGATGTAAAAAGTGCCTTCCTAAATGGAATTATAGAAGAGGAGGTATATGTTGCTCAACCACCTGGCTTTGAGATTCTTGATAAAATTGATCATGTATATAAACTTAAGAAATCTCTATATGGTCTTAAATAAGCACCACATAATTGTTATGAAAGACTTAAAAATTACCTATTTAATAATGGCTTTTTGATCGCAAAATCATATTCTACACTATTTTTCAAAACTTACAAATTAGATTTTCTTGTTGTTCAAATATATGTTGATGACATTATTTTTTGTGCTTTAAATGATTCCCTATGTAATCAATTTAGTGATATTATGCAAAAAGAGTTTGAAATGATTCTCATGGGAGCATTAACATTTTTTCATGGTTTTCAAATAAAACAAACGCTCACTGGAATTTTTCAAAGCCAAGAGAAGTACACCAAAGAGCTCATAAAATGATATGGCATGGAAAATTGCAAACACGATACCACTCCCATGGCTACCTTTTCCAAAATTGACAAGGACGGAGATGGTGGACCCATTGATGATTCCTTGTATAGGGCCATGATAGCTAGTTTGCTATACTTAACCGCTTGTAGACTGGATATCATGTTATCTGTTGGGTTTTGCACTAGATTTCAATCAAAACTAATGCATTCTCATTTTCAAACCGTCAAAAGGATTTTAAGACACCTTGTTGGCGCTATCGACTATGGTTTGTGGTATCCTAAGGGACAATCGCTAGACCTAAAAGTTTACATCGATGTCGATTATGCTGGTTGTCGTCTTGATGGTAAGAGCACAAGTGGTGGTTGCTTCTTACTAGGAAGAGCATTAGTATCTTAGTTTAGTAAGAAACAAAACATGGTTTCCCTATCTACCGCTGAAGCTGAATATGTGGCTGATGGATCATGTTGTGCTCAAGTACTCTATATGCAACAAGTTTTGAATGATTATGGCTTTGTATTCTCTTCTACGCCGATTTTCTGTGATAATATTAGTGCTATAAACTTGGCCCATAATCCTATTTTACATAGTCGTGCCAAGCATATTGAAATCAAACATCATTTCTTAAGAGATCATTTTTCTAAAAATAATATATCTCTCCATCATGTTGATACTAAAGAACAATTAGCAGACATCTTTACCAAACCTCTTTCTCTGGATCAATTTTAATATATTAGAAAGCAGTTATATATTACTACCTTAGAAGATGTATTCTTTGATATATATGCCCAAAATTCTAATTGAATTTCATGTTATTTCTATTACACAAGATTCTAGTAATGTTTCTTTGATTAGTCACAATAATTTATTGTCATGCACAAGTACATAAACAAGCTCAAAATAATTCACCAAAACCACTCACAGACCCTTGTTCGGTCGAATACATTGTGGACTGATATGACTCTCGATCGATAATATTGTCGACCGAGTTCCACTCGGTGGAAGCCTCGACCAACAAGGGTTTTCTTTACTGATTTTCCTCTAAAAATTTCACAAATCGAATTTTTTTTGCAAAAATTCCCCTCGTTCGAGCAAATTTTCAACTTAATCCTCCAACTAACGACCATTTTTTCAAATTACAACGGTTGACCAAACTAGCTATTGTGAGCAGCGTCAGTAGAGATCCGTTGGGCTCTCGGTCAATGAAAAGGTCGACCGAGTAGGTCACTGATTTGCTATAAAAAGGATCCCAATCTGCCCATTCTTCTCACACTTTACTTGCTCTCTTCTCCACCTCCTCTCTAGTGATCTTTAGAGCTATTCTTCAGCAATACTCTTGTACTGCAATTTCTAGTGCTTCTTCCACCTCCACTTATTCAAGATGGCTTCATCTTCAGTGTACAGTGGGAAGAAGCAAGTAGCGGCGAGGAAGGGAAGACATGCCACTCTAGCATTGAGCATCATCAATGACATCACCTTCAATGACATTGTTGTTGGAGAATGCTACCTCAATCTCACCTCAAAGGCCCCTCTTCCTTGATGCCTGGTGGACACCAATGACTTCATCATGCTCCTTGACCTCCCTGAACTCTTTTAGGTGCAAAAGTTGACGGATTTTCTTAAACCATCCTTTTGTTTCTGGTCCACCCAAGTTGTAAATGAGTTCTATGCTAATCTCACTAGGGACTCCAATAACCCCTTCTATTTCATTTCAATGGTTAATGGGATAGGATTCTATTTTTCTAAAAAAGACATCCTTAAAATGTTAGATATAGACGAGGAGGAATATGGAGGTTTCATAAATGTAACCACCGAAAACCCTTTATCCAAACTCTCCACAAACGATAACGCCATTAGCTTAGGAGATGTAAAAAGGGCCATCTTCCTTCCTAATACATCATGTCATGAGAATAGGGGAACCTACCATTCTACATCGCTCACCCCTGAAGCTACGGTAGTAAACCTCATTATTTCCCACAACATCTACCCTAGAGAAAATAAAATTGAAATCCCACAATTTAGGATGTATCTAATCTATGCTATCCTAGAGAGTATTCCAGTCAATTTAATTCGCATCATCGTATCCAACATGTTTGAATTCTCTAGAAATCCTCTCTATGCTGATTTTGTGTGTCAAATCATTCAATTTTGTCTTGACAAAAACCTAGAGGATCTCAACTGCAAGTGTGATATGCATCCTCAAAAACTCACCAAGCACACTGTAGATAAGATGGGACTTGAATTTGGACACAAGAGGGCTAGGATCGAAGGAGTGACATCCATTGAAGCAAATCCTCCACCTCCCATTCCTCCTAGATACTCCATTGAAAATCTAGCCAATGATGTGTGTTATCTTAAAGGGACTACCTTTCACCTTGGGAGATAATTAGATTACAATCATCATGCCATGACATATCTTAATCAAAGAATGCAAGCCATGTCTCCCAATGTTCCGGACACATACCCATATACACTCTATCACAGGAGTCTTTATCCTTTTAACCCTTCAATTCAATACACCCAAATCACATATACACCTTCACATGATCTTTCCCATACTCAATACTCACCTATGCAACTCCAGGACAATGCTACCCACTTTAGGTTTGATAGGATACCTACATTTCTGGAGGCATATACTCTTACAAATACATGTGTACTTGATTGGAAAACACTTGTCAAGAACTATGGTGATGCTCCATTTCTTGGGAAAGATCCTGAGGTTGATGTGATCTTGCAATCCTTCAAGTGATGTTATACTATGTAGTGAGTAGTAGTACTTATGTAATCATTCCTAGAGAAGACTATGATGTTATCTTATGTTGTTATCAATGAAATTGAGCTTGTTTGTGTTCACTTAAAGCATGTTTGTAAAATCTATCTTGTGCCTTTCATTGGACGTTTTCTATCACTTTGTTTTGCATCTTGTGTATCATATTGAGGGGTAGTATCTCATTCAGGGGAAGTAAAATCTTTATATGGCTATCGATTTGAAATGACAATGGGGGAGAAATAATATGAAGCAAAATAAATGAGTTTCATGGTCTCTTGGCTTAACATTAATTTATGCTATATTCCTTAAAAAGATGTATACTACGTTCCATGTCTCTTAAGGAATAATTAACACACATTTTATGAAAACAATAATATGTTCTTCATCTCAGGTATATCTTAGGTATGAAACTCATCTCATTTAAATCAATTTGATTATATTTTAGAATTGTTTGTCATCTTCAAAAAGGGGGAGATTGTTGGCTAAATTGGACATTTATATACCCTTTGTTTTGATGATTACAAACATTTCACCCTTGTGGATCTAACAAGTTATTTAAGTATTTTAGGGTTCAAAGGAATAAGGAAATCTACTTACTGGGAACATGAAGATCAATGCAAATTGAAGATCAAATATGCTTAATTGTATAAATGTTCATGATTGTACTCAAATGTAAACACTTGTACAAAAATATAATGTACAAGTACTTAGACATCATGTAAATCAAGTGTTAGATCTTCCCTACCCACCTATAACCCTTAGATAGATTTCCCCCAAAGATAGAGTCACCAATACACATTGTAACACACACTTAGTAGGTGATTCAAAAGTCTAAAATAGGGACACCCTCTGTCGCGCCCCAATCTCACATTAACCACAAACCACGAGATTAGGACGCGACAGGATGGGATTTACACACAACCAACCATTCATCACTTTTAAAGACAATTTAAACATTTGAATGATAACCAAGATTAAGCTGTAAACAAAACTAAGCAAACTACAGAAACTTTTCTATTAAACTGTCAAGAAATATAACAAGTCTACAACACACTGCATTGTTCAACATAAAATAAAGCATAACAGCTAATTTACATCTTTGTACACATTCTCTCTCTCACTCTCACCTTGTCCCGAAGATCGAGGGGAAAGGACTAAGAGACCTCTAACTAGACTAACTACAAACCTTCTATCAACTTAGGCGTTAGGATGAAACGATCCTTCTGATCCTTGATGCTGTTGTTGACCTGAAAATGTTTGAGTAGAGGGGTGAGCCTACTCGCTCAGTGAATAACATTTCACTTAGCTATCACTAAACAACTCGTCAGGTTTATTAACTGAAAATAAACAGATATACAGTTCAGGCAGGGCAGTTCAATTGACATAGCAGATATACAGATAGTAATCACATTTCTAAACATCAACAGGTATCTCAGGTAGATATGCAGTTATATAAATTTACTGTGATCCTACATGATTATTTATTCATTTTATTATTATGCCCTAAATATATGCAGTGTACTCTGCATATAAAGATCCGCAACAAGTCCATGCTACGGTCCCACCGTACAAGACTTAGCGACACACCCGGGAAATGCTAAGTCTGACTGATGTCCTGGTCTGCGTCAGGACTCTCAGGCTCTCACGGCCTCACTGCACTCTCAAAGCGTGTACTCTAGACTCCTCCTTAAACCTGAGCACACAGGCGGAGAGTCTCACAGGGTTACCTTCGTGACACTGCACGAATGGTGTTAGATAACCAAGTTTTCTTTCTTTTTCCCAGTGCCACCGTGACACACGCACGGATTATTGTTGAACACTGCTTTTCTGCCCTCGTGCCACCGTGACACACGCACGGATTATTGTTGAACACGAGTCACCGACCATCTAGACACACGCTAGTAGGTCGTTTCACCCCAAGGTGCAGACCTCACGAGGGGTTCTACGGCGTTAGGGCATCTAAGTCTATTAACAGATTAACAAATAAACAATTTACAGGAATATCACATTACAATTGTAAAACATAGAATTTCCTCTTTCTCATCATTCTTATCACGCAATTCAAGTTCCAATGAACTTATCATACTTAAATGTACTTGCTACACTATTTAAGAGTGATATCAACTGAAACTGAAGCAAATAAACATTTAAAATGAGTTTAATAATGATTTCTAGATGAACTGCCACTCACCACTTGAAACTCGGCCGAACACTATGGAACTCGGCCGAATGCTTCCCAGATTCTGAAACTCGGCCGACCAACCTCGGCCGACCAACTGGAAACTCGGCCGATCCCCTGGGGAACTCGGCCGACCAACACACCGCTTTATTTACCTACAAGGAAACTCGGCCGATCAAGACCAAACTCGGCCGACCAAATCGTTGTTCGTATATCTAATTAAGAAACTCGGCCGACCCAAGACTCAAACTCGGCCGACCCAAAAACACTATACGATTGCCCTAAAAAGGAACTCGGCCGACCGAATTGAAACTCGGCCGAACCGCGCACAGGCAGAAAACAAAAACGTCCTGCAAAAGTTGATTTCTCTCGAATCGACGGGCAAATCTCGAACAAACACCACAAAACATTCGCAATCGATGCATATCACTAAACCGCACCTGAAGGGAAGAAAGAAACGAGCTAGGGCTGCTCTGTGCACCCCAATCTCTTGATCATTTTCCCTGCAAACGCAGCTCCAGCTGCAAATCCGAATCAAATTGATGGAGAAGGAGATCCACGGAGGGAAAGGACGAACTGCAGCAGCTGATCGGAGCAAAACGAAGCTCCGACGTCTCTCCCTACTCAGCTCCCTCTCTCTCTCTCTCTCCCTTTCTCACGCAAGGAAGAAGAACGCAGAAGCGTTCTCTCATTTCTGTGAAAGTGAAACGAGATAAGGAAGAGAGAAAGGATAAGGAAGAAACTTAGGGGCCAAATCGCAAAGTTCAAAACTTTCAAAAATTACAATCGGGTCCATATAAGCCCTAAAACATGCAACTTTTGACTCGAAAGTCGGATTCGAACGATTTCTCTGGCAACGCTTCAAGCGTAAGATCCTACACGCTTTAGAAGCTAGAAAACACACTAAGCACATATCATGTCCATTTTAAACATTATTAACAAAAACAGGCTTATAACTTAACACATCAGCTAAACACATGTTGAACAGCTTACTTATGTGATAAGCTCGACGCGGGTCGTAACAATTCCTCTTTCCCTTATAAGAATTTCGTCCTCGAAATTCCTAGAAGAGAAAAGGGAACTTGCCACGCATCTCAGACTCTAGCTCCCACGTAGCTTCTTCAAGATTATGGTTTCTCCACAAAACCTTCACTAAAGGAATCTCGCGGTTCTTAAGCTTTTTGATCCGGTGATCAACTATTTGCACTGGTCCTTCAACATAGGACACATCTGTCCTAAGCTGTGCCGGTTCTAGATCTAGAATCTTTTCTGTACCGGGATGACACTTTTTCAGCATAGACACATGGAAGACATCATGAAGATTTGCCAACTCAGACGGCAAATCCAACCTGTAAGCTACAGGTCCAATCCTCTCAACAATAGGATATGGACCCATATACCTAGGGGTCAACTTACCCCTCTTGCCAAACCTCAGAACTCCCTTCCATGGTGAAACCTTCAAGTAAACCTCGTCGCCAACCTCAAACTCAAGAGGTCGACGTCGTCTTTCTGCATAACTTTTCTGTCTGTCCTGAGCAGCTTTTAACTGATCCCTAATCACAGATATCTTTTCTGTAGTTATATCAACTAGCTCAGGTCCAAGAATTTCCTTCTCACCTACCTCGTACCAACAAACTGGCGATCTACACTTCCTGCCATAAAGAGCTTCATATGGGGCCATTCCAAGACTTGTATGGTAGCTATTATTATATGCAAACTCCATTAGGCTTAAGTGTTCTTCCCAGTTGCCTCTAAACTGTAGCACACATGCTCTCAGCATGTCTTCAAGGGTCTGAATGGTCCTCTCAGATTGACCATCTGTCTGTGGGTGAAACGCTGTACTGAACTTCAGCCTTGTGCCCAACGCATGATGTAACTGATTCCAGAATCTAGATGTAAACTTTGGATCTCTGTCAGAAACAATGGAAACTGGAATCCCATGCAACCTGATTACCTCATCCGCATAAATTTTAGCCAGCTTTGAAGCGTCAAAGGTTGACTTGATTGGAAGAAAGTGAGCAGACTTAGTCAGTCTATCCACAATCACCCAAATCGAGTCCGAACCCTTAGGCGTCCTGGGTAATCCTACCACAAAGTCCATCGTGATATGTTCCCATTTCCATTCTGGTATAGGAAGCGACTGCAAAATACCAGCAGGTTTCTGATGTTCAGCCTTAACCTGCTGACACACCCCGCACCTAGCCACGTATTCAGCCACATCCTTTTTCATGCCAGACCACCAGTACAGCTCTTTGAGGTTCCTGTACATCTTTGTGTTACCTGGATGCATAGCATACATAGAAGTATGTGCTTCCTCAAGAATCTGCTCTTTCAACTCACTGTTTCCAAGTACACACAACCTATCATGAAGATACAACATGCCTTCATCAGAAAATCTGAACTCTGTTCTCTTACCTTCTGGCATTTCCTGCATGATTTGCCACAACTCATCATCACTCTGCTGCAATTCCTTTATCTGATTATAAAAAGTAGGCCTGACCTGCATCTGAGCAATCAACCCACTCTGTTCTGTCACTTCCAAGTCCAAGTTCAATTTTCGCATATCTACAAGCAAATCTCTCTTGAAACATGCCATAGAAAATGCATTGGTTGTTGAACTTGACTTTCTGCTCAAGGCATCAGCTACAACATTCGTCTTACCAGGATGGTAATCGATTGTCACATCATAGTCTTTAATCAACTCAAGCCATCTGCGTTGTCTCAAATTCAAGTCTTTCTGAGTGAAGATATATTTGAAGCTCTTATGGTCTGTAAACACCTGACATGTCTCACCATACAAGTAGTGACGCCATGTCTTAAGAGCATGAACTATAGCAGCTAATTCCAGATCATGAACTGGGTAATTCTCTTCATTCTTCTTAAGCTGTCTAGATGCGTAAGCCACAACTTTGCCTTCTTGCATCAGTACACAGCCCAAACCTCTCCTGGAAGCATCACAAAACACTGTATAACCTCTTTCTGCTTCTGGCAGAACCAACACTGGTGCTGAAGTCAACCTTTTCTTCAAGATCTGAAAACTTCTCTCATAGTTATCATACCAAACAAACGGTACATCCTTCCTCATCAAGCATGTCAAAGGTGATGCTATCTCACTGAAGTTCTTTATAAACCTTCTATAATAACCTGCCAAACCCAAGAAACTTCTGATCTCAGTAGGAGTCGTAGGCTGTTCCCACTGAAGCACAGATTCAACTTTCTTAGGATCCACGCTAACTCCATCTCTCGAGATAACATGTCCAAGAAATGCTACCTTGGCCAACCAGAACTCACACTTGCTAAATTTAGCAAACAACTGGTGTTGTCTCAACAACTGCAACACTACTCTCAAGTGTTGCTCATGCTATTCATCATCTCTGGAATAGATTAGAATATCATCTATAAAGACTACAATAAACTGATCTAGAAATGGTTTGAAAATCCGATTCATCATATCCATAAAGGTTGCTGGGGCATTGGTCAGCCCAAACGACATGACCAAAAACTCATAATGCCCATACCTGGTTCTGAAAGCTGTTTTGGGAATATCAGAAGCCTTTATTCTAAGCTGATGATATCCGGATCTCAAATCAATTTTAGAAAAGATCGTCGCTCCACGCAACTGATCAAACAGATCATCTATTCTCGGCAATGGATACTTGTTCTTTATAGTGATCTTGTTCAGTTGCCTGTAATCTATACAGAGACACATGGTACCATCCTTTTTCTTAACAAACAGGACTGGAGCACCCCACGGTGAAGAACTGGGTCTAATGAAACCCTTATCTAACAACTCCTACAACTGCACCTTGAGTTCTTTCAACTCTGCAGGTGCCATTCTGTAGGCTGGCAGTGCTACTGGATGACTACCTGGATATACCTGAATTTCAAAATCAATGTCTCTAACAGGAGGTAAGCCTGGTAACTCTTCTGGAAAAATGTCAGAGAACTCACGAACCACAGGCACATCATAAACACTGGCGGTGCTCTTCTCTGCTCTGGTGTCAACCACATGAGCAAGGAACGCTTCACATCCTTTCTGTAACATCTTATCAGCTACAGCAGCTGATATTATGCACGTAGGCAGAACTTTCCTGTCTCCAGTAAAGATACAAGAAAATTCCCCTAGTTGAAAGGTAGCTTCCTTTTTCCAACAATCGAGTTGCACTCGATATGTCTCAAGACAATCCATACCCAAGATGACTTGAAAAGTATTTACATCCAGGGGTATGAGATTAGCAACAAAGGTAAAACCTCCAAAGGATAACAAGCATCCGGGACAGAACTCAGATAAAACTGTTGGTCCACCTAGTGGAACCCTCAACACTAACTCATCTGCCAACTCTTGAGTTAACAGATTAAGTTCATCAACTAAAGAACGTCATATAAAAGAATGAGTAGCTCCCGGATCTATCAAAACTGAAACTGGTATACTATTAAACAAAAGCATCTCTCCTGTAACAACTTGTGAAGAGATTATACCTTCCTGAGGTGTCAAAGAAAAGAAACGTGCTGAAGCTCTTCCTCTGCCACGCTGTCCTCTCTGACCACTCCTGCCACTAGACACTCCACCTCCTCTAGAACCAGAAGCCATCGAAGAACTCGGTCCTTCAGCTGGAGGTTGTCTCTGAACATCATAAAACTGAGACTGAGAAGCTGGTGATGTTGCTGGTTGAAGCTGAGGACAAAACTTCCTTATATGTCCCATCTGCCCACAATGGAAACATCCTGTATAATCTAAACCCCAACATTGCCCAGAGTGAGATTTTCCACAGGTATTACATACTTGCTTTTCCTGCCTCTGTGGACCAGTCACAGAAGTAGATGATCCAGAAGACTATCCACTAACGGCACTACTCCATCTTCCTGGGTTGTATTCTCCTCTGCCTCTAGAAGTAGTGACATCCTCAGATCTCTGCCTGCCAAAACAACCAAAACCACGCCCAAGTTTAGAAAAGAAACCTCTACCTCCACCTCTGTATCCACTACTGGACTGTCCTCTACTGAAATCTGCAGATCTTTTCTTAGACTCGGGCACCCTGTCAGCATTCACAGATTCTTCAACTTGTCTGGCAGCCTCAACAAACTCACCAAAGTTCTCTCTGTTCCTCCTGCTAGTAGCAGAAACTGTATGCCGAATTTCTGGCCTTAGCCCTTCCTGAAACCTTCTACATCTTTCTATGTTGTCGGGAACAAGTTGCGGACAGAAATTAGCTAACCGTGTGAAAAGCGCTTCATACTCTGTAACTGTCATGTTCCCCTACTTAATATTCTGCAACTGCCTGATTTTCTCATTAAGGAAAGTGGGTGGATAGAATTTGAGATGAAACTCCTCAGAGAAATCCTGCCAGGAAAGCTCTGTACCTCTCCTTTTTTCTTCCACACCACGCCACCACAACTCTGCATCGCCTGTCAAAAGGTAGACCGCATGATTAATCTTCTTATCTTCTGGAAGCTTCATCAGACGAAAGACCTTCTCTATCTGTCTAAACCATTCATCAGCTTTGGCAGGATCTGTGGTGCCACTGAACTCTGTGCCACCAAGCTTCTTCACAAGTTCATAAGATCGCATCAGATCTTTACTGCTGGTAGAAGAAGAATCTCGCCTATCAGCCTTGTACCTTTCTTTGGTCTCCAGGAACATCCTGTACATCTTGGATGCTTCATCCACGTGGTCACCACCACCTGGACCCAGGTACCGTGGATCAGGGCCAACATAACTCTCAGCCTGATCATCACGATCAAAGCCTCTTCCTGCCATCTGCAATGATATAATAGAATATTTCCTATTAGAAAACTATAGATAGAAGAAAGACACTTAAACCTTAATCCTATTGGTCTCTTATCGTCCCCTGACCTTGAGTAACTAAGTACTCAAACCTAAGCTCTGATACCAAAAAAATTATCGCGCCCCAATCTCACATTAACCACAAACCACGAGATTAGGACGCGACAGGATGGGATTTACACACAACCAACCATTCATCACTTTTAAAGACAATTTAAACATTTGAATGATAACCAAGATTAAGCTGTAAACAGAACTAAGCAAACTACATAAACTTTTCTATTAAACTGTCAAGAAATATATCAAGTCTACAGCACACTGCATTGTTCAACATAAAATAAAGCATAACATCTAATTTACATCTTTGTACACATTCTCTCTCTCACTCTCACCTTGTCCCGAAGATCGAGGGGAAAGGACTAAGAGACCTCTAACTAGACTAACTACAAACCTTCTATCAACTTAGGCGTTAGGATGAAACGATCCTTCTGATCCTTGATGCTGTTGCTGACCTGAAAATGTTTGAGTAGAGGGGTGAGCCTACTCGCTCAGTGAATAACATTTCACTTAGCTATCACTAAACAACTCGTCAAGTTTATTAACTGAAAATAAACAGATATACAGTTCAGGCAGGGCAGTTCAATTGACATAGCAGATATACAGATAGTAATCACATTTCTAAACATCAACAGGTATCTCAGGTAGATATGCAGTTATATAAATTTACTGTGATCCTACATGATTATTTATTCATTTTATTATTATGCCCTAAATATATGCAGTGTACTCTGCATATAAAGATCCGCAACAAGTCCATGCTACGGTCCCACCGTACAAGACTTAGCGACACACCCGGGAAATGCTAAGTCTGACTGCTGTCCTGGTCTGCGTCAGGACTCTCAGGCTCTCACGGCCTCACTGCACTCTCAAAGAGTGTACTCTAGACTCCTCCTTAAACCTGAGCACACAGGCGGAGAGTCTCACAGGGTTACCTTCGTGACGCTGCACGAATGGTGTTAGATAACCAAGTTTTCTTTCTTTTTCCCAGTGCCACGGTGACACACGCACGGATTATTGTTGAACACTGCTTTTCTGCCCTCGTGCCACCGTGACACACGCACGGATTATTGTTGAACACGAGTCACCGACCATCTAGACACACGCTAGTAGGTCGTTTCACCCCAAGGTGCAGACCTCACGAGGGGTTCTACGGCGTTAGGGCATCTAAGTCTATTAACAGATTAATAAATAAACAATTTACAGGAATATCACATTACAACTGTAAAACATAGAATTTCCTCTTTCTCATCATTCTTATCACGCAATTCAAGTTCCAATGAACTTATCATACTTAAATGTACTTGCTACACTATTTAAGAGTGATATCAACTGAAACTGAAGCAAATAAACATTTAAAATGAGTTTAATAATAATTTCTAGATGAACTGCCACTCACCACTTGAAACTCGGCTGAACACTGTGGAACTCGGCCGAACGCTTCCCAGATTCTGAAACTCGGCCGACCAACCTCGGCCGACCAACTGGAAACTCGGCCGATCCCATGGGGAACTCGGCCGACCAACACACTGCTTTATTTACCTACAAGGAAACTCGGCCGATCAGGACCAAACTCGGCCGACCAAATCGTTGTTCGTATATCTAATTAAGAAACTCGGCCGACCTAAGACTCAAACTCGGCCGACCCAAAAACACTATACGATTGCCCTAAAAAGGAACTCGGCCGACCGAATTGAAACTCAGCCGAACCGCGCACAGGCAGAAAACAAAAACGGCCTGCAAAAATCGATTTCTCTCGAATCGACGGGCAAATCTCAAACAAACACCACAAAACATTCGCAATCGATGCATATCACTAAACCGCACCTGAAGGGAAGAAAGAAACGAGCTAGGGCTGCTCCGTGCACCCCAATCTCTTGATCGTTTTCCCTGCAAACGCAGCTCCAGCTGCAAATCCGAATCAAATTGACGGAGAAGGAGTTCCACGGAGGGAAAGGACGAACTGCAGCAGCTGATCAGAGCAAAACAAAGCTCCGACGTCTCTCCCTACTCAGCTCCCTCTCTCTCTCTCTCTCTCTCTCTCTCTCCCTTTCTCACGCAAGGAAGAAGAACGCAGAAGCGTTCTCTCATTTCTGTGAAAGTGAAACGAGATAAGGAAGAGAGAAAGGATAAGGAAGAAACTTAGGGGCCAAATCGCAAAGTTCAAAACTTTCAAAAATTACAATCGGGTCCCTATAAGCCCTAAAACATGCAACTTTTGACTCGAAAGTCGGATTCGAACGATTTCTCTGGCAACGCTTCAAGCGTAAGATCCTACACGCTTTAGAAGCTAGAAAACACACTAAGCACATATCATGTCCATTTTAAACATTATTAACAAAAATAGGCTTATAACTTAACACATCAGCTAAACACATGTTGAACAGCTTACTTACGTGATAAGCTCGACGCGGGTCGTAACACCCTCGGTCGAAGTTCTTATTGACCGATAACCACCTCTATGAAATTTAAGAGAACTATTCAACAATTTACACATTTGTGCTCTAAAATAGTCTTTGATCAAAAATATTCTTGACTAAGTAAACATCAGTCTAAATCTTATCACCGTTAGACTGAGTGGTTGGTAGTTGGGAGTTGGAAATAGACGTTGCAACACTTTTGCCTTAAATCCAGACTTGGTCTAAGAACATCTCGACCGAGACATAGTTCGGTTGACCAAATTGTTGACCGAGCAGGGTTTTGGATTATTCTTTTCAAGCACAAACAAATTAGCAATCGCTAGCCAACTAATGTACACCTAACGGCTAGTTAAGCTTTAAGAACACTCTAGACACTCCCTAGAATATCCCTAGATACTTGCAAACCATACCTATAAATAGAAGAGGCCTTAGGATACTTAATGCATCTAAGCTACAATTGAGCATTCACTATTGAGAGCAATCAAGCCAAAATTCACTTGTTGTCTTCCTCCTTGTGCTCTAGAAAGTGTCCTATAGCTACAATCTCCTACCCATCACACATATCCGCGTTCATCTTAAGTATATAGGAGATTCTAACACTTAATATAGGATCAAAGTGCTATGCTTCATTGTTGCATTCCTTTCTTCCAATCCCCCTTCACATGTACAAGTTGTAATTGTTCCTTGGCTACTCCAAGATCGTGGAGGCTACTTGAGGAAGCACCGGTGAAGCTACTTCTTGGTGGAGAAGGCTGCTTCAAGAGGAGCTTGAGATTACTTCAAAGAAGGCTTCTTCAAGGATGGCTGGAGCTACCTCTAAAGGAAGGCTATCTCAAGGTGGTGGAGTTACTTCTACGAGGAGAAGGCTACTCCATGTGATTGAAGTTACTTCAAAGAATGTTGCCAAAAGGAGGATTGGGGCTACTTCTAGGAGAAGGCTACTTCAAAGAAGGTGATTGTATTTTATGTAACATCCTTGTGAGGTAATAAAATTAATCACATTCAAAATCACAATTGGAAACAATCGGGTAGTGGAATGACAACCTATATATTAAAAGGTTGGAACCACTCTAAATACAAGTGTCTTCCTTGTTTCCTCCTCCTTCTTTGGTTGAGTGTTTTAATTAACTTTAAATTATAAAAAAAGCTCTACTCACCCCCCTCTAGATCTTTTAGTAGTTGTCTCCTATTTTCGTGAGAAAGAAGATAGTTTTATTGTGATCTAATGTTGAAAGTATAAAGGAGACATCTATATAAACATATCTTATTTGATATTGCACTTGCTATTTCACTGTAAAGGTTATTTGCAAAACCTAGTGACATAAGCCAACTGGAGGAGGGCAAACACTAGAACCATCATGTGTGTTGTTTTATATTTAGATCTCTTTCTTATAACTCCTTATAGTAATTCTATCCCATAAATCAAGTTTTGTGTAAAGTGTTTTTTATTTTTGAAAGTTCAACTGAGGATTACATTTGCCCTCACCCTCTAAAATATTCATAAATATCTTTAATAGTTCATTCATTCCAACATCATTAAATAAACAATAACTTCATAAAATAAGCCCAAATGTTAACTGAATTAGGGCTTATTGCATCATATAAAATTCATAGGAACAAAATCCCCATCTTAACAAGTTGGAATTGGATCCCACAATAGTCATATATCTTGATTATCTTTAGTTAGATTTTTTGTAGTTGATGTGAGCCTCTTGTTGGTTTTTTATCCTTCATGCATACTCTAAATTTTGATATGATTGGAGATTAGAACATTTCTAATGATGAAGATGACCCCCGACATGAGATCCATATTCTTATTACCATTCTATTTTGCACCATTATACATCAGACTCCCTCATCCTTCAACAAGAAACTTCCATCTCAGTACGGTACATTACGTATGCTTGCATATTTGTCCATTGGTCATCGTACATCTCTCTTGGCATATCCATATAGGGCATGAACATGTATGTCCAATTGAATCATAATTCCTTTGTGGGACCCTCTAACGTGGATTCTTTACTAGTTTCTTTCTTACATCTTTATTTTATGTATTAGTTGCCCTCATTATGCAACTATTTTATGATCATTGTCTTCTAGTTACCAATGACATTTTGAACATCACTTATAGGGTAAAATTAGTGCTTAGTAGCATCCATTTCCCCCTCCACCTACTCATTACGTAGTTGATTTGTTAGGTTTGTCTCTTCCATGGTATGGATGCAAACTTTCCTAGAAAACAATCATCTCTTATTTTCTAAAAAAGTAGTATAGCTTATTTGCTAAAAGAAAATCAAATATAATGATAAAATGGGATAGTCATATTTGGTCAATGGAGCAAAGATTTCATACATTAAGGTGGTGTGACCAACACAAGCTTCTTCTTTTGAACAAATTTGATATATTATGCCACCCATGTATCCTACAAAGGTCTTGTCCAATCTCAAGTTTGTGATTCACCTAAGTATTCATGGAGCAAGGTTCTCAAATACTTTCATGAGAAATAGAATTTATCTTTACTTGTTTATTGACAAGAAGCAAAATTTACATGTCGAGACAAAACTATCTCTCAGTAGAAGATAACATGTATATTTTCTTTCCATTGGAATTATATGGCCACTTCATATATAAGCCAAGAATAGTGCAATTGTTGCTAATCAGTACCATAATAATGAAGGTCAAATTTCTATAGTAATCTGATTTTCCATTCTGGCAGATTATTATAAGGTATTAAGAGCACAATCATTACATATCAATTGTGTTTGGTATTCTATTAATAAGATAAAATAACAAGGTATGTAAACTTACAGGATTAAATGTTATATATGCCATAAATCCAATCAAGGATCTTAGAAGAATTATGTTTGGAATTATACTAGTAAGATAAAGCAACATCACCTAGTTTGTTTCATTCAATTTGATAGTTTAGATATTTGTTGCTAGGATTCACAAAGAAAACATATTTTTGTACGATATTTGATACCCAAAAGAAATGTTATATGGTTTTCACATATGATTTCATGAATGAAACCATTCTTTTTCATGGTCTAAAGTATCAAGCAAGAATTTTTCTAGAAAACACGTGATTAATAGATCTAAAATGAAAACTCTGATCAATATTTAGTATACTAATGACTGATGTGGTGTTAGAAAGTATAAGAAACCATATAGGAGTTGAGACATAGTTGACCTATTCCAACCTCTGTTGAGGTTATATTAGTTTTGAGAGTGACATTCTTATTAACGAGTAGAATATTACAACATACTAAAAATCCAAGTTGTGGAAAATTAAATGGGAGGCTAATGGGATATTTTGGTTATTGATAGGAGGCAGACTCCTCTCCTACATATAGGAAAGGAGACAAGTACAAGGGAATGAAACTTAACCCTAATGGGCCACAACAAATACGTTCATATAACATAATAAACTAAAAAATAATAATTCTCCCCATCAAGCTGGAGTACAGATGAAACACATATCTAGCTTGGACTGAAAAAACTCAATCAAGAAAAAAAATAAAAGTTTCACTCCATACAAGATTTAAACCCCCTTTAAACATGACTCTCCAAGATCAATTTGATAATGCCACCTATGAAGTTGTGTTATGTTGGCTGAAAATAGTCGAGCTTTGAAGAAGGTCTTTTGAAGTGCATCTTGCATGAAAAACATATAACCGATGATATTCTAACATCATTGAAAAAACTCATCACTATAAATAGGATAAGACAAAAAAAACACCATGACTATGCCATCCTCATAGGAGAGGAATGTGTGACTGGTATATAGAACAATCAACTAATGTGAGAGGTACAATGTCGATGTAGAATTAGAGGTATCTTCAAAACATTTGAGAAGTGTAGCAATTAGAATTGGCAAAGAAGACCACAGATATGCATAATATGGCATGAACACGATCTGGACAAGGTGCCAATGACTTCCATATCAGTTTTATAAATTTGGAACATGATTCTTGGGGTCTTGATAAAAATGTAGGGCACCGTCAAGGTTAAACCCAAGAAGATCAGTAGAAGAGCCATGTTAGCAAATGCAACTCAAAGAAGACATAACCAAAGTAGCTTAATGGAGATAAAATTATGGATGAAATCCTTGTAGATACATAATATGCATGTTAGAAATTGACAAGCGTGTGAAGATGCAACTATCCATCTCATGCGAATGCAACAAGAATGATCAACTCAAACATCATTAACACCAAAGGGAAACTAGAGGTTGGAATAAGTGCAACAAACTTGATCCTAATGTACATAGTGTGGTACGAGCGTGAAAATCTTGGTATTGATGCAATAATTGAGATCCTTCAATGCCTACAAGTAGTAGCTAACTGGAACTAGGAAGCACATATAGAAAAATTATGTGGATATCATGGAATGAACATAAAAAACATAGTGTCATTAGGAAAATGATACACCAATAATGCACCAGAAACACGATGATTACTGGGAATGAAGACCCAAAAAAACTAAAAGATGGAAGTGATGAAGAATAAGAGCTCCACAAAGATTGAAATATCATGGGCTAATACATATAATCTTTCTCATACTCTCTCTCCCCTCTATATCCCCTTGCACTTCAATTATAAAATAATTGAGTAGTTGGCATGTAAAATAAACAATACCCCTATGTACTAAAAATTGATGTACACATGAGGGATGGTAGGGGGAATTGTTTTTGAAAACAAAGAGGTAAGGAAAAGAAGAACAATGCCCCCTTTTTTGTTCTTCATAAATGTAACATCCCTGACCTGGGTTATGCTTTAACCCTAGGTGTTTTGATTAAGAAAGATGATTATATTCTTAATCTCATCTTGTGAAAAGTAATTAAGGCTCAAAAGGAACCTATGTTTCAATTTTGGTCCTGTTTGAACAATGTTGAAGCAATGCTTGCTTATTTTGGACTAAAGTGCAAATTACCCAAGTTGAGGGGTTAAATTGCAAATGTTGCATGATAAGATGTTCCTCTGATGTTGAGACATCATAAGAATGAATATGATGTAGTGGTATGGTTTCCACAAGCTTGGACACCAAGATTAAGCTTGTAAAGCAATCCTTGTGCATTAAAACCTAGTTTTGGTGTAATGTGCAATTTACCCAAAATCTAGGGTTCAATATGCAAATTACCACTTCAAAAAGGTCCCTAATGTTTCTTAGCATCATTTAGAGCAAATAAAATGAGAGGGACTCCTCATTTGAATTAAGTTGTAGGAGAGAGAATCTTGACATTAAATTAATCAAGAATAATGCCTAATTGAAACCCTAATTCGATTTAGGGCAAAAATGAATAAAAATAATTGAAGGGCTTTCAACCAAAATGTTTTGGGTTGATTTTGAATAAGGATGGACGTTCCTTTAACAAGATAAGGAACGAAAATATCTTAAGTAGGTGAAATTCCACTCACCTTTTTATAAAGAAAAGTAATATCCACTCACATGTGGGATATTATATTATAAGCATTAAGGTGCTTAATTTGCTTTTCTTTAAATTGAGGATAATGAAGTAGAATTAAAGGCAAGGAAGGTGCCTCGTACCCAAGGTATTTGAGGGGGAATAGGCGGCCACTTTATTGGGATTAATTGGATTTTTATAAGGCATTTTCTCTCTCATCAATTTCCTTATAAAAGTGTCATTTCCAAGCCCAAACCAAGGCCTTTTTCGGATTTTCTTCTTCCCCTTGCTTGCAAAACCGACCAAGGAGCTAGGGAGGAGCAGGGAGCACGTCCCCAACCTGTGGGTAAGCCCTTGACCTTTGTTCTCCATGATTTCATGGTGGTAATCGAAAATAAATTATGGATTCCTTCTTATTTTGATCTCCTCTTCAACCCTAGCCAACTTTTACAATCAAAAGCTTGAGGACGAGCCTAGGGGGAGTTACAAGAGCTTCATCCACCATTAATGGCATGATATTGGAGCTTTGGATCTCAATTGGAGGCGGGTTTTATAACTTAAACCCTCAAACATTGCTATTGCATCAATCTTCTATGCTTTGTTGATTGATTTCTTCAATTTTATACACTTTTATTTCTTTGCTGCAAATTCCATCAAGAACGGTTCCTGTTCTTGGGTGCACGAAGGAATCTGATGATGACATCATCATAATCAAGCACCTCACCAAATATCTTGGGAGCAAACGATCTCAAAAGTTGGGACCAAACGGTTTCACCAAAACCATTTGGTGACCAAACGGGTTGCAAACCGTTTGGTGGAAAACGGGTTCAAACCCGTTTGAAGGAGTTGACCAAGCGTTGACTGTTTGGGAATCTCGTTCCTAATTATGTAGGCTAATGACCCTCCAAATTTTAGGGGTTAACTCCAAAGGAATCATAGGTTGAAGGCCAATCAATTAGACACATCGAATTGAATTAAGTGCTGATTTTCAACCTGAATAACTTGACCTGCTTGGGAAAACGGGTTCAAGACCATTTGAGATGGTTGACCAAGCATTGACCGTTTGGGATTCCTGTTCATAATGATGTTGGTTAATGACCCTCCAAATTTGAGGGTTTAACTCCAAAGGAATCATAGGTTGAAGGCTAATCAATTAGGAAAACCTAATTGGATTAAGTGCTGATTTTCAACCTGATTAACTTGACATGCTTGGGCAAACGGTCTCAAGACCGTTTGGAGGTCATCCAAACGACCTAAAGACCGTTTGGGGTCAGGTCATACCCAATTTGGATGATGGTTCAATGGTTTCAAAGAAACTAGTCTTACATTGATTAGTGATGTTGAATCATCGATTCCAAACCCTAATCCAATTGAATCAAACCCTAATTGATGATCAATTGAGGGTCAATTGAGAGTCAAATCAGTTGAAGGTTGACCAATTAAACTCAATTGAAGTATGAGGGTAGGTCCAATTGATGACTGGTTCCATGAATTCAATGATTGAAGGAATCAACATTGAAAACCCTAATTCAATTGGATACCCTATGTAATGGAGGTCCAATGTGATTGAATCTCTTGAGAATCAAGATGATGAATGATCCATTGATCCAATGTTGATTAGTAATGATAATCAAAGAAGGTACAAAGGTTGAAACCCGAATAGTACCTAAGGGATTAGTGCCAATTAAGGGATGAATTCCTAATTGCTTATAGGGTCAATGACTTGATACACTATGTTAATCATAGTTGTATGTACTCAACTAAAGGGTGATATGACCTATTCAAGTTGAGAAGTTGATAGCATGAATTCATACATGAATATGATTCATGTGGTGGTTAAGAGTTATGATCCTTAAGTAAAGAGATCATGAAACCCTAAATATGAACATAAACCCTAATTAACAGGGTTATTGAACTCAAACCCTAGTTGAGGGTGTATCCATGTGAAACCCTAGTTGAGGGTGTATCCATGTGAAACCCTAATTGAGGGTGATTTCATGAGAAAACCTAATTGGGAATGATTAGCAAACCTTGAATATGGGAAACGTGATATGAAACCTTAATGAAGGGTGATGCTATATGTAATCCCTATTCTAAAGAAGGGAGATGGTATGTGAAACCCTAATCCCTAATGAAAGAATAGAATTCATACTTGCATATGATTCATGAGGGGAACTTCTGTAGAACGACCGTGGTAGCTTCACTTTGCACGACCGTGCAAGGTAGTACGGATGTGGTGGCTTCACTTTGCACGGCCGTTCTTGGTTGCACAGACGTGGTTCTCTATGCTTGATTTAGATGTGATTTGAAAGTGACCTCATATGATCATATACCTTGATATGATTATAAGTCCAATATAATTGGATGAAGGATACATAAGATATGTGATGAGAAACCCTAGTTGAGGGTGTATCATTGTGATTGTTTATAAGCAACTTTATAATAAAGTCATGCCTTAAACTAAGATAAGTCCATATCATTGTGAGATAGTTGTACAATTTTAATGTGTGGACTTTGCATTATATGCTAAAGGTAAGAGATTAGTGATGGAATGTATTAAGAGGGAAATACCTTAATACAAGATAAGATGGATAACTCAACAGAGTTTGAAATGATGAGAAAGTGATACATCAAGATATGATAGTTATCACATTCAACATTTCAGGGTTTATATGCCTTGATGTACTTCAAATCCAATATAATTGGGTAAGAAACATATGAAGTGTGTTATGCAACTATTACAATGAAATGTAATGAGTTGTTACACCTTGATGAGTGTTAATTAATGTACCTTGAGAATGGGGTTAAGCCCAAATGATGTGTATGATATAATCATACCATGATAAGGATGAGAAATGAACTCATACCTTGAATTGATGATCATTAATGCTATATGATGAAAGTAGTGTTCTAGAATAATCAAATATGATATCCTTGAATGCCCCAGAGGTATGGAATAATGTATTAAGGGTTGGACAGATAATGAGATCATGAACTCTTTATTAATGAGAAATGGGGAACCCTAACCCTAATTTGGGTAAAGGGAATGAAAAGCCTTATTTGATAGTAAACCCTCATTCCTGGTAGAGGAATAATGGTGTTACTATCACATCACATGATGTGATGAATATCTTGTATGACTGTTATCATGCCTAATAACCATACATATATTATGAGATGATGTATATAACTAGTGTGAGCTGTGACATTTATATAATAAATGTTGATTGGCATTATGTGCCTTAATGTTGATTGTTGCTTAGTAAAAGAAGCAATATGCATGGACTTTTATGAGTCACATGAGTAAGTTGTTACCTAGTGAGAGGTGACAAGATATTTCATGGCCTTGTGAGCCAGGTGTGATGCTTGTGTAATAAGTATCATGAATGCCTTGGTCAGATGACCTGAAGGTGATAGTTACCTGAAAAAGGTATAATAATGCTCAATGATGAGTTAAGGGTTTGAATACCCAGAACCATATGATTATGGTGATGAGAAAGTGAAGGGATGATAATTCCCAATATTGAAATGAGGGACTGAGTTCCCATGGTCTTTGAAAGACTGATAAATATCTGATAAAAGTAGTACATGTCTCTTTATAGCATTGTTGTAATAAGTTATGTTTGAGAACTTGAATGATGCTAAAAGAATATGAGAATGTACTTAATAAATCAAGTGAAATCTATTCATGTAGTGCTCTGACCATAGATCCATCATCGTCAGGAATAGGTGATGGTGAAACGGGTGCCCGCGGCAAAACCCGGAGCACATATTTTGAATATGTGGGGGTAAATGGGCGAAAATATCCTTACGTCCTCTTGAAGAGATTGTTGGAAGGTAAATAAGAAACCTCTCAATCCTTCATGAATATGTCGGGATGGATGTATCATGAATCTCCCAATGATACTTAATGTCGGATCGAGGAGATAAACAAGAAATCTCTCGATTGGCGATGAGAGTGCAGTTGACGCTGTAACTCTGTAGCGAAGGTGCCAGAATACCCTGGCTAGCTAGTTAGCAGAGACACGAGATGTCCTGCATGTGGTCTCGTACTGACCGAGACAGATGAGGTCATAAGAATCCGGCTCTTTTGATGACCTATGTATGGTACTGAGGCGATTTCGTAATGGTCGATTGGAGTATGAGTGGTATATCTCATCTCCTCAGAGCATAAGTGTGATTGTAAAATGTAATCAGTCGTATAGCATGTTTGCTTAAGGATTGAATACGGAGATTCATTGGCTGATGTTGCATTTCTTTGTGTATTCCTTAGTAGATAAATGTTAATTATGTTTCTTTATATTCTCTGCAAAGTAGACAGATGAATTACTTATCTACCATGGGTAGATGCAATGACCTCCTTGAGAATGGAGATTATCTTATTATGTTCTATGATGAATAATTCTGCCTGATAATGTAAAAGTAACCCCTACTCAGTTTTAATTTGATAAACTACAATTACAATGTTTTTGGAGGAGAGTTATATCTCTCGCTGGGGCAATTTTCAATTGTCTCACCCCCGTGGGAAACATTTTTAGGTATGCATGGAAGGCAGAGCAGAAACCCTAGAACAGGGAAAGAGCAGCAGCAACAGCAGGGACAGCAATAAGATCTCAGGTGGAAATATTGTCTGTCTAGTCATATAGATAGTAGTCTTATGTGTCGTCTCTGTACTCTCAGGTCCTCGGAGTTTTAAATGTATCAATCTGAGTTTTGTCTTAGTGCCTCGAAGTTTTTATATTGCCTGTGTATATTTGTTAACAGGGCAGTCAATGTTGTAATCCTTGAAAAGGAATGGTACATGTTGTGTACTTGTGAACCAGGATGAATTTGGAATACTTTGGTTCATGGTTAAAGAGTTTCCTGTGAATGGATCTCTTTGCAAAAAGTTTTAAATTTTCAGTGATTTTCAGTAATCCGCTGCAAATAATTCGCTTCCGCATTAGTTAATCTTGTCTTCGCGAGACGGTCGTTACAATTAGTGGTATCAGAGCTCTAGGTTCGTTGAGTCTACAGAGACATAGGACTAAGTTGTTGAGTCTGTGTTAGTGTCCTCCAGTATACCCTATAATGATTTCTGCTTGTGCAGAGAAAGGGTAAAGTTTAAAATGACTGGAGAGCACAATGAACACATTGCTTAGGGCAATGTTGTTGCACCAAGAAGAGGTGCAAGGGATCATGCAAGAATAGAATGAGTGCCTGAGAATCCCCATTAAGACCTGATCAGGATAGAGAATCCTATGATCATGCTCTTGTTGGGAAGATTAGGGCAACAATAATGCATATGAGTGGACTGGATGCTAGGCTTACAACCTAGGTTATCAGTCCTTAATATAGAAAGCTTGAGATTTAAATGAGTTCCTAAATGACTTAGTCATGTTGGAACAAGGGAAAATATGGAAAAGATTAACTTATAGCAAGAAAGTGGACTCTGCCATGAGTTCAGACAGATAATAAATATGTGATGGTAGTGCCCAAGAAGGGGCAATAAGCTGAGAAGTAGGGAATGGTCTCTATAATTCTAGAGACATTTGCCTAATGGTTTTAAACAGCCAAGTTTTTGGTACTAATAGTGCAATAAATGCCTAGTGTACCAGGGAAGTAGTCACTAAGTAAGTGCAAAGGTCTTAACCTTTCACCTGTAAGATTCTATGGCTTAGTTTTTGCTTCAGTAATAAGACTAGTAAGACCATGATATGAGTACAAGGTATGTTATAAATGTGTACATGTTGAGTACACTAAACCCTTTTTGTTATAAAAAGGAGGGTTGTTGATATTGTTTCCCCATTGGTTGCTATATAGGGATGAAATGATGAGAACTAGAATTTGAATTATGTTCAGTATTCTTTTAAATGCTCTATATTGATCTTACCTCCATGAAAGAGGAAGAGGTATAGAAGATATGCCTGGATAAAATCCAGGGATGTTAAATCTTATGTTATGGTAATATGAAAAGAAAGGAATATGATAGCATGTAAGTGCATACTACTTGATCTCAGTACTTGTAAACCCTGATCAGGTGTACAACTATTGATGATAAAGTGAGTATGGAAACTCTTAGATTGATATCTTTTTTATTTCCCTGATCAAGCAATCATTCTGATACAATCTAAAGAGTATCATGAAATTGGAAATATGATATGGATAAATGTATCATATCTTAAGAACAAGAAAGAAGGATCTGATAGGAATTCAGATCAGTATGTGTATATGAGGAAGTAAAAGTATGACCCTCATATGATGAGAAAGAGAACAAGGGAGGTGATCCCTGTTCTATAAAGTTGTAAATATGATAAAAGAAAGATGAGAATATAATGTGTTTTCAACACATGCGAATGATACCAAGGTAAGAGATTCTGGTATCTGAAAATTATCAGATGGTTTAGATTGGCTACCTGGAATGGTCAACTATGAAATCAGTCTAATTATATAAAATGATATGAACATCATATGTTAGGGGTTTATGCTTTGCATAAACATAACAACTAAATATGTCTTTAAGATAAGTTCTCATTTGACTCTATGAGAATATTGTGTGAAGGAACTTTGTGCTGATCAAAGTTCTATGATGTCTACATAACAATGAGGTGTTATGAAGAGACATGATGATATGATGAATGAATAATATATGTTCCCTTTATCTGGGATTTCGGGGACGAAATCCTTGTTAGGGGTTTATAATTTGTAACATCCCTGACCTGGGTTATGCTTTAACCCTAGGTGTTTTGATTAAGAAAGATGATTATATGCTTAATCTCATCTTGTGAAAAGTAATTAAGGCTCAAAAGGAACCTATGTTTCAATTTTGGTCCTGTTTGAACAATGTTGAAGCAATGTTTGCTTATTTTGGACTAAAGTGCAAATTACCCATGTTGAGGGGTTAAATTGCAAATGTTGCATGATAAGATGTTCCTCTGATGTTGAGACATCATAAGAATGAATATGATGTAGTGGTATGGTTTCCACAATCTTGGACACAAAGATTAAGCTTGTAAAGCAATCCTTGTGCATTAAAACCTAGTTTTGGTGTAATGTGCAATTTACCCAAAATATAGGGTTCAATATGCAAATTACCACTTCAACAAGGTCCCTAATGTTTCTTAGCATCATTTAGAGCAAAGAAAATGAGAGGGACTCCTCATTTGAAGTAAGTTGTAGGAGAGAGAATCTTGACATTAAAATAATCAAGAATAATGCCTAATTGAAACCCTAATTCGATTTAGGGCAAAAATGAATAAAAATAATTGAAGGGCTTTCAACCAAAATGTTTTGGGTTGATTTTGAATAAGGATGGAAGTTCCTTTAACAAGATAAGGAACGAAAATATCTTATGTAGGTGAAATTCCACTCACCTTTTTATAAAGAAAAGTAATATCCACTCACATGTGGGATATTATATTATAAGCATTAAGGTGCTTAATTTGCTTTTCTTTAAATTGAGGATAATGAAGGAGAATTAAAGGAAAGTAAGGTGCCTCGTACCCAAGGTAGTTGAGGGGGAAGAGGCGGCCACTTTATTGGGATTGATTGGATTTTTATAAGGCATTTCTCTCTCATCAATTTCCTTATAAAAGTGCCATTTCCAAGCCCAAACCAAGGCCTTTTTCGGATTTTCTTCTTCCCCTTGCTTGCAAAACTGACCAAGGAGCTAGGGAGGAGCAGGGAGCACGTCCCCAACCTTTAGGTAAGCCCTTGACCTTTGTTCTCCATGATTTCATGGTGGAAATCGAAAATAAATTATGGATTCCTTCTTATTTCGATCTCCTCTTCAACCCTAGCCAACTTTTACAATCAAAAGCTTGAGGACGAGCCTAGGGGGAGTTACGAGAGCTTCATCCACCATTAATGGCGTGAGCTTGGAGCTTTGGATCTCAATTGGAGGTGGGTTTTATAACTTAAACCCTCAAACATTGCTATTGCATCAATCTTCTATGCTTTGTTGATTGATTTCTTCAATTTTATACACTTTTATTTCTTTTCTGCAAATTCCATCAAGAACGGTTGTTGTTCTTGGGTGCACGAATGAAGTTGATGATGACATCATCATAAGCAAGCACCTCACCAAATATCTTGGGATCAAACGATCTCAAAAGTTGGGACCAAACGGTTTCACCAAAACCATTTGGTGACCGAACGGGTTGCAAACCGTTTGGTGGCAAACGGGTTCAAACCCATTTGAAGGAGTTGACCAAGCGTTGACCGTTTGGGAATCTCGTTCCTAATTATGTAGGCTAATGACCCTACAAATTTTAGGGGTTACCTCCAAAGGAATCATAGGTTGAAGGCCAATCAATTAGACACATCGAATTGAATTAAGTGCTGATTTTCAACCTGAATAACTTGACCTGCTTGGGTAAACGGGTTAAAGACCATTTGCGATGGTTGACCAAGCATTGACCGTTTGGGATTCCTGTTCATAATGATGTTGGTTAATGACCCTCCAAATTTGAGGGGTTAACTCCAAAGGAATCATAGGTTGAAGGCTAATCAATTAGGAAAACCTAATTGGATTAAGTGCTGATTTCCAACCTGATTAACTTGACCTGCTTGGGCAAACGGTCTCAAGACCATTTGGAGGTCATCCAAACGGCCTCAAGACCATTTGGGGTCAGGTCATACCCAATTTGGATGATGTTTCAATGGTTTCAAAGCAACTAGTCTTACATTGATTAGTGTTGTTGAATCATCGATTCCAAACCCTAATTCAATTGAATCAAACCCTAATTGATGATCAATTGAGGGTCAATTGAGAGTCAAATCAGTTGAATGTTGACCTATTAAACTCAATTGAAGTATGAGGGTAGGTCCAATTGATGATTGGTTCCATGAATTCAATGATTGAAGGAATCAACATTGAAAACCCTAATTCAATTGGATACCCTATGTAATGGAGGTCCAATGTGATTGAATCTCTTGAGAATAAAGATGATGAATGATCCATTGATCCAATGTTGATTAGTAATGATAATCAAAGAATGTACAAAGGTTGAAACCCGAATAGTACCTAAGGGATTAGTGCCAATTAAGGGATGAATTCCTAATTGCTTATAGGGTCAATGACTTGATACACTATGTTAAGCATAGTTGTATGTACTCAACTAAAGGGTGATATGACCTATTCAAGTTGAGAAGTTGATAGCATGAATTCATACATGAATATGATTCATGTGGTGGTTAAGAGTTATGATCCTTAAGTAAAGAGATCATGAAACCCTAAATATGAACATAAACCCTAATTGACAGGGTTATTGAATTCAAACCCTAGTTGAGGGTGTATCCATGTGAAACCCTAGTTGAGGGTGTATCCATGTGAAACCCTAATTGAGGGTGATTTCATGAGAAACCCTAATTGGGAATGATTAGCAAACCTTTAATATGGGAAACGTGATATGAAACCCTAATGAAGGGTGATGCTATATGTAATCCCTATTCTAAAGAAGGGAGATGGTATGTGAAACCCTAATCCCTAATGAAAGAATAGAATTCAAACTTGAATATGATTCATGAGGGGAACTTTTGTAGAACGACCGTGGTAGCTTCACTTTGCATGACTGTGCAAGGTAGCACGGCTGTGGTGGCTTCCCTTTGCACGGCCATTCTTGGTTGCACGGCCGTGGTTCTCTATGCTTGATTTAGATGTGATTTGAAAGTGACCTCATATGATCATATACCTTGATATGATTATAAGTCCAATATAATTGGATGAAGGATACATAAGATATGTGATGAGAAACCCTAGTTGAGGGTGTATCATTGTGATTGTTTATAAGCAACTTTATAATAAAGTCATGCCTTAAACTAAGATAAGTCCATATCATTGTGAGATAGTTGTACAATTCTAATGTGTGGCCTTTGCATTATATGCTAAAGGTAAGAGATTAGTGATGGAATGTATTAAGAGGGAAATACCTTAATACAAGATAAGATGGATAACTCAACAGAGTTTGAAATTATGAGAAAGTGATACATCAAGGTATGATAGTTATCACATTCAGCATTTCAGGGTTTATATGCCTTGATGTACTTCAAATCCAATATAATTGGGTAAGAAACATATGAAGTGTGTTATGCAACTATTACAATGAAATGTAATGAGTTGTTACACCTTGATGAGTGTTAATTAATGTACCTTGAGAATGGGGTTAAGCCCAAATGATGTGTATGATATAATCATACCATGATAAGGATGAGAAATGAACTCATACCTTGAATTGATGATCATTAATGCTATATGATGAAAGTAGTGTTCTAGAATAATCAAATATGATATCCTTGAATGCCCCAGAGGTATGGAATAATGTATTAAGGGTTGGACAGATAATGAGATCATGAACTCTTTATTAATGAGAAATGGGGAACCCTAACCCTAATTTGGGTAAAGGGAATGAAAAGCCCTATTTGATAGTAAACCCTAATTCCTGGTAGAGGAATAATGGTGTTACTATCACATCACATGATGTGATGAATATCTTGTATGACTGTTATCATGCCTAATAACCATACAGATATTATGAAATGATGTATATAACTAGTGTGAGATGTGACATTTATATAATAAATGTTGATTGGCATTATGTGCCTTAATGTTGATTGTTGCTTAGTAAAAGAAGCAATATGCATGGACTTTTATGAGTCACATGAGTAAGTTGTTACCTAGTGAGAGGTGACAAGATATTTCATGGCCTTGTGAGCCAGGTGTGATGCTTGTGTTACAAGTATCATGAATGCCTTGGTCAGATGACCTGAAGGTGATAGTTACCTGAAAAAGGTATAATAATGCTCAATGATGAGTTAAGGGTTTGAATACCCAGAACCATATGATTATGGTGATGAGAAAGTGAAGGGATGATAATTCCCAGTATTGAAATGAGGGACTGAGTTCCCAGGGTCTTTGAAAGACTGATAAATATCTGATAAAAGTAGTACATGTCTCTTTATAGCATTGTTGTAATAAGTTATGTTTGAGAACTTGGCTGATGCTAAAAGAATATGAGAATGTACTTAATAAATCAAGTGAAATCTATTCATGTAGTGCTCTGACCATAGATCCATCATCGTCAGGAATATGTGATGGTGAAACGGGTGCCCGTGGCAAAACTCAGAGCACATATTTTGAATATGTGGGGGTAAATGGGCGAAAATATCCTTACGTCCTCTTGAAGAGATTGTTGGAAGGTAAACAAGAAACCTCTCAATCCTTCATGAATATGTCGGGATGGATGTATCATGAATCTCCCAATGATACTTAATGTCGGATCGAGGAGATAAACAAGAAATCTCTCGATTGGCGATGAGAGTGCAGTTGACGCTGTAACTCTATAACGAAGGTGCCAGAATACCCTCGCTAGCTAGTTAGCAGAGACATGAGAAGTCCTGCATGTGGTCTCGTACTGACCGAGACAGATGAGGTCATAAGAATCCGGCTCTTTTGATGACCTATGTATGGTACCGAGGCGATTTCGTAATGGTCGGTTGGAGTATGAGCGGTATATCTCATCTCCTCAGAGCATAAGTGTGATTGTAAAATGTAATCAACCATATAGCATGTTTGCTTAAGGATTGAATACGGAGATTCATTGGCTGATGTTGCATTTCTTTGTGTATTCCTTAGTAGATAAATGTTAATTATGTTTCTTTATATTCTCTGTAAAGTAGACAGATGAATTACTTATCTACCATGGGTAGATGCAATGACCTCCTTGAGAATGGAGATTATCTTATTCTGTTCTATGATGAATAATTCTTCCCGATAATGTAAAAGTAACCCCTACTCAGTTTTAATTTGATAAACTACAATAACAATGTTTTTGGCGGAGAGTTATATCTCTCGCTGGGGCAATTTTCAATTGTCTCACCCCCGTGGGAAACATTTTTAGGTATGCATGGAAGGCAGAGCAGAAACCCTAGAACAGGGAAAGAGCAGCAGCAACAGCAGGGACAGCAATAAGATCTCAGGTGGAAATATTGTCTGTCTAGTCATATAGATAGTAGTCTTATGTGTCGTCTCTGTACTCTCATGTCCTCAGAGTTTTAAATGTATCAATCTGAGTTTTGGCTTAGTGGCTCGAAGTTTTTATACTGCCTGTGTATATTTGTTAACAGGGCGGTCAATGTTGTAATCCTTGAAAAGGAATGGTACATGTTGTGTACTTGTGAACCAGGATGAATTTGGAATACTTTGGTTCATGGTTAAAAAGTTTCCTGTGAATGGATCTCTTTGCAAAAAGTTTTAAATTTTCAGTGATTTTCAGTAATCCGCTGCAAATAATTCGCTTCCGCATTAGTTAATCCTGTCTTCGCGAGACGGTCGTTACAATAAACAAGAATGGGGTCTTTCATTTACCTTTTTTGTTTTATATTTTTTTCTCATTGTTTTGTTCCTATTTCCTCTTTTCAATATAGTATGTTTCCTTTCCCTTTAATAATATTTTGTTTCCAATTTATCCTCCCGTACATTTTCATCTATTTCTTTATGTAAAACAATGACCCCCACTTTCTTTTTTTTACTTTTATTCACAAATAGCATGGACTTTTTATGATCAGTAAGACCCAATGGAGTAATATATAATTAATGAAAAGTAGGAATCAGTTGATTGATATAAAACTTGAATGGTTTCCTGGGATCATGAAAATAAATAAACAAAATAAAGTTGCCATTAGAGAGAAAACTTACAACCGAATAAAAGGGGGGTGTGATAGAAAATAACAAGTATTGGAAAGGATCTTGGTCAACATTGGTTATAAAAATAAAAATAGAAGGGTGGTTGGTAGGAGGTTTTTAAGATAGGAAACAATAATGAATGATGATTCATATAGAACACAAGCACAAGAAACATTGTCTGGTAATGATGACACAAAAAAAGTTAAAAAAGAGATTGTGACAGGGCAAACAATGATGACATGAAGCAAACTAGACAAAAAAGGAAAATTGACTCGTGTTGCTATTGGAGAATGAAATGAGAAAATGAAACCTTGTATCGAAAGGAATATTTACTTGACATTTCGGGTTTCAAACTATTGGAGATAGGTTACATGTAAACAAAGGCAAGGAAGATGTCAGGAAGCAACAAATAGATAAATAATACTTAGAAGAGGTAGATAAATGTAGATGATGGCCAGGATGGAGAGTGATAACAATGAGATCTGACTTTTATGAAGAAGGAAGAAGAAATGAGATGACTATGGAGTTCTTGATGATGTTTGGTGGGTGTCCAAGACAATAGGAAATGGTGGTCATCCGCAGGAGGAGGCTCTCTTTTTTCTCTCTCTAGGTTAGGATCGATGGTCTAATACCATGAAAAAAATAATGTCAGAGGCTAAAGGGATATTTTCTTAATGATAAGAGGAAGAATCCACTTTAATATATAGGAAAGGAGGCAAGTACAAGGGAAGAAAATTTAACCCTAACAGGCCAAGAAAAATCGGCTCATATAATATAATAAACTAAATAGGAATAATTCCAACACAAGGAACCAAGTAATATTTATCCCATCCTTATAGTATTTTCTTGTCAGGAGAATAATGATTTTAGGTGTTGAGCATTCCAAAAAATAGGCAAGTTGTGTATTGAATAAATACTCAATTCAATTATGTTTATGAATATCAACTCAACCCTAATCTCATGTATCTAACCATAATTAAATTGTGCAATCAATAATCACACCAAATAGTTACTTGATTTTCTATGTCACGCTACTCCTATTAAGTGCAATGAAATCATAACAAATAAATACTCCAAGATAGTAGTTGAATAGACCTATCAATAAAATGCATAAATACCTTCTAAGAATAGATATAAAGAGGAATAGTCCTACTAATGTTTCTATTCAAATTCAATGAATGATGTTTCATACTACATCTAGTTGATATGTAACACAAACTTTAATCAATCCTATAATGAGAACTATGCTCAAATATATTTCATTAGATTAGAATTAGTATTTCACTTATTGTTTAAGTATCCAAGTAGAACTATCAAATATATGATAACTACACTAATTATTGATGATTAATTATAATAAAAACACCCTTGCATATAGAAAGTTATTCAAGTTTATTCCTAAAAATGATATAGAAAGTTAATATTGTACTATATATGTTGATATTGAGTTATGGTGAATTCAAATTTTGGTAAATATAGGAATAATGTTGTACATAATAATAGAAATAAGTGTGAACAAAGATAATTATTGAAGAGATGGAATCCTTTATCCTGAGGAATAAAGATTATGGTGTGTTTGATCTAATATGAAATTATTTATTTACTCCTTATATATTTGAATTAGTGTTCTCTAAATTTTTTGATATTATGAGATTATCACCACCTTCCTTGGAATTCTACTATCACGATGAGTAATATAACAACTTTTTAGATGGTACCTTTGTCCCTTGTATCTTCTCAATCGATCCTTATTCATTCTCCATTGTCTTCCATATCCAATTTTGAAGCCATTGATAATGTATTGAAGTACCAATGAGATTGTAACGCGAAGCACCTTATTTGGATTCTCAATCTAGTTTGATTCTACCAAAATTCCCCATGGTAGTGCAGTCTATATATACTTATGAATTATTTTACCATCACCTCTCACGAGATCCTTTAAGTTAATCATTTTCTGGGGTGTGTGTGTCTATATATATATATATATATATATATATATATATATATATATATATATATATATATATATATATATATATATATATATATATATATATATATATCGTCATCTTCAATCTAAGGGTGAGTTTTGGACATCTAGGTCTCTAGTAAACTTGTATAACTTTAACTAGTAAAGGGGATTTTCTACCTATTTCTCTCTATCCTTACATTTTTTCTTATCAATGCAATACTTTAGGTCTCCCATGTTTCTCAACTTTGGGTTCATGTGGCATCATTGTCAACCTATTTGGTCCTCTCTACATGTGTAAAACACCCCACTTAGCTTATAAGTCCATAGAAATCTCTTAGCTTATAATTCTTCACCAAAAACTCTAGCACACCTATCCTCTTCAAACATTGGTGATTCTTTTGCTCCATCCTTCCCCTAAAAATTTTCAAATATTGGTCATTTTTGTGTTCTTTTTTATCTTTGCCACTTATTACATGTGCCATGACTTTGAATTTAAGTTTCCAGCACCAAACTTATGTGTTAGTTACACTAAATTTGTATGTTTTTCTTTGGAATTAGGTTCCTTACAACTTAATGAGGCAATGTTTTATTGAGGTTGGTCTCAATGTTAGGTCACTAATCCATGCCTTTGGGTAGAGGAGCTAGTTTATAGGCTTACTATAATCATCTATAACCCATGTCGCAGTTAGTTCCTCCTTCTTATATTGTTTTTGTACTCCTCACTAGAGATCCTATAGAAAGGAGAAGAAGATTTTATGAATATTGTCCACATTAAATTCTCTTTTTTATTGAGTTTTGGATGAGAGTTTATTATTCAGATATCACTTCCATCAAGTTCCACATATATAATTATCATTTTCCCAACGCAGTTATTTTTTTCCATAGTACTTTTAGATTAGATAATTATGACATCCTAGAAGAATAGTTAATTATAACAAGGGGGTTGCTAATAAAAGATGGAATAGGTTGTATGTCCCATACCTATACAAAAATGAAACAATAGATTCAATTATATATTAGTATTTATGCAAATTGTTTTGTAGGTAACATTGTGTTTGAAATTTCCAACTAGGACAATTAAGGTTTAGACCTTATTTGATTATTTCATTCCTTACTTTGTATTGTATTTTTATTTCTTCTTGATTTAAGGAACCTTTCTTTATTTGAAATCCTTAAGCTACACACGGGCTATTTTAGTATTTCTTTAATATAGTTTATATTTAATTGTTTATATAGAATTTAGCATCTATTTTTGATATTGATCCAAGTTCATCAAAATCATACTTTTTTAAAATGTACTATTTTTCCATTTTTATGTGTAAAAGTCTAACCTTACTTATTTGTATTTTTTAGTAAAGAAAAGCCTATATCAAAATTTTGGTGTCGAAAAGTAGTTTTTTGATAAGCTTGTGTAACTTACTTAAAAGGAAAGATACATTTTTATTACCATACAAAAATAACCACATGAAGCATGCTATAGAAAATCTTACTAATGGGCTATAAACATCTCACTATAACATGTCAACTAGGTATACATTTCGTCAAAAATTAAATAGCATCTACTTAAAAGAAGTTCAGTATAAAAAAGGAGAGTGGGAAATGAACTTAATAAAGGATCTTTAATAAAAATATTCATCATATAGAACTATATGGTGATGCAAAAGAAAATATTTGTCCCTTTAGAAATTGTGTTCTAAACATGGATCTTTAACTGTAGACTTTGAAAATAGGAAAGCTAGTTGAGATAACTCACATAAACACATGCTTTATAACTCAAACTAAAGCTCATATGATTTTTAATGACTAGGCCTCGAAACAACAAAAGATTCTGAAAGCAAAATATTTTACTTGTTTATAAAGGAGAAGTAGCATCTCACTCGATGTCAAGCAAGATTGTAAACAAACTACAAATTTAAAGTAACCATAGTAGGCTAGTTCACAGAGAATTTCAACGTTGAATCTCATTCCTTCTAAAATAAATATAGTAGTTAATTCTATTCAATATATAAAAGTCAGATAGAGAATTTTTAAGTACAAGTTACCTATAAGATAAGACATCGTACAATGGTCAAACTCATGTCAGATTCATAGAAGTCTGGATTGAGAATCAAACCCTTGCATCAAATAGAACACTTGAATAAGAATCATATTATATAAAACTTCAAAGATCTAAAATAAGTGAAATCACCATAAACAATTTAAGGTCAATGGAGTCTGGAAACCCGTGATAGAGTCAAAAGGAAATTTATTTATAGTAATAAATAAATAATCTAGAGTGTTGTATTTTCCATTATGTAATCTATCATTTCTCTCCCTTCATATATGATATATTATATATAAGAGGTAAATGTATCTTGGTGCAATTGAAATATATGAAATAATAAACTTGGGCAGAATATTAGGCATATTTGTATCCTCATTTTCTTTAATATGTAGGCACAGTGTAGGGTAGTAGTGAAAAGATATGTTATTAGTTTTTTTGATTTGATCTTTATAAAGTAAACACACTTTGAAAGTTTCTTCTCCTAGCAAAAATAGAAGTAGGTAGACTATTACACCCTACCTTTCAAGCATGTACTTGACATTTATAGGAGTTTTTTTGCTTTCATATCCATATATACAAACTGGATTAAAGCCAAATTTATTTAATGTAATGTCAATAATATCACTTTAAAAGTTATTCTTCCATAGAAAAGCAAACAACATTAAATATATAGGTTTACATTTTATTTAGACACTTCATTAAAGGATTATTCAAATTTATATATTTCTTAACCTTCCAATTCATTCCAAAAATAAGGTTTCTAATATTTGTATTGACAGGAAGACCTAACCTGACTATTTATTATTTATGTAGCAATACTAGTATGAAATATCCCTTGTAAACCAAGCATCCATATAATTCTTGAATTTTTTATTCACTTTTAATATGGAATTATACATGGCGTATCCTAAGAGATATATAAGACTATAATGAAGTACCAACGCATGATACTATCATCAGCAATCACCATATAGAAATGTTAATCATATAATTTTCATAAATCCACTTAACCATAAATCACAAGCCAAAACAGGTGAAATCAAAGGACACTACTTGAATGCTACAACAAGTACGTGTGAAGAAATGATTAAAAGAGTCGTATTTTCTAGAGAGTTGGGAGTTCCTATTGTAATGCATTACTACTTAATAGGAGGATTCACTGCAAATACTACCTTAGAACATACTTTGTATGTTAATGATCTAAGAATTTAGAATAATGGATTCTCTCTAATGTATCTAATAGAGACTAGTGATGTTAATGAGCTTTCTACGAACTAATAGTTCATAGGTATGTATGCCCAGAGAGCCAATCATATGATAATGAGACATTAGATACTTGATTTGATAATCATAAAGGTAACTTTGTCTATCATGTTTGTTTCAATCATGAGATGATGGCACAAACATGGTATGTGTCTAAAGAATGAAGTTGCTCGATGACATATGTCTTCGAGTTGAGAACTTGAACAATGAGATCATATGTATGATAAGAGTACATGTATTCTTGTTATGTCCCTATTCAGATATAAATGTGGAAGAAAAATCAATTGTAATATATAAGACTAGAGTGTGTCCTAGTTGATGATAGAATATCATCAGTCATGATATGTGATATCAAACCAAACACAAAGGTACTTGTTAGAGAACAGTGTACTAGACAGACCCACCTTGAGAGTGATACATGGAGACCATGGAATGGTAGTTAGAATCATCTCTCATAGTGATAATGGTGATTGTGGTTCTTAGACTTTAATTCACTACACTCATTATGTTTCATTTAACGTATTTTGACATCATCCAATGTGACCTTGAATAAGAGTTGCCATAAAGATGGTGCTCAAGTACATTGTGACAATTGGAATTGAGTGTGAGTGATGTAGATGCAATTTGTCCCTCCTACAGGAGATTGATATCCAAACTACTTAACAAGCAAAATTGAGAAACATATGGCCATACTCATGTGACTCCATATATGATATGTGATCTCACACTCATATCATACAGTCTGCTCTAGTTCAAGGAACATGGATTGAACGTTGACAGGATGATGATTTCATGCCATGAGTACAGTCTAGATATCAGAGACAAAGGAGCTATGCAATCATTGTAACATTGATCACAGATTGTAGGTTGAAGTTGTTCTCCAACTTCCCAATCACTTGGGTAGCAATGGTGTATTGTTAGATACCACCCATTGCTTTTGTTGTCATAAATTGGTTATGGACATTCAGGTACAATGTAACTGGGGACCTATAGGGTCACACACATAGGATGCACATAGAAAAGGAGATTACTTGTGAATATCATTTATTATGATTACTAAAGTGTTTAGGCATTTAATTTAAACAACATTGATTGTACATTGGCTGAATTTTAATTTGATCCACCCAGTTTGGAAGTGAACAATCTAGTTCAGGATGTGAATCGATCGGCTCAAATTGTGAAATGACTAGTTCATATTGTGAATCGCCCGGTTCTATAGTCAATATTACTGGATCGAGGATTGATGTTGACGTCATGTTGTGCATTAATTGTACATTGAAAGCAAAATAGGGAATATAGTGAACCGACTTATTTAACTGTTGAACCGATCATTTCACATATGAACTGACTGGTTCAAAAGTGAATTTCCTGGTTCACATTGTGAACCGACTGGTTCATGATTCAAGGTAGTCAAAAATTTGTGAAATTTTGTCTCTTCAAATCTCAGTTGATCTGGAAATCCTGACCATATCCCTCCCATAAATAGAGGAGTAGTTAAGGGTTTTAAAAGACACAACAATAAGCTCTGACAACTATTGTCCTCTCTAGTTGTGATAACTAGATATCCCTAGCAAGTTTTTATATGTAAAAGGGACAGATAGCAAGGGAGAGAAAACATGGGAGAGTGAATCAATGATAGTACATTGGCATTCGAAAGGAAAACTCCTTCCCACTGGCTCTAGTAGTGCAACATGGAGTTTCTAGTAGTCTGTATAGACTATGTAGAGGAGTGGAGGCTGTTTCCACCATGCTACGAGGACAACAACCACTGTCGCATGTGGTGTTGCACCAAGAGGCCTTCACCAGTTGTTTGTTGGTGTCTTGCAAAGAGTGCACATAACCGTGTAAAAGTAGTCGTTGAACTTGTTCCAGGACAAGGTTCTCTCAGTACCCTTCTTTCCTAGATATATCATTGTTGACGTGATCTCTTTGGCAAGAAATAGGGGCAAAAGTTTTTGTTTCCTCTCCTTCTCTACCGTCCCTATTCCCCAGTAGTTGTAACTGAGTCATGTCAATTTACTATTTATCTATATTTTAATCAATATGATCAAAATTATTTTATTGCATACAATGTGAATATTAAAAAAATATTAATCTAAATATCTGATTAAATACTAAAATCCCAATATATATGCAATATATATGTGTTGTCCTAAAAGTTTTTTGATGGTTCATGTATCTGTGGTTATGGCCAAAACCCATGTGGATGTATGTCCATGGTTGATTGATTTTCTTTCCTATTGATTACTCGATGTGCATACCAAGCCTCTCCTGTCCTTTCCAAATTTAAATTAATGTTCTTCTTCCTATATTCCCCTCAAATGTAACTCGAGGTTTTCCCTTTTATAATGTAATATGGAATATGATAGATTTATTTGGGAAGTGAAGATGTTCTGCGTGAGTTGAGTGCAATGACTAGATGATTGAGGAGGTTAACAAATAGGAGGCCAACCGATCAAATGAAGGGTTCATACGAACAACCAAGCCAACATAAGTTATCTAATACTAGTTTCTACATGAGATATAAGACCTTAGGTGGTAGTAATTCCTTGTGTCTACAAAGAATTGCATTAGTATGCCATAACCATCACTCGTATTTTTGTGATTGCATGTTCTTTTTTATATATAGCATGTATAAGATATGTACTATAAGTATTGGCAATTGGATATGTATATGTATTTATATAAATCCCTTAATAAATATTAAGTGTAAGATGCTTTCCATAAGAAACACACCTGAAAATCTTGATCGACCAAGCATGGTGCATCATCTATATCATGGAAGTATGATGGTAGTTATCTGGGTTTGCCTTAGCAAGTTGCATTTCTACTGTGTTGGATTTTTGGTCCGGTTTAACTAGGTGATATTAATGGTATTAAGTGCCTAGAAGCATACAAATGGACTATGGCAAGGAGTTGTGCATACTATCTATCCAAGAATTACACGAGATGCAATTAGAAAATATTGCTTACCTTAATAATTAGTTATGAGAACCAGTGTTGGTTGGGTATTAACTTAGTTATTTTGAATCCTAGCTCACTAGAAGGTTATATGATGAAATCTTCTGAATTAGTATTGAGGGCTATCAATTTGAACAAAATAATGGGATCCATAATTAATTAAAGGTCTAATTAATATCATCAATATTTTAAAATCAAACCAAAAGTATTTTGAGAAAAAAATTAAATATTTCTATTTGAAGAATCTAATCTCAAATAGAAACATATTTTCTTTGTAATCATTCCTTCAAAAGGATAGGAAGAACGGGAACACCTTCCATGACTGGTTCTAGATGTTGAGAATGTTCTCACTCAATATCACAAGCTCTATCTCCTGGACACTAGAGCCAGATGAACTTGCTCCCACTGTGCCTGCAGCTGATAGGGATGCTTACAAGAAGCACTCTGAAGATGTTGTGGATGTCAAGTGTTTGGTATTGTGCTTAATGAAATATTAGTTGCAGAGACAACATGAGAAGATGGATGTTATTGAGATGGTTACACAACTTTAGAACATGTACCAAGACTAGGAAAGACAACAGAGATATGATGTCTCAAAGGCATTATTCAAGTACAATATGGTTGAAGGAGATCCAGTAGGTCACCATACACTCAAGTTGATTGGGCATGTGCAGAACCTTCCAAGATTTGGATTTCCATTGGGTCAAGATTTGACCACATATGTGATTCTACAAACACGGCTAGAATTATACAACTAGATTTTCATGAACTACAACATGAACAATTTTGATAAGCCACTTTCAGAATTACTTGGCATATTGAGGACATATGAAGTGTAGATGAAGAAGGACAAACCCAAATCTATGATTAAGATCAATAGAGGCAAAGGGAAGTCCAAGGGCAAAGGTAAAGCAAAGAAGAGTTCTAAAGCTAGCCAGAACCTAAAGTCTTCTTCACGAAAAGATAAAGGAGGAGTGAATAAGGAGGGGAAGTACCATCACTATCACCTGCTTGGACACTAGAAGAGGAACTATCCTCTTTACATAGAGGAACTTATGAATAAGAAGGAAATAGATATCTCCACTTTAGGACCCGAGAAGAATTAAGTTAGAACTCTACGGAGCAAGAATTTCTATCACTATAGTTGAAATATGTCATTCAGCCTGATGGGCATGTGACAGAATTAGTGAATTGCTATTATGTACCTACCATAAAAGAAAAATATCATGAATCATGTATGGACAAGAATATTATGAATACTTTGATGTTTTGTTTTAAAATATAAGATCCTATATGGTAGTTCCCTATGTCTCAAAATCTATACTTGATAGTTGGAGAGACAGATACATATTACACATACGCTGAATGACTTGATGACTCAAACAATGAATACCTATATCATTGTCATCTAGAGCACATAAATGAGAAATGCATTTCTAGAATAAATGTACATGATCGTCTAGACTCTTTTGGTTATTGAACCAATAGAGACATGTGAATCTCATTTGTTGAGCAATATTACAAAAGCATCTTCACTAGAAATAATGGGATAGTGAGTATTCTATAAGGGCATGTACATATTGATGTATGTTGTGGATATCTTCTTTCTCAAGAAGTTGGTGAGTTGGTCGTAGATGATGATCCAAAAATCTACCTAGAATCTATTGTGGGACCAAAGTCTGAGAAATGTCTTAAATCAATTGTATCTAAGATGGACTCCATGTACACCAACAAGGTATGACCTTGGTGGGTCCACCTGAAGGGGTAAAACCCATGGATACAACTGGGTCTTCAAGAACAAGACCAACATGGATGGTAATGTACAAACCTATAAGGGAAGATTGGTTTCAAAGGGTTCCAAACAAGTTCAAGGTGTTGAACATTATGAAATATTTTCACCAGTTGCTATGTTTAAATCCATTTGGATAATGCTTGCAATTGCATCTTATTACGACTATGAGATTTGGTGTATGTATGTTAAAACAACATTCATGAATGGGAATAATTATGACGATGTCTACAAGATACGGCCTGAATATTTTATAAATACACATAATGCAAATAGAGTTTGGAAGCTACAAAGGTCAATCTATATATTGAAGCAAGCATCTCAAAGTTGGAATCTTCTATTTGACAAGATCGTCAAATAGGTCAAGGACATGCATAATGAGATCATATGTATGATAACAGTACATACATTCTTGTTATGTCCCTAGCGAGATATTTTTATGGAAGCAAAATAGACAACAATAATAGATAAGACTAGAGTGAGTGTTGGTTGATGATAGAGCCTCATTAGTCATGATAATGTGATATCAAACCAGACACATAGGTACTTATTAGAGAATAGTGTATCGGATAGACCCAACTTGAGAGTGATACATGGAGACTATAGAATGGTAGTCAGAATCAGCTCTGATAGTGATAGTGGTGATTGTGGCTCTTAGACCAGAAGTCACTACACTCATCACATGTCATTTGATGTATTTTGACATCATCCAATGTGACGTTGAATAAGGGTTGCCATAAAGGTGGTGCTTGGGTACGTTGTGACACATGGGGATTGTGTGAGTGATTTTGATGGGATTTGTCCCTCCTCAGGAGATTGATATCTAGGCCACTTGATAAGCAAGATTGAGAAACATATGGCCATAATCATGTGACTCGATATGTGATATGTGAGCTCACATGCATCTCATATTGTCTTCTCTAGTTCAAGGAACATGGATTGAATGTTGAGAGGATGATTATTTCATGTCTCAAGTTCATTATGAATATTAGAGACAAAATAAATATATGATCATTTTAACATTGATCACATATTGTAGGTTGAAGTTGTTCTCCAACTTTCCAATTACTTAGGTAGAAATGATGTATTGCTAGATACCTCTCATTACTTGTGATGTCATAAATTGGTTATGGACATTCACTGCCAACGTAACTTGGGACCTATAGGGTCACACACATTGGAAGCTTCTTCGAAAAGAGTTTACTGATAATTATGGTTTAACATGATTATTAAAGTGTTTAGGTATTCAATTTAACAAACACCAATTGTACATTGCATGAACTAGAAATTGAGTCACCTGGATTTAAAGTAAACCATCCAGTTCAGAATGTGAACCGACTGGTTAAGAAGTGAATTGTTGGTTCAAAATGTGAAACAACTGATTCAGATTGTGGATCTCCCAGTTCAGTGATCAGTATGAATGGATCAAGGATTGATGATAATGTTGTAGCATTCATTAATCATCACATTGAAAGCCAATATGTTTGCGAATAGGAAATATAATGAATTGACTTATTCAAGTGTTGAATAGACCATTTCACATATGAACTGACTGATTTAGAAGTGAATTTCTTGGTTTACAGTGTAAACTAACTGGTTCAGAAGTGAATCAACTTGTTTGTGATTCATAGTAGTTAGAAATTTGCGAAAATATGTTTCTTCGACTCCCAGTTGATCTGGAGACCCTGACCATGGCCTTTCTATATATAAGGGTATTCAAGGCACTACTACAGAAATGGCTTATAACGTCACTTTTAAAGGTGTTGGTTGCATAAATACACCGACACCTAAACAATAAAGCATCGGTTTATAAAATAAACCGACATCAATCTGTGAAGGGCGACCAGACATGGGTATCACTTTTATTTGGTGTCGTTTCCTTAATAACAAACCGACGCCAAAAATTAACCGCCAAATCCAAAATTTTCAGTGAAAAAAATTACCTCCAAAATTTAACATATGGCGTCGATCATTAACTAATAAACCGACGACATTTTGATTGTCGGTTTTACAACAATGACCAACACTTATGGGTTTTCCCGCACTGTTCGCGGGAAATTTTTCGCACCCTTTGAGCGTCATATTTTAAAAAAAAACTGACGACTATGGTCATTAATCGAGAACAAATTTTTTAATCGGCATATGTAGATAGACGTCGGTTTTTTTCTAGTTAAAATCGACGATTATCATTGAGAACAGGTGTCGATTTTTGTGGTTAATCGACACCTTTAGTTTTATGTGTCAGTTTTGTTGAATAACCGACACCGAATGTTAACTTAATAGCGCGCGAGCGAGCCCAGCTCTTTCTCTCTGTGATGCAATCGGCTTAGGGTCTGGCGATTCCGGTGAGCAAGCAGACTCCGTCTGCGCCGCCGCACACCTCCACCGTTCTCCTTGCTCGTTGCCGCCGTTCTCCTTGCTCGCCGTCGGCCACCTGCTGCTCACCACTTGTTGTCTTTACTCCTCTGCCGCCGCCGCTCGCTGCTCCAGTGGCCTGGTCTCCTGCTCTGGCGGCCTGCTCTCTTACTGCTCTGGTGCCTCCGACGGCCTGCTCTCTTACTGCTCCGGCCAACTCCGGCGTCCTGCTCTCTAACTGCTCTAACTTTGGCACCGCCTTCCTACTGCCTTCCGCCGCCGCCACTGCTTCCATCACTGCTCCGGCCAATCAAAGGTAATGGAACCATCTCTGTTTCTACGTGTGTGCTATGTGTGTGACCTGTAGGAGTACCTTATAGTCTGGTCTCCATCTCTGTTTCTACTGTGGTTGATCCACTGGTTTCAATGTGTGTGCTATTGCAACTAGGAGTACCGTACAGTATGGTCTCCATCTTCATTTATTGTATCCAATGTTGATTTATGTAGGGTTCTTGTCTGACCCGACTCTAGTATTGGTGTCATTTTTACTTGATTAGTCCTTTAATACATTGTTAAGAGTGGATTTGATGTCTACCTGCATGGGAGTTGTGATCTTGAATCAATGTATATTTTTCCAGAGTATTTAAGACATGACTTTGTACCTAATATTAGATCATCTAAAGGAGTGTTTATTTAAATTGAACATTGTATATGAAACAAAATATGATTGTCTAGTATTTTTTCAATGATCACTTCCATTACGGTTCAAGAGCTCATCGGCCTTCTGCCTAGCTACTCTAGAGCTCACCACCTGCTCCAGAGCTCGCTGGCCTTCTACCTGCTCCAGAGATCGCCACTCATTGGCTTCCTGCTCCAGAGCTCACCGCCTACTGCCTGCTCACCGCCACCCTTCTCCCTCCTCCTTGCACACTCATTGGTTGCCTGCTCACCGATCTTCCATGCTCGCCTTCCCGCTCGGCCTGCCCGTTCGGCTTCCATGTGCACCCATCCATCTCGCCCTCTCTCCCTGCTCTAGAGCAAGACGTCCGAATGGGATCAAACAGAGGTAAACATCCCCAAAAACCCTCTGTCTCGCCCTCTCTCCCAGCTCCAGAGCAAGATGCTCTGATTTGTATTTACATTAATACTGATTTGTATTTACTTATATACTCATTTGTTCATCTAATGATTTTTTTTCATCACATTATTTAAATTTAGGGCTTTATATTTATTCATCTACTTTTTAAAATTATTTAATCATCTCTTGATTTATATTTGTTTATCAACTGATATGTACTTTTTTATCTATTGCTTTGTATTTGTTTATCTACTGATTATATTTATTTATCTAATGTTTTGAGTTTACTTATTTAGATGTTGCTATTATAAATCAACCTAGGATATGAATAAATCTTGTGCTTGCATATATTTATGCTTCTAATCCTCATGCTTGACCTAATTCAGTAAACCCTAGGAATTGATAGTATAAATGCATCTAAACTTTCATAAGCTATTAATGTTCATTAATTTAGGAAGCATTGATATGTTGTTATGGCTGTCCACAAGTGTTTTTATAAGAAATTGTGTGTTGAATGGGGTTGTGAACAAGGAACTGGTGTTGTATTTGTTGGCCTAGAAACCCGTCCAAGATTTACTCATTAGGAGTAAATCTTGGATAGTCCCCAGTTTGGGACTATTCTTGAAAACCTAATCTCACTTAGGATGTAAGTGTATAATATGTATTGGGTTTTCAAGAAAATTTCGACAGCATTTCCCCGTTTGTTCTCTAAGTACATATGTACTTGGAGAACAGCGGGGAAATGCTGCCGAAATTTTCTTGAAAACCCAATACACATTATACACTTACTAGTGAGATTAGGTGTTTAGGAATGGGATAGGTGATACACATTTATTATATATAAAAATGACATCACATGTATAAACCCTAAAGTTTTAACCATAAACTCTAATCTGTTTACCCTAGACCCTAATCTTGTTGTAATATATACTTATTTTCTCTTTGATCATATAATGGATAGATCATGGATGTCCATTCACAATCGCTGCACCCCAGAGTTTATTTCTGGTCTTAATCAGTTTATTAGATTTGCCGAGGAACATAGGAAACAACCTGGAGATAGGTTCTACTGTCCATGTAGGCATTGCAGTAACAACTTGAAAGTCAGTACTGGTGACGAAATCAGAAGTCATGTCATGTGCAACGGGATTGTACAAGGCTATACAGAATGGCACTGGCATGGAGAGATTTCAAACCTGAAACCAGTGGATGTTGATTGCAGTGCTTGTGTGGAAGAAGAAATTGCCTCCGATGACATAGATGTGAATGAACCAGTTCCAGTAGACATCGTTGATGCGATGCTGGATAGTTGTGGGGTAGAGCACACCGATCCACCTCCCATGTTTAGAAACATTATGCATGATGCCGAGATACCATTATACACGGGTTGTAAGTTTACGAAGCTTAGCGATGTGTTGAGATTGTATAAACTGAAAGCTAACAATCGATGGAGCGACAAAAGCTTCACGTCATTGTTGTCTTTGTTGAAAGAAATTCTTCCTGAAGGAAATGAGCTGCCAATCTCAACATACCGGTTAAAGAAATTGTTGTTCCCAATGGGAATGGAGGCTAAGAAGATACACGCATGCAAGAATGATTGTGTATTATTTCAAAAGGACTATGTGGATTTGAAAGATTGTCCGAAATGTGGTGCGCCAAGGTATAAATTGACGACTTTGGGGGAGTCTAAAATTGGTTCTCCCGCCAAGGTGATGTGGTGTCTACCTATAATACCATGGTTTCAACGCTTGTTTGCCAATCCTATAGAGGTGAAGAATTTGAGGTGGCATGCAGATGTTAAGAAAAATAATGATGGGATCCTATGACATGCGTCTGATTCCCCACAGTGGAAGAAGATTGATTTATTGTACCCTGAATTCGGTGAAGAGGACAGGAATCTAAGACTTGGGCTTTGTATAGATGGGATGAATCCGTACGGGACATTGAGCAGCCAACATAGCACTTGACCAGTCATGCTTGTTATATACAATCTTCCTCCCTTGTTGTGTATGAAAAATAAGTACGTTATGCTGTCGTTGTTGATATCGGGCCCTAAACAACCTGGAAATGATATCGATGTTTATCTTGAAACTCTTATTGATGACTTAAAGAAACTCTGGGGTAAATGTGTGATGACCTATGATGCTTCACGGAGAGAGACATTTTGTCTGCACGCTATGTTGTTTTGCACTGTGAATGACTTTCCAGCATATGGGAATTTGTCTGGATATAGTGTCAAAGGATCTAAAGTGTGACTAAAACACGGCGGCAAGACTGTATATCTTGATCATCGAAGGTTTCTTCCAAAATTTCATCTGTATCATAGGTTGCGCAAAGCATTCAATGGACGGAATGAGGAATGTAGTGCACCTAAACCTATATCAGGGGAGGATGTTTATGAAAGAGTGAAAGACATCGCCAATGAATTTGGTAAGAGATCACAATGTAAGATGGCCACAAGGAGTGACAAGTCTTTATTCAAGAAGAAGTTGATATTTTGGGATCTTCCTTATTGGAGTTCTTTGACAGTTAGGCATTGTATCGATGTCATGCACGTTGAGAAAAATGTATGTGATAGCATCATCGGTACTCTATTGAATATACCAGGTAAGACTAAAGATGGGATAAAATCCAGAATAGACCAACGTGAAATGGGAGTAAGGACAGAATTAACAGAAGTAGTTAGTAGCGATCGGAGAACATACTTACCTCCCGCTTGTTACATGTTGTCTAGAAAGGAGAAGAAAGCATTTTGTGAATGCTTGGTAAATGTTAAGGTGTCGCAGGGTTACTCATCCAACATCCATACATTGATATCAATGAAAGATCTAATGTTGATAGGTCTTAAATCTCATGATTGTCACATTCTAATGCAATAAATATTTCCTGTGGCAATTAGATCTATATTGTCAAAGCATGTAAGGTTTGCAATCACCAGACTTTGTTTCTTTTTCAACAGTCTGTGCAGCAAAGTTATTGACCCTGATACTCTCGATAATTTTCAAAGAGAAGTGGTTGTTACCCTATGTCAGCTTGAGATGTATTTTCCTCCGTCGTTCTTTGATATCATGGTATATCTTTTTGTCCACTTGACTAGGGAAGTGAAAATGTTGGGACCAGTTTTCTTGCATTGGATGTATCCTTTTGAACGATATATGAGGGTTTTTAAAGGTGATGTTCAAAACCGTTATCGGCCTGAAGGGAGTATTATTGAGGGTTATGTGGCGAGAGAGGTTATGGATTTTTGCAATGACTTTCTGAGTGGTAATGATGCTCCTGTGAATGACAAGAATATTGAGGAGCATTTTGGCAAAGGAGATTTGGGATCACGGGTGAAAGTAATCAGCCATGAGCAGTTGGAGCAAGGTCACTTGTATATTTTACACAACATCGATGAAGTGAGTGTTTATATCGAGGAACATACCAATTTCATCAAGAGACAATATCCTCGATCCAATTCAATGTGGCTTGCTAGAGAGCATAACAAGACATTTATTAAGTGGTTTGAAGATAAAGTCTTACATCAACTATCCCAAACACCAGATAATGTTACTGAAACCATCAAATGTCTCGCCTTTAAACCAAAATTGAATGTTATGTCTTATGAAGGGTTTGACATAAATGGTTTCTCATATTACACAAAGCGTCAAGATGATAAGAGTGTCGTCCAAAACAGTGGGGTCACCCTTCAAGCGTCTTCATTTTTTTTTTGCAAATGCAAAGGATAAAAGTCCACGTGAAGCTAAAATGTCATATTACGGTGTCATCGAAGACATATGGGAGTTTGACTATGTAGATTTCAGAATTCCGCTCTTTAAATGTAATTGGGTTGACAACAACAAAGGAGTTATAGTGGATGAATTGGGTTTCATGTTAGTGAATTTTGAAAAGATTGGCGAGAAGGGTGAACCATTCATATTGGCACCACAGGCAAAACAAGTATTTTATATCGATGATCCTGCAAATGATAAATGGTTGGTTGTTCTTCATGGTAAAAGGCAGTTCATTGAAGAAGAGTACTATGATAAGTATGATGACTCCAATCCATTCTCAGTTGGGTTGCCAACACCACCAAACATTGAAGATGGGGATCACAATGACTTGTATGTTCGCGGGGATCATAATGAAGGATTGTCAATTGATAAAATATCACAATATTAGAGGCATGTATGTTTATATTTTTATTATGTTCCCGTGATGACTGTGCTGATGATCACCGTGAGGGTGAGGACGTTCTTGCACGCCTGACAATGTAAGTTTTAAGAATATATCCCTGAGGTTTCTATCTATATGTTCATTTATAATTATATTATGTAAGTGTGTTTTTTATCAAATTTTTAGGATACTAGTTAATAGCAATTCTATTTAATTTGCAGGCGTTCGCCAAATACTACAGGCTATGCAGGACGGCCATGACATAGCTATGCAGGTCATCGACATTGCTTTGTAAATCCAAAGCACAATAGTCGGAGAGAAAGCAAGCATCCCACACTAAGGTTATATAGATATATAGTGGGACTAAGGTGACGATCCCACCTGCTAAAACATGTTACTGACAACTACATGTTATGAATGGGAGGTCGTGATTCAGCAACCGTATGCATTAGCAGGAGGACAAACAGATTTCACCACGAGTTAACATTGAAGAAGGTCTACTAACCTACACTGAGCTAAACAAGTTTATCAGTACTAGCCTAAGGCACAAGTACCGTTCGTCGAGACAATGACGGTCATGGAAGCTTAGTGGCCACTACACGTTCAACTGGCCAGTGGCCACTACGCTTCCATGACCGTCATTGTCCCGACTAACGGTACCTGTGCCTTAGGCTAGTACTGATAAACTTGTTTAGCTCAGTGTAGGTTAGTAGACCTTCTTCAATGTTAACTCGTGGTGAAATCTATTTGTCCGCCTACTAATGCATACGGTTGTTGAATCACGACCTCCCAGACGTAACATGTAGTTGTCGGTAACCTATTTTAGCAGGTGGGATCGTCACCTTAGTCCCACTATACATGTACTAAGCTAGTGTTGTATGTAAATTTGGTGCTGCTATTGTTATGCACTATATATGTATTAGTCTGTCATGTTGTTATATGAATCTAAAACACTTGTGCATGCTGCAATTTATGTATTGTATCTGTATCATGCTTCTCTTCATTGTGGCTTCTTTTACTGTTTCATGGCTCTTCAATATGATTTTATTGACAATGATGACAATGATGAATAAAGAATAACTTTGTTCTCATAATTAATTTTGTGTGAATGGGAATGAATTTTTATGAATTGTCATATGTGTGTGAAAATCATCAATACATGAATGTTTCTACATGTGTTTGAATGTGAAAAGAGATGAAATAAATGGAACTATAGGTTGCTACTGGTTTCTACATGCGTGTGATAAAAAAATATGAATTAAATGTTCTTATGCATGAGTGTGAATCACATATATACAATATTGTCCATCATGTTAATTTTGCAGGTTTGTGGCATGTTGTTGGCTGATATCAATGGATGTCATAAAACTTGTAGTTCATAACTGAACTGTAGGTTTCTCATCCTGCGACCAGCCACAGTAGGTCTGCAGACTGACAGAAAAAAAAACATAGGCGTCGGTTATTTGAACAAAACCGACACCTATGATATACGACGGCAGTTTTCCACCTAAAATCGACGTCTATGTGATGAGGTACCACGACCGTGCTGGGAAGCACGGCTGTGGTGGCAGACAGGGGATAGGGCGTCGGTTATTATCACAAAACCAACGTCGGTTCAGATGATGTGGCGTATGTTTCTCTTAGAAAACCGACACCTATAATCCTTTTGCTGGCGTGTTTTGGTGGCGGGAAGAGTTTTGGCGGCGGTTGTTTAGTAAACAATTGACACCTATAGTCCCTTTGCTGGCACGTTTTCGGTGGCGGGAAGAGTTTGAGCATCAGTTTTTACTAAACAACCGATGCATATAGTCCCTTTGCAAGCATGTTTTCGGTGGCGAAAAAGGTTTTGGCATCGGTTGGGATCCGACGCCGAAGGTGTCCCCCTTTAGCGGCACCCACTTGGCTGTCGCTTTGAAACTGACACTAAAGAGCTTACATAACCGACGCTAAAAGGCTTTTATGTAGTAGTGAGGCTTTCATAAGACACAACAATAAGCTATTACAAATTTTTTTCTCTCTCTTTTGTGGTAACTAGAGAGCCCTAGCAACTCTTACCCATAAAAGGGAGAGACAACAAAGAAGAGACAACACAAGTGAGAGAATCACCACTAGCACAATGACGATCGAAAGGATAACTCCTTCCCGTTGACTCTGACAATGCAACTTGGAGTTCCTAGTCGTCTGCATGGACCATGTACAAGTGTCAAGGTTGTTTCCACCACCCTAGGAGGACAACAACCGCCGCCCTCTGTGTGTTGTAGTAGGAGGTTGTCACCCATTGTTAGTGTGCATCTTGCGAAGAGTGCACATCACTATGCAAGAGTAGTTGTTGGACTTGCTCTATGACTAGGTATATCTCTTTTTTATCCTTCTTTCCTAGATACATTATTGTTGATGTGATCTCTCCAGTAATAAATAGGTGCAATAGTTTTTTTTCTGCTACCTTCTCTATCATCCATGTTCCCCAACATGCTTTTGGTCATTATGTAGTTGTTTTTTATTTCTATCCCTCTTAAGGAATTTTACTATAATAATTTTATGTTTCACCTTTACCATTAGACTAACATTTCAAAATCACATCTTAGTTGTTTAGTTAGAGTTAATCAATGGATATCAGATAAACTATACTATGTAAAACTTCTCACTAAAACTTAATTTTTTAAATATATCATATCCAAAAATACATTTTATAAAATTAAAACATTTTATTACATGTGTTGCATATAGATCAATCTTCATATTTCACACACAAACTAGAAAATTACTTGAACTTACAGAGTGTATAATTAGAATCCCATAAACCATCTTTAACATTCATTACAACCTTTCTTTCAAATGATGACCACTAAACCTACTAACACTACACAATCTAACTCTATTGTAGAAGCTCTATGTCTGAGCTTGATTCCAAAAGCTAAGTGTCATCCTAATAAGGTAATTAGTAGAGGAATGAGATATTGAATCAGTGAGTGGGTATCTCCATTTATTATGGACATGCCCCCACATATGGAATATAACATATTTTAAGCTATAGTTGACTTACAAATGACTTAATTATAATAAGATATCTTATTAGCCAGTTCAGTTAGTAAGAACACAGGAAACATAAACAAAATCTAACATAACAAGTACTAATTCCTTCTCTTTATGATTTATATTTGCTACTATATAGAAGTCATTGGGATTACATATCTGAATTTATGTAATACATAAAACATCACACACATAATTATATCTTTACTTGCATTTTACATATACTAGAACATACATGGATTATACCATACAACTAAATGTCTCTTGGTTAAGTTAAGGATGCACCATACAAGTATTAAGATAGAACCTAGCAACCTTTTGGCTAGTAAACAATATCTCTTACATGCAATATAGATTGCCTCATTCAGCCTCAGCAACTAAATATATTCCTAGTAGATAATGTGGCACCTTGTCCTCAGTAGTTAGGAGGGGATTTCAAGTTCTTTGTCTTGCAAACGGTTCCACAAGGGATAGAACATTTCATAGTACCTAATGACGAGTTTCTCATTCTTTCACTTATAGCTCTTTGGACATGGATGCCTCCAAGCTCTTTGATTGTTGGATACCTCTTCATAACTCAATTGTAGATGACTATCATTATGATCTCTAATGTTGTTAGACACCTTATTGTATTTAGAATAATTTCTATTGGGTTGTTCACCATACCCTTAGGTTTCATATGGCTAGGTCATCCTAGACTCTGCAAGTTGGCATCCTTTTTCATCCATCACAACATAGATCCACATGACTACTTGTACTTTACTATCCTCTATATTTTGTTTGGAGTAAAAAAAACATATTCTTGAAATACTTGATATATAATTGGTAGTATTATCAACTAGAATAGTTATAATTTAAATATAGATATACAACTAAAATCTTCCATTCTTTCCATTTGTTTGTATTCACACAATGCCTCACATTCCATCTATTTTGTTTCTTGAGATCTTTGCACTTCATTCTCTAGTCTTTCAATTACCTTTCACTTAATTAAATTGGGGATAGACCCTAATATGATTACTTCCCATCCTCATACATGAATAATGTGATCATTGACACAACTTTATTACATAACTCATATGACATAGTAATTATAAAGTACATATACATTTTCTTATGAATGATAATATAATTAATTTTGGCAAATAGAATATACAGATGACACTACATTCATATTTCGTCATATAATAAAATCAAATTTATGAGTTAATGAAAACATAATAAAGCAAAGAAAACATATTAGCTACAAGAATCCAAATAAATTGTATTAAATAATATATCATTCATGTATACTATCCATTTTATTTGATTCGATCAAATTATCCTACTATACTTTCATACATTCATTTTCTTTTAGTGTCCTATAATAACTTAATATTTCAAGAAACTTTCAATATGACCATTTCAAAAGAATTAATATCAAATGCTAACATATAGCTACAATCTTAAAATAAAATATGAGACAATAAGAATTGAACATAGAGTTTTCAATATAGGAAACATGCATTTGTTTTTTGGAAACGTTAAAATATTACTTTCAAAATAGGTAGGTCAGAATAAAACCCTTCAAGCACATAGTGTCGGCCTGAACCGGTCTAAAGAAAAAATGGATGTATCATTGTAGACACTATACATGAGGGATTACTCTACTGAATCCCAATATATTCTAGCTATAGGTGTCATGTTACCAAAAACACATCTTTATCCTATATTTCTATAAAATATTTTTGGATATCCACACAGAGACTCCATGATCATAGTGTTCACATCTTCCATGTAGCTTTTTCTCCTTTCCTACCAAATGTTGTAAAAGAGGACAAAAAGGAAGAGGCTTCCAAGATCTTCATAGTTTTTCACTTAATGCTCTACATTCCATTGCAAAGTTTTTTAGGGGTGATCCCTCACCCCACCGATCATTTTGAGTATGATCACGTCCTAGAAATAAGAGGAATATTTGCATTTAAAAAAGGTGGGAGTAATAGGAGGTAGGTGGGATTAACATTGGCCCCCCAATTGATCATCATATTTTTGGTAGGTCATTTCCAAATTATACATCTATAGGATTCAATGATCACTTGGGGTTTTCTCCTTCACACAAGACAAGGCTATATTAAGGAAGCTCTTCATGTGGTTTGGGGTCCCAAGATTAAAGTTAAGCATTTATGAGGGTTCAAATTCCATCAATATCATGATTATACAAAAAAACCAATAAAATACCACCCATAGTTAATGTTATTCTAAACACATGAATCATGCATTTTAATTAGGGCTGTCAAATCTTGTCCAAACTCATGAACCTGATCCCTTTTGACCTAGAAATATTTGTTTTTGGTTTTGTATTTCATCAACCCATGTTGGTTTCGGGTTTGTATATCAATGTCCAAATTGAAATCGGGTTGGATATGGGTGGTTAAGTGTTTGACTCAGATTGAATCTAGGTTGATAAATTTAGAAATCAAAGTTCTTATGATGTACATATTACTACATATCATGTGAAATTAACAAAAGTACATGACCATTTTTGGTTCTAGGTTTCACATTATGAACCTGGGCCCAGTTATGGAAATACCACCCTGTAAAAAATTTGGTTCCCAGTTAGTTCTGGGCTGAGAAATTCTATATCAACCTTGTTGTTGTTTGACCTGAAATTGTTTTTTTTACATCCCTAGTTTTGATGTAATTGGACCCCCCAAATATTTTCCATATTGCTCACACATCTTATAGATGACATATGAATAATCGAATCGCCTGATATTACATTCCCCTATGATATGGGAGGTGTCTCTAATACCAAACCCCCATGGTTGGGTTTTTAAATATTTATGCCACACAATCATGTTCCCCTTCACTCTCCAAAGGAAGTTGACAATCACTCTCTTTAATGAATCGTTAATGGAATTAGGGATCTCATAAATGTCACACCAAAATCTCACCATGCTCTTCATGATAGATGGAATCAAGACCAAACAATGCATATACGAAGCGTAGTAAAACCTTACAACATTCATGTAATGATGTCAAAAGGCATGTTTGTTACTCCATGGATATTCTTTTTTCCACCACAATAGGAATATTTAGGTATCTAGTTGGGAAATATGCATAGTTGATCCCAAAAGGTATTCCTTGTCTACATTATTTACTATGATAGGATTTAGAGAGGTTTATCACATATTTAGCATCACTCGATAAAAATCCCATGAGATTACTAATCACATACATGAATTTTTAAAAATCTACAAATTGACTAATGTGTCCCACTAAGAAGATGAGGACATCTCCGACGTAGAGGAGGTGGTATTTGACATGGGACATCGTTAACTTTTAATGGTTTGATCATTTTTTTGTCTTCTACTTCCTTATGATACTATATTGCATAACTATAGTGAATAGAAGGAGAGAGAGAAGGTCACCCTAGTGGAGTTTGTTACTTGGATGGAACATCCCCATAGGGCCCCATTACAAGGAAAATGAAGCTATGAAAATGGACCATATAGTATCCCATCTTACATTATCATGGTGTTAAAGATGTTAAGCTTAATGATATACATGGTATTGGATCTTCTAATTTCTAGGCCCGTCAAGAATTCATAAGGAAGAAGGGAATAATCCGAATGCTTATAATTTTGATAAACATGCATTCATTTCCCAAAAAGATTATGGGAAGGCACTCATTGTGTCAATTCCCAGCAATTTGGTTAAAGAACTTGGCAACATGTGATGGGCAAATAGTATATCATGTTCGTTTTGGGAATGAGTTTTAAAAATGCATCATTTGCCTCCCTATTCATTCTCCACCCCATGAGGAACCATTACAACTGTAAATTTGTCCTCTTTAATGATTGTTCACATGTAATGTAAGGATATTCCACGTAATCTGTTGGGGTGTGATGCCTTTCTTGCAACAATAGATAATGCAACTTCTCTACACCCCTCCCAAGATATTTTTTCATATAGATGCATTCATAGTTTACTAACTCTCCTACTCAATAAGGTAGTAGGTACCACGTGTGCAATCATCTTGTTTTACATATTTTCAAAATAGGTCATCTCCTCTTAAACCACCAGTTTCATACCCTCTAAGGTGGATCCAATATCTCTAAGGAGAGGGTGGATGTTGTGTTTTAGATACTTCATAATAGAAGAATTTTAGATCTAGGGTGTTGTAGTCCCCGTGCTTTATCTATTTCATTATACTAATCTATCAGTATAAGCTTTGGTCAACCTTCTCAAATTCAAATATGAAGGAAGAAGACAAGCTGTCTACATCAATCACCTAAGAATATAGGGTGTTATGGTGGATCTAGTTGGATGTTTTTTCATATTCCCCTCTGGATACAACCAAATTTTTTATTATGACTTTTTCCTTCACCTTCACTTTGAGGACTTGCTTAGTATTCTTGCATTTTTACAAATTTGTAGAAAGGGTTACCATTCTTACAAGCTCTGTAAGCCATACACAAGATATCCATAGGTTGAGAAATATAAATTTTTTAACAATTTTCTCCTCCTTGAGATTAATGCTCCTCTACACATCATCGCTAAAAGTATTTGAGCCCATTGTTTTGCAAGTGTTGTGGAATATTTGAACTTGATATGACATAATTGTACTTCAAATTCACTAGGGTAGAAACCCTAATTTATCTAAAATAATGGTGTGACTAATCAATCACAAGTATATGGATCTTATCTCAATATAGTTACGATCAAACTAAAAGGACATTATTTTAAGAAGTGCACTAGTCATATTAACCAAACCAAAAAGAGTGTTTTTTCACAAGAGTTGCATTTTGTTGATTAAACTAAATTGGAATCTCAATAAAGTATGAAGTAAAGATAAGATTATGAATATATGGAAACTTTAGGTTGAATGAATTTCACCACTCTACCTATCTTTTCTCTCTCACTGCATCATAAGTATGACATGATAAACATTGAGGCTAGGTGGATAAAACACTTTTTGGAAACAGGATCATGACCAAATAGATATTGCTACAGGCTCATTTTTTTGTTACTAGATGTCAAACACGTAATAGCTCAAATAACACTTGTTTGAGTTCTCATCAAGGGTTCAACTATAAAAAGTACATATGTTAGCTTTTGTATGAAAATATGTTTACTTCTAAAATTTGATAAACATGCAAAACTATCAATTACAAGAATAAAAGGATTGATTAAAAAAGTATCAAGGTTTAACATGATTAAATGCAAGTAAAAGAACAAAAATGGGAAGTGAGGATACTCCCTACACGCCAACAAGGTAACTACTTGCACATCATTATAAGTTCAACATAAACTAGGTAAGAAGGTTAGAGAGTCATCATCACATTAAAGGAAGGAGGGGCAATCGTGGTCTCTAGTTGTCTATCTTTGTGCATGTTGAAAAAGTTTAACTGACCAACAATAAAGTAACACAATGTACATTCACAAGGGAGACCTTGATAATCATAATTCATCTTTCGTGGCTACATGTGAGGGGACAACAAATTGGAAATAGAGGCAATGGAGTTTCTTCATAATTATCTTTTTAGATATCAAGACTTGGTGATCTTGGGCAGCAAAAAAATAGAAATGGAGAACCTTTATTATCTTGCTTTTTTTGAGGTCTACCCTAGACAATTGTGGTTGATGAAATGGATTGGGTTAGGGTGATAAGGTCTCATTGTCGGAGAGACAACATTTTTATGTTTTAGAACTCCAAAAGAGAGATTGCTAACAAGGAGGTAATTTTTGGTATTTATAGGCAAGCATTAGGGTTTAGATTTGATCCCCAACCAAACATAGGAAATGTAGGGGACATAATAGGGATTTAAGCAGTTTTCATGTTAGGTGAGGATTCCCTCTAGTGGGGTGTGATATTAAGTGATGCAAAGGAATGGTTGATTAAGGGAATTGATGGTGGTGGTAGCATCAATCAATGCAAGGGGATAAGGTGGCACATTGAGTAGGCACATTGATATCATCTTTGTCCCAAGTGGTTGTTAATGATGTATTAAAAGGTGTTTTGGGTGATGGAGTGAATCAATAAATGTGGAGGATCATGAAGTTGGATACAATAATTGATGCACATGATAGGTCAATGTGCATCATTAGGTTGAGAGGTGAGGTGGTGTAAGAAAGGTTTTTTCTACCACAAGTGTTGGATTATGTAGAGATGTGATTATTTATAGTGTTTATTGGGAGGCACAACTGATGCAACCCACCAATTGAGGGTCGATTGAGGTCAATGTAATGCATTGATCAGTTCTTTGAGGTATAATTCAATCATGCATTGGTCCAAGTGGTATAAGGAGATGTTCAGTGTGTTCATTGTGAACTTAGCCTACCATGAAAATCATAAAATCAAATCATAATTTAACATATTAATAAAGAACCTAGTTGAAGCTAATTCAAAAAATTGCAATACGATTAGGATGAAAATGCATTCATCAAAACACATCTAACTTAAATGTTGATCAACTGCAAGTAACACAAAATACAAATTGTCACCAAATGAATACTTCCAACCCATGAAATATTCTCCCCTTCACATCATGATGCTTTCCCTACCTTCAAATATGGCCAAGTTTCCCAACTTCCTGAGATCACAAATCACATTTGCTAATGTGTTCCTTTGCAAATATTTTTCTAAAAATCACTTCCTCACCACTATCCATTATCATGAATGTTATAGATATTCATGAGAGCTCAGTGAAATCTGCAAAAGTACAATTATCCACATATATACCATGTATGTTAAAAATAAATCAAGTTGAGACAATCATTTTATCCCAATGTGGAAAATGAAGAGAAGGGTAAAATGGAACGGAAATGTAAATCCCTCCTCATCACAACATGAGATTGAATTTTTCTTTTTCTTTTGCTAGATTGAAATACAACCTTTTCTAGTTGTGCACATTGGTAATCATTCATTTAATTTTGGTGGTACATTCTTGGTATAGAGATAGGTATGGAAGAACCTGACAGCGTAATAGTGTGTGCCACCCCAAAATTAGAGTTTGGTACATTTGTATTATTATTTATTTGTGGTTGATGGAAGGTAAGAAGATGGAATAAGAAGTGTAGAAGACAATATCAAACTTTGTTAATAGTGACAGGACATGTGATGAAGTGCTTCTTCTATAATTTTTTCATGAATTGATAAGCATAATTATGTTTCCTATCCCTCTAGGTTCCTGAAATACCTTCCATATTTTTCTTAAAACATTTTCTCAAGGTTCCTAGGTAGCATGGTCAATTGGTTTGTTTTAAAGACTAGTTATTGTGGAAATTTTTATTCTATTTAGAAGGTTAATTTATGGAATTAAAATGTACTATATGAAAGCAAAATCATATAAAATTAGTATAACTAGGTAATGGGTTTGATTACTGAAGAAAACAAGGATGCATTTTTGTTGTTAAATTTAACTAAATAAAATGTGGTTATATAATGATGTGATCCTAAGAATAATTAGGAATTTGGTATGGATAGGTGTGGGTGAAGAGTAAACTATGTACCACACACACTCAACACCAAGCATGGAAATGTTCTCATTCCTGAGAAAACACTAAACCTAAGATGGAGTGGAAGAGATGTGTTGGCCAAATCGAGAACCAGTTCTATAGATTTACCCTTGACTAAGTTGACCAGGAAGGATGTTCCTTTTGTTTGGAGTGACAGGACTACTAAGTCAAGTTTAGAAATTATTCATTCCGATGTTTGGAGTCCATGTCCGGTTCCGTCAAAACTTGGTCAAAAATATATTGTCACTTTCATCGATGATTTTTCTAGAGTCACTTGGTTGCATTTGATGAAAGATCATTATGAAATTTTATCAGTATTAAAGAACTTTTATAATGAGATTGAAACCTAATTATCTCGAGTCTCGACGTATTCGTATATTTCAAACAGATAATGACAAAGAATATTCCAGTAATGTTCTTGCTCAATTCTTATCTTCCAAAGGAGTTATACACCAGTCATCTTGTCCTCACACACCTCAACAAAATGGGGTAGTTGAGAGGAAAAACTATCACATAGTCGAAATTGCCCGTACTCTTCTTTTGCATACTAGTGTTCCCAAGGAATGCTAGGGTGTATGTTGTCCTCACTGCCACATGTCTCATAAATCGCATGCCATCATCCACCTTAAACAAACGCATCCCCTTTCAACTTTTATGTCGTGGTCAGCCCATTTAAATCGTATCTCCTAAAGTTTTTGGATGTGTCTGTTTTGTTCACAATGTTGGGATGGGTCAAGACAAACTTAGTCCAAAGGCTTAGAAGTATCTTTCTTGGTTATTCTAAGACTCAGAAGGGATATCTACGTTGTGATCCACTTGATCATCGTTTTTTGGCTTCAGCTGAAGTCACCTTCTTTGAAGACACTCCATACTTAGGAGATCCTCAATCAGTGAGAGATCTTCAAGAAGCTCTCCCACGTCCGATTGTCATTGATTTCTTGTCACCTAAACCCCTTGTCCAATGAAAGTCATCTCCACCTGTGTCCCAAGGACCCCCAATCACTCATGTGTATACCCATCGTGTGAAGGACAATAATCAAGATCTAGGATCAGACAACGTAAGTGTCAACCTCCTTCAATCACCACTCAGTCTAGAGCTTCAGGCAACAACGATACTTCCCTTGATCTACCAATTGCTATTCTGAAAGGAAAACGGTCATGCACTCTACATCCCATTTCTAATTTTATTTCATATGACTATTTATCTCCCTCATATAAAGCCCTCATATCATCCATAAGCGATGTTTTCATACCTAGTTTTGTATCTATTGCCATGAATCACCCAGGATGGCGTCGTGCTATGGAAGATGAGATGAATGTTCTTCGCCAAAATCACACTTGGAGTTTGGTTCCTACTACAACAAACAAGGATGTTGTTGGGTGTCGATGGATTTACTCAGTCAAAGTCAGACCTACTGGCGTTGTTGATCATCTGAAAGCTCATTTAGTAGCCAAGGAATACTTGCCACTCAAGTATATGGTGAGGACTATCTTGAGACTTTTTCTATTTTTGCTAAAATGTCCTTTGTTCGTCTTTTATTTCTCTGGCAGCTCATTTTTCTTGGCCCTTGCACCAACTTGATATCAAGAATGTTTTTCTCCATGGTGACCTATATGAAAAAATCTATATGGAACAACCTCCTAGGTTCGATGCTCCTGGGGGGGGTCACACCTAGCTTTTTGTCTTCATAAATCTCTCTATGGGCTCAAGCAGTCTCCAAGAGCTTGGTTCGGGAAATTTAGTCACGCTCTACTTGAATTTGGTCTTCTACAGTCAGGTCTTGATAATTCGGTCTTCCATCAGTGATGATCTTGAGGTTGTGTTCTCCTTATTGTCTATGTTGATGATATTGTCATTACTTGAGATGATCAACAGGGTATTCTGCAGCTTAAATGATTTCTTCAAAGTTTGAAAGGTTTAGGCCTCCTAAAATATTTCCTGGGTATTGAGGTTGCTAGATCTAATGATGGTATAGTCATCTCACAAAGGGAATACACTCTTGATCTACTTGAAGAAACTGATATGCTTGGATGAAAGCATGTAGATACTCCAATGGATCCCAAAGATAAGTTCTACAAGGAGGCGGAGCCACTTGAAGACCAATGGAGATATAGAAGATTGGTTGGAAAATTAAATCTTATAGTCACTTGTCCAAATATATCATTTGCTACTAGTGTGATTAGTCAATTCATGGATAAACCCTGCAGTAGTCATATGGAGGTTGTTTATAGGATTCTTTGCTATCTCAAGAAGAGTCCAGGCAAAGGTATATGGTACACAAATCATAGACATCTCAAAGTGTAGGGCTTCTCAGATGTTCATTGGGCTGGATGTGTCATAGACCATAGGTCATTTTTCAGATATTGGAGGCAATCTCATGCCCTGAAAAAGCAAAATGCAAACAGTGGTAGCTCGATCTAGCGTTGAATCTGAATACAGAGCTCATGCAACCCAGTGATCTCCTATGGACCAAGAATATTCTAGAAGAACTGAGAATCAATTAGTCTGGAGCAATGGAACTCATATGTGATAATTAAGTTGTTGTGCACATTGCTTCTAATCTAATTTTTCACAAACGGACCAAACATATTAAAGTTGATTGTCATTTCATTCAGGAAAAGGTAGAAGATCACCAAATTGTACTTATTCCGGTCCGTTTAGAAGATCAAGTGGCTGATCTTTTTCGAAAAACCCTCAATGGTGTCGAGTAAAACTCCTATGCAACAAGCTTGGTGCCTATGACATCTATGTACCACCTTGAGGGGGAGTGTTAGATTAATAAGTATTTATTCCCTTTATTCATTATTCTTTATTTCCCTGTATATTCTCAGTGTATATGGGATTAGTCCCACACAAGGAAGCACATACACTTCTAGACAGCCCCCGTGTCCGTGTCGGACACATTTCGGACATGGACACTTCCTGGACACGGCCCAAAACGTTTTGGACACGGCTGGGACGTGTCCAGTTCAATTTAGTTTTTTTCAGCACACCAGACATAGTTGGACACTGCCCGGACACTTCCTGGACACTTCACTACAGCATTGCTGTAATACCATATTTGACGATGCAAATTTTGAATATACAGTTGTTGTTCATGTCCTATCACTGAGAAAATGTCACATAGAGCTAAGATCTGATCACAATTACAAGCAAATCTGTTGAAAGAAAAAACAATATGTAAAGTCTAAGCACTGAATCAGATACTATGAATCAAATTATGGTCTAATAAGTTGGTTAAATGAGTAATATGAACCTCATATATATAAATATTATGTAATATACTATATTTACAAAAACTATGTGTTTAGTTTTGTTCTTCACATTATATCTACTACGCACACAAAGGCACACCTCTACATGCATATAAGATTATATATATAAATATGAATCAAAATATGGTCTAATAAGCTGGTTAAATGAGTAATATGAACCTCATATATATAAATATTTTGTAATATACTATATTTACAAAAACTACGTGTTTAGTTTTGTTCTTCACATTATATCTACTACACACACAAAGACACACCTCTACATGCATATAAGATTATATATACATAGATACCTTAATCTGGACAAACTTAAAAATAAATTCCAGTTCATACATCATACATCCACACATATTGATATATTAAAAAATATTTTCCCCTCATCCAATGTCGTGTCCGTGTCCTACATTTTTGAAATTTTCCGTATTCTGCGTCCGTATCCGTGTCAGTGTCCGTGTCTAGAAACGTGTATGTGCTTCCTTGGTCCCACACTAAGTAAATGGGTATTGCCCACCACCCGTGTTCACATATATAGGTGTGCCATGTTAATACAAAGGTATCTTATTCCGCATATTACTTTTCATGTCTACAGACTTCATGTAGCTTTACAGCCACAAGGGAGTCGTTGCTCTCCTTTTGGTCGGCCATTCACCATACCCTCCCACCTACCTAGGATCAGGAGGTTAAATCACACTTCCACATCAACTAGGAATGTAACCACGCACATTATAGTGTGCAATATAGAGTTCAATGCCAATTTTGCAGAGCTAGAAGGACGCCTCGCATGCCATGAAGAGTGGTTTGACAGCCTAGAGGCCTTGACTGAAGGCAAGCAACAAGACAAGTGAGTCGTGTTTGATTGCAGGCTAGACCGACCTGAACACCACGACGTCCACCACTTTAGGAGGCTCTTCCCAACACAATCAACTACATAAGAGATTAATGTTCCATAATTCATGGAATAGACAACCAAGACATATTCTATGACTAGGCGCACAACATGGAGTTGTTCTTTGACTGGCACCACCTTTGCAAATAATTGCAAGATCCGGCTATACGCCATCGCCTATTTACTTAAATAATCATATATGATTAATGCATGAATTCCATACACAATAGCTAGGTTTTGTGGCACCTGACTTGCCGTAAGTGATTGCGTGCAATCTGTCACATCAAACGTGGATAGAGATGAAAGCTGACATGGACTCCCTTTATCCCTAACCATTACAAACAACATTTGTGCCTCAAGCTAGATGACTTACATCATGAATCTGATTATGTAGATGAATATACCCGTAAGTTCTATGACTAGATATACAAGTCAGATGTCACTTGGGACAGTATCACCGAGATCACCATGTTGCAGGCTCAATTTGTCTATCATCGCAACATTGATTGCTTCATGGATTTCTTATATGGATGATGTGATTCACGTGGCTGCATAGATAGAGCAGGAGCTGGAAAATGCGCACCAAAGACCACCTCATTCTTCTTCGACATCACCTCATCCAATGACTCTACCATGGTCATAGTGACGGTCACGCCAACGTCTTCTAAAGCAGCATCCTCCAGTTGGATTTAGTGTTTCTCCTGTAAGGGGTCACGGCATCACTCCAACCAATGTCGTAAATGTATGATGGTCACAACCTCAAAGATTAACGAAGACAATGAAGATCACAGGATGTTCTTCCTTCTAGTGAGCCTACGACAATGACCCAAATGAGGACTCACCTCAACACACCTTGCTCATTGGACATATGCTACCCATTCAAATTAGCACAGAGTCTCGTTGTGACCCCCACTCGTCGAAGGCTCGTTTTGTCAACCTAAGTGGAGTTAATCTAGGACAGACTACTCATCCAAAGACTAGATAGGGTTCAATGCCTCTTGAGTAGAGAGTCATAGCCATCATCTTTTTGTGTTTTTCTTAATTAGTTGTCTTTTATGGATAATTGTTTAGGTTCTTAACTTGTTATCTTAGCGAAAGTTGGGGACTTGATTGAAATTTCTCAACTAATTCCTTTTTTCCAAATTCAGTAGGATCTTGAGCAGAAACAAGCCATTTACGGCTTTTCGCAAACTATGAATATATAATCAAGCTCAAGGGTATTGTCCAACAATTGATTTAGATTATTGAGTTGAGTTTAATGAGGTTTACATCAAAAACACTATATAAAAAGAATACTAAGCCACAATACATTTATAATATCAAATCAAACAGTGCAAATGAGAAATGATGAATTATAATATATGCATGTCAAATTCCAAGAATAGTAATCAGAAGAATGATGAATTATATCTACAACTACAATGTACAATAAATAATCATAAATGTTAATAGAAGGGGGAAGAGACAAAATGGTGGTGTGTTGGAGGAAGAGGAGGGAATAGTATATCGAATTGGTTCAGGCGTGTCGTGTACCCGCCATGTCATGGCATGTTTGTGTCGTGTTCATGGCGTATTCAAGCATTAGAAAAATGAAAAAGAAAGTTGACATGTCTAGTTTGTGTCCACTGTGTTCGGCTATGTCCATGGTGTACCCATGTCTAAGATGTCTCTAAGACGGCAACGGATACCCCTTGAAGGTGTTTGTGTTTCCTAGCTCTAGACAATATATGAGCCTCCAGTAAAATCAACGAAGGATTATGGTGGAGAATCACGGCACAGTAGGCAAACCCTATATGTAGCATTCCATCCACCTTTCTTATTAACGTTGTAGCAATTATGGAAGCTTTGAAGTTTTAAGGTTCCATTGAGAGTGAATCCTTGCCTTTAGCATCACTAAGTATGAATCCAACAAAACCAATGCTTAAGGCCTAGGGTAGCATCTTGAAATCCTAGATACATTTGGGTTGTGTCCATAATGATGGAAGCTATGTTAGCCAAGCATTTGAATCCTAAACAATAAAACTGACTAGGAATGGCTTGATATGACTTGCTATCGGTATCGACAATCTTATTACTTAATACAAGAAAAGCACCCTCGGCTACACACAAACCCTTGATGCATGCGTAAGAAATTCTCCTCAAATCCCTATCCCTACATACCCTGGTCTCCATATATGCACACCAGCCATTATCTTGTCAATGGTTACTTAGCCATCGTAGATTTGTTATTGATGTGAAGAGGACAGGAGCTACCACGGCAGTTTAATTTTTGAAGAGGAGTCTCCACCATAGTAGCCCCAGTACCCATACCCTTTCTCTAGTTAGCCATCCAAGTCCCTTCCTCATCCCCCTCATATTTCTTCCAACTCCATCAGTCCCCCCCAACATTCCTTTCTCCCAATTCTCAACTTCCTTCATTGATCTCTACGTAGTACACCCATTTGTCCCCTTCTCCTCTCCTCTTCATCCTGCTCTGTAACCCCACTGTAGCCCGTTCTCCCCTCTTCTTTTAGCCTTAATTTCTCCCCTCTCCTATGTGTTCATTGATCTCTATCATGTACACCCATCTATCCCCGTCTCCTCTCCCCTTCATCCTGCTCCCTAACCCCACTACAGCCCTTCTCCCCTCCTCTTTTTCTAGACTTAAGTTCTCCCCTCTCCCATGTGTTCCTTTCTCCCCCTCTCTTCTTCCTCCTCTGACCTTCATCCAATTCATGCAGTCATCCCCTTCTCCCCTCTTCTTCCTACTCCAACAAAGAACCTCCAAATTATCCACCCAACTCCCCTCCTCTTCCTCCTATTCCTATATTAACCTCTCAATAAACGCCCATCCCCCCGGTCCCCCTCCCCCACAACAACTCCTATTTCTCTTTGTTGAGAATAAACCGACGCCCGCCAATTGTGGCAGTTACCTTTGAATTTATAAGGTTTCTAGTCCCTTCACTCATAGTCAAATGGTTTTGAGTCGAATGTCCATACTTCCACATGGTATCAGAGCGGGCCCACCAAAATCAGTATTACAAAAGTCACAACCTACCAAAAAACACAAGCACTACACAAAAGAAGTGGTTGCACGTGAAGGAGGATGTTGAAAAAAACCCACACCACGATACCCTTGGATTTATAAGGTGTGTGGTCCCTTCACTCATAGCCAAATGGTTTTGAGTTTCATATTCACACTTCCACACCCTCCTCTACTCCTTGCTCCAACTGAAGTCCCTTTTCATCTCCTTTTCCACCACCACCACCACCCTCTAGTGTGGCCCTTTTCTCCCTACTTCATCCAATCGTCCACTTCACCCCACCCTTCCTCCAGTTCCTCCCTTTACCTAGTCCACCAACCTTCTCCTTCCCCTCTCCTCTCTTATTGTTCCACCAATCCTCAAAGTAAGAATTCTCACCCCACTGGTTTTCCTTTCAATCAACTTAGTCTATTATTTTTTGTGTATTTTTTGTGTTCTTTCTCTTTTCTATGTAGTTATTGTTCTATTCTATGCCATTGTGTATTATTTAGTTTGACATCATGTAGAGGTGCTAACAATGTTATGCCTAGCTATATTCCTCCTGGTTACAATATAATGACCACTTTATTATAGCGGAAGAGAGGTAACCTTTAATGTCAAATAGGCCTACAAAGGCTGAGTGAAAGGAGTTAGTTGTCAGGCTTGACTGATGATTGGATTGATGTCCGGAGGAGGCAATTACAAATTTATGGTTGTTTCAAAGAGTAAGCTAATGTTCTTGAAGGCCATGAACATTGAGAGTGAGCATAAAGACAAGTACTACATTGCAAATCTGATGAAGTAGTGAAATCAAGAGATTGGATCAAGATCGTGATTCAAATCATCATAGTTGATGCTCCAGCTTGTAGAGAAGGGGGTTTCTTATAGAGGTTGAGTAACCTTGTATCTTCTAGAATCTGTGTACTATATACTCTAAATATTTCCCTAAATAGCGTTTATACATCAAGAAATAGTGTGTCAAATATGTTGTATATGAAGAATGTTGTTGATTACTGATCTGGTTGCAGTCACATCTTTTATTCACAATTTTGTCATGATTCAATGAAACTTGTCATATTCAATGATCTTGTTGCAGAGACAATTTGCCTTGGCAGTTTTACTAAAGAGGTTAAGGACTATTAAAGTTGATTATGTAACGATGAAAAGTGGGTATTAAGGGAGAATGATGTTGTGAAGGCTGAGAAAAAATTAGATGATATTAGGTGCGAGTAAAGACAGTAGTCACAGTACACACTCTTTAACTTAGCTGATTTGTGATATATACAGGGCCACCAATACTAATAAGCAGCTTCAACATTTTTGTTTTATATGTGGCATAGCATGACTAAAAAGGATTGCCTCTCCTTTTAATTGTGGTTAGCCGAATGTTCTTCCAAAATTTTAAAAAAAGGAACTTTCACGACTTCTCATGATATTAATCCACAACTTTTTACAAATGTTCACAATTTTTCATGATATTTTTTATGCGAGCAATTTTAAGTTAAATTCCATGCATGTTAGGCTTGAAATTTAGTGGCCCTATTCATATATGCCCTAACTGAACCCAACATCATGGATCCCCCCTTGGCCCTCTTACGATGTGTCCTAATTGAACCCAACATCATGAATCCCCACTCCCTTCCACACAACTTTAAAGGTTTCCCCTCTGAATCATGCAAAACAATAGTATTTTCCATATTAGATGGGATCTTCTATGTTATGTGTGTCGTATATACATCTGGATATACATGTGCATGCATATTATGTTGTACGTGTGTGTAGTACATATATATCATATGTATTATGTGTGTGCGCAGATACACATGTATATACATAGACACACAATGTAAAAAACCGACTTATTCTCGATTTTTCACAAATTGTTGACATAACTATAACTATCTTTCCCAAATTTTCTCTGATTACGGGTCTCTGAAGCAAGCTAAAAAGTTCGGATCCCGACTTTCTCATGATGCTCTTATTTAATTTTTAGTATATCATATATCAATATTATGTTGATATATGGTTGCAACAGATAGCTACATAGATACATATTGATATGAATATATAAAATTCTATCCATATCAACCGTGGTTATTCCTTCAACAGTTGACTACACCTGTACCATTATTTTAAAGAATTTTTCCAGAATTTCCAGCATATTCCCCAAATTCCAAAAAAACCTGTCTGAGCAAAACCGGAATTCTGTATTTGTGACTACGAAAAGAACCACGCATAAAATTGTTGATCCAATGAAACCAAATGTCTGTGACATTGAAAAATTATTTGATGAAGTATAACAGTGTTTAAATAAAACATGGGATGACAGGCTGTTAAAGATGATATATTGTATTAGGTTATTAGTTATTACAACAGATTATGCTGAAATAATTTAACTTACCCTAGGAAACTGATTGGAAATTTCCAACTCATTGTGACACTTGGACTTCTGCAGAACTGCAATTAATAATGCTCATTTAGCTACTTAAAGCACTAAATGAGAAGTCCAACAAGAATGTAAAAAAAATACTTCCTAGAAACTATCATTTGAACTACAAAAGGAACATAAAATGAAAAGAAACTTTTCTTCTAAACTGAAAAGCCATGATTAACAAAAACAGATTGGTACGAGTAAACTGGTCAATAGTCCAGCCACTCAAATTGACGCTATATATCAAGAAAATCATTACTGAGCTGAAACAAACCAAATCTAGCTACATATAGTTCACTTCAGATTTATTTGCTACAGAAAAGCACAAACCTTAAGAGAAGCATTAGTTGCACTAAAGTATATCTTATATTGATACAGATTCTACAAAAACACTACAAGAGTATGCTAGTAAGACAATGTATGATCCAAACATATCTCATCTAAGAACTTTTCTCATGTCAACTTACCAAGTGAAAAGTGAGAACTAAAAATTACCACTTACACAAATACAAGGTTCATATACTTTAGTTGGTCCAACTTCACACCATAGTCACAAAGAGATAACTTAGACACATTCAACGTCACTTAAAAGTTTGAATTCGGAATTATGTGATTAATTCACATAAAACTTTGAGAAAAGTATGCTTGATATATGGGAAAAATTAATATAGAATGCAAAATAACTCATGTCGATCTTTAAACTATATGTGCATATAGAGAGATATACAGAAAAGACTAAAAAAGAATTCCATAAAATTTACAACTAAAATGGTAAGAAGTTGTTGGTGGGTGAACTGAAAACACAGCCACATACGTGAGGGACATAAAATATTAGAACTTGCTTGATGATAACAAGGACAAAAGATATGTCATGAGAAGAATTGAAATTTGGAAAAGTGCCTAAAAGTATAAAGTACTTTAACTACGTGATAAGTCTGTGATTTATTTGATAAGTTGTGGAATTGGGAATGTATTATTGTACTAAACATCTCAAGGAAAATGTGAAAACATGAAGTTTTCAAAAAAAATCAAAGAATGTCATGACAGTATTTCACACCACCCCATACTTGTTAAGGCGGCAAGGTGACACGGCGTTGGGGCTGAACACCTTGTGCCTAGGCGTGACTAGACGCGACTAGGCGTCGCCTAGGCGGCCTTTAAAAATAATAATTTATGTATATATTTTATGTATATATACATGTGTCATGGTTTTTCCTCACTCATATACACACGTTGTGTAGTTATATATGTGGTTATCTACATATTTATAGTCGATCATATATATATATATATATATATATATATATATATATATATATTATTGTATGAAAAAATAACCAATTACATTTCTAATATATTATCATTGACAATAATGTAAAGGACACAAAAAGAATTATTTTAAAGAATGTAAGAGAGTGATCAACATATAAATATATATTTATTATCATACATAGCTACAAGTATTGAGTAATGTAATCACTATCCTTCATAGCATAGCTACTTAGTACAATCTGAATTGAAGGTGCAAACTAAGAAAATTCAAATGTGTACTAAGAGTATTAGATCCAGTCAATTGGTGTAGCCATATCAAACATTTAAATAAGTGAATATACAACTAGACCCACAAAACTAGGTCACTGTAGCATTATAAACAAAGCGTCCTCACCTAGGCGCAGCCCTGGTACGCCTTGACAAGTATGCACCACCCTAATTAAATCCTTCTTAGAAACGTGTCATTACAGTCTTGGTTTTAAATTTTAACACTAGGCGACGAGCAAAACAATGATTTGTGGCTAGGACAGAAATTGGAAGGTTTTCCCCATTTCGATGGTAATTTGAAAATTTAGCACACAAAACATCAAGTGAAAGGTGAAAGGTGAAAATTTCCATTAAAAACCGAATATGGTCAACATAGCCGTTTAGGCAGTGTGGTTTGTACAAGTTATGTAAAATCTATTTTTATTCTAATTCAAATGTTGAGTCAACTATTCTGACCTCTCTTAGCCGTCTTAAACGCCAAGATGGGATACTAAAATATGGCAAGGAACAAAATCGATTATATGGATACCATGTCGATGGCTCAGAGATAGGTGTTTGTCGATATAAAACAAAAATTTCTCGATGTGATCCTGCCATTTAGACGCCAAAAACAAATTAAGCAATGAAATCATACATGTGTAATACATGGACCAATATATACTTGGTTATGCAAAAAATCATTTATTGGTGTGGGTATGAATGGGGGTTCATGTGTGAGTTAAGGTAGCAAAATTGCCTCCTAAGTAATCTGAGGATGACTTTTTTAACACTGAATGAAGGCATTCATCATCATGATCTAAGCCCCAATGCCAACAGTGTTGGGGTCGGTTACATGGATCCTTTCTTTTCCAATTAGCTCTGTTATGGCTCATTTTCTTATTAAGATGCAGAGATCCAAAATCTCTCTTTATAAGCTCTGTTATGGGTCATATTGTGATCATAGACGAAGGCATTAAGTTGTGGAATTTTGCAAGCATTGTTTATACACACATATACACATATTTATGCAATAATATCGTATATTGCATATTTAAGTGCCAATAGTAAGAAGAGAGGAATAGCATACAAAGAATCAACAAGCCAGAGCAGAAGAACAACCACAAAAACAAAATCATTTTGTGTGGTTCGGCAAGAATGCCTACATCTATGATCACCACTGGCACTCTTTCTCTACTTTAGAAAGACAAGGTACGTCGATTATAGACATTCTCCGCTTTATATACTGAGGTTTTAGGGCAAATATAAGAAAGGAAATCACAACATGCTCAAATGGGAGATGCGTCCAGGATAGCAGGTCTACCCACGATCATCATGATGAAATGGTTCTTCATAACATCCATCATAATGTCATTAGAGGTGAGTATAGCCCCCATGACAGCAGCCATGTCATCACATCTTTTGTTCCATTCCAGTCATATGCAACTACATTACCGACTAGGCGACGTCATGAAGCATCCTCATGACACCCTTCAATAAGCATCCAACTTAGGATGACTTATGCAAGATCTTAATCTTTAGCATCCTCCAAATACTTGAGACATATATCTAGCCAGGACCTAGATGCACATTGGAAAGTATCATCATGGCCTCTAAGATTCGACGTTGTTACAACATGTTGCCCAACCAAAATGGTCTGAACTAAACTACGATCTTTTGTCTCAGGATGGGGCAACCATAGCCCCAATATCTCAGCGACCAAGATTAGAGTCACAGCAGTAGTGTTGCGACTAGCATCACAACCCGGATGTAAATATCAACCCACTAGCCTGCCAACCTTCACAACTAACATTAAAGCCACAATGACATCCAAGATCAGTCTCACATCTCAAGTAATTGTGAACATTTTTTGCTGCTGAGACCTGACTGGGGAACCCAGCTTCTCAGTGCCTCATATTTGGGCTAGACCGAGAAATAACTGAACAAACTACCTATGTGGGATCAATATTTTTTACTGTGTTATGTAATTGCAAAGGTCATTGCCAGCCATGCTTCTGAACACTCAAAAAGCAGGATACTAAATAGAGAAGACTCGGGCTCTGACGAAAAATACAGATTCTTTGCTTACAATCCTCCAACTCACTCAACCATTGACCAGCACTCTTCGCAGCAAGCCAGAGATCAGAGTAACTCTTCTAATCTGTCCCGGCAGCAGTGGTACTTCAAGTATAGAATTTCCCAGACCAGAGTAACTCTTCTAATCTGTCCGGGCAGCAGTGGTACTTCAAGTATAGAATTTCCCCTTCCATTTCGAAAGAAATAAAATGGATGTATAATAAACTTTCATTTAACCTCAAGGTACTTAAAAAATCTCAAAACTTACTACAAAACACCCTCATATCTCAGTTTTCCCTCTCTTAAAATGGAGAGCCTAAATCTATGGTATTGGTCCTTCACTTTCTTGTAAATTTTACAATGAAATTCGTCTCTGTTATTTCTTAGCTATCAACCCAAAAAAAAAAAACCAGAGAGGCAATTAGCTTATGTTATTCAGAAACCAAAGAGGGCTGCTCAGGTTTAGGAACACCTCCTTCGATTGATCTAAATTGACTAATCGAAATTTCCCAGGATGGTGTCGTGTGAATCCACGTAGTTACCTTCAAGCTTGAAGCAGAGGACAATCTCAGATTCTTCTTGTTCTAGCTACCGCCCCCTCGCAGGAACCCGCGATCAAGCGGCGGGAACCACTTCGAGTTGCTGCTTCGGGCCCGCAGACAAGCGGTCGATCGGGTATGGGATTCTAGATTTCGGATGCGTAGTTTCTGTTGCTGGCGACGCTGGCTGTGGTGAGACCGGCCTGCTACGTTTTTCTGAGATCGCAGAGGAGAGAGGGCAACAGCAGGAGCTCGGTAGTCGCTTGGGTTTGAACGGACCCGCGTTTACGTCATGCTGCCAACGTGACGACTACACAGCAGCAACCGTCTTCTTGACGTTTGGAATTTTTCATTAACAAAATCGGTAGTGATTTTCTTTTGGGTTATGATAAGGGGGTTTCATTCACCTATCCCCTTGTCCAATCAATAAAAGAGGGTATATTTTGAGGGGTTCTATATGACAGAGCGCCCAATATGAGCCCCACCCGAGAAACCACATGTAAACTGTACTTTATTTTTCTTTTACATGTTTTTTTTTTGTGAAACAAGCACAACTATATAAAACTAAAACTTTAGGTATAAAAGAGATTGGACCCCCAAGACTCAGGATACAATTTAACTTTTCTGAGTTAACCCGATAGGCCAAACTAGAAAAGAATAAAACCAACTAAAATAGCCAAGCATAACCAGGTGTAAACTTCCACGCAGGGAGGTTTTACATCCTACTACAAGCCTGAACATACAATCAAGAAGATAGACATAGAAACTCCAGATCAGTGGCAGTTGAGACTAATCAACCAACAGCTAAAGGCAGAAATCCCTTGCAACCAAGCTGAACACTAGCATTAGTAGCAACCACAAAGAGTGATAGCTTAGTACAAAGAAGATCAGCCCGAGATAACCATGGGATCAGTCCCAAGTCATAGCAACACCAATAATTGGAATCCAAAGTTCAAGCTCCCAAAAGCTATTCAGATATACCAATATCCAAAGGACAAAAAGACCTGAAGATAAACTCGATGAATCAACTTCTTGGCAGATAACCAGAGAAGCTAATTCACACAAAGAGGAGTACTTCCAAGAGAGAACCCCACTCAACCTTTCTTCCTGGTGTACTTTTTCTTCTTCTTTGATCTGGACTCTCCCACTTTGATTAAGTGAGGGTCCCAATGATCAGAGACAGAACCTGCGTTAGAAGCATCCTCGTCGCTTTGATGTTCTTTCCCCTTTTGTTGATACTCAAAGGAAAAGCCACAACTTCCCCAGACCTTGTTAAGTTTCTAGGATTCTGAATCACATTCATCATGATGACTCCTGCAAACTTCCAACTCCCAATCCAAGTTAAGACTTCCAATGTTGGCCACCGGGGTAGAACCTATCATCTTAGGTTCAAGTAAGTGTGGTTGGGTTTCACAGTTTACTGATTTGGGTGTGAGACCAAGGACGGTGTCAATGACCTTATTGACAATAGCTTCCTAGTATAACTCATCGGTAGCTAGCTGCTCCTCAAAAGTATTCTCCTGGTCTGCAGTGACTTGGGTAGTTGCCTCGGGTTGTTCTTTAGAGGATGATTTGAAGCTTTCAGTAGGCTTCTCTTTGACATTCCTTCGAACACCTGATGTTTTCCCAAATCTGAGCTAAAGATCCATATCTGGAGAAGCTTTCCTGATCGTATGCGGGCAAGAGACAGCCATGTGCCTAAATCTTTTACTACTTGAGAAAGTAAGAGGCCTGGAAACAACCTCGAGCTTTAGTAGTTTGGATTTGGCATCAAGATCCACCATCGTTGCTTTAGGTAACTTTGAATTGCAGATGACTGCGACACAAGTAGAGTAGCTCCAAGGCATCCAGTTGTGATGGAAGAATCATCATGTAAGGCCCATAAACTTACTTAATGAGTTAAACAAGCTTAATTGTCATAATTGAATTCTTAAAACCCTAATATAACCTTTTTATATGCTTTGAAATCATAACACAAGCTTAAGTTTCAAATTTGGTCCAATTTGGACATTGTTTGAGCAAGTTATGCAATTTTATGCACATTTTGGACTTTTCTACAATTTACCCAATTGAGAGGTTTTCTTTGCAATTTATCACTTTCATTATGTTCCTTGGATATTCTATCATCATTCTTGATCTTTTTTAGCCATGGGGAGCCCATTTAAGCCCTGTTTTGAAGGTGTTTTCTCCAAGCGTATTTTAGGGTTTACGCCTTCATGGATGAGCTACCTTTAGTAGCTATCAACTAATAAATTATTTGATTGGTTGGGAAATTCGACAAAGGAAAGCTAAAAAAGTCTATACATATGTTGGGGGAGCTTCTTGTATGTTTGATTTTATATTCTTAATTAATTAAGGCCATGGACACTTGGATAGATACAAGAACTTCACCTTTTTCTTTTTCTTTATCTTAAAGTTCCATATACTTATCCCCAAGCACCAAAACGATCCATTTTCTCTCCACCACTTCAATCCTTCTCCCAACCTCATTCTCCCTCTGTCCTACTACGAATTTTGATGTCCAAGGAAGAAGAATGTGGGGATCTTCTTGGAAAAAGGATCTAGGGTTGCAATTGACTTCATTTTAGGGTTGAAAAAGCTTCCTTCTAGTAATCTTAACCTAAAAGAGTAAGAATTCCCTTATTTCCTCCATTTCTTTCTTTTTTATCCTTCCTCTTAGCTTTCTCCAGGTCAGAACCTTGTTGTTCTATTGTAGAAATTGCTCTAAAGCTCTAAAACCCTACCTTTCTTGCTCCTTATGCTTAGGGTTTGCTCATTTGATGAAGAAAGGTGCTAGATGGATAAATTCATATCTTATTCTTGGATTTTCTACACTACTTGCTCGAGTTTTCTTCTGTGTGGGGTTTCATCTTCTCATTAGATGTAAGTTTTATAACTTTCTCTAAGTTTATTACTTATCATAAGCTTTCTAGAGCATGTTCTTGCTTGAAAATGATGATCCATGCACTAAAAAGTTATACTTGACTTGGATTTTGATTTTTATAATGTTCCCTATTCTAAATTTAGTTATATATGAGCTTGTGATCATGTGTACATTATTCCTAATGTATAATATGACTTGGATCATGTTGGTTTGACAACCTGATGGTGCTAAGCACCTATCAACCAATGGTCAATTTTAGGGTTTTAAGTTGATTTCTTCTATAAACCCATGACCGAATGATGGTACCATTGCAACAGCCCTATGGTGTTGTATTTATGACAACTGATGGTCGTGATCAAAGGTGTCATATGATAGTGACAACCTATGATCACCCCCTTTAGGTCAGGTTTTGGATCAATTAGAAGTTTAATGATCAACCATTAAGTACCCTAATAATGTTATCAATCAATGATGAAATTAGCTTGATATTTGATGTTGATTAATGAATATAGTGTTGATCTAATAACCTATGGTGACTTGATGGTCACTAATGATGGTGGATCAGATCTCCAAAAGCTATGGTGAGTTAATCATATAGTTGTAGCATCAATTAAGCCTTATACCAATGGTTTCTTGGGTCACTTGATGCAATGATCAGACCTATACTGTAATTGATGATTTTAACATATGAACTTGACCCAATGGTCAAGATCTAATGTTTATTCCTCCAATAAAGTGAAATGATGGATACTGTAATATGTTGATGGTTTCCTTTGTATGATCAACTCAAGGAGCTTACTTGTTGACATTGGATAACTTGTTTTAAATGAACAACCGATTTTGGGTTTTACCCTACTCTCAATGGAACCCTTATTGTTGTTAACCAAAGGATGTCTAGGGTTAAATGGTGACTTTTATAGATCATAACTCAATAACATCATATATGATTCATTCAAGGTGTTTACTTATGTAAACAACCAATGGTCTTACCTTTTAAACATCCAATGGTTCTGGGTGGCATTATGGTATGGCGATATGGGTTGAATGATGATGGAACAAATGGAGGGTTACCCTTAATAAGGTAGTCTTACCTATTCACTCATATCAATAGAAGGGATGATAAACATATTGTGTTGATATGTAACCCTAATGAGGTATAGCTTGTTATACCTAGCTTTAATATAACTAAATGATGGTAATTGGGTACGAATAGTCCTTGAATGACTAATACAATCATGGAGTACTCTGTTACTGTTGTTGAAACTCTAGTATGTTATAACCTCATGGTTACACCTTGATTTATGTGTGGGTTCATACTTGAGAATAGTATGGAATGTGATGGTGATGCTTCACCTTATGCATCCTTGATCCAATGGGGATGTCATGAGTTAGGGTTTGGGTATGAGTGTTGATTAGTAACATTGATATAATTTATCATGTTGAACCTAACTCTAATGGAAATAGATAAATATGAGTATTAATGTTTAACATTCTTATATGATGGAATGATGGTAGAATAACCTCCTTAACATGATCATAACCTTAATGTGTTCATTGGTGGTTATCATAGCCACATGGTTGATACTTTCTTATGCTAAACATGTGCATTATGAATATGATGAGTGTTAATCATATCCAGATTCCTTGCATGTTGATGTAATGAAGTAATGTTCTTAATGTTAATATAACCCTGCTATGATTTTTATGAATATCTCCTAGGTCATTAATGCAATATTGTGTTGATCTGGTGTATTATATGTAAGTGATGTTGTTGAGCCTTGTTATAAGGCGTGGAAAGATAATGATGATCTTACAGGGAATAGTATGATGGTCTTAATGACCTTCGGGCATGGTTGATCCCTAAATGAGGTGTAATCTTCTTGTATTGATAAGTTTGATACCCTGTGATATTGTGAAAATTATTTATATCTTGTAATAGTATGATGTCTAGTGTGGTCTCATGAATGGCAAGTGAATAGTACCATGTGATGATGAGATGAGAAATTATATTTCACACATTTTATATCTTTTGAAGTTGTGATATTTTTGTGTTTGTTAGAAGTGAATTAGGGTTTGTATATCCACTTACTTGATGTAGCCTTAATTCACCCAATTGGCATAACTAATCAAGTGAAACTCTAATCATGTAGTCCCCTGTGCCATAGATCCATCTAAGTGTCAGAATTTTCTAGATGGTGAAATGAGTGTTCCTAAGGGAAACTCAGAGCGCTTACTATTGAGTATGTGGGGGTGGCAAGTTGAGGATATATCCTTGTCATCCACAATGTAGATTGTGGAGGTTGGCTATGGTCATGCCTCATACATATGATGTGATTGAGAACGGTTGTGGTCGTGTCTCGGTGATTATATATGTGATAAGATTGGAGGATAATATTGGTTGTACCTTGGATGGTAGGGTATGCTTACCCACCCCCTTTCACTAGTGTTGTGACCTGTACCAAGGATGGACTAGGCTGTTAGCAGCTTGACCTTATGTGTCGTTGTGGCGGACCTATACTGACCAGGGGCGGAGAAGATCTTAGGAGTCCAAATCTTCCTAGATCTTGTATGGCACTAATTTCGACTTAGCATTGGTCAGTTGGATTTTGAGTGGTATCCTCAAATTCCTCAGGGCATAATAAAAGATGTAATACAGCCGTATGGCATATCTGTTTAGGGTTATACACGACACTTCACATTGGATGATAACCCTTGTTTGTTCTCTTTACATAAAGATAATGCTTAGTGCAATTAAGAGATAGTAGATATACTTATGTTGTGGATATGCTTAAGATTGTAGATGCATACATACAATAGCCATGATTATGTTGATAACTATACTGCTACCGCTGATTATAATCACGATGCTAGCTATCTCATGTTGTTAGTTATGTTTAGCATGCTAGCCATGCCTTTGTAACTAGAGATGCATATAATGTTAATCATGCTTATCCAGATAATTGTGCTTATGTTGTTAGCTCTTTTTATGATGTTGATATGTTCAACCTATTAAGCATGCTAATGTTGTTAGCTATGCTTATGTGGCTAGACTTATTCATAATGATAGAGATTCTATGTTACTAGACTTGCTCATGATGCTAGATATGCATATGCTATTGAATTGCTTATATTGTCAACAAGATAAAGGATGATAGTCTGGCTAATGATGATAGTTATTATCTGCTCCTTTATGTATTTTGTTAATCATCAGTGTTGCTGAGCTTATTTTTTATAACTAATTAAACTACTTAAATGTTTAATTACTTAAAAATTTTGTAATCAATAACCATTGTTGGAGGTTATATCTCTTACTGGGACATGGGTCTCACCCTTGTGATTCGCCACATTTTTTTAGGTAATCAGAAGTGACAAAAACAAACATATGGCAGCAATGAGGAGCTATAGTAATGAACCTCTGAGAAAGTTGATTAGATGTCTAGTGTGTCCTAGAGTCATCCCTGTACTCTCAGGTCTGGGCAGGAAAAGTTTGTATGTGGTGTTTCAAACGAATCAGACTTTTGTTAGCATATTAATGCTTGTTTGTGTGGCATATACAAATATTGTTCTCCTATGTATATATGTGGTGGATAAGACGATAGAACCATTTTCATTAAATTCTTGTCATAGTATGGCTAAAAGAAATATGTTGGGCTTTTATGCAAAAGTTTTTGAGCAGGTGCTGATGTTGAAATCAGTTTTAATTTACCCATATTTTTGGGTATGTGGTTAATTGGTGATTGATTGTGTTTTATTTTTTGAGTAATCTCATTTAGTGTAACAGGTTCTCACACATCATTGTCCAACAGCCTGCCTATTGTGTTGGCAACACTGGCTATGTGATTTTGAGTCCATGGAATCCCCATGTTCTCAATCCTAAACCATACAGGAACATATAAGAAGGAGAGTGGCTGAAGAGGAGCTCCACGTTCCCAAGAATGGGCAACGACCGAGGAGCCATCCATGAACCATGGAGATTCATCCAGTACTCTCTCCCTTTTTCTATGTGAAGGCATCTTAACTATGAAGCCTTCCTTCTCTTCGGTTACGATCTCAATGGGGCCACTCAGTCTCCATTATCTGTGAATCCACCCCGCAAGCTGGCCCCTATAAGGTTTCCTTCCAATGAAGCAGACAGAGAGGTGATATTCCCAATCTAGAATGGAGCACTCCATGCTGGAAATCAAAGCACATCTCACTCCATCTTTGAGAATCAATTCTATGAACTCGATTGAAGCTACATCTACTTCTACCTGACCTTGTCAGTTGGCCTTCAACCAATCTGTTAGGCGAGAGGATGTTGCTGCTTCAAAAACATCATTTGAAAGATGCTCTGGGGGTTTCTTGGAAGGAGGTCCTTCCACCTCCTTTCCCTTCAGTGGTGTAGCCCTGATCAAAACTAAGGTAGATCAGGGGATAGCTTGCAAGACTCCATCTCCATTAGCCACTGCTTGGTCGATGTTTAGTGAAACTAAACCTTGTAACTCAAAAAATATGTAGCCCTAATACGTGGTGGCATATCCCTTATACTATTAAAGAAGTAGCTATTAGTAAGAGAGCCCCCATAATCAGCTAAAGCCTTTGCCACTTTGTTATCCTCTTTCTTCACACAAGAAACTTATGTTCTATTCATCATGTGAATCGTGATCTGGTCCATAGCCCTTTCCATCATCCAAGGACAAGTCATCTTTCTAGGGTTGTGTTTGGCATTAGCATCCTGGTAAGTTTAGTTTCCATGGACAAATTAACCAATGGCATGTTAATTTTTGGTAAGACAACTGGCATTTGAAACAATGACAAATATACTTGATGGTAAGATGTTACTCGTTTGGTGCACAAGTAAGTAACCTTTTTGTTTATGTATAAAGTCTATTATGCCCTCACATATACATCATTGCATTTATTGCAAATTTATTAGAGAGGTTATGTTGGAAATAGACATCAACGCTAGATAAATTTGTTTTCTGTTGTGAAGATGTTACACGGCATGTTAATTGAGGATTTTCTAATTAACTAAACCATGCAATATCATATCTATCTTTCTAATGAAGAAACAAATGACGAATAATATACCACATCTAGTTTATTTACCGTGCCACCATTCTAACGGCTGGCCTATAAGTGATGGCCCACATCCAATGGTAATCCATCCCTATGAAGCACATCTTTGAGTCCTATAAAGGTTGATCCCGTATAAATATGCTTGAATCATTGCTTCTTTTCTACTAGTGATGGGCCCAAACACCTCCCTTCATTATTCCTCATAACGCCCCCCCCCTACTACAGTGTCACATGTTCTATCCCTGAGTTTCTTTGTCTAATGGTTGTGAGGTTTAGTTTCAGCAACCCTTTTGTAACATACTAAAACTTGGATTTTTGATCGTAGATACTCTAATTGTTGGAATCATACATATAGTGCCTACCTTTTTTGTATCTTCCAAATAAGGTGCAAGTTATGCTTAGATATACCTCATTTGATGTTGATGAATAGAGAATGCCTAGAACTGTGCAACTTAGGTGCAAACCCTAACTCTCGATGTGTATGTCTTAGACACATGTTAGGTTTTTTTACCATAAATGATAACATTGATCGATTTAATATAATCCTAGGTTGAAAGATATTATGTGTATTTCATGAATAGTGATGGTCAAAGATAAAGCATAATTTCTAGTCGACCAACCATTAGAATGTATGTAATTGGTGCAATCGTTAGTAAAGGGATGAACTTGGGTGTTGAAATATCCTAACATAGAGTAATACACTCCTAAGTGAATTTAATACCCTCATGTGACATAATATGTACGTTGTGTTCATAAAGTACATAATAAGTGTGACATATATACTTCTCAGATATATATATGTTTGTCTTTACTAAGGTTTACTATGCAATTTGGATAAATAAGGATCACTGATATTTTCCCCTAAATTTAAAATGAATATTAATAACTAACATTGGGTTTTAATGACAAGGATAAGTAATAATTGAAACGTCCTAAATCAAACTAATATTGAAAACCATAAGTACCTAGAAGTCCTAAGAAATAATTTCAAAATATAAATGAAACTCCATAATTGGCTTCTATGGGTCGAACTAGGCTGGGTGTCAAATTTTTAGTTGATTCGAAAAATGTTTCAGGACCCAATTTAATAAAGGAAGATAAAATCTAAATATCCAATGGTAATATAAGTAGGAATATTGTTTTGATGATTTAAATAACATATTTAATCAGCTAGGTGTGACCTAAGTCGTGTGGTCACACACCTCAACTGATGTGGCCCTTATTGTTGACCATGGGATGAAAATTTGTGCATCAATGTTCATCTTTCATCTTGGGACAATGTCCCAGCCCATGTAGGATAGTGTTCTCATCTCCCCCTTCACAATGTTCTCTCTATGGACTCCTTATCTAATCCATTTTCTATTTCATTGTTGTTGTCATAACCTTTTAAGTCTAGGGATATCTAGGACAATGGGGGATGAGGGTCCTAATAGTGAGTGGATCATCATTTCTAACATTCTTTCACTTGTTTCTTTACACCTCGATAATATGATACCCTAAGATTACAAATAAACCTTAGATAACATCTCTTCTGCCTCCTAAATCAATCTAACACCTTGAATTGCCCTATTGATCACTTGTATAGCCCATCCTGAAACTGTAGTGTCAGTACTGAGTGTGTGGTGATTGTGGGGAGGGTCAATCGCCTTTGGGTGTATGAGTGGTCTCCCAGAACACCTACTATAACGACCCACACTTTTTAGTATCCAAAGGATCTTAAAGTCAAGGATCATTACTCATAAATTCCAGGATCAAATACAACAAATAATACAAAATAGTAAATAATTTCCTTTATATGAACAAATATTTACATGTTTGCATAATGAGCTCCTCTAATGAGTTACATAAATTTTTAGAAGGAACTAACTTATACATATGAGAAGAAATACCACTATAACTAATCTTCCTTGATTACCTTTAGTGTCTTCAATATCTTCCATCTGTAACCTCATGTCCACAAGTCAAGTATATCAAGTACCTAAAATGCTGACAAACAAATACACGATCAGTATATTTCTATACTGATACATGGGTTCATGTAATAATCACGAGTATATATATATTCAAACATCATTTTTTAAGTTAAACAGACAAATTTCATTATGGAGTAGCCATACGACATCTACAGGAGGAGAAAAACAAACTAAAAGACCACACATAGATCAAGAACATATACAAACCACCACAAAAACTCATGTCGAAATCTGATAAGGACAATGATGTATAGATCCCTCTTCTCCTTTGCTGGCTAACACAACTTTCTATGAGGAATACCTTCAACCTGAGTATGTATATGTGGTAGAGTACATGCACCAAATCAGTGTTCCAAAAGGATATTTTCCCCACACTTGCTGCCATACAAACTCCACAAAAAAAATGACCGAGAAAGAAAAATCTACCACGAGAAGAGAAAGAAGCGTCGATTAGTAGCGAGATAGACAAAACAAGAGAACAATCTATCCTAAACAGAAAGCCATAAAAGAGAAAGGGGATTGGAAACTCGTCGTTGTCGGGCTCAACGATCGGAACAAGACCGCTGCCTCCAAAGACACCACGCCCACACACCTCCCGAAGAAAGAGACCCTACTGATGATGGGCGAGAAGAGGCCAAGGGGGAGCGGGGCACCGCTTTGCGGTGGCTAAACCCCCAGCCCCAGCCAGCCGCCTGTGGAGGAAGGAACCCTAGCGGCGCTAGGGTGAGAGAGCGGGGATGTCGTATATTCAAACATCATTTAGTTGCACATAAGAACATGTATTTGCCTTCATATTCTAACATGTATCTAGTCTACTATCTCAGGTGTAGCCACTATCCACCATTGGACTCATGTGTATTACCCTTTAGATCAATCTGACCTAGGGTTCAAAATATCATTATTTACCTTTGTGATACTCATCAGAACTATATAATTTGCATGAAGTAAATAAACAAGCAAGGAGTTAGCATTTGTTCAATCTCTTTGAGAAACCTCGACACACTCGGAAATCGATACATGTATTCATAAGTGTAACCATGTACCTTATGCCATTGCAGAAACCATGCAGAATATCTCATGTACTTTAAGATTGCATCCAAACATCCAAGCAACAAAGCATTCAACCAAAATTATCTGAAATATGCATACTATATATGTGTCACCATGTATTCACATTATATTGATCATATCTAGATTCGATCCTAAACTAGGGTTTAGGGTTGTCTCATGTTTGGACTAGGGATAAGGGTTAAAAACCCTAATGCCATCGTGTCATGATTTCTAAGATTACAAACTCTAGTTATGCATATTAGGTGAAACCCTAATCATTATCTCGTACATATTAGGTTATTCATGATACCTAGATCATATTATTAGCATTAAGATCATATCAAGATACCCACATTGGTTTCAAAACCCCCAAACATGCATGTATAAGATTTTATTAATCTAGAAACATCAATTATTCATCATCATCAAGGATTCCTCATTATATATGACAAGATCAGTTATTATCACAAAATAAATGAATTCACTAAGGTAAGGATTATATTCATCAAGCCTAGGATTAATATGCAATAACATATTAGATTCATGTAACTCTATAATTTGAAACAGGAAGCATACTTAGACCTTGAAAGTATTTTATTTAGATTCTACTCATTAATTTCATATATAGGTTCATTATCATCTAATCTACCATTAATTAACTACATTATTTGCAAGATTAATTGATTTGGGCCAATAGTAGCCCGACACGTCAGTGAGAACTATTATCCTATAAGCCACTCGGGCCCAGGCGCCTACCAATCGTCTCGCGCCTCCTTAGTGCCATGTCCACACGGGTGAGGTCTCAAACCAGTGGTATATGACTGTATCGCCCTTTTGCAGTGATCAAGATTGATCACGCGGGTGAGGGCACCAGGGTAAAAGACCCAAGGATCATCCCCTTCCTCTCGTGATTTGTTGTGCTATCCCAGCCATGGCCAAGGTCAACCCGATGGTAGACTCTCACCTGTGAGGCCTAGTGGAGTCCCCTGAGACTGGAATAATGTCCAGCCAAACCTGGCGGATTGGAGGAGTTACAGAGGTGAGCCTCGATGGGTTGGGTGGCCAATCCCGAAGTCTGCAGATCACAACTACTACTGGAGTATTGGAAATCAGAGAAAGGATCACTAGTTACCTCATAGCGCTCTAATTTGAAGGATGAGAAAGGCCCGACATTGCCCTACGGTTGTCCCGATATCCTTTCCAGGATTTCAGGTGGTCTAGAGCCTCAACCTCCACTTCTTGGGGTTGTTGGACTCACCGGATATGGAAACTGGTTTGGTGGTGTACCCAGAACCAAGGCCAGGAAGAAAAGGGTTCTAGGGTGGGTTCAGGTGCTCCAGTACTGCGGGGATTGTTCCCATGACCCCTAGGAGAAAGCCCAACCCTTTTATAATCACTCAGATAGAGTCCCCTACCTTCTACAATCTGCGTTGGTTTAGGTTGTTGGAGAAATTGGGTGTTATCCCAATTCTCTATGATAAGGGCAAAGTCCAGATCCGTTGTGTTCATCTCAGTATCCTGAATCCATCGAGATTCATTATATGCCACGATGAGAGCCAGAGAGGGGGCAGGATCTAAAGGGCCTGCAAGGTTCCTGTGGCCGTTGGGAGTCAAGAGAGTATGTGTTAGGGAGAGGAGATCCATGGACTCCTCTTTGCCCGGATCCAGGTGTTACCACCCGTGTCGAGCTTAACCTGTAAGTATGATGTTAAGCATGTGTTTTAGCTGCTTTGCTAAGCTGTAAGCTTGTTTTTGTTAATAATGTTTATAACAGATACGATATGTGCTTAGTGTGAATCCTAGCTCTTAAAACGTGTAGGATCTTACGCTTGAAGCGTTGCCAGAGAAATCGTTCGAATCCGACCTTCGAGTCAAAAGTTGCATGTTTTTGGGCTTGTAGGGACCCGTTTGTAGTTTTTTGGAAGTTCTTGGACTTAGCGTTTTGGTCCCTAAGTTTTCCTCCTTATCTCTTCTTTCCCCCTTATCCGTTTCTTTCCAGAAATGAGAGAACGCAGAGCGTTCTTTTCTTCTTCCTTCTGCGTGAGAGAGAGAGAGAGAGAGAGAGAAAGAGAGCTGAGGAGAAGGACGTTTGGAGCTTGGTTTTGCTCCGGCCAGCAGCTGCGACTCATCTTCTTCCTTCCTTCCACCTTCTTTTTCCATCGATTTGAGCTAGCTTGCAGCAGGAGCTGCGTTTGCAAGGTGATGGCCTGGAGATTAGGGTGCAAAGAGCAGCCCTAGCTCGTCCTTCCTCCCCCTCCAGCTAGTTCTTGGTGATGTGCACCTGTTGCAAGTGATTTGCAACCCAATTCGAGGGTTTTACCCGTCGATTCGAGTGAAATCGACATCTGTAGGTCCGTTTTTATTTTCTGTCTGTGCGCGGTTCGGCCGAGTTCGTGTTTTGGTCGGTCGAGTTCCTTGTTTAGGATTTCGAACAGCGTTTTGGTCGGCCGAGTTTGGTCTTGAATCGGCCGAGTTTCTTTTGTAGGTAAACGAGCTGTGTTTCGATCGGCCGAGTTTCCCAGTGGATCGGCCGAGTTTCCTGCTGATCGGCCGAAGTTGGTCGGCCGAGTTTCAGAAACTGTGAAGTGATCGGCCGAGTTCCAGAGTGATCGGCCGAGTTTCAGAGTGTGAGTGGCAGTTCATTCAGAAATCATTATTTAACTCATTTTAAATGCTTATTTTCTTCAGTATCAGTTGGTATGACTCTTAAGCAGTGTAATACGTACAATAGTGTATGATTGATTCATTGGAAACTTGAATTATGCATGAAATGTGATATTCCTGTTTAAATGGTTATATGTTAATCAGTTAATAGACTTAGGTGCCCTAACACCGTAGAACCCCTTTGACAGATCTGCTTCTTAGGGGTGAAACTCGTGTTGCAACATTATCCGTGCGGAGTCATGGAGACACGAGGACAGAGAGGCAGTGTCCAACAACAACGCGTGCGATGTCACGGTGGCACTGGAGAAAAATTGGGGGTTATTACAACAAGATCCATGCGGAGTCATGGAGGTAACCCCGTGAGACTCTCCGCCTGTGTACTCAGGTTAGAGGGGGAGTCTAGAGCACTCGATGTAGTGCAGTGAGGCCGATGAGCCTGGGGTCCTGTGGCAGAGCAGGGTTGGCGTCAGACTTAGCATTTCCCGGGTGTGTCGCTAAGTCTTATACGGTGGGATCGTAGTTTGCTACGGATCTTTATATGCAGGGTACACTGCATATGATTAGGGCATAACAATAATATAAATATGTAATCATATAGGATCACAGTAAATTAATATATTCGAACTTTTGTGCCAATTCTATATATATTTGTTTATTTGTTTTAATATCTGTTGTTGCATAGAAATGTGATTATTATCTGCAAATCTGCTATGTCATTAGAACTGCCCTGCTTGTACTGTATATATGTTTTATTTCAATTTTATAAACCTGACGAGTTGTTTAGTGATAGCTAAATGAAAGGTTATTCACTGAGCGAGTAGGCTCATACCTCTACTCAAAACATTTTCAGGTCATCAACAGCAACAGGAATCTGAAGGATCCTTTCATCCTAACGCTTAGTCTGTAGAAGGTATACGTAGTTAGTAGTTAGAGGTCTCTTAGTCCTTTCCCCTTGATCTTTGGGACAAGGTGTGGGTGAGAGAGAATGTGTAAAAAGATGTAAATTAACTGTTATGCTTTATTTTATGTCACACAATGTAATATGCTGTAGACTTTCTTTATATTGCTAATCAGTTTAATAAAAATGCTTCCGTAGTTTGTTTAGCTTCATTTTACAGCATAAATCAGATTTTCTTTTTAATATCTTTAAAATATTTAAAAACCTATGAGTGGTTTGGTTTGTGTGTAATCCCTCCGTCGCGCCCTAATCTTGTGTGTTGAGGTTAGTGTGAGATCGGGGTGTGACACCAGGAGTCCAGATCCGGTTGGGCTCCCTTTCATCACTTTTCTTTTATTTTCTTTAGATAAAAACCCATATTATGAAGATAATTGCAAACCACACATACGACCTCCAATCACCTTCAAAATTTGGGATAAACCACATGTTTATATTATCTATCTTCTATTAAAAGATGGGAGCTTAATTCCTTCATTAATTATCTAAAACATAGTCCCTAAGAAAAAAGTGGATAATTCTTTAACTAATTGCCTAGGCCACATATTGCCTTGGAACATTCTAAAAATTCTCCCATTATCTTATATTCTGATTATCTATCAAACGAAAATATCTTGGATATCTATTATGATCATGAGTATCAACAATATCCAAAATCATATCCCAGGGACTCATATGTAAACCCTGGTTAATCAATTTGGGCTGGAACGAGTCCCTAAGGCACATGAATCACATCTTGGGCCTTCCAAAACTTCCATGAGCTTAATTACATTCCTAATTACCAATTTAAGGTTGTGATAATCATTGCACCTTATATTAGCCTTATACGAACACATATGCTCAAAAATACTTTATTTACTTAAATTGAACATTTAATATGAGTCTACGGTTGGGAATCATCAACCCAAGTCCATAAATTCTCTTTCTATTTACATGTACCATAACTTTATTTAGGCTTGAAATTTATGAATTTCAAGGATGTAACATTTACCCCTCCTTAAAAGGAAATTTTCCCCAACATTTAGGCCTAGCAAGCTTAGGTGAATGATAACTCATATTATTTTCAATCTTAGGGGTAACACCCTACTTAGATATCTTTAACATCTTTTCTTGATATACCAATTTCCGCCTTATTACTAAGATTGGCACATGAATCTAAATTCAAGTATATCCACATCCCTAGTATTCACTCCTTATCATCTCTTGATGATTTCATTCTCATTTTGTAATTTCAATTACACTTGGTGATTTCTCTTTTCACCTAGATTTCAAACCTATTATTCATTATTTTCACATAAGGGTGAGGTCGCTCTTCAAACCCTAGTTCATGTCATTACACTGTCAACATAGGATATTCATTCTCATATCTCAATTTTTAAGCATAACATGTGTCCTCCTATTCTCTATCACTCCTAATGAGATGAAATAAGCATTTGATTGTAGCCCAAACACAAAGTTCATTCCATTCCAAGAGTAGACATGGTACATCCACACATTATCTTTCAATTTCACATTTTAAGTTGAATCATTTTCAACATGAATCTAAACCATTCATACTTTTAGTTCCACAATATTCTTATATTTCCTCAATTCAAGTGTCCCTTTTCTTACTCTTAAGTTTGGGCACAACTTCTCTCAAGTTTTCATGACTTCATTATATTTTTTATATTTACCCCTCATGTATTATGAGCCTTAGCCACTTCCTTGAGGTATCTATGGGTATAGGTAGCTTTGGAGTGATCTCATTCATATGCATCAAGGGAGTTTCTCTCACATTCACCCATTAGGCTACATGATCCTCACGAAGGTTTCTAATCTCATGAGTAGTGGACCTTGGGAAAACCTAGTTGTTACCTCTAAACCACATGGTCTTGTGCATTCAAAGCATAATCAACTCCTAACCTCATCGGTCCTATGTACCTTTAATACACCCTACTTGACCTTAGGATTGACTTAGGAATCTACCCTTCCCAAGGGTTACTTTGGTACGTCACATCTCTATTGCTTTTAAGCATATTATTGTTACACCCCGATCTCACAATTTCCTCAAATCATGAGATTAGGGCATAAGATAGAATTTATATGTAATACAAAGAACACCCTTAACTTTTTCTTTTCTTTTCTTTTCTTGTTTCCCCGCATTGAATCACATAACATATTAACAATGGAATCTGAACATTTCTTTTACTAATCAGACTTCAATAGTAAAGATACATGTATAAGCATTCACGATGTCTTTCACACATTATGCACATGAAACTTGCTAATTAGCATACATATCAAAGAGAAACAATATTACACATTGTAATTACAAATCTCTCTCTTATCTCTTACTGAGGACCTAGAGTGACAAGGACCGACTGACTCAACTAATCTCATACTTAACTCCTGTGGCAGATCTACTCTGACGCTCTGATCACCTTCAAGTCTACGCGGTTAACCCTAAAAATGTTTGAGTAGAGGGGTGAGCCTACTCGCTCAGTGAATGAATACTTCATGGAAACAGACTAATGCACTAAGGTGATTACAGATATAATTTTGAGTAAACGATTTAAAATTTAACATAAATGCAGAACTAAGCAAGGTAGTTCTAATAACATAACAGCTTTGCAGAATATAATCACATTTCCATGCAATATCACATAATTTGAACAGATAATCAGATATAAAGAAATAGCACACAAGTTTGAATACTTTAATTTACTGTGATCCTATATGATTACATAATTATTTTATTATTATTCCCTAAATATATGCAGTGTACTCTGCATATAAAGATCCACAACAAGTCCATGCTACGGTCCCACCGTACAAGACTTAGCGACACACCCAGGAAATGCTAAGTCTGACTGCTGTCCTGGTCTGCGTCAGGACTCTCAGGCTCTCACGGCCTCACTGCACTCTCAAAGAGTGTACTCTAGACTCCTCCTTAAACCTGAGCAGACAGGCGGAGAGTCTCACAGGGTTACCTTCGTGACGCTACACGAATGGTGTTAGATAACCAAGTTTTCTTTCTTTTTCCCAGTGCCACCGTGACACACGCACGGATTATTGTTGAACACTGCTTTTCTGCCCTCGTGCCACCGTGACACACGCACGGATTATTGTTGAACACGAGTCACCGACCATCTAGACACACGCTAGTAGGCCGTTTCACCCCAAGGTGCAGACCTCACGAGGGGTTCTACGTCGTTAGGGCATCTAAGTCTATTAACAGATTAACAAATAAACATCATAGCTCATGTATTCAACATATACCATGTCTCAGTAACATCCCTTTCTAGGGCATGTCATATCTCATTACCTGCAATTTACGAGATATGTATTGAAAATAAGAAGCCCTGCAGTATGTAGATATCAACTCAGAGAGAACAAGCATATAAAATTAAATGCACTAGAAACATACAATTCAACAGTTAAGTATCACCACATCTCATATCGAGACCTTTCATGTCACCATAACATGATTCATTGAACACCCCATCCTTAGGGTTTCATTCGCCACATTCATTCATCACATGCCAACACCCTATTCTTAGGGTTTCATTTGCCTCATTCACTTGTCACATGGCTCTTATCATGATCTCATAAGATATAAGCATTCACTAAATAAAGATTGTTTCCAACAAATCTTATATAATCAATATAGATATGAAATCATGGAAACTTAACTAAGTTTATATTTTCCATATCATTTACCGAGATATCATTTATCAAGAATAAAATTCAATTAAGATAACCCATGAGATACATCCTAACCAATTATAGGATTACTAGTCCTTTTCAATAAGGTTGAAACACTAATGATGTCTCAATTAGGTTAAACCCTAATTACATCATTTGATATGAATCTGAAAAGCATTCTCACTACGAAGTATTGTATACGTATCTGATATGAATCTACCATCAAAAAGTCATTCAAACAAAGAAGGAATCCGTATCATATCAATTTACAATAACTTAAATCAAACGGACATTTTAGGATTTAGAATTCACATGCTAAGCATTTAGGGATTTGGATGTTATAATCAAATTCGTGCATTAGAATGTTTGAAGGAAGAACCCACTCACCCTAAGGTGTGAAAACACCTCAAAACTGCAGCTCAACTCAGGGAATCTCGAATTCCTATCAAATCCCTAGCAAATCTCCCAATTCTTCTTCCATTTAACTCGGGAACCTTGAAAATGAGGGATTATGAAGAAAGGGTGAGAAAAGAGGGAATTTCGACATCATCTTGGATCAAATCAGAGCATGGACGGAATCTTGACATGAGAGAGAAGACTCACCATAAAAGTCTAAGCAAGGAATCCGAACTTACTTGATTTCACCATCCCTCGGACCGCAAAACCCTAATTCAGCAATTCCCCCACTTTCTTCTCTCAAACCCTAACTCTCCCTCTCTCTCTAGGAGTTAGTTTCTCTGGAATGGATGACGAAGAATGAGAGCTGCTTGTGTGTGTGGTTGCTCATATAAGTCAATTGAGCTGCTTGGGTCAATTGCATATTGACCCAACACTCAACTTTAATTATATTGGCTGAATATTCAGTTGTACAAAAGTTACTGTAATTCGTTTATTTCAGAGATCAAACATTCTCCAACAATTATGGGAATTTATAAAGTTGTTTATAATTGATCTATAAAGCTTCATTTAAAATTTGAGATCATTTGGAGTTACCAATAAATAATTAAAAATAGAACAGTGCACTGCTATATTGCAGTCTGCAGAATATTCGGCCGAGTTTGTCCTGCACAGAACTCGACCGACACCCTTACTGTAGAGATCAAAAGTCATCCAAAAATTATGCCAATTTAAAAGAGTGCCTAAAAATGTGTTTTTCAGGCACAGTTAAAATTTGAGATCAATTGGATATACCAATAAAAAGATAAAATTCAATTACCACACTGTTGTAAAATTCTGGAAATGTGATCGGTCGAGTTTGAAACTCGGCCGATAAACAGGTCAGAGCATTCTTCAAAAATTATGATATTTTCCAATGTTGTTCACATTTTATATATACAAATCATATCCAAATTTTAAGTAAATCAGAGTTACACATAAAATACTAAAAATCATTTAGTGAGACATTCTACTTATCAAATTCTGTATTCATGCATCATTAAAACCCTATATTGGGCCGATTAGGGTTTATGTTTCTCAAACCCTAATTCTCAAGACAAAAGAACATTTAGACTTATTATCATAGTTAAAACATCCTAATTGTGTTATCGTCATTAATTAGATTTCAAGAATGATTATTCCAATTAATCTTTGCAATTGTCTAGGTAAACCCTAGTTTACCAATTAAGCTCAGATGGGGTCGTAACAACTCTCCCCCCCTTAGAATGTTTCGTCCTCGAAACATGAACCTACAAGAAAGATACATTCAAGGTTATTCTAAACTTCTAAATCCTTCCATGCCATTACATTCTTGTATTTCATACCCGAATGTAGTTTTCAACATTAGATCTTTTAATTCTTTACTAAATCACAACATATTTCAAATAGTTATCAATGATATCAAGCAAATTCTTTATGCCACAGTCAAACATAGAATGCAAAGATAAACCACCACGCTTTTACTGCGCAACTCTGATACTCTGATACAACTATCTCAACTTACGTTGTTCAGAGAGTTCTATTGTTCTGTATCATCTTTAAGTGACAAAAGCAAGTTCACCATGTTGTTTTAAACTTTAATAACATGTTGCTCAGATAGAAAAACAGTCTTGAATTAAAAGACTAGATTCAAAAATCAATTGCACAATACTACTCTTGGCATCCCCATTGGGTCATGGATGCATGAGGTGAAGCATTACCACCTCATTCCATACTATCCTGTTTTGATCCTGGGACCTGTGGGTTATGGGCCCACACACAATTCAAAGTGTAACCATCGTATTATATCATTTTAGGGTTTCAACAACAGTAATAAGGTAATCCACAATTGTATCAGTCATTCAAGCATTAATCATACTCAATTACCATCACTCAGTTATATTAGAGCTAGGTATAACAAGCTACACCTCATTAGGGTTACTTGTTCAAACAATCTGATTATCAACCCTTTCTATTAATATGAGTGAATAAGTATGACTACCTTGTTCAGGGTATCTCTCCATGTGTTCTGACATCATCCAAACAGTATCACCATATCACAAATACACAATACTAGGATGCATATCTGGTATGAATTACTACTACTATCATACACCTTTAATTTAACATATAGCTTGCACAAATATACTGAAATCATATGTAGAACCAACTTTCATACCTTAATATGCCTTCAACAAATCATACATGTAAAAACAAATTCACATATTACACAAAGCTAGTGCTCTCCCATATCTTTCTGCTCATTCATTACTTCTTTACCTTTTGCTACCTATCCTTTTCATATGATTATATACAATAAACATTATTAACATTGAAGGATTTAAGATAGGAATAAATTATTCATCATTCTTGCTATCACACAAGAATTTATTTCTTATCACACTTCATCATATTGTATGTCACTATTACATTCACTAGATGACCCTACCAAGGTAGTTATGCACCATATATGATTCATTTTCTCTTATCATTTCATTCCCATCTTGCTCTCATTAAGGAATATATGAAAGAGAAGATGATTTTAAGACTTGGAATTCTTGTATTCAAACATTCCCTTAATACATTCTCGTATGTAGATTTACTTAGTTATCAACAGAGATATTTGATTAATTAGCACTTGCTTGAATCTCACAACCTCTTTATTTTATAACTTCTCCATCATATTTCAAACCCTTTCTTACGTTTCATAGTCCTCTTACTATATACTACTCTTTAACCCGTCATCTTTAATTCTAAATTTTTCTCTTATGACCATGTTGCTTATTCATATGTATGGTCATGTATACCATGTTGCACATATTTCCACCTTTATCTTTATACTATTGTGAAGTTAACATTCTAAATTAATAGTCCTTCTATTAGTTTTTACTCATGTTGAATACATTACATATTCTTCATTTTTACATCAAGTGGATCATGCATGGGTCAAACATAGTTTCTCTTTCAATCAAGTTTTTCCTTCCTGAATACAGTCTACCTTTGTATGATTTATTCATTCGTTAAACTACACCTATGTTCTTTGCTTAGAAACTAGTTTGTTGTTCTAGTCTTATGAATTACATGTTCATACGATCCTCTTCACTTTTACTCTTTGGAAGACTCTTTACTTCTATGGACCTATTGAATGCTCAACCCTATTCTCTACTTAGCCTTTGCGTTAGGGTTCATAAAAGCATTATACTCTATTATATGATTCATTCTTCATGATTGATTCTTGTTATCTTGAACCATACATACATTTCACATATCTTTTCTATATTTCATATGTATAGTTCATATAATACTAATCAATAAACTGATTATGAATCTCATATCATGTTCCTTTATTTCCAATTAAGGGTTTCTCATATGAGGCCCCAAAAATTGAACCTCAGATATCAGTTTCACTAATTCTTAGTTGTTCTGATCTTGCCCATATGTTTCAACATCTTACTGTATGTACATTCTTACTCTGATGTGGGTCTAATTATTCAAATTCTATTCTTATTATACTATTGATAGGATTCATTAGATCCTAGTAACACATCTTGTCAACCGGACCAGGCCAAACCTGAAGTCCTGAAGCCAATAACTACAAAGGATTACATTTTTCCTGAACTGCCACTCACAGCTCAGAAACTCGGCCGATTGGTCAGAAACTCAGCCGATTGCTTCACAACTCGGCCGATCCGCTTGAAACTCGGCCGATCAACTTGTCGTTTGATTTCCTGAAAAAGGAAACTCGGCCGAATTACATACAACTCGGCCGATCAGTTTGCTATTCGATTTCCTATTAAGGAAACTCGGCCGAATCACATACAACTCGGCCGAATCGCGTACAGACTGAAAACCTAAACAGACCTGCTGATGTCAATTTCACTCGAATCAGCGGGCAAAACTATAGAAACAAAAGCGCATTCAAAGGTCAATTCTAGTCTACTTGTTACAAAGAGTGAAATCAATAAATGCTACAATTGCATAGTGTACAACAGATATTAAAGACCCATATTTCAAAGTATTGAATATTTCAATTCAAACATATAAGAGCATTTCTATACATTTCCAACAAAAACAACATTATGAAATGTAAGTTCTATCTCCTTTTACATTTATGCTCTTAATTCTTGTTTCTTTTCTCGTTTTCTAACCCTAACATTTCTAGGGTTCCTCTCTAGCCCATTCTTCCACTGTATACCTGGCCAGGGTATACGTGAGAGAATAGACAGAGTAGCTTGTACTAGTTGATCCAAGTACTCAGATATCGGGCCAGGATATCCAAATACTCAAATCCCCAAAGCTAACATCAAACATCTCCTATCTGCCACACATAGGACTCTAACTTACTAACTTAATGGTCCTTGACAACTCAACCTAAGCTCTGATACCAAGCTGTTACACCCCGATCTCACAATTTCCTCAAATCATGAGATTAGGGCATAAGATAGAATTTATATGTAATACAAAGAACACCCTTAACTTTTTCTTTTCTTTTCTTTTCTTGTTTCCCCGCATTGAATCACATAACATATTAACAATGGAATCTGAACATTTCTTTTACTAATCAGACTTCAATAGTAAAGATACATGTATAAGCATTCACGATGTCTTTCACACATTATGCACATGAAACTTGCTAATTAGCATACATATCAAAGAGAAACAATATTACACATTGTAATTACAACTCTCTCTCTTATCTCTTACTGAGGACCTAGAGTGACAAGGACCGACTGACTCAACTAATCTCATACTTAACTCCTGTGGCAGATCTACTCTGACGCTCTGATCATCTTCAAGTCCACGCGGTTAACCCTAAAAATGTTTGAGTAGAGAGGTGAGCCTACTCGCTCAGTGAATGAATACTTCATGGAAACAGACTAATGCACTAAGGTGATTACAGATATAATTTTGAGTAAACAATTTAAAATTTAACATAAATGCAGAACTAAGCAAGGCAGTTCTAATAACATAACAGATTTGCAGAATATAATCACATTTCCATGCAATAGCACATAATTTGAACAGATAATCAGATATAAAGAAATAGCACACAAGTTTGAATACTTTAATTTACTGTGATCCTATATGATTACATACTTATTTTATTATTATGCCCTAAATATATGCAGTGTACTCTGCATATAAAGATCCGCAACAAGTCCATGCTACGGTCCCACCGTACAAGACTTAGCGACACACCCGGGAAATGCTAAGTTTGACTGCTGTCCTGGTCTGCATCAGGACTCTCAGGCTCTCACGGCCTCACTGCACTCTCAAAGAGTGTACTCTAGACTCCTCCTTAAACCTGAGCAAACAGGCGGAGAGTCTCACAGGGTTACCTTCGTGATGCTGCACGAATGGTGTTAGATAACCAAGTTTTCTTTCTTTTTCCCAGTGCCACCGTGACACACGCACGGATTATTGTTGAACACTGCTTTTCTGCCCTCGTGCCACCGTGACACACGCACGGATTATTGTTGAACACGAGTCACCGACCATCTAGACACACGCTAGTAGGTCGTTTCACCCCAAGGTGCAGACCTCATGAGGGGTTCTACGACGTTAGGGCATCTAAGTCTATTAACAGATTAACAAATAAACATCATAGCTCATGTATTCAACATATACCATGTCTCAGTAACATCCCTTTCTAGGGCATGTCATATCTCATTACCTGCAATTTACGAGATATGTATTGAAAATAAGAAGCCCTGCAGTATGTAGATATCAACTCAGAGAGAACAAGCATATAAAATTAAATGCACTAGAAACATACAATTCAACAGTTAAGTATCACCACATCTCATAGCGAGACCTTTCATGTCACCATAACATGATTCATTGAACACCCCATCCTTAGGGTTTCATTTGCCATATTCATTCATCACATGCCAACACCCTATTCTTAGGGTTTCATTTTCCTCATTCACTTGTCACATGGCTCTTATCATGATCTCATAAGATATAAGCATTCACTAAATAAAGACTGTTTCCAACAAATCTTATATAATCAATATAGATATGAAATCATGGAAAAACTTAACTAAGTTTAGATTTTCCATATCATTTACCGAGATATCATTTATCAAGAATAAAATTCAATTAAGATAACCCATGAGATACATCCTAACCAATTATAGGATTACTAGTCCTTTTCAATAAGGTTGAAACACTAATGATGTCTCAATTAGGTTAAACCCTAATTACATCATTTGATATAAATCTGAAAAGCATTCTCACTACGAAGTATTGTATACGTATCTGATATGAATCTACCATCAAAAAGTCATTCAAACAAAGAAGGAATCCGTATCATATCAATTTACAATAACTTAAATCAAACAGACATTTCAGGATTTAGAATTCACATGCTAAGAATTTAGGGATTTGGATGTTATAATCAAATTCGTGCATTAGAATGTTTGAAGGAAGAACCCACTCACCCTAAGGTGTGAAAACACCTCAAAACTGCAGCTCAACTCAGGGAATCTCGAATTCCTATCAAATCCCTAGCAAATCTCCCAATTCTTCTTCCATTTAACTCGGGAACCTTGAAAATGAGGGATTATGAAGAAAGGGTGAGAAAAGAGGGAATTTCAACATCATCTTGGATCAAATCAGAGCATGGACGGAATCTTGACATGAGAGAGAAGACTCACCATAAAAGTCTAAGCAAGGAATCCGAACTTACTTGATTTCACCATCCCTCGGACCGCAAAACCCTAATTCAGCAATTCCCCCACTTTCTTCTCTCAAACCCTAACTCTCCCTCTCTCTCTAGGAGTTCGTTTCTCTGGAATGGATGACGAAGAATGAGAGCTGCTTGTGTGTGTGGTTGCTCATATAAGTCAATTGAGCTGCTTGGGTCAATTGCATATTGACCCAACACTCAACTTTAATTATATTGGCTGAATATTCAGTTATACAAAAGTTACTGTAATGCGTTTATTTCAGAGATCAAACATTCTCCAACAATTATGGAAATTTAGCACGTTGTTTATAATTGATCTATAAAGCTTCATTTAAAATTTGAGATCATTTGGAGTTACCAATAAATAATTAAAAATAGAACAGTGCACTGCTATATTGCAGTCTGCAGAATATTCGGCCGAGTTTGTCCTGCACAGAACTCGACCGACACCCTTACTGTAGAGATCAAACGTCATCCAAAAATTATGCCAATTTAACAGAGTGTCTAAAACTGTGTTTTTCAGGCACAGTTAAAATTTGAGATCAATTGGATATACCAATAAAAAGATAAAATTCAATTACCACACTGTTGTAAAATTCTGGAAATGTGATCGGTCGAGTTTGAAACTCGGCCGATAAACAGGTCAGAGCATTCTTCAAAAATTCTGATATTTTCCAATGTTGTTCACATTTTATATATCCAAATCATATCCAAATTTGAAGTAAATCAGAGTTACACATAAAATACTAAAAATCATTTAGTGAGACATTCTACTTATCAAATTCTGTATTCATGCATCATTAAAACCCTATATTGGGCCGATTAGGGTTTATGTTTCTCAAACCCTAATTCTCAAGACAAAAGAACATTTAGACTTCTTATCATAGTTAAAACATCCTAATTGTGTTATCGTCATTAATTAGATTTCAAGAATGATTATTCCAATTAATCTTTGCAATTGTCTAGGTAAACCCTAGTTTACCAATTAAGCTCAGATGGGGTCGTAACAATTATCCTCTCATATAATTCTTTGACCCGAATTTCTTTCATCTCTCTCTCTCTCTCTCTCTCTCTCTCTCTCTCTCAAGTACACATTATTATTTATATTCCTAACATTGGGATCGGGCCACCTTTCCTATCTGGGCTAGGTCCCATGTCAATCTTCCCTACCTGGGGCTTGACCTCTCTATGACCTTCCCTATCTGGGACTAGATCATAAAAATCTGCACAGTGGACTTGGACCACCTTCCCCACATGGGGCTTGGTTCCATACCGATCTCCCAACCTAAAGCTTGACCACTTCATGACCTTCCCTACCTAGGGATTGGTCGTCTACACTATAAACTCATGCCACCTTCCCTTTCTGGGGCTTGGTGCCATACTGGTCTTACCAACCTGGGGTTTGACCACTTGTGTCCCTCAGAGATGGCATACTTGGGTTCAAAGAATGTAGGTGCTTTCATCTTTATATCCTTAATTCTCCACCCTTTTGGTCACAGTTAAGGTTGCCTCAATATTTAAATTGGTTTATTCAACTAACCTTTCAAGGGAATGTCCTAACCTAGGGTGCCTTCTTGGCTTATAGGAGGAAGTTAGGCTCTCTAGCCACAACCTGACCCCAAGGTATAAGGTTTTACCTCCCTCATAGGTCATCTTCCTACTCTTGGGTTGACCCATCCGGGTTGGCACACTAGCCCTAAAGGTTTCATATTTTCATCTTTATGCATTAATTTTTATCATTATAACTTCTCAACCCTTGTTTGCTCAATCTCTGGGATACCCTCTCATGGATTTTGTCCATACAGTGGAATTGGGCCACCTTCCCCTCTAGGGCTTGACCATAGTCATCTCATTGACTTTATTTCCATTACCAAACTCCCAAAGAGATCATGAGGGGTTCAAACAAGCTATATTTGGATTTTCATTTTCATATATATAACTATTGGGTTCTTATATTTCTCAATACCTCTTACATAAATGTCATGCTCCACATGAATGCATGCATGGGAGACTGAGTCACCTAATTAAACTCATCCTTTTGTCTTTCTCATTCCCTTTCAAGTTTCATATGGGTAGTATCCCATATCACCACTCCATTCTCCTTATTTATGAATAAGGTTTTAGGGTTATGATTAGGGACTGTACCCTTCCTCTTAGAGTTTCCATGTCCCTTGACCCTCTAGGGTTTTCATATCCTAATGGGTTATCCCAATCTAATTCCTTCATATATGAATGGTCTTAACCATACTTATATCTTTCTAGTGTTTAACTTCTCTAAAGGACCTACACAACATGTTGCATCTTTCACATTTACTTTTCTAGTTAACAATTTTTTTTTTCAAGGATTATTAGGGAAAGAGATGAGAAGTGGATGAAATGTGATATGAGAAACCTAGAAGATACATTATGCCTCAGTAATTTTTCCTTTATATTTCTAAAGATGATTTGAAACTATAAACTATTAAGTATTAATTGCTAAATCTATGCTCTGATACCAAATGTAATGACCCACACTTTTCAGTCCCCAAAGGACCTTAAGTTCGAGGATCATTACTCATAAATTCCAGGATCATATTCAACAAATAATACAAAATAGTAAATAATTTCCTTTATATGAACAAATATTTACATGTTTGCATAATAAGCTCCTTTGATGAGTTACATAAATTTTTAGAAGGAACTAACTTATACATATGAGAAGAAATACCACTATAACTAATCCTCTTTGATTAACTTTGGTGTATTCAATATCTTCCATCTGTAACCTCATGTCCACGAATCAAGTATATCAAGTACCTAAAACACTGACAAACAAATAAGCGGTCAGTATATTTCTATACTGGTACGTGGGTTCATCTAATAGTCACAAGTAAACATATATTCAAACATCATTTAGTTGCACATAAGAACATGTATTTGCTTTCATATTCTAACATGTATCTGGTCTACTATCTCAGGTGTAACCACTGTCCACCCTTGGACTCATGTGTATTACCCTTTAGATCAGTCTAACCTATGGTTCTGAATATCATTATTTACCTTTTGTGATACTCATAGGAACTATATAATTTGCATGAAGTAAATAAACAAGAAAGCACTTAGCATTCGTTCAATATCTTTGAGAAACTGCGACACACTCAAAAATCGATACATGTATTCATAAGTGTAACCACATACCTTACGCCATTGCAGAAACCATGTAGAATATCTCATGTACTTTAAGAGTGCATCCAAACATCCAAGAAACAAAGCATTCAACCAACATTATCTAAAATGTGCATTCTATATATGTGTCACCATGTATTCACATTGATCAGATCTAGATTCGATCCTAAACTAGGGTTTAGGGCTGTCTCATGTTTGGACTAGGGATAAGGATTACAAAGCCTAATCCCATCGTGTCATGAATACTAATATTACAAACTCTAGTTATGCATATTAGATGAAACCTTAATATCGTCTCGAGCATATTAGGTTATTTCTGATACCTACATCATATTATTAGCATTAAGATCATAGAAAGATACTCACATTGGTTTCAAAACCCTAAGCATGCATGTATAAGATTATTAATCTAGAAACATCAATTATTCATCATCATCAAAGATTCCTCATTATATATGACAAGATCAGGTATTATCACAAAATAAATGAATTCACTAAGGTAAGGATTATATTAATCAAATCTAGGATTAATATGCAATAACACATTAGATTCATGTAACTCTTATACTTTTAAAACAAGAGCATATTTAGACCCTGAAAGTATTTTATTCAGATTCTACTCTTTTTTTTTGAGCAATTTCATATATAGGTTCATTATCATTCGATCTACCATTAATTAACTACATTATTTGCAAGATTAACTGATTTGGACCAATAGTAGCCCGACACATCAGTTTGAACTATTATCCTATAAGCCACTCCATGCACCTACCAATGGTGTCGTGCCTCCTCAACGCCCTGTCTATGCGAGCGAGGTCTCGAACTAGGGGTAAAAGATTGTATTGCCCTTTCATAGTGATCAAGATTGATCACGGGGGGTGAGGGAACCGGGATAAAAGACCCAAGGGTCATCCCCTTCCTCTCGTGATCTGCTACATTATCCCAGCCATGGCCGAGGTCAACCTGATGGTTGACTCTTGCCTGTGAGGACTGGTGGAGTCCCCTGAGATCGGAATCATGTCCGGCCAGACATGGGAGATTGGATGAGCTACAGAGGTGAGCCTCAATGGGTTGGGTGGCTGATCCCAAAGTCCACAGATCATGGCTACTACTAGAGTACTGGAAATCAAAGAAAGGATGACTAGTTACCTCATAGCACTCTAATTTGAAGGCTGGGAAAGACCCGACATTGCCCTGCGGTTGTGCCGATATCCCTACCAGGATCTTAGGTGTTCTGGAGCCTCGACCTCCACTTCTTTAGGTTGCTGGACTCACCGGAGATGGCGACTGGTTCGGTGGTGTACCCAAAACCAAGGAGAGGAAGGAAAGGCATCTGGGGTAGTTTCAGGTGCTCTAGTACTGCGGGGATTTTTCCTCTGACCCGTAGGAGAAATCCCAACCCTTTTATAGTCACTCGGACAGAGACCCTGCCTTCTGCAATCTGTGCTGGTTCAGGTTGTTGGAGAAATGAGGTGTTATCCCAATTCTCTATGATAAGGGCAAAGTCCAGGTATGTTGTGTTCGTCTTAGTATCCCGAATCCACCGGGATTCATTTTATGCCATGATGAGAGATAGAGAGGGGGGGGGGTCTAAAGGGCATGTGAGGTTCCTGTGGTTGTTGGGACTCAGGAGAGTCCGAGTCAGGGAGAGGAGCTCCCTGGCCTACTCTTCGCCCAAATCTGGGAGTCCAGATGCGACTGTGTCCCTTTCATCACTTTTCTTTTACTTTCTTTAGATAAAAACCCATATTATGAAGATAATTGCAAACCACACATAAGACCTCCAATCACCTTCAAAATTTGGGATAAACCACATGTTTATGTTATCTATCTTCTATTAAAATATGGGAGCTTAATTCCTCCATTAATTATCCGAAACATAGTCCCTAAGTAAAAAGTGGATAATTCTTTAACTAATTGCCTAGGCCACATATTGCCTTGGAACATTCTAGAAATTCTCCCATTATCTTATAATCTGATTATCTATCAAAAAAAATATCTTGGATATCTATTATGATGATGAATATCAACAATATCCAAAATCATATCCCAGGGACTCATATGTAAACCCTGGTTAACCAAGTTGGGCTGAAACGAGTCCCTAAGGCCCATGAGTCACATCTTGGGCCTTCCAAAGCTTCCATGAGTTTAATTACATTCCTAATTACCAATTTGAGGCTTTGATAATCAGTGCACCTTATATTAGCCTTATACGAAAACATATGCTCAAAAGCACATTATTTACTTAAATTGAACATTTAATATGAGTCTAGGGTTGGGAATCATCAACCCAGGTCCCTAAAATCTCTTTCTAGTTACATGTACAAAAACTTCATTTAGATTTGAAATCTATGAATGTCAAGGATGTAACACCTACACGTGGCATTGAGAATCTATTGGAACACCCAATTCGGGTGTGGAGGTACTCCTTCCCTTTCCCTTCTTTTGCCCCTATGCATTGTGAATCTAAATTGATTCAAATTCTTACATGTCACCCTATCAGACTTGGATTTTTCCATATCTGTCATTGTCCAGAAGTTGAGAGTTGTTGTGCCATGTTTCTCCTATCCATGACCGTCGTTTACCTAGTATTTGTGTTTTCTTCTTTTGGCCAGTCTTGACGGAAAGCTCTTCTGAGATTCTAGCCATCTCATGACTTGTTTAATAACATGTCTAGACCGAAATAAGATGGCCTACTCACCATGATTCTTGTTTGTCTATTTTATAGGGGTTTTGTGTCTGGGAGTCCATCTCCATTAAGATATGCTAGTTCATTGTGTTTTTTCATATTGTGTGGTTGATGAAAGGAAGAAGATGAATGTTGGAGGCTTTACGACCTTTCCTCAATGCTGATTCAATACTTGTCACACTCCTATGGTTAAATGCATCATTTCACCTTGAATTCAAGTGATATTATGCATGAGTTAATGACTTGCATTGCCCCTATCATGCACCTAGTTTTTATGCATGATGTGACGGTAGTGCTATCATTTGAGCCATGTTTTATTTTCTTTTTCCAGTAAATGAAATAAATTTTGAAAATTTGTACTAATTAATCGAAGCTTATAAAAAAGCAATATAAATGTGTTTTGGGTCTCTAAAGCAAAACCTATATATTGCCATGGTTTTTAGAAGGTGAATTGTTATTATGTAGAAGTCAGTTTTTAGGGTTTCATCATTTAATTGTAATTAATTAGAATTAATCCTAAACTTTACCCAAATTATTGTGATAGGACCTTTAAGCCCTATTTGGCACTAGACTGGATCCGGATTTTGGCTTGTCTTTTAGTGCCAACCCCGCCAAACAATAAACGGATTAGGACTGGTTTGTGTTTGGTTGCAAATCTCGATCTCATCCCATTTTGGGATAATGGAATCCCTTAATCCGGACTACCTCAGTCCCACGCGAGGAGAGATTTCATTTCTCGATCCAGATTTAAGATCTTTCCTCCTATGACCCCTCCCATGACCCCGACTCGCTTTTCCAAAATAGACTCTTCTCTTTGCCTCTCTCCTTCCTATCTTCCCCTCTCTTCTCCGGGACTCCCCTCACCCTATCCTTCTAAACCTAGCCACCACAAAGGAGAAGCAGGTCATAGCAAGCACAAGGCAAGGAAAAAGGCCTCCACATTACCCTCCTCCCCAAATGCGTGAAGTCATTTTAGATAGACGCCGACAACAACAACTTTGTTGTCTTGGCCGCCGCGTACTGGAGGGAGGTCATGGAGGCCTGCTTCCTCAAAATGGACAACAAGGTCGCGGGTCGAACCCTAGTCCCCAGTTCCGTGTCACAGAAGACTATCGGGTCAACCACTGTCGTCGCCGTCTTGGGGCCACGGAGGATTGTCGTCGCCAACTGCAGCGACTCATGCGCCATCCTCTGCAGGTCCGCAGTAGCCGTCCCGCTCTCCTGTGATCACAAGGTAAATCGAAAAAAAGAGTATAAACACCTAGACCCAATAAAATACTGGAATGAACACAATTCTATTTAGTCATTTTTCTTGTATTATTTATATTATACAACACAGTCTTCCCTCTATTTCACTCTTTTATAAAGAAGATTACAGATCTCCCTCAATTCCGTCATCCCCAAACCAAGTCATCGATTCCGCTTGATTTGGTCTGAGGAAAGGAAACACACATGTCAGTCAGATAACAGATACTTTTGTGGTGGCGGTGTGGGTTTAATCATTATTAATCATCATTATCATGGTACATTAGAATTTTAAAAACATTACAATTTTAAAACCCTGCTTGATTAAACTCAAATATGAGTTGAATTTGTACTACTTTTTGAGATTCTTGTTTGTAATTAATTGTCAAGTCACTGACACTACTTATTACTTAGTACAACTTTGGGATCAAGACATTTTTTTCTTTGGCTTACATTTTGTAATTTATGAGGTTATGTCATGAATCGTATCAGCTTTATTTCCAAGAAAAAATCCTGACCATTTTTATAATAAAAATATATTAGACCAATTTAATATTCATGTTGCTTGACAATTACTGTGTCAAATATGTTCAACATTACATATATACCACATGCAAATGTCATTCAACACAACATTAGCGTTTAATTAATTTTTAATCACCACGTAAAAATTAGCATAAGCATATGTTATTTGCACTTTTCTAAATATACAAAACAACACCCATACAATACAAATAAAATAATTTTATTAATATATTCTGAACTTAGGTTGAAGTGGCATCACAAATACACATTCTGCGTACTTGTTCAAACAGTTCTGCAAGAATAAGACAGAATAAGTAGATCATGATTAGGTTGCCAAACAAAATCAGACTGGTTGCCAAACAGATTCAGACTGCACACAAACTCAAATCAGACCAGCTGACCAGAATCAGACTGCGTTGCCAAACAAAATCAGACTGCATCCTGACTACCCCATCACCAGAATCCAGACCAACCTCGACTAATCCAGTCCAGATTCCAGAATCCCAGTCGTGTGCCAAACGCAGGCTTAGACTCTAGAATCAGGATTTAGGTCTTTTGGCTGGTAATTAGATTCATAAACTAAGGTGTGTTGCTAGCCCCTTTTAAAATTGGGAAACTATCTTATGACTATAGAACTCATATTCCCATTGATGAGGCTAATCTCTTAATAGTGAATATGTGCTTCTTGAATACTCCTTGATAAATCTTGTTTCCTAATTTATTTATTATGACATTGATAGTGAAAATCTTTTATATTGATCTTTATTGTCTCTTTAATCGCTATATTGGCTGACCATGTTATTGTTGGTACTTGAGTCAGGATCCAATTGAACTGATTATCTTTCCTTCCTGATTTATTAAGCATGATAGCTTGATTTGACTAGTTGTATCTAGTGTACTATTACATTATGGGGTTGGATCCCATTGTACAACTTTTTGTATGTGGGTGATGGTGCTCTCACCTAGCCCCAGTACTCTCACCTAATCTATAAACTTTATTTACATAGAGGATTGGGGTTCTCTCAACTTCTTCCTAGGATTAGGATGTGGAAATGTTCTGGCCCTACATTTAGGTAGATTTTTCTAATATGCATGCAAACTTCATATTTGATTTTCATAGTTGACTTTATTCAAGGAAAGAATTATTATTGTGACTATATATGATTTCTCTAAAAGTAACATCGCTCTTGAAGTTATATGTTCTTTTATATGACTTATCACTTACTTACATTCCTTCTTTTGAAAAGGGAACGACTATTCTATTTGACCATAATCATATTACCCAATGTTAGAAATTGAAGCACATACTAGTTTGTATTGATAAGTGTCTCTAATTCCTTCTCTATCATTCTGGATGTTGTTCCTAAACCACCCAGATGGAGGTACTCTAGGAGAGGAGAATCAAAGGAGATATATCCACACCCATAGACTCTTGGGATGGCTTGAAGTATCCAAGTTTCCCTTTGTAACTAGTACTCATAGCTTAGTCATACTTGCAACTACATTTTTGTAATGTCACCCATATGTGTGAGTAACAAACCATGGTGTAATGAGAATAATGTTGTAATAGTTTACTTTCCATTACTATGTACTCAAAATGCTTTAAGTGTCATACCTTTGCAAAACAAAATGCATACCTTCCTTTATTTGTCTTGTTGTGTTTGGAGGGGAATGGGTTTTCATTTCTCATAGTAATGGGTGGAACCCCTCTCAGGTCCCACACATTACAAGTATGGTATCAGAGCAATGGCAATCGAGGAATCTAACTATTTCAAACTATCCGCTCTAGGTTCCTATACTCTTGCCATGTCTTGACGTTAGATACCTTTCACCAATAGTTGAGGGTTCTACCCCATGAGTTATGAGACGACCAATTAGGGTTTAATACCCTTTCATGAGTTGGTCTCCCTTTTTTCCCAAGTCATCTTTATGGATTTGGGACTCAACCTATAATAACATCAATCATCCTTACACTCCTCCTAATAGTTGGGATCTACCCTATACAACTACTCACTCTTTTAGTGGTAGCTTTGATATTTTGTTTTAATAGAAAAATTCAACTTAAACACTTGAAGTGTAGGCAATCTTGAGTATCTTTAGCTAGGTTTAGCCACAGTTCATGTCTTAAACCTTTCCATGTTATCTTTGAAGTATGATCCCTACTTTGATTCTTCTTTGATGAGCATGGCTTGATGACAACTTGAAACCCCACCTTAGAATATAGTTTATTATACCCCTTTAACTAGTGGTAGCTAGAATAAATCCATTATCTTTAGTTAGGATTTTCCTTCAGCATGAAGCTGACCTATATATCATAGGGACTTCTATCTTCCATCGAAGTTGTGGGTTTACAAACATTAGGGATAGTTGAGGAATGTTGTAGGGATCTTTAAAAGAGCCTTTGAAATCCATCCCTCTCATTTATACTATATAAGTAGGATTCCTAGGTATCCCCCCTATGTTGAAGATATGAATACCTATTTGAACCAAGTGATGATAATGGATGTATAAATAGTTCCATGATGCCATATAGGGATATACTAAGAAGTAGACCAACGAGAAGGAGAAACCTTATTTATTTCCTATGAGGTAATATGGAACTAGGACTCTACAATTCTTCATGACATGATACTGCATCCATGGATGGTTAGTGGTGCTTTAGAGAAAATACTACACGTGAAGAATATATATGATTAGGGTTTTTGGGTAGTGACATCAGTAATATGAAACCCAATACCCCTATCTATGTGGTAAATTAGAAATACTAATGGTGGGACCTTCGAGATGCTTGTATTTGTAGACTCTCTTAGTTGAAAGAAAGGAACATGAAGTGCACTATGGAGGTCTTGGTATGCTAAAATGTTGACTTGGTTCTTGCATTAATTTTGGAGCCATTTTCATTTTTATATCGTAATTCAAAGTTAAAAAAAATTCTATTATAATACTACAATACAAATAAAATGATTTTGAATTATATCAATGTTTTTCATATCCAAGTCAGCAATAGATGAAGTGTAATAGTTGAAAACTGCCATAGAGAAGGACCACATAACTGGTTAGATTAAACCTGTGTGCCCCATGTTTAAGAAGAAGTATTGGATATATAAAGTGTAATTGACTTACCCTAAATTCTTCATTAGGTAGTTAGTTATGTGGTACATTAATCCTTTTTAAGGGGTGGAGAGTTGTGTCCTTTTGATTTTATGTGTAAATCAACTTTTAGGGTTGACTAATTTAATTATGAATGCAACAAGTGTTGGCAGGTTTTTTTGTCACCTTAAGTGTTGGCAGGTTGACCTCTCCAACGAAGGTGTAAGAAAAAAAGGTGATGGTAATGAGTTATATAATAGTTGGTTATAAATTAAATTAGATGACTAAGATAACTCTAGTAAATGAAACTAACCATATTAGAAATTTTGAACATAGTAAGGGTACACACTAAGCTCATATATTATAAATGAACTAGGGTGATAAGTGACTAATCTACACCTTATTAACATCATAACTCTTTTATACATATTAAGAGTTATAATTAAAAATGAGACCCATTAAATATCAAAGAATTATTAGAGTGCTCAATGTGGATAATAATATGTATTTTCTATGTTAACCCTATTCTTGAGTAAGAACCACGATTCATGCAGGTGGAAGTTTACTTTTAAAAAACCTATTCATAGATATAAACAATGTAACTCAAGTCATTATTCATATCATAATTCATGACATATAACGTAAACCAAATTCTAATGTACTAAAAGTTACACATGTATAAATGTCACACATCCATCTAGTGTTCACATTCTAGATAATTGGAGGGAAGTAGAAAAATCTAGTTATTATTCTAATTTGGTAAAATTCGTAAATAGTAATAAAAAATAATTATCCCTTTTGATATTTACGACACAAATACTTGATAAGATGGCTAGGAAAATGTTAACGAGTTCATGTGCATGTTAAACAACCTATTTTGAGAGTGGTGCCATTCATGTTGAGAAGTAGATGATAATTAGGTTTAGTTGACCTTAGTAATCTAATGTCTAGACTTTACAAGATCTTAAACTGATGTATAAACTAATGAAAAATTATAATAAAGATGATACAATACAACTACATGCTACTCTAGTCATGGGTAGCTCTAGTACGTGTCACACAATAAAAGAAGTTTCACGCTTTAAGTCACTCACTAAGCCAAAAAAATAACATTGAAAGAGTTATGGATACATCATGTTAAGAACATATACTTTCATTTTGGAAAATTTAACTGAGGGTAATATTATATCTAGTGAAGTTCTTGATCTTGGATGGATAGACTTCAAGGAAAAAATCCTCTTTAAGGGTGGAGTGTTGTAAAATACTAAAACTTGAATTCTTTATCTTAGAAACCCTAATTGTTGGAATCATACAAATAGTGTCTCAGTCCTTTAAATCATCCAAATGAGGTGCAAGTTATGCTTAGATATACCTCATTTGATGTTGATGAATAGAGAATGCCTAGAAGTGTGCAACTTAGGTGTAAACCCTAAATATTGTGTGTATGTCTTGAACACACATTATGTTTTCTAATCATGAATGATAACATTGATCGCTTGAATATAACCCTAGGTTTGAATGATATTATGTGTATTTCATATGTAGTGATGGTTAGAGCTAAACTCTAGTTTCTAGGTGACCAACCCTTAGAATGTATTGATGCAATCATTAGTGAAGGGATGAAGTTGGATGTTGAAATACCCTAACATAGTGTAATACACTCCTAAGTGGATCTAATACCTCATATGACATAATATTTAGGTTGAGTTCATAAAGTTCATAATAAGTGTGACATAATTCTCGGATACACATATTTGGGTTTAGTAGGGTTTACTATGCATTTGGATGATTAAGGATCATTTATATTTTTTCCCAAAATTGAAATGAATACTAAAAACTATCAGTAGGTTTAATGATAAGGATAAATAATAATTGGAATATCCTAAATCATATTGATAATGAAAATCCTAACTTCCAAGACTTCCTTAGAAATAATTTCAAAATATAAATTAAGCTCCATAATTGGTTTCTACGTGGCCGAAATAGGTTGGGTGTCAAATTTCAGTTAATTTGAATAATGTTTGAGGACTCAATTTAGTAAAGGAAGATAAAACTTAAATATCTAATGGAAATATAAGAAGGGATATTGTTTTGATGATTTAAACTAGGTTTTCAATCGGCTAGGCATGACCCAACTCACGTGGTCATGCACCTCAACATATGTGGCCCTTGTTGTTGACCGTTGGATGAAAATCCATGCATTAATGTGTGTCTTCCCCCTTTGGACAAGGTCCCAGTATGTGTAGGAAAGTGTCCTCATCCTCTCTTCACAACATACTCTCTTTGGACTCCTTATGCATTTTTTATTTTGGTGTTGTCGACGTGACCTTCTAAGTCTAAGGATATCTAGGATGAGGGGGTTTGGGTGAGTGGAGAGTCCTGAAGGTGAGAGGGTTCTCATCACCAAATTATTTCCCCTATTTCTTAACACCTCACCAATATAATACCCTATGATTATATATAAAATTATGTATAGATTCTCTACTGCCTCCTAAAGCTATCTAGCACCTTCGGTTGCCATGTTGATCATTTGTGTAGCCCACCCCCAATTCTGGCGGCAGTATTGAATACATGGTGTTTGTCGGGAGGGTATTTGGCCTTTGAGTGTGTGAATGGTTGCCCAAGAAACCTCCACCTAGTATCGAGAAGCTCTTAGAACACCCAATTTGCACATGATGGTACTCCTTCCCTATTTCCTTTTTTTTCCCTTCTACATTGCAGATATGAAATTGATTTGAATTCTTACATGTCAAGCCTTGTCAGACTTGAAGTTTTCCATGGACAAAATTGTCAAGGAGTTCTGAGTCATTCTGCCATGTTCTCCTATCCATGACTCATGTTTACCTAGTTTTTGTGTTTGATTCCTTTGTCCAGTCCAAATAGAAAGCTCTTCTAAGATTCCAAACATATTGCTGCTTGTTCTATAGCTTGACTAGACTAGAAGAAGATGGTATACTTACCATCATTCTTCTCTAGTTCTATTTTTAAGGTCTTTCTGTTTGAGGGTCCTTCTCCACTGAGATATGTTGGTTTGTTGTATTTTGTTTCAGATTGCATGGTTGAGAGAAATGAAGAAGGTGAACTTCAAATGTTTTATGACCTTTCCCCAATTCTGATTTTATATTTGTCATGTTCCTATGGTCAAATTTGTCCTTTCACCTTAGATATAAGTGATATTGCACATGAGTTAACGACTCACACTGCCCTGGTCACACACCTAGTTTTATGTATGATGTTGGAGCAGTGTGGTCATTTGATCCCAGTTTGGTTTTCTTTTTCCAATCAATGAACGAAACTTCAAAATTTTGTAGAAATCAATCTATAGGTCAGAAAAATATTATAAAATATGTTTTGGATCTCTAAAATAAAGACTTGTCGTTTGGCATGATTTTTAGTATGTGAATTAGTCTTTTATATAACTTAATTTTATAGGGTCTCATCATTTAACTATAATTAATTACAGTGATGGGTCCTTGAGACTCTGGAATCATTATATATGTCTTTTGGTTGTTAATTAAATACATCAACTAAAGTGTAATGACCCATTTTCAAATTAGTCATCTAATTAGGGTTTACTTGGATGATGGAATGCTTAACTAAGTTGATCATGGTTTAAAGCTTGATTAATGATGGTAGTTAAGTTTTGATGTGTTAAATATAATGAGAAGGTTTAATCATACTTTGATCCACATAATTAGGGTTACAAATTTGGAAACCCTAATTGGCCCAAATTAGGGTTTTGATGACATATGAATACAAAATTTGATAAGTATAATGTCTCACTAAATGATTTTAGTATTTTATGTGTAACTCTGATTTAATTCAAATTTGTATATGATTTGTATATATCAAATGTGAACACTCTTGAAAAATATCAGAAATTTTGAATAATGTTCTAACCTATTTGTCGGCCGAGTTTCAAACTTGACCGATCATAATTTTAGATTGATATAGCAGTTTGGAAATTGAACTTTATCATTTTATTGATATATCCAATTGATCTAAAATTTTAAATGTAATTGTTAAACTCCATTATAGAACCTTATTAAATTTGTGTAATTTTTGGATGATTTTTTATCCCTGTAGAGAAACTCGACCGACCATGTTGCTGACTGCAATATAGCATTGTAGTATTTGATTTTTAATTATTTATTAGTAACTTCAAATGATCAAAAAATTTTAATGTTTCTTACTAACTCAATTTAATACATTAGGTTAAAGTTTCATAATTGTTGTATGAGGTTTGTGTTCTGAAACATGTGGTTTCGTTCGAGTTTATAACTCAGCCGACCAACCAGTCTGAGCAAAATAAAAATACATTTGAGGGGCTTGTTTGTAAATGATCTAAGCACCTCAATTCATCTATATCACTAACCTAACACACAAGGAGCTCTCATAACTCATCCTTTGTGTCAAATAAATGAAATGCTTGAGAGAGAGGAGAGCTAGGGTTTTGAGAAGAGAAAGTGGTGGAGATGTTGACCTAGGGTTTCTCTATCCAAGATATGATGAAATCAAGTAAGTTTAGCTTCTTTGCATAGCATTTCATGGTGAATCTTCTCTCAAACATCAAGATTCCATCCCTCCCCTGATTTGATTCAAAATCACATCAAATCTCCCCCTTTTCTCATTCTTTCTCTTCTAATCCCCATTTCTAGGGTTTCCGAGTTGAGAGGAGAAAGAATTGGATTCTTTTACGAGAGTTTGATTGGGTTTCCAAAAATTCAGAGGTTGACCTACGAAATTAAGGTGCTTGGCACCTGAGGTGAGTGTTTTTCTCCCTCCTAAGCTTTGTATTCATGTTGAAAGCCTAATTCTATCCGGCTAAAACAATCAGAAACCTTGTTTGTACATGTATGTGATTGGATTTGATTTGGGAAAGATATTAGGGATCCAATTCTACTGATTTTGATTATTTATCATTGATTGGAACTTTATTAGTTCCTGATATATTGATTGAGGATCCATGGGTTTTTCTTATGGGTAGATGACTATGCTATTTCATGTGAATTTTGCCTAAAAATTAGCCCAATGGCCGATATGCTTGGAATTGAATTGACATGTATAAAATCATATTTGAATTGTACTAGATTGTATGATAAAAGTGTATTGTTGAATGTTAATGGAATTAAATGACCACATATCCTGATTAGGATTTGTGTTTAGGAAGTGTATGAAATGAGTCAATTAATCAATGTATACTTATGATTGATGAATGAAATGTGTGAAAATGGAAACTAGGGTTTCCATGTTTGTGAATAACCCTAACGAACCCTTGAGTCATGAGTGGATTACTGAATGATATGATTATTATGATATGTTGAACTAAGGAATGACTTATTGAAAACCCTAAAATTTTATTATTAAGATGATTATGAGTGATAAAGTTAGAACTTGTATATGATGTTGTAAATGTGATCAAATGCTGAAGTTGAAGGTATTAATACTTCAATTGAATATGATGAGTCTTACTAATATCATCTAAGTCTAATGCATTTGTTTTAGTATAATAAAGAATGATCATTGTTGATTATGGGAATGACATTAGTAGCCAATGACAAGGTACACTTATCTGAATATCAGAGACAATATGAACAAGATGTACTTAATGGTGATTGTAAGATAAAGATGAAACTAATGAAGATAGTATGATGAAGTATTTTATCTTTTTTTTAATTACATGTAATGAAATATACTAAGAATTGTACTTTGATAATTGTTATGTAGAAGAGAAGCATTGTATGTAAAGTGAATCAAGAAAGATTGGTCCAAATAACGTATTGAACATGAAATGAAAGAAGTTGAGACTACTGAGTATAAAATGATGGAAAAAGATAGGAATTAGTAGATAATTCTAAGAATGTAACTCTTACCCTAAAATGATGAGTTGGATGATGCTAGTGAATGACAATCTCAAATGGGGGATTAAGAGATGCACATAATTGTAGTTGAAGTCAACTAAAAGATGAAAGTCAAGTATTTGAATTGATTTACAAGAATGTGTTCTTGAATTGTGAATTGTACTATGAGAATGGACTAATAGTACAACCTTCAATTGATAGTCAACATGTGTTGATTAGTAAACCCAAATGAAGAATGTGAAATAAAAGAAGAAGAGAACTAAGTCTGTTATGCATGTATATGCATGAAATTATTGGCATCTATTTAGATTGGATGGAACAAACATATGTTGTATGATAAATCTATTCTGAGTATGAGGAATGATACATGATATCTATATGCTTTTACTATTGCTAGTTCTAATGCCTCTTCTAATATTTGTTTAGAACTGTGATATACAATGAACTGATAAGATTTATGTTGAAATTGAATTTAATATGCACTCCTTACATTGAGAAACACTGATAAGGGTAAATGTTACATAATGAGATTATGTTTAGGGTTGAAAGCCCACTGATGATGATAAAACCCTGATGGGGTAAATAATGGACAATAAGATTATGTCTCGGGCAAAAATCCCACTATTGATGATTGATGTGAGATGATATAGAAGATAGAAATAGTCATATGTGTTGCAATCTACAGATTTATTGTACTTCTTACTTTGAACATTTTCCTTATTGATAAACTTGATCTATTTCATGTTATTCTAGTTACGTGAGAATATACAAGTATGATGTATGATGTTTTGAATTCTTTTAAGATGATTAAAAGAGACTAATAACAAGTGAAATGATGGAACATCTAGTTAGCTTCCCTGAACACTGTGAGTTTCCCTCAAGGACCACACTGTGGAAACAAAATGGATCTCCTTGTAGTAATCGATGAATTATGAAAAGGATTTCCGGAGTGTGGATCGAGACCTTAAAGGTTAGACCACCAGGATTTAGGAGTGAGTCATCTAGAGTGGCTCTGGCCCTAAATCCTTTCTATGAAAGTCTATGTCCAGATGGAATAGACTCTGATGAAATGAAATGTGTGAAATGTGAAATGAAAAAAATGTGAAATACTGTGATATGTGATATACAGTTTTGTTGGTTCCTATCTTGTGTACCTAAGATGAGGACGTGAGCCTCTTTAGGCAACCCTGAGGTGGCCAGGGTCTGTTGTTGATATCTTAGGGTGGCCGGCTAAACCCTAAGATAGTGACGGTGAGTTGTTGACATAAGAATCAGGCGTGGTGACTTCTACTTGGTGAGGTACAAGCCATGTAGTTTCAGGACAAATGAATAAAAGATGATAAGCCGTGTAGAACATGATTTGAATGATTATTACATTCCTTGTACTGCTAGTTGATGATGTGTCATTATTAATTAAGCTTCATGTTGTGGAAAGTAATCATGTTGCTATGGACCGTTTCTATTTCATATTATGATCTGTCATGCTGACAAGTTATAAATGTTGGGATTTATATCCATTCTGAATATGAGTTGGATTGCTTGCTATTTGATAATATTGTTCGGTATTATTATGTGTACTTCAGCTTCAGGACTGCAGGATGTGTTCCTGGTCCCACTAGTAGAGTGTCACAAAGTTAATGTTATTGTTATGTATTGATTCAAAATGCTTAGAACTTGACTTATTACTCATGCATTAGGATTTTTAATTTGAACTAAGAAGTATCTGTTGATTTGTTCATAGACATGCTTTAAAAGATGTTTCAAAGTTATAATTGGTTTAAGTGATTACCTTATCTGTTGGATCAGATTATCATTACAAGTTAGAAATGACTTATGATAGATCAATCTGCTAGACTTCTCAATATCTGCATGTTTCTGTTAAGTTTATTATACTTAATCTGATGATGATGCATGTACCTAGCTTGAGTGGGAGGTATCCACTCACTTGGGCTCTATATGAGTCTCATGAGGTTGTTTCAAATGTTTTTAGGTATAATTCTATCCAGCGGAGAGATCATGACAAGGAAAATATAAATAACATAATCTAGATAGATTAGAATGTCCATGTACTCTCTCTTTCCCGGGATGGGTTGTAGATTAAGTTTCTTCATCAATGTACATGTATCTGATGTAAACTGAACTGCATATGAGAACAAGATTTGATCCTAGATTTAATGGAGTTGAATATGATTGTGATATATGAATGTGGTGTCCTTGATGTGACATTGATTTATGAGTTTGTGAAGAAAGAAAAAGGAAAAATATATCTGTCTTTTTCATATATTGTTTAATCGCCTTTGTCGAGAATTCATTGTTTTATTTCAAAATTTGGGTTTAGGTGTGGGATTATCTCTAATGGTTGGTATTTATGCTGATCAAAAGAGTGGGTCCTGACATAAAGTGTGTAGCTAACCCCTATTTAAATTGTGAAATTATCGCATGACTACAAAATCTATATTCCCATTGATGAGGCTAATCTCTTAATATTGAATGTGTGCTTCTTGAATCCTCTTTGATAGATATTATTTCCCAATTTATTTATTGGGACATTGATAGAGAATATATGTCATATTGATATTTATTGTATCTTTAATCACTATATTGATTGACCACGTTATTGTTGGTACTTGAATCATGATTCAATTGAATTGAATTATCTTGCCTTCCTGATTTATTAAGCATGATAGATTTATTTGTCTAGTTGTATGTATTGTAGTGGAACCATCAAATGTTGACAAGGAGAGAGACCATCAAATGTTGACTCAGTGGAACCATTGGTTGTGGACCATCGGCCATGGAACCAGTGTGACCATCGACCATAGTCCAGTAGGACCATCATTTGTCAACAACATGTCAAAAAATAGATCCAAAACATCAAATAAACTATTGTTTGAGAGAGAGAAGAAAACCATTGGCTCGAACCACTTCAAAGAGCATTAATACCATCATTTCTCAAGGATAAGGAGGTCCAAAATAGAAACTAAGGGCGGGCCATCAGTTGGCACAAGGGGCCTAACCATCAGATCATGAACATGGCAGAGATAAGTTCAAAGTACTAAGGAAAATCCATTGTCAGTCACCTCAAGGAAACCCTCGGATCAAGGAAGAAAAAAACCATTGACTTCCACATGCATGCAAGGTCTAGGACTCCCACTTTCAAGGTAGAAACACGCACAAGGTATTAAGGGTTCATCCAAGAAGATTAACTACTCAAGAACTACCCCATAAGCTCAAACCCCAGGCAAAGTTAACATATTTCTACTTAGCATTATGTTTTAGAGAAATATCTTGTACATGCAAGTTAAGCATAAGCAATAAACATGGAGAGAGTTATATAACTCATCTCAAAGATGATGAAGAAGGTCCAAATAGTAAGGTAGCTCAAAGAAAGAGAGAATAAACCCTAGCTTCAAAAATCCACACGTCCAATATAATTCCTTCTCTAAGAACAAGCAAAACCTAAGTCAAGGAAGCAAGAAATAAGGTGTCCTTCAAGGTTTAGCACACGCTCCACCAAGAAACACCATGGATCCGACCAAGAAGGAAGAGAGAGAAGGTAGGACAACAAGGAAAACAAAGGGAAAGAGGAAGGTCTTACTTGATTAAGTCAAGAACAAGCTAAGGAATCTCTACAAGCTTGAAGAGAGGGTAGATATGAACCCTAGGTGCACATGCAAGCAAGATTATCCAATCTTCTTCTACCTTGAGCTCTTTTTTCTCTACCAAGCAAGAGGAAAGAGCTCCAAGCAACATGGAAGACAAAGAGGGTGAGGTAGGTGTATAAGGAACTCATTTTCATGCAAGGAGGGAGGTATATAAAGCTTATTGTGAAAGAGAAAGGAATGTATAGGTTTCAAGCTAAGCATGGCATGTGTCCAAAGTCAAAATGTCTCATCCATGCACAACTAGGTCAGCCATTGGTTGGTGCACTACACAAGTAGAACCATCGACCTAGGTTCCCCAAGAGGGAAAACCATCAGCCTTCAAGCATTAAGAGACCACCATAGGATCCCATCACCTAGAAGTAGACCATCAGATCCCATCATCCAAAGGAAAGATAATCAAGTTAGGGCATCTAGGTGAGGGAACCTAGCCCAAAACCCTAGGTTAGATGTCACCACTAAAACTAAGGTACAATAAGGTGCCCCAAGGTACAACTATATCAAACACGATATGAAAACATGTCAGGAATATTAATAATGTGAAAAATTGTAAGAAAACCCTAAATATGGGTAAATTGCATAAAAGTCCAAAACAAACACATATACAACAAAACCTACTCAAACAATGTCCAAACTGGAACAAACTTGAAACTTAGCTCCATCACATGATATCAAAACACATATCAAGGTTTGATTAAGGTTTTAAGCATCCAACTAAGTTAATTAAGCATCTTCATCCATAAATAGGTTAGGGGTTTTACAACAAATAAGATATATTAGGGTGATCAAACAATAGCTAAAGGTGTCACATGGCCGAAAAAGTCATATGCTAATAACCATCATATCCCCTTGGAGTTCCAAGTGAGGGGCAAGGTTTATCATAATGTATCACCATGGAAAGGGGTTCTCAGATTTGTTAAAGGGTAAGTTGGCACCAAAAAATATGGGGCCTTATCATATTGTTGCATGAGTTGGGAAGGTGACCTATAAGCTAGAGATACCACTTGAACTTCAAAGGCTACAAAACGTGTTTCATGTATCCATTTCAAGGAAGTGCCATATTGTAAATGAACAAACAATTAATCTAGTGGATATGTAATTTAATGATGACATATCTTATATGGAGGTCTAGTGTTGATCTTGGAGAAGCGTCTGAAAAAGTTGAGGAAGAAAGATATAATGCTAGTAAAAGTAATGTACCATCGCTACAATGTTGAAGAGGATACCTGGGAACTCAAGGAGGAGATGCACATGTAGTACCCAACCTTTTTCTACTATGATGTCATGGTCAAAATCTATATTAAGGGTGTATAGGGAGTATGCATGGCTTCCCATTTGTTGAGAACTGACAAATATCTTTTGTCCTTCCATCAATTTATGTGTGTGCCTAATTTTTCATCAGTTGAAGGCTGACAGAGTTGATCTTTCTGTCATCAGTAGAGGACCAGTGGAAGTGGTTCACTGTATGGCCTTCAATGTTTTCGTTGATTGTCTACCAACATAATAGTTGGCTGGAGAGGAGGTAGGTTTTTGTCATTTGAGTACTGATGGGAAGCATGCACCACGTGTACTGATGGTTGTGTAAGTGTGCTTGATGATGATTCTTTAAGGTGTACCTTCTGATGGTAATCTAAAGATCTTGCATCAACGATAATGACAAATGACTTTCCTAATTGCATATACTGATGAGATGTATGGATGTACATAATGTCAGGGTTTATCTATGATGAGACAACTGATCGATAAAGGGACAACATTCTGACTGATGACGTGATAATTTTCCCACTATACTCTTTCCTCTAGGGCTATTTATACCCCCTCATCTTCCCTTCTTGTCTTACTTGTGTAAGCTAAACCTTGAAGTGCTATTATAGAGTGAGATGACATCGGTTGATGGCAGTTGATGAGATTTTTTCCTTCATCAGTCTTTGCTTTAAAAGTCATTTATCCTTGTTCTCTTCTTTGATGACGTGCAACAGAAATCTGGTGACTTCTAGGCTTAGACCTGAGTAAGCTGACCCCTAATATTTGCGATCTTTGGTGCTTTTTTAAAATTTTGCTGTCTTAGACGTTTTCTAGGTGGTTTTTCTCTATAGTTTTGTCTATAGAGTCTTACACCCTATTCCACCTTCGATTTGCTTTATTAGTTGCCTTTGGACCAAGAAGTGGAGTTATAGAGCATATTTGTAGGAGAGGATCTTAGATCTAGGAGAGTTTGCCCTGACACCATCATTTGTCATGAAGTTTTGAGCTTGATAGTTGTACCTCATGTGCACACTTGTTTCTTCCCCTAATAAGCGAGTGATATAACATTTGACTCATTTATTGCCTTCTATATTTTGCATCTTGAAGATCTTGCCGTTGTATCCCTTAAAAATGCTAAAATATGATGTATTTATATACTTGATCCTAGATCGATGGGTTTACATCTTGCATGTTGGGGTTACATACCACAAATACCCCCTTTCTGTACGTGAAATATGATTATATGTTGCTCATTATGAAGATATAGTTTCATGTGGCAATAGAAGTTACATATTTCTTCCTTATTGCTGAAACTAATATGCATGTCTATAAGATGTTATTCCTTAAATTGTTTTTGCCCAATGTACACCTTGAGTACACATCTTTGGTTGTTTTTATTAATGTTATGTACTAAAATATGTAAAAAGGATCACTTTGAGGAAAAAGGATGGTTCCTAAGCATGTTTTCCTTATATCTGGATATGGGTACCGAAGGGTACAATAAATGATGGTTCTTATAGGAACCTATTTAATCCTAATTTTCTAGAAGACCGAGCTCATGTAAAATTCCTCCATGTGACTAAAGACATATTATCCATGCCTTTTTTGAGAAGTGAGGCCATGAAAGTTAAATGAATTATATCTTTTGAAGTTATTACTGTATAATTGCTTGCTTATTTCCTTTAACTATTTTATACTCTAATTGATGTATTCAAGAGCAATGAACCTTAATATCAAAGACAAACAAAAGTTGTAGAGCCTTAAGTCCATATATTTATTCCCTTGGGTTGTTATGTGGAGTCGTGAAATGAGTAGATCTTGTAGTAACATGGAATCATGAGAAGATGCTTAGATCCATATATTAGTGAATATATGGGGACACTTAGGATTGTTATCATATTTAAACTAACTTTAGACTTAGAAAAAGCCAACAGTTTGATGGAATTGTATGAGCAATGAGATGGAATATGACATGGAGAGCTTTTACGTTATTTTGGTGACGTAACCTTTGTATCGAGGGCAGACCTAAGAATGGTGGATTTTATTTTGATCATATATCCACGACAGACTAGCCAGAGGGCTCCCTAACTTTTGTTCACCTCTCTTTAACCTAAGATTATGTGGAGACATGTAAGGAATCTAGATATCCTTAGACCTTATATGTAGTGCTAGGATGGATTAATAGCATCTAGCTAGCTGGTTGAGTGGTATGCCTCAATCAACCCAGGGCATATAAAATATATCGTAGCCAAGTAGCATAACTATTTAGTTACTTTGGCCCTAAAATTGGTTGCACTATGAATTGACAATCTCTATTATAAGTGGTATGTATATGTTCTCTAACATTCTTATAGGATGCCTCGATATTAGAATGGATGGGTAAGTGTGTACTTCTTGGTACACAACTAGTTCATGTGCTTAATTTTATAAAAATTTTATTTACATAATCTATCTATTAAGTAATAGATGTTTCATATGTTATATCATATCACTTGGACTCAGGGTCTCCCATGTGGTTTTCCACACTTATCTAGGTGAGTGAATCAACTATCTCGATAGTGGAGGAGAGGATCAACAAGGAGGGGAGAAATGCTAAGTTCCAATGAGGGTGATGTTTATGTGAAGCTATCTTGGGGGTAGGTGATTTTTGTGTGATATCCTCCAGAGATAAAGTAGATAGGGATAGAGTCATAGTTGTCCCTAAATTCTTAGGTCTAGATGGGGATGTTTTGTGGTATCCTTTTTCCTACCTTGAGTTTTTCCATGGGTGCACAACCTCTAGAGTCATAGTTATAAGTGTTGTAAGATTCCTACATACATGCTCTATAGTAACACCACGTATGTAAAGCTTAATCATGTTTCATTTTGTTGAGATATTTTGAGTGCGTATGTTGCGTTTTTTGATGAGTAAAGTCTTTTAGTGACAACTATAATTTATCCTATGAACACTTGCATGGACCAGATGTTTAGTATATTGTTATCTGTGAAGTTTGGCAAAAAATTTAATCTATGATTGCTATATGGCTTATGTGTTTGATGATGTATGAAGGTTTTAAACTTGAGTTTGTTTTGAGTAATCTTGCTCTTGTGGCAAAGATGCATCACACACTTGGATTTGGAGTTGTGCTTGATTATTCCATAGATAAAATGTTTTTAATTGATTTGGTGGTGCAAAAGCATAACCACCGGGGCCCAACCAATGGTTGTTCATATTATTTTCACACCTTTATTTTTTACCTTTATGGGTAGGATAAACAATTCAAAAGATATGTTATATCATCTAAAATATTAATCAAGTATATCAAAATAAGTATACTCTTGGATAGACTTAATACCTTGAACTCATTTGATTGCCTAGAAGCAACGATTTTTTCCCACACCTCAGGATCTAGAATATGTACTTCTCAGTGACATGCTTCTTATTAGTTTTACTAGTTATATACTCCCTATTGTGGTTGAACTTCAAATCCCTTCACATCTTGCCAAACTATTGTAGCACCTTTTTACAATGCATTATTTCATCTTGGTCAAAATATCCCTACACTGAAGTATATATACTATTCAAAAATTGGCAAAAGAAATCATAATCCAAAACTGAAAAAGTTTATATTAATGAATATAACTAACAACTATGTCTAGCCATATGAGGTCTTCCATGGCATCTTAAACTTTATGCCAAGATTCTATATGTAATGGCACCTTGATATGCACTGTGATCCCTATATAGTTCTTAAATGTACTAGTGTTCTCCCTGATAGATGCTCATGTATCATCTAACTGAATGGACAACTTCTCCCCTTTGACCCTAATATTATGCATCCTACACATGATCATGGGACTTATAGTACCGCATGCAACATCACCACTACTAGAACCCTCAACAGCAACTCCCTCAACACTAACCTTCTTAACATTAACCTAATCTACATGCTCAAGCTTAGACTGCTCTTGGTCAAAGGCCATATTTATATCACAATTCAAAATAGTGTTAGAAACATTGTAAATTAAATACTTACTTTTCCCATTAATAATGATAGTCCAATTTTCTTTTATTGGGTAATCAATAGAAAATACTTACTTCATCTTTGATGCCATGATGAATGGCCCATCCTTCTTGCCAACATTTTCAAATTCACTAATATGAACCCCAACTCATCCACTACAACCCCAATATTGTTGTCTACCCAATGACACAAAAATATAGGAACTCTGAACTCTATGTAGTCAAATTCCCATATGTCTTCAATGACAAAGTAATGTGCCGTCTTAGCTTATCATGGACTCTTACCTTCTCACTAGCAACATATAATGAAGATGCTTGCAGAGTGACCCCATTGTTTTGGACTACATCATTGTCATCTTGATGTTTTGTGTGAAATGAAAATATATTTATGTCATACCCTTCGTATGATATGGTATCCATTTTTGGTTTAAAGGCAAGCCATTTGATGGTCTCAACAACATCATTTGGTATTTGAGATAGTTGATAGAAGACTTTATCTTCAAATAACCTAATAAACATCTGATTATGCTCTCAAGCAAGCCACATTGAGCTAGAACAAGGATATTTTCTGATAAAATTGGCGTCTTTGGTGGTATACATACCTACTATGTCAATTTACACAGAAGGTACAATTGTGTTGTTCCCATAAATCCCTACTAATTCCTTTCACTCGTGCTCCTAAAGTCCACTTGACACAATAAGTATCAATGTGATAAGACTCTAGATTGACATGAGTTTTATTGCTATTCAGAAAATCATTATAGAATTCCACTATCTCCCTAGCCATGTAACTCTCAATAATACTCCCTTCAGGCTGATAATGAATTCAAACACTACCTTAAAAACACTCATGTACATGTTAAAAAGATACATAAAATGTCCAAGATCTTCACTTCCCTTATTAAATGGATAACAAGATGAACCAAGATATCAAAAAAATGAAGGAGAAAAATACATCTCAATCTGGCACATGGTAACAATGACTTCTCTTTGCAACTTATCAAGATTGTTAGGATCTACCTTTTTTTGCATATTTCATTGAAGAAGAAACAAAGCCTTGTGATTGAGAACCTTACATGCTTAGACAATATAGATCGAACAACCATGTATAAAATTGGATGAACTAGGGTGTGACAATCATAAGATTTGAAACCTATTAACTTCATATCCTTCATTTATACCAATATATGGATATTGGGAGAGTATCCATGTGGTACCTTAACATTAACAAAGCACTCACCAAATGTTTTATTCTCATGTCTAGAAAAAGTGTAATAGGGAGGAGGTAAATATGTTTGTTGACCACTTATAACCTCTCATGTTAATTCTTTTCTTATACCAATTTCTCATAACTCTGTTATGGATTCGATGCCATCTTTAGTGTTTCCTGGTATATTCTATAGTGCACCATTGATGTTGTCATAGACATTTTTCTCAACATACATTACATATACACAATGCCTAATTGTCAAACAACTCCAATAGGAAAGATACCAGAATATTGACTCTTGTGGTATAAAACTTTTTCATATATGGGAATACTACATGGTCTCTTAAAAAATATATTGACAATGGGTTTTACACATCCTTCCCTGATCTAGGATTAAGTCCACTTTGATCCTCAGTTCAGCCACTAAATGCTTTGTGCAATCTTTACTAAGGATGTACTTGTGGGAGAGGTCTTCCATGACCAATATATACAACCTTTTCTCCATATTTTATTCATATTGAATCAATATTCCCTTCACCTACTGGTCATTCTTTTGATCCTTCCAACTATATCCAGACAATTCCTGTATGTTGGAAAGTCAATAGGCATGCAAAATAACATTCATGAAAATTAAAGGTATCTTCATGTGAAGCATTATAAGTCATAAAAACTTCTTTCTAGAGTTTCTTAAAGTCATCAATTAGAGGTTCAAGGTAAAGATCAATATTATTGCATGTTTTTTGGGTCCAGATATCAACATTGACACCATGCCATACTTACTGCTCATACACAACCAAGGAGGAAGATTGTATATAAGAACTATAACATCCCAAGTGATCTATTGACTGCTTAATGTACCACATGGATTCATTTTGTTAGCACAAAGTCCAAGTCTTAGATTGCTCACTTCTTTACCAAATTGATGGTACATTTATTCATCTTTCTTTCTTTCATTGTGGTGAATCAGGCGCATGTCATAGGACCCCATTTATTTTTGCCTTTCCCTCTGCATGCTAAGATAAATTTCACGCTTTCTCTGAATTAGTACATAAGTTTTGAAACTATGGTATTATAGGTAGATAGCACATCACTTTTTCCAGAGAGACATTCTTGAGCTTACCTAAAGTCGTCATGTTGTACCTTGAGTCCCCAGATTTGGAAAATATTGCAAATTGATACAATCCTTTTGAAATAACAAACAATCATTACAATATGCATGTATCTTCTTATCCTTCACTCCCATTGAGCATATAATTTTCTTTGCTTTGTATGTTGAGATTGGAAGCCCGTTTCCCTTAGGAAGATTTGTTTTTCAACAAATACAACACAAATGTGAAACTTTTTTTTCTCCAACTATTGTTAGCTTTTATGGTAACAATCTCAACACGACACTCAACCTCGTAAACTTAATACAACCTAAATATAATAATTTATCACCATAATGCATAATGTTTCTTTTTTCATCATGCAAAATGTTTTTGAATAAGGAAGTTGGATCAGTAAGGTTTACCCCTCAACTATCTAGCCTCACATCAACCACGCCATTCTGAATTGGTTCATTTACATAAATGTGACTCACCATTTCTTCTTCCACACAACATCCACTATCAAAATTTAATATCTGAACATAGGAATCTCTCCATGCCAGTACCATTATGTATAGCCTTAAATAATCTTATTACAAATGACATGACTTTTGATTTCCTGAACAATATCAACTTTAAAGTTAGTACCACAGTTCCTACATGAGAAATTGAACCTATCCAAAAATATTATATTCCTTTTCATATCTTATAAACTCATCAAGACCACTTCTAAACTATGGTGTGTAGTTAATTTAAATTGAACATCCAATGTTGATGCATTCTATAAAATATTTTAGAATATAATATGTTTAAACATTGAAAAAAGTTGAATATTTTACAAAAAATATTTTGAATACATATTGATGGGTGCACAACCTATCTAATGTGTGGTTATTGTGCATGCAAATAAACCTAGGTAAAAGTCCCTATATTTTTTACCTAAACTACATAGAATAATCACCACATGCAAGCGGATGGATCTTATCATATTATGGTTATAGGATTGAACCCAAATGACAATGTCTTTAAGGATCTTCTGATCAATATGGCCACACAAGAACTAGTGTTTCTCACAAGAGTTTGGTTCTATTTGATTAAATTAAGTTTGCAATAACTAAACGATTGGATTAAAGTTCTAGATTATCAAATGAGGGAAATACTAGGATGAATGGGTCTCACTAGCCCTACCTATTGGTCAGTCTCTCACTACATCATAACATGTATGAACCTGTTAAATTGAGACTGGGTAAATCTATCCTTTCTAAATTGAGATTTTTACAAACATATATTCTATAAGCTCGTTCTCACATTACCTAGAAATAATGTATCTATTGTATCGGGAAACACCTAACCCAATTTATCATCAAGGGCTAAAAGTGAATCAAATCAATATCCTTGGTCTTAAGTTTGGAGTTCTCTACACCTAAGTTCAGATAAACATGCATATAAGTCAACCAAACACATAAATAAGTAATAACTGGTACATTCAAAATGTAACATAGTCCACAAGAGTTTGATGATAATAACATAGATAAAAATAGGTAACATGGCTACTCCATGTACCCTAGAGAGGGGATTAATCACTTCTCACTTAAGTAACAAGTTAAACAATGTATAGAGAACAAAATTCCATAGTAAAAAAATTATATGGATGAACAACTGTGATGTGCATATGCTTGTCTTCTTGCTTTGGGATGTCTTGAGAGGAGCAGAGGCTGATCAAGCTACAAAATGGACAATCCAACAAGCTCTCTTTTGAGGTCAATCGAGATGTGAAACTAATGGTAGATCAAGCTCTCTTTTGGGTTTGATGGAGTCATTGAATAAATGGTTGATCAAGCTCTTTTTTGAGGCCAATCGAGCTGTGGAATGAACTATCAACCAAACTCTCTTTTAGTGTCTGATTGAGCTATGGATTTATTGAGATAGTGGTTGATTGAGGTAGAGGAGGTCAATTGATGTTACTCTCTTTTGAAGTCAATCACTCAGGTTGGAGTGAAAGTCATTTGATCTAATCTTTAGAGGTTGATCATTCAGGATAGAGTGAAGGTCATTTGATCTAATCTTTAGAGGTTGATCACTCTTTTAAGATCAATCAATCGAGATTGAAGGTCTATAGAGATCTCTTCTAAGGGTGATCAATTAAACTATGTTGTGGATGAATGCAAGGTGGATTTATGGATAGAGTTCTACATTCTCTAAGTGTCTTCTAATGATTTGAAGTGGAGGCAATGACCTACTATTTATAGGAGGTAGAGAGGAAGACCAACAACCTCCAAGGAAGCTGATGAGGCACCATTATAATGAATGCATCTGCTGAGTAAAGAGGAAGGGTCACCACTTTAGTTGGCAAGTGAAGGTCAATTAGTTGATGTCAATCAATGGATCTTGATTGGTGATAGTCAATTGCTGGATGGTCGATCAAGTTGATCGATTGGTAGACCTCAATCAAGCGGTTAATTGATGGTGAAAAACCAGTGAACCTTGATCATCATCTAGAGATCAACATGATAAGATCTATCAACATAGCTCAATTAGTGAGCTTGATTGTAAGAGGTCAATTGGTAGAGATCGATCAATTGAGCTTGACTGGGAGGTCAATTGTTGGAGCTTGATTGGGAGGTCGACGAATGAGGTCGATTGCTAGATCTCAATTAGAATGCATCAATTAGTATCTCTATCAATAACTCAATTGAGGTGTCAATCACGAGGTCGTTTGTTGGACTTGAGCCAAAAATGTTGATCGATCTACCTTCTAAACATGCCCAAAATCCATTTTGGGTTGGGGTGCTACCCCACACCTCACGGGAGGCATCCCCCTATTGACTCTCACTTGTTGAAGGGTACTGCAACCCGTAGGTCGCATTGGGATGGATGGCATAGATAGATAAACTCCAAACCTACAAAGGGAGCCAAGAAAAGTATTGAAACCCTTACAAATTAATATATATTATAAATAAAACTAAATTAAGCTATTTCTAAGGCAAAAACAAGAAACTAAAATGCAAAGCTAGACTAAAAATGTGATTAAAACTATGACGAATATGCATTCACAACTATCTCACTCTTAAACACTTAATCCCACTAGTAAATATATAATGTGTGTTTAGTTTTCAAGAATACTTTGACAACATTTCCCTAGTTCTCCAAGTACACCAATGTAGATGGGGGCATACTCACCTACATATATAATTAAAGAACCAATTAGGAAACGACTGTCGAAATAATATTTAGAACCAAACACACATTATACATGCACATCCTAAGTGAGATTTAGTGTTCGACATTACTCTCAAATTGGGGACTATCCATGATTTACTTTTAGTGAGTAGATCTTATCTAGGTTTCTAGGCCAACAAATTACATGTATTTAGAGTGCATATTGATGATTGTGTATCACCTATTCCATTATTGAACACTTTATCTCACTAGTAAGTGTACAATGTGTGTTTTATTTTCAAAAATATCTCGACCCAACAATTTTCCAAGCACACTGATGTTGATGGGAAAATACCCACCTACATATGTACTTAGAGAAAAATGTGGAGCTAATTGTAGAAATATACTTGAAAATGACACACATCATACACTCACATCCTAAGTGAGATAAAGTGTTCAAGAACAATCTCGAATCAGGAACTGTCCAAAATATACTTCTAATGAGTCAAATTTGAATGGGTTTCTAGGAAAACGAAATACATGTATCTAGAATGCATATTGATGAATGTGTAACACCTATGCATTCATGAACACCCAAACTCACTAGTAAGTGCATAATGTGTGCTCAATTTTTAAGAGTATTCTGGTAGTATTTCCCCATAATTGTCCAAGTACACCGATGTAGATGGGAAAATACCTACCAACATATATACTCAGAGAACAAAAGGGGAAATACTATTGAAATATCTTAAAAACCAAACATAGATTATACACTCACATCATGAGTGAGATTAAGTGTTCAAGAATATTACCAAACTGAGATTGTCCAATGTTTACTCCTAATAAGTACATCTAGGATAGGTTTCTAGGCAAACATAGTTTTGGTTAGCATGTCTATAATGAAGTCTAAATTAATTTAATTTAAGGAAACTCATATTAATTTTATTGTAATCCTAGGCATGATTCATATCTATTTAGGCAAATTCATATCAAATTAGGTAAATTCGTATCAATGTGTAACTCATAAAAAGTCAATAAACAGATTATACAATAATGCATTCAACAAACATTTATATAACAATGCACTCAACAAGCAATTGTAACTAGATAAAGAGTGGATATATTGCTCAAAATCAACAAACTAAACATGCTTTTTCCTAGACAAAGCAACAAGTGAGGTATATAAGGAGAAGAAGGACCTCAAGATGATGGCTAACATCTCCTCTAGTATAGACAACAAGCAGTGACAATGTGTAGCAGGGGTAGAGTAGTGACAAAAAGTAGTAAGGGCAAAGGGAAAATAGAGTTAGCTCTTCATCCATGACAAAGGGTGAGTAGGCATAGGCTGCGTATGAGAGAAACAATAGTGGCTTGAGAAGAAGCACCTCACCCATGGCAATAATAAGCTCAAGAGGGTCCATAGAGAGCGGTAGTAGCTTGAGGAGTGACCACGGCGATAAGAAAAAGGGTGAGAAGAGGGAGCAATGGTAGAGGGTTTAGGAGAAATTAGTGACCACTAATATGGAGTGTGGGAGGAGAAGTGGCAGCTTGAGCTCTAGCGCCAGTGAAGGGTGCAATGTTGCCTTGAGTCAGAGTAAGTGGCAATGAGCTTAAGAAGGATTTAGTTCAGCGATCTCTGAAGGGTGATGATGAGCTTAGGGGGGTCGAGGGCTTAATGACTTGAGAGAGAAAATTAGGGAAAGAAAACATCTTATGGGTGTTATTAGTAGGTCTACAACGCTTGTTTTGGAGAAACACCAAGGATGTAGCCAAAATAACACTATTATAGAGCCAGAATCACAACCCCATGAACCAATGAACACTAAAGATAACATGTGGAAGCATGGATTTCATAGCAGGCATAAACAAATAACAAGATGCAACCACCAAAATAGTCTCAACATTCAACATATATATTAATAACAACATCCTTTATTACAAGATTTCAATTACATACCAAAAAGTGCAATTATACAAGTATGTTCATGTACACTATACAAGATCTTACAACAAGTCCACATGGAAACATGCTTACAGAAAACTCCCAAACTATATTTAAACCTAAAACATATGAGAAACAAGCTAGTTAACAGACAAAGTGTTGAGTACATGGAAAAATATACATGTATCTAAGGTTTTCATAATTTTAAAAAGATTTGCAGAAGTAAACAACCAAGGATAAATGAGCTAAGTACTTAAAAAAATAAGAACCATTGTTTTAATACTCCATTATACAAAAATAAATTATGTATCATAAGGCATTTGACCAACTTCCCAATGGAAGGGGTTCGTAAGGGTGCTTAAGGCTTTATGACATTAGCAAACCTTATTTATCAACATGGTCCACCCTAAGTTCACAACTCAAGTAGGAAGCCCAACCTTATGTCCTTACCCTGAGAATATAGGTAGGTGCACAAGGTTTGTACAATGTAAATCTAGTTTATCTGTGCAAGTTATAAAATAAATGAGGCAATGCATCAAGTACAATATATGATACTATATACCAATATTTGAACAAGTAAATAAGTATACATACATATCAAGGTTCAAGCAAGAAAACCATATCATATAATTATTTAAAGACCATACCTAATTTAGAGATTCTATTCTAAACTTATACTTGATCATTTAGTCACAAGAAACACCTAATTAAGAACAAGATCGCATACATGCAATAGATAATCATTACTATCACTAAATAGCTCCATTTTAAAGGTTTTGTCTAAGTTATGTACAAATTTTCTTATTAGTTGATTTGATGATATTTTACTGATTCAAACTCCATCATGAAAGTGTGGTTCAACTTTCAAGGCATTTATTGTTACATCTATTTTATATGATTATTTTAAGGTTCATGTCACTTATGTACATTTTAGGGTCATAAGACTCAAAATAGAGAAAACAAGATTAAGGATGATCAAGACATAGTAACCAAGCATAAAATATGGTTCAGTATAGTAAGATTAGGACATAATAAGCACACATACATACATACATATATATTATATATATATATATATATATATATATATATATATATATATATATATATATATCAAGATTGATGTACCGAAGGTCTAGGCATCATATACCCATCATTGAGTTCAACATTCCCACTAACATGTGCATAACATCATCGTTCATTCATATAACTAGGGGTCAACATATGAACTATGTTGGACATCTACATCAAGTGATCATAGGGTAACATGTTTCTTGAATTGGAATGGGAGGACATAATATTTGGGACCTATATCAAGATTAGGGCACAAGCAATACAAGTAAGACGCATATGCCATATTAGGTCATAAAGGTGAGGGGTGGGGTGCGCGATGAGTCACATGTAACATAATAACACAAAGGACTAAGATCGGGATCATTATGATCTCTATAAGTCATAAAACCACTGATTTCAATAACATAAAGGGGTTTGATGTAATAGAAGACCAAAATTCCACATTTGATTTAGTTATCATCGTGTATCATCAAGAGAATTTACATTCATGCATACTTAGTGTAATATGGAACAACCACAACAAAGGGGGATTAGGGGATGGTCCTTTGTCTCATGGAGGGTTATTAGTTACTAATTTCAAGGTTGGTAAGGCACTTGGTGTCATTTGAAAGAAAGATTAGTATTTTAGGGAAAAACCTATAGCTATGCAAAACATTAGATATGTGCAAGTGGATCCATGCATGAGAAATAGGGGTGACTATAACACTCATTTAGTTCAAAAGGTGTGTAAAAGTTACTATTTCGAGGATTAGATAGTATATTTATTAATAAATATTCAACTGTTATCATCAACATACATCAGAGGAAATCAACAAGACTGAAGTTAACATCTTTTAGAAAAAAATGAAACAATCAATGGACTTAGGGTCTAAAACCTAGTTTGATTTTTAGACATTTTTGATATGATCAAAGAGATATATTATTTTGCTATATTTGGACTTAGGGTGAGAGAGTTATGCATTTTACAAGAATAACATCAAGAATTATAGGAAATGATCAGGGTGTTACATGACTATTTGTCATGAGATCGTTGTCATTTGCTGCCAAGTCAATGGCGAGCTTCCCATCCAATTGGGTTCACCTATGATGGGAAGCCCCTGGGCCATGTGGTACCTAATGATTGAGCCACCCCCGGAGCTTGGTTGCTTGCCTCGCCTGGTTGCCTACGCCATCTCCAACTGCAATCGTGTGGTTGCGAGCCTTTGTTCACCACCTTGCCTTGTCTTTGCCAGTCACACGCTGGCTCCCACCCCCAGTGGTGCTACTTCACTGGTGGTTTCCCATGCATGGACGAGGAAGGTGGAGAAGGGCATGCGATGGTAGAAAATCTTGCTAGTCAGCCTCCCCGAGTCTATGTAAATCCCAGGATGGGCTCACCTTAGCATGAGGAAGCCCAAGGTGGCAACTCCAGAACAATAGAGATGGTTGGTTCCATTGAAGTAGAAAGGATGTGGAGGAGTGAAGAATGGAGTCCCAAGGCATTAAAAGAAGTGGAAACAAGGGGAAAACAATGGGGAAGGGAAAACAATGAAAAAATGGAGAGTTTTTGCTAGTCAATTGCTCAAAAGAGGTGAGAATGGAGCATATTAACTGCTCCAAAAGCACTTTGTACGATCCAAGGTAGAATACAACCAAGGACCTTTGGTTCTTGGATCCATGGTATCAACTAAGAAAGGGGGACACATTAGGGTTTGGGGAGATTAGGTGGAGGCTGGGCCACGCCCCCTCCCTACCCCTAATGGGCTTGCGATTGGTCGACCCATCAAACCCAACAAGATCAGAATTCGAGCTAAATCGAAAAGGCAATTTCAAAATTTCATAACTTGGGATATGTAAGTCTGATTGAGGTAATCTATGCACCATTGAATTCACAATTGTATCCCTCTACAACACAAGTTACACTAGAAATAAAGAAGGGAATAATGATGATTATTCAATTTTAGTTGCAATATGATGATACATCAAAGCATGAAACCTGGTTCAATACTCAATTTAAGTCTCATATTATAAAATTAACCATTAATGTGACCAAATTGGAGTATCACGACAGTCAAACTACAAAATTGATATCTAGTTTAGCATAAATGTTACAATAAGAGAGAAAAAGAGTATGTTAGAAGAGAGATAAAGTCATGTTGTCACATCCTTCCCTCCCTTATTAGAAATTTTTTTCCTTGAAATTCATCCAAGCTTATAGTTAAAGGTCAACGCTAATATCCATTTTGTGCAGGCAACCGATGTTAGGCGTCAAAGTAGACAACACCATGGGGTGCACACCTAGGTTGTTTTCTTATGTTACATAATATCAAAGGTGCACCCATCTTGATTCATAGGTTTGAGCAATAACTAGTGTGTCTGCATAATATGTCATCTTGTTATGCACTAGGATTTACATCCCTCATCTCCATATCATTAGTTTTTTTATTCATATACTCATACAAGCTCAAGGTGTGTAATCAAATACTTACCATCACATTCATTATCATGACTTTTTTGAAGACAAATTATTATTATAAAAGAATTAGGGTTATAGAGAGTCATATAAATAGCCTTGTCTCAAGGTATGATGTACCAGAGACACAACATAACACAAAGTAAACTAATGCTAATGGTCATGAGTAGAGGAAGTCGATTTGGCTAATACAAGAGAAAACATATAATAAAAAATGCCACGAATGCTCCCCCTCAAGCTGATGAGTACACGTCATGTGTTCCCATAAAGCCACACATATAGGAGAAGGATGAAGGTGGAAGAGGCTTGGTGAAGATATCAACAACCCATTCTCTAGTCTTTATATATGGTGTAATGCTCTTCTTCTCATGAATTAGGTCTCTTACAAAGTGGAAGTCCATGTCAATGTGCCTAGTATGTTCATGAAAAAATAGATTATGAGCTATATGAATATCCACTTGATTATCACACTTGTGAGTTGCTATAGAAGAGAGAGGGAAACCTAATTCTCAAAGAATAGATGTCACTGATTGAATGTCACAATAGGTGTATGCCATGGTGTGATACTCTGCCTGAATACTAGAATGAGCCAAAATAGGCTACTTTTACTCTGATAACTGACGAGAAGACCCCCCCAAGAGAACACAGAAACCAAAATGGATCTCTTATTATTCACATCTCCAACCCAATTAACATTTGCATAGCAGATCAAAGAGATATTGTTGACTCAAGGTATAAATTGACTAAGCCCTTGTTTTGATGATGACTAACCATTCCACTTATTTGTGTCTAATGTTTCTACTTGAGTGATTTCATATTAGATAAGAGACGCTCAAAATGCCTAAACTTGCGCATCCTACTTGGAGAAATCAACTCATAAATGCATAAAGATAAAGATTGAGGAATAAATAGTTTTATGCATAGATATTTGATGTAAATCACTTATAATGATTTTATGACATGTAATTAAGCTTAATAAAAGTTCAATAAAATCATTTTGAATACATATATACTTTTTCAACATTTTTCAAAAGTGATTACAGACTGCCCTGTCGACTGGGTTTGTCCTGGTGATAACTCATCCGAAAACCACTCTAGATCTTGGCAATGTCCAGGGTCGATTGAGGCCGAGTTTGTCCTAGTGGAAACTCGACCAACACCCTACACTTTGAATTATCATATAGTACCATTGGTTGAGTTAGCCAAAGGATAACTCAACCGACAACACTATACAACAAAGTACAAAAAATGTTTCTAGCCATTGTAATGTTGTAAAACTTAAAAATATATCTGTTAAAACACCCAAAAAGGTTAGAGTTCTATCCTAAATGTCTCTACTGACTAGTAGGCAACCTCAACTATAAATAAGACCCTTGGTCTTCATCACATGGTTAACCAAGCACTATGAAGGTCCCTGTATTATAGTTAGAGAGATTTGCCTCCCAAGAGCCTCCATCCACTCTTATGAGCTTAATCACTTGCTACATCCACTAGGGTGAGTAGTAGATTTGTAAGAGAGCTAATCCTACATGTATATCTTGTGAGGGTCTCACTTTCTCCACCTCTCAATCTCTCTTTCTACTATGAAGATGAAGATTCTCTCTCTTGGCTAAGAGAGGTGAAGAAGAAGAAGGGAAGGCGTCCCTTGGTGAAAGCTTCTCCTTGGTGAAGGTGAAGTCAAAAGCGAAAAATTCAAGATAAAAGTGGGTAAATCCTTGAAGGTAGAAAACTTATTGAAAGAGTGGATAAGTCCTTGGAGAAGGCCAAAGACTCGTTGTAAGAGTAGGTAATGCCTTATTAAGGTAGAGGACTCTTGGTCATAGATATGTAAGTCCTTTGTAAGGCTATTGGCTCCCTTACTGTTAAAGGGAAGACAGGATACCCTTGACATTGAAAAGGGAGGTCTTATGTTGTAACTCTTATAATGGAATATAAGAGTGAGGCAATGTTGAAAATCTTAGAGGTTGACCACTCTAGGTAGTGGATGTACATATCCCAATTTGGAGGTTGAAGCCACTATAAATAACTTGTGTTGTCTTGTGCTTATTCAATCTCTCTCCCTTGCTATGCATGTTTAGTTGCACTCAAAGTTCATACTTGTAATATTATCTTAAAAATATCTTGAAGGTCTAATAAATTTTATTTAAGTGGTTTTATCTCTATACACCCCGTCTATAACCTATTATAGATCCAACAATTGGTATTAGAGTAGGTCTTCTCCAAGTAACATTTCCTCAAGTAGGAGAAGATGGGTGATTATCAAGGTGGGAGATACTACATCAATATTCTAATCTTTGATGGGAGCAACTTCCTCTATTAGAAGATAAGAATACAATTATACATCCAAGGATCAAGTCTTGAGTTACAGAAAATAGTGGATAGCTGAAATGTACTCAAGGCTCAACACCATTATAACTTGTTATCCTAGGTCATCCTATGGATCAAGGAATAGGGGTGTAAATGGTGCGGGTACGGTGTAGGTCTGGCCATACCCATACCCATACCCATCTAATTTTGCGGGTCCGATTCCGGTTCTAGACCCGCATAATACAAAACCTGGACCCGCACCATACCCGTACCCGCAATAATAGCGGGTATGCGGGTAAGCAGTTCTATAAAACAAAAAATATTATGTAAGAGAAATGACTATGATATATATATTTAACACAACAAGATATTGTTATCATATAGTATATTAACATGTAATAGTTATATTAGACAATGTTGTATTCTACACAATAACATTAATTGAGTAATTGTTTACCTATTTGTAGTCATGATCATAACATTTAATTTATGTAGAAAGTAATGTAAATTAGTAGACATTTTGATTTTAAGTTTACATATGATGTTCATTATTGTAACTAGAATAGTTAATTCTTAATTATATGACTAGTCTCAACCTTATTGTGGTTAGAGTAGGATATAATCTCAATAATTATATTAGTTAGACTAGTAAAGTATGATATATATAACACATTATCTTAGTAGTTAGTTATGTATAGCGGGTACACGGGTCTAGCGGGTCTGGGTCCAAGCATACCCATTATTGGACCCGCTTATATGCGGGTCCAAGGGTATACGGGTCCAAGGGTATGCGGGTATAAAAAATTAGACCCACGATGGGTTTTTTAAGGATCCGTATTTGCAGGTCCGCGGGTCTACCCGTACCCATTTACAGCCCTATCAAGGAAAGATAGACTCAAAGATCCTTAGGTCTCTTCCCAAACGATGGAAAATAAAGGTGACTACCATTGAAGAAACAAAGTCTCTTGGTGAAATTTCTATGGAACAACTTAGGAAATCTACAAGCTTTTGAAGTGAAACTTGACAAGTAGGAGGAAGAAGAAGAAAGAGAAGAAGAGAAAGAAGAAGGTGAAGATCAAGCCCAATTTGAAACTATTATTAGCCAAGCTTCTCCATCCTCTCAAGTTGAAGAAGATGCCATGTACTCTGAAGGTAAACTTTACAAACACAAGTTTTCTTCCTCCACCTAGTACTTCAAATGTGGAAAAAAGGGCCACTTCAAGGAAGATTGTCCACAAGGCAAAAAGACCCATCATCACAAGAGAAGAGAGGAGAAGCATAAGTAGAAGGAGAAATGACACAAAAGCTCTAGTGACTCCTCCAACTCAAGCTCAAGTGAAGTTTCTAGTGGAGGATCTAGTTCAAGCTCTAGCAAAATTGGAGAATGCCAATTTGCTCTCATGACAAGTTCAAATGAAGATTCAAATGAGGTAAATGTAAACTTTTTAGATAAAGAATCCTAAACGATCACTATTCTTACTACTCGTGCATCTCTTAAGTCTACTAAACATAAAAAATGCTTGCTAACATTGTTTAGAACTTGCATGAAGAAAAAGATGAGCTTGAACATGCTAACATTTGATTGGAAGATGATGTTAATGTTGCCCTTTTTTTTCCTACACCCTAAATTGAAATTCAATAGTGTTGAGACAGAAAACAATGCAAATCTTAAACAAGTAGATGCTTTTGAACTTGATAATACTAGCTTGCTTGATAAGATTATATATTTAGAATCTCAACCTCTTATGCCTAGTTGTAATGAAGAACATATTAAAATTATGAATTCTCTTATGCTTGATATTAATGCTCTCAGAACTGAAAAAGAAGACAAAGACTTTGTTATGCAAGGACTATAATATGAAAATAGTGTCTATCTTTCTAAGATTACTTTACTTGAAAAAAAATGCTTCCTTACTTGCTAAAACCAATATCCTTGAATCTTATTCTAGCTCTACTAGTAGAGAGAATTGTGTTGTTACTCTTCATATTAAAAAAGATTCTTATATGACCAAAACTCTTTGCTTAGAAACTGATCTTTTACATATTAGAGATGATATGAATCAATTGTCTTCTACTATTACTTCTCTTATGCATGATAGTCATAGTTTGAGATCCTTTTTGTAAAGATTCTTAGATTGTAAAAAGAATCTTACTGATATATCACACCATACTACTAAACGAATTGATAGACATAGAACATGCTTGCTTACTAAAATTTACTTTACTCTATTATTTAAGCCACAATTAATTAAGTATCAAATTCTACTCATAAATATCATGGCGGGCCGTCGACAATATTGTCTTTGGTGAGAACATAGAGGCTGATTGGCTGCTGTTTTATGACTCCTCACATGTGTCCACAAATCTTGATTTTGTGGTGCAACAACTCAAGAAGATAAATCCAATTGCCTAGAACAGCAGGTTGGCATGATAAAAAAATAACATCTGCATAAAGTGGTAAGTATCTGTGTCCGAAACTGAGACGAGATTTTTGATTGAAAAAGCATAAAATGGTGGACAACAAGTCGGACCATCTTAATGTAAGATTGGACCGTACCGCACCACTCTAAAATAAGACTAAACCGAGAACATACTATGTAGCGTAATCATGTATGTATTGCAACATACTATAATAGTAAAATTTATTTATGTAAAGTATTCATAACATTTTTTATAGAAGTTCATTTATATATATAAATAAATTTGCATACAAAATCACATGCTAATCGATCAGTATGTAAACTACTCTTAACATTAATATGACATTAATTTTAAATATATACTCTCTTAGTCTTTGCATTTTTTTTTTAATTTTAACTTAAATGTTTATGAATATAAACATATTTTGTTCATAAACCGGCCTGATCAGTTTTTAACCGAATTGGAAGGAAAATTGAATTTCTAAAATTTATAGATCCTAAAATGAACTGACCTCCTAACCGTCCAAAATAAGACCGGATGGAGTGAACCGATCAGGTTGGTCTAGCAGTCTTGACCGGTATTTGGTTGCCATACATGTGGATACGCCAGTTTTGCGTGATTTAAAATCTCAATAGAAATACTAGCGCAAATGCTGATAAGCATTTAGTCTGCCTTGTTGGTTATGATGGAGGCCAAACGACAAAAAATGACATTACTTGACTCATAGGCACACGCTAAGGCCCAGCTACGTTTTAAATTTAATTTACAATTTAGACATTATTTTTGCGTTATTAAATGTTACATTTGCAAAAGTGCAGTTTGATTTATGTACTCATTCTAACTTGAAGGCCATAGGAAAACTGTATTCAATTTCGCGTTACTTTTTAAATGAAAGCCGTCCTTTCAACTCCAGCTACGCAAGTAAAGAAAGTATTCGCCAAGAAAGTGCAAATAACATCCGACGTTATAAAAGTAAAGTGCAAACGACATCTATACCTTCCTTGTGTTGAGCAAAGTTGATAAGATGTTGCTTAAACAGGCTTTATACTCTCACTTGCCGATGTGCCCCCTGCCTGCAGTTCATACCTTGCCTAAATATATTTGAGCAGGTGAGTAATGCTGGATCGAGCACCAGCTGTGTGAGTGAGCGCATAACTCAGTCCCCATCTTACCGCCTGCAGAGATCTGAGAAACATTGAGGTAAGCTTCGTATAACAGCAGTTTTGTCTTGTCACGTTATAATTATCATTTCACCCCCGAAGAAATGCTTTTTTCGTATTTAACATCTGACCGATGTGCTTATATATATATATATATATATATATATATATATATATATATATATATATGGCTGTTTGTTTAATACCCGCCGGGTAACTTTGTTTGACTACCCGTGCCTGGAAACACGGTGACACATTTTGTAAATAGCAACACGCTGACGATGGCTGGTCCTGGCTTTCGCTAGCGGCAGCTGGTGTTGCTGCCTTCTGTACTCCTCGAACGCGTAGTCGTCCACCGTCGCCCCCCTCCTGTGGCTATTCTGCCGCTGATATCCACCGCCTCCAAGCTCCAGGGTCGACGGCGCCCACAGCCCGTCCGCTGACATTCGCTGCAGCTGGTGCCGATACTGGCTATCGCGGTCGTACCCGCCGCCGAAGTTGGTCACGGGCTGGTCCTCCGAGATCCGGGCCGCGGCGACGATGGCGGCAGCGGCTGCCCCTGCGGCAGCGGAGTCCGACGGGGACAGGGAATGGTAGCGGCGGCTGCTCTTCCGGCGCTTGATGGCGCGGTACACGAAAGGGATCAGGCCTTCTGCCATCGTCACAGTCACCTATCTGGTGCTGAGATCCCCTTTTACAGAGATCCTCTGGCCCTCCTCCACTTCCTCCTATCTTCCAGATCGCCAATCCCCTCCCGAGATCAGATCCGATGGAAAACGTGCGCTCCTCTGTCGTAGCTTAGGCCTTGGGTAGCTTCAGCCCGCCTCACAGCAGATGCAGCTTCTAACTCCGTCGAATGGATGGTTCGGTGACGCCAACTAGACTGTGTGGAGGAAAATGACATGGATGCTTGTTATAACATGGTGAGCCCTTGCAATCCACCAGACAATTAACTAATATGTTGTTTATAAACTCAAAAGACCCGAAATACACCTCATGATGACATCGGTGGATCTCCAAAACATAACTACTTGGATGTAACAGCTCAGTTTGGACTGAAAACTTATTATGTCATCAAAAACATATAATAGTCAGTGATGCTGTTGAGATCATCAGTAGTGGGAATGCAATCCATGATGGTCAGAACACAGAGGGGGCGGACGGAGATATACCTGTTGTCACAGCTGCTGTTACTAATATTAATAGTTCGAAAGCAAAATCCCCTGTGATCCAGGTTACTCCTCCTTCTCCCGAATGGAAATACATAAGAGAAAATCAAATCTCCTCCAAGAGTAGTACCTAAGCCGATATCTGGGGTTAAAAATATTCTTATGTCGCCTAATAAGTGTTGGGTTTTTGTGGAGAAAACATGCGCGGCGGAAGCGATAAATCCACGCAACCCGTAACAGGATCTCGTCGATAACAGCGTATTCGGAAATAGGTTTGCGGGATATACCTTATCGCGGAGCAAGTCCGGCGATGTCCCGCTGCACGACGGTGCAACACTGCTTGTCAAACACGGACGGATCTTCTCTCCCGTTCGCTGTCGCAGGTTGATCCGGCAATGCTCCTCTGCGGCAGTGATGTACGTTGCTCGCAGCACGTACAGGTGGTCGTCGACGTCCTCCGAACGCAGGCGTCAAGGCGTCTGCGTCTCTACTTCGTCCACGCGGATGGACGGAACTCCACGTCGCGCTTCTCAAGCCGGCGGGAAGGAGCGTGTCTCTGCGGCGGCGTGCTAGCGCCGCGTTGCTCTCCTTTCTCTCCTAAGGACGACGACGGCTAGGTTTTGTACGTGAGAATAACCTAAAAGCGTCTCTCTATATCTTATATAGATATTGGCCGTCTATCCTCCTTTAAATAGGATAAGAAGAGAAGTAGGGTTTCCTAAACCCATCGGTAAACAGAAACGTTGCGTTAATTAAAACGCTCGTGGATTAATTAGAATATTTCGGAATTCATTAATTAACCAAATAATCGCATTAATTGATTAATTAATATCCGACTCCATGCAATCGCTTGGGATGGCTCTACGGGCATACATATACCAACAGACTCCCACTTGCACTTAGAGCCAGTCACTCCAATATTATTCTAATCGATTACATAAACATTTTAGTAATCAATGTGATTCGAAGCAATTTCAATCAAATCCACAATTATACTCCTATTCCAACACATCCTGTGCGTGTGATCCGGTAGGCTCCAAATTACGTTGGCAGTGATATCTATAATCATATTATGATTTCACAAGCAATGATTGATATCTAGCAAGACTTCATTGCTACCCAAGTAATTGGAGAAGTTGGAGAACAACTTAACCTATCATACATGACTGGTGTTACAGTGATTGTACAGTTCCTTTGTCGCTGATATCCGGATTGAACTCAAGTCATGGAATTGTTATCCTCTTCAATGTTCAATCCATGTTCCTTGAACTAGAGCAGACTGTCTGAGATATATGTAAGCTCAATATCACATATTGACTCACATCAGCATGGCCATGCATTTCTCAGTCTCGCTTATCAAGTGGCCGGAATATCAAACTCCCGTAGGAAGGACAAATTCCATCTACATCACTCACAGTCATCCCCATGTGTCATAGTGCACCCAAGCACCATCTTTATAGCAATCCTTATTCAGGACCACGATGGATGATGTCAAAGTACACCAAACGTCATGTGATAAGTGTAGTGACTTCAGGTCTAAGAACCACAATCACCACCATCATTATGAGATGTGACTCTAACTACCAATCATGGTATCCATGTGTCACTCTCAAGGTGGGTCTATCCGATACACTGTTCTCTAACAAGTATCTATGTATTTGGTTTGATATCTCCATATCATGGATAATGAGATTCTTCCATCAACCAACATACATTCTAATCTTATGTGTTATTGATGTCTATGGATATTTCCACAATAACAACCGATTAGGGACAGAACAAGAATACATACTCTTAGCATACATATGATCTCACTGTTCAGGTCATCAACCCGAAGACATATGTCATTGAGTATATTATTCTATAGACATCTATAAGTTTTATGGTCATCTCACAATATAAAACACAAACATATAGATTGGAAACTTGCCTTTATTGATATGATCAATGTAGTATTACAAATCGTTTACATAGTATCCCATTACAATCATCGAATGATAGTCTCTATGGGCATACATACCAACAGATTCCCACTTGCACTTATACCCAATCACCCATGAATCTCAATCCAAGTGATCGAACATGCCCGTCATGTTTCTGCTGTGAAAGTGCTTTTGTGAGCGGGTCAGCCACATTGCTTTCTGTAGGTACTCTACAAATCTTCACATCTCCTCGTTGTACGATCTCTCGTATGAGATGGAACCGCCGTAGAATATGTTTGGAACGTTGGTGCGATCTTGGTTCTTTAGCTTGTGCAATTGCTCCATTGTTGTCGCAAAACAACTCAATTGCATCACCAGCGCTTGGAACCACTCCAAGTTCAGAAATGAACTTCTTGATCCACACAGCTTCCTTTGCAGCATTAGATGCGGCAATATATTCGGCCTCTGTTGTAGAATCTGCAACCGTCTCTTGCTTGGAACTCTTCCAGCTCACAGCTCCGTTGTTCAGGCAAAACACAAATCCAGATTGCGATCTGTAGTCATCTTTGTCAGTTTGGAAGCTAGCATCGGTGTAACCCTTTACTACGAGCTCTTCCTCACCACCGTATACCAAGAATTGATCCTTAGTCCTTCTCAAGTACTTTAGGATGTTCTTTACGGCTGTCCAGTGACATTCACCTGGATCTGACTGATACCGGCTCGTCATGCTCAAAGCATACGATACATCAGGACGAGTACATAACATCGCGTACATGATAGATCCAATTGCTGATGCATATGGAATCTTACTCATGCGTGCCCGTTCATCACATGAACTAGGACATTGGGATTTAGAGATTGTAACCCCATGGGACATGGGCAAGTTACCTCTCTTAGAACCCTCCATGCTAAACCTCTTTAGCACCTTGTCAATGTATGTGCTCTGGCTTAGGCCTAGAAGCCTTCTAGATCTATCTCTATAGATCTTGATCCCTAGTATATAGGATGCTTCACCTAAATCCTTCATAGAGAAAGTCTTCCCTAGCCAACCTTTTACTGTCTGAAGAGTAGGGATGTCATTTCCCATTAATAGTATGTCATCCACATACAATATGAGAAATACAACTGTGCTCCCACTAACCTTTTTGTAAACACAAGGTTCATCTTCATTTTGACTAAAGCCAAACTTTTTGACTACTTCATCAAAACGTAGATTCCAGCTCCGAGATGCTTGCTTCAATCCATAGATTGACCTTTGTAGCTTATAGACTTTATTGGCTTCCTTTGGATTGATAAAACCCTCAGGTTGTGTCATGTACACATCCTCGAGTAAATTCCCATTAAGGAATGCTGTTTTAACATCCATCTGCCAAATCTCATAGTCATGATAAGCTGCAATGGCAAGCATGATCCTGATGGATTTAACCATGGCAACTGGTGAGAAGGTCTCATCATAATCAACACCTTGAATTTGACGGAATCCTTTCGCAACCAATCTACCTTTATAGGTTTGAACATTTCCATCCATGTCAGTCTTCTTCTTGAAGACCCACTTGCACCCTATGGGTCTTACCCCTTCGGGTGGATCCACCAAGGTCCATACCTTGTTGGTGTACATGGATTCCATCTCAGATCTCATGGCTTTGAGCCATTTCTCAGATTCTGGTCCCTTAGTAGCTTCTAGATAGGAAGTTGGCTCATCTGCTATGCCCAATTCGTCACTGTCTTGAGTTACGAGAAATCCAAATCTCTCAGGCTCAATTCATGTCCTACTAGACCTACGAGGTTCCTGTGTTACATTTGGAACTTGAAATTCCACAACAACTTGTGAGTCCTCATGTTCCTTATGTACCTCCTCAGGTTCTCTACTTTCTTGTTGGTCTCGAACTTCTTCGAACTCTACATTCCTCCCACTAATTCCTTTGGAAATAAATTCCTTTTCAAGAAATACAGCAGTCCTAGCAACAAACACTTTGTTGTCAGTTGGTGTGTAGAAGTAGTATCCCCGAGTTTCCTTGGGGTATCCAACAAAATAGCATTTTTCCGATTTGGGTCCAAGATTTTTAGGAAATTGTTTCCTAACATAAGCTTCACATCCCCAAATCTTTAACATAGACAAATTGGGACGATTCCCATTCCATATCTCATATGGTGTCTTTTGAACCGATTTGGAAGGTACACGGTTAAGTGTAAATGCTGCAGTTTCAAGAGCATATCCCCAGAACAATATTGGAAGTTCGGCTGAACTCATCATTGATCGTACCATGTCTAATAATGTACGATTCCTTCTTTCTGACACACCATTATGTTGTGGTGTACCAGGTGGAGTCCATTGTGATACAATACCACGGTCTCTCAGAAGGTCCTCAAACTCTTGGCTTAAGTATTCACCACCTCGATCTGAACGGAGTGCTTTAATACTCTTACCAAGTTGCTTCTCCACTTCATTCATGAAAGTCTTGAACATTTCAAGAGTTTCTGACTTGTGTTTCATAAGATATACATAGCCATACCTACTGAGGTCATCAGTGAAGGTAATGAAGTATTGATAGCCTCCTCTAGCATTTGATCTAAAAGGTCCACATACATCAGTATGTATGAGCCCTAGCAGATCACTGGCTCTCTCACTGTGTCCAGTGAAAGGAGTCTTGGTCATCTTCCCTAATAAACATGCCTCGCATGTCTCTAATGATTCAAAATCAAAAGAGTCTAGATAACCATCCTTATGGAGTCTAGATATGCGCTTCTCGTTTATGTGCCCAAGACGACAATGCCATAAGAATGTTTTGTTTGAGCTGTCAAGTTTTAGCCTTTTAGTATTTACGTTATATATGCTAGTCTCAAGTTCTAACAAGTAGATGCCATAAGACATAGGGGCATTTCCATAAAAGATCTCATCTTTAGAAATAGAAATAATTCCATTCTTAATGTGAAATTCAAATCCACTCTTGTCCATACAAGATATAGAAATAATATTTCTATTAATGGCAGGTACATAATAGCAATTCTCTAATTCTATTACAAGGCCCGTAGGCAAAGATAAACTAATAACTCCAACTGCGGTGGCAGCAACTCTTGCTCCATTAGCGACCCGCAGCTCGACTTGGCCCTTTCGTAAAGGCTTACTTCTTATCAGATCCTGCATATTAGAACATATGTGAGATCCACATCTGGTATCCAGTACCCATGATGAAGAAGTATTTAAGTTTATCTCAATAACGTATATACCTGAAGTGGAGATCTCTATCCCCTGCTTCTTCTTCCTTAGTTCCTCCAGGTAGAGAGGACAGTTTCTTTTCCAATGTCCATGCTGGTGACAATGGTGACAACTACCTTCTTTGGAGATCCCACCTTTAGCTTTGAGCGCGGATGACTTTGGCTTCTGCCTGGCTTTAGAACTTTTCTTAACCTTGCCTTTGCCTTTTGACTTTCCCTTTGTCTTGCTGATCATCATCACAGACTTGGGCTTGTCTTTCTTCATCTATGCTTCGGCTGTCCTCAACATGCCCAACAATTCTGACAACGGCTTGTCAAAATTGTTCATGTTGTAGTTCATGACAAAATGATTATATGATTCAGGAAACGATTGTAGAATCGCATCAGTGGCCAACTCTTGACCTAGGGGAAATCCCAGCTTGGATAGGCTTTCCACGTACCCAATCAAGGTGAGTATATGGGTGCCAACTGAGTCTCCCTCTTTCATCTTGCTTTTGAACAACGCCTTTGAGACATCATATCTCTCCTGTCTTGCTTGATGTTGATACATGTTCTTGAGATGTGTTACCATCTCCATGACATTCATGTTCTCATGTTGCTCTTGCAACTCATAGTTCATTGAGCACAACATTAGGCACTTGACATCCACGGCATCATCAAGGTGCTTCTTGTAAGCATCCTTTTCAGCCTTGGGTGCATTTACGGCGGGCTCCTCTGGCTCTGGTGTTTCAAGGACATAGAGCTTACGCTCATGTGTGAGAACAATTCTCAATGTCCTAAACCAGTTTTGAAAGTTGGTTCCGGTAAGTTTGTCCTTCTCAAGGACCGACCGCAATGAGAACGTGTGAGTGTTGTTTGCCATTTGATTGCTACAAAAGAAAAAATTTGCATTTAGTCCAAAACATTTTGACTTGTAAAGATTTGATAAACGAGATTAATTAGGCCTTTAATTAATTACGCTCCCACTATTTTATTCAAATTGATAGCCCTCACTATCAACTCGGAAGATTGCAACGCACAACCTTCTAGTGAGCCAAGACCCAAAATAATTGGATCAATGCCCAGCCAACGCCGGCGTCAAAGACCAAATACTAAGGTAGGCAACTTTTGCCAATTGCATCATATGCAACTCTTGGATAGATGATCATACACAACTCCTTGTCATGATGCATCTGTGTGCCTCTAGGTACTTGATCCTATCAAGGTTCCCTAGTTAAGTCCAACCCATAAGCCAACACGATGAGTGTGCACCCTGCGGAGGCAGACCCACACACCCACCATCACACTTCCACGAGATAGACAGTGTACCACGCGGAGGCGTGCCCACACATAGTCGATCAAGCTTTTCATGTGTGTTGCTTTATGGAAGGCAACTAAAACTTAATATTATTAATTGAGGGATTTTATTAATATATATATATATATATATATATATATATATATATATATATATATATATATATATATATATATATATATATATATCCAAACACCACATACTTATAGTACGTATCATATACTACTATATCCACAACCACAAACGATAGACATGCAATCACAAATACATCAGTTATGGCCATACTATTGTAATCCTTTGGAGCAACAAAGGATTACGGTCCACCTATGGTCTTATGCATCTCATGCAACACCTGTGAAAACAACCTGTAAGCCTATAATGATCAACATTACAATGAACAACTTCATGGATGCTTCGTGAGGTTGGAATGTCAAGTTTCTTCTTGGAATGGGATCTTCTTGTTGCTTCTCCATGGACGCTCCTTGGAGTGGGATCTTCAGGTTGCTTCTTGGAATTAGATCTTCATGGTGCTTCTCCATGGACACTCCTTGGAGTTGGATCTTCAGGTTGCCTCCTTACATCAAGATTACAAAGACTAAAACTAATCCTATCTTTATTACATCATATGATTACAAAATTAAAGAGAAAGAATTAATTACACTTTGAAATAAGAGATGAGGCTCGGCATGCAAGCCGAATACATTATACAAAGGATCCATATGCAACGATTATACATCCATAACATTCACAAACAACCATATCCACAAGATCAACATCCACATCCATTCACAACATTCACAAAAGGGGATACTAGGCCATAACCGTGCATGCACTCACCACATAAAACAGATTTTAAAGGCGACGTGTATTCTATCATAGGTATATCTACATATACGTATATACATATTAAAATTGCAATACTTTTAATGCGGGACATTCCCCATTAAATGAATTTTGACTCCCACGCAGACAATGCGGGGTACACAGGGGCAGCGCCCCTGTGCGGGGATCCCAGGGGGTCGAGGGGAGGCCGCCCCTCACGGGGTCTCAGGGGCAGAGCCCCTGAAAGGTCTACGGAATTTTACTTTCGTGCACTTAGGAAAATCACTATTTTCCACAGTCGACCCCGTCCAAAACGTCAAAAACAATAGCCTGCGGCGTATGTGGAATTAGGTTTAGATTTGCACATTAACAGGTTTAATTCGCATCGTATGCAACATAAAATAGTATACAACGATTCGATCATATCGAAACGAATCCAAATACGCCGTAGATCGACGCTGCTCTGATACCACTGTTGGGTTTTTGTGGAGAAAACATGCGCGGCGGAAGCGATAAATCCACGCAACCCGTAACAGGATCTCGTCGATAACAGCGTATTCGGAAATATGTTTGCGGGATATACCTTATCGCGGAGCAAGTCCGGCGATGTCCCGCTGCACGACGGTGCAACACTGCTTGTCAAACACGGACGGATCTTCTCTCCCGTTCACTGTCGCAGGTTGATCCGGCAATGCTCCTCTGCGGCAGTGATGTACGTTGCTCGCAGCACGTACAGGTGGTCGTCGACGTCCTCCGAACGCAGGCGTCAAGGCGTCTGCGTCTCTACTTCGTCCACGCGGATGGACGGAACTCCACGTCGCGCTTCTCAAGCCGGCGGGAAGGAGCGTGTCTCTGCGGCGGCGTGCTAGCGCCGCGTTGCTCTCCTTTCTCTCCTAAGGACGACGACGGCTAGGTTTTGTACGTGAGAATAACCTAAAAGCGTCTCTCTATATCTTATATAGATATTGGCCGTCTATCCTCCTTTAAATAGGATAAGAAGAGAAGTAGGGTTTCCTAAACCCATCGGTAAACAGAAACGTTGCGTTAATTAAAACGCTCGTGGATTAATTAGAATATTTCGAAATTCATTAATTAACCAAATAATCGCATTAATTGATTAATTAATATCCGACTCCATGCAATCGCTTGGGATGGCTCTACGGGCATACATATACCAACAATAAGTTCTCGCTTCTTGCAAATTTTAATGAGGTGATCAGTCTGTTGGTAGTGTTCTTGCTCCTCCCGATATGTTTCCTAATGGATAAACCCCTTTCGATAATTTCTTGGAATGTGAGAGGTAGTCACAACAAGATCTCTCGCATCCATAAGGAAATAGCCAGAAATAAGGCAGATATATATGTCATTCTGAAATCTAGAACTAATAAGGTGGATGTGGACTCTATGGTTAATTCTATCTGGTATGGTGCTAGCTATGTGTCGAATGCTGACTTTTATTCATATACGCATATTATCATTCTCTGGAGGGACCCTCTTATTAGTATCAACAAAATTTTGGATAATGAACAACTGATTCACTGTGAAGTTGCTATTAATAGTGTTGGGATAAGTTTCTTTCTCTCAGTTGTGTATGGTTCAAATGGAGATGCTGACAGAAATGTGCTCTGGAACTCTCTAAATTCTATTAGTTTGACTATGGCTGGTGCTTGGTGTGTTTTGGGAGACTTTAATGAAGTCATGTTCTCACAGTTACTCTCAGTGTTCTCGCAGTTACTCTCAGTGTTATCATAGTTACTCTCAGTGCTATCAGAGTTACTCTTAGTATTCTCTCAGTTACTCCTTAGTGCTGTCACAGAGACTCTCAGTGTTCTCGCAGTTACTCTCAGTGTTATCATAGTTACTCTCATTGCTATCAGAGTTACTCTTAGTGTTCTCTCAGTTACTCCTTAGTGCTGTCACAGATACTCTCAGTGTTCTCGCAGTTACTCTCAGTGTTATCATAGTTACTCTCAGTGCTATCAGAGTTACTCTTACTGTTCTCTCAGTTACTCCTTAGTGCTGTCACAGATACTCTCAGTGTTCTCGCAGTTACTCTCAGTGTTATCATAGTTACTCTCAGTGCTATCAGAGTTACTCTTACTGTTCTCTCAGTTACTCCTTAGTGCTGTCACAGATACTCCCAGTGTTCTCACAGTTACTCTCAGTGTTATCATAGTTACTCTCAGTGCTATCAGAGTTACTCTTACTGTTCTCTCAGTTACTCCTTAGTGCTAGATACTTTTAGTGTTCTCGCAGTTACTCTCAGTGTTATCATAGTTACTCTCAGTGCGTATCAGAGTTACTCTTACTATTCTATCAGTTACTCCTTAGTGCTGTCACAGATACTCTCAGTGTTCTCTCAGTTACTCTCAGTGTTATCATAGTTACTCTCAGTGCGTATCAGAGTTACTCTTAGTGTTCTCTCAGTTACTCCTTAGTGCTGTCACATATACTCTCAGTGTTCTCGCAGTTACTCTCAGTGTTATCATAGTTACTCTCAGTGCGTATCAGAGTTACTCTTAGTGTTCTCTCAGTTACTCCTTAGTGCTGTCACAGATACTCTCAGTGTGCTCGTAGTTACTCTCAGTGTTATCATAGTTACTCTCAATGCGTATCAGAGTTACTCTTAGTGTTCTCTCAGTTACTCTTAGTGTTCTATCAGTTACTCTCACTTCATCCATTTGAAACAAACCCATCAAACATCTATTCGTTATTACATTCACAAGTTAGTACTACAAGTCTACTTATCTAAATAACACAAATTTTTGATATCATTGTATCCCGACACCACGATAACACTAGTAATGTTATTTATTCCTCTGTTAGTACCCAGATTTTCGATCCTTTGTGTTGCTCGATCGTTGGAAATGTCACATGTGCATGACATGTTGCTCCATGAAGACCAAACACGTTTTTAAGGTTGAACAAATAAATACAGTTGATCTGAATATATTAAAAGAAGTAGCCAACGCCAACGCATCAGCAACCTCTTCTTTTTCTGTCTGGATAACCCCTTCACTGTGGGCTTAGTTTATACCAATGAATGCAATTACCTGTCGTTGAACAAACAATAGAATATATTCTTAACTATGGCTAGTATAGTTGATGTAGCCTTTTCAAACAGAACGAAATTACCCATGTAGAAGAAGACGAAGCAGGAGGTGATCAGGGTCCGAGTTTCTTACGGCGGCAACCACTACGACGTGCCAATCCACTACCAGGCAACATTCGGTAAGCGAAAACTCTTGTTGATCTTTTGGCGTGCTGCTCGATTTCGGCAATCTGCTCTTCCTCCTTGATCCTGCTTGCGTTACTCAACTGACTACTTGTTGGGATTGCCAATCCAAAGCATTTCTCAACAACTTACTCTCTCTCTCTCTTCTTCCTCCGTTTCCTAGCTAGCTAGAACAGCTACCGCGCAGTAAGTAACGTTGGTTGCTGATTTTCCGCATCACGACACCGGTTTCAGTCTCGTCACTGTGGTCTGTTTCATTTGGGAATAAATTGGGAGTTTGTTGGGACTGTAATAAGTAACCGACTTGTTCCGAGAGTCTCTTCTCACCTGGCACGTTTCGTTTTCGTTCCGCTCTGTTACGTTTCCATTGGATTCGTTCAATCCATTTCCTCGCCGCTTCTGTACCATGTGCTCCGCGGACTCAGATGCAGGAGGACTAGACGGTCACCGACGGACGGACCCCCCACCGCGGACTCGGATGCAGGAGGACCAGACGGCCCATCCCGTCTGTTACTCTCCGATCATGGCATGTTCGCCGCACTCACCCCTTGGGTTTCTTCCGAAGACTTCAAGCGCCGAATGACGAACTACTCGAGAACGGCGCACGTGTTCGCACTGGGGCGTGACAAAGGCCCCGGCGGAACGGTGGATTTCCCTGGTGGTTCCGTCACGTATAAGATGGACACAGAAGACGCTGATAACCTCCGTGCTGGTTTGGAGGCCGCGCTTCGGATCCTCGCAGCCGCCGGGGCAGCAGAGATTGGACACAGCAGGGAGAAGGTCTGCGGCTGGACGTGCTGTCGGCGGGGAAACTGGAGTTCGAGACGTTTGTGCGGGAGGAGAGCGCGAGGGCGGCTGGGATGATTGGGGCAGGATCGCCGACGCAGGTTTGCTCGGCCCATCAGATGGGCAGGTGCCGGATGGGCGCGTCGGAAGAAGCAGGGGCAGTTGATGAGCGCAGAGAAGCGTGGGAGGCACCGTGTCTTTAGAGCCGGGTAGTTAACTTAAGTTACCCGCCGGGTATTAAAAACAATCTCTCTCTCTCTCTATATATATATATATATATATATATATATATCACAAATTAAAGAAGTATGTTGTCACTTGAAATGTAGTTTTTCAAAACAGTGGAGCTCGTTTAATTTGATACCATTCAGATCGAGAGTTAAACCATTTGATTGCTAAAATATGATTTTTGTTAATATCGCACTAAACCAGATAAATGGCGGAGTACCACCATCTGCAACCTTCGGTAACTGCGGTGAAGGAGCAGGTGATGTACGCCTTGAAGGAAAAGAGCTTCCGCGTAATTGTAATAATCGGTCCAGGCGGCGTCGGGAAGTCGACTATGATGAGGAGTATCGTGGAGGACACCCGAGAGCAGCGTGTTTTCAAGGCTGTGGTGATGGCGACGGTGTCCCGCAGCTCCAACGTGCGTGCCATCCAAGACGAGATATCGGAGCGGCTACTAATAGACCTCGATCCGAAAGCCGGAGTGATGGTACGCGCCAACCGTCTCTTCAAGCGGCTGCGGGACGAGAAGGACGTCCTTGTGGTGCTCGACAACTTGTCGCAGGTGGAGGAGCTCAGCAACGTGGGCGTCCCGATTGGCTCCCGGTTCAATAGACGCGGCTGCAAGCTCGTCGTCACCACTGCGTCCGATGAGGTCTACCGCGCTACCGAGGCGCAGCTAGTCATCCGCATGGGCGGACTCCCGGAGCAGGAGGCGTGGTCACTGTTCCGGACCGTCGCGGGAGATGTGGCCGACAACCCCAAAATTCGGCCCGTAGCCGAGCAGATTGTCGGGCTATGCGACGGCTTACCCCTGGCCATCACCACCATCGCGTCGTCTCTGCACATGGAGTATGACAGTGACGCGTGGTCGGCGTTCTTCTTAGAGATGCAGCGTGGTGCAGCTGCTGCTGGTGCGATCACGATGAATCAAGGTTATGGCCACGAGATCGGGCCGACCATCATTCGGGCTTTGCAATCTGTGTACAACCGCCTCCCGACTGACGCACATAGGCTCTTCCTGTTGTTCTGCTGCTTGTACCCTGAAGACCACGACGTCAGCGTGGACGAGCTAATGCGGTACGGCGTCGGAGAAGGATTCTTGGGCTCGGGAGCAACAGGGGAAGAAGAATCCGACGGCGACAACACTTTGAAGGACACGAAAATGATTATGCATGCAGTGGTCAAGAAACTGAAAGATTCAAGGCTTCTGGCCGACGGAAACCGGAAAGGCCACGTCAGGGTGCACGACATCGTCCGGGACGTGGTGCTCATGATCACCGAAGCCAATGGGGAAGCCGCCATGCTCATTCAGGCTGGGCGAGGGATCCTGGGCGAACCCGAAGACTACTGGCACAAGAGCTCGTCGAACGAAGGCTACAGGAGGGTTTCGCTCATGCATAACAGAATTGGCTCTCTTCCCAATCGCCCCAACAGTAGCAGGTTACGCACCCTGCTTCTCCAGCACAACCCGAATCTACAGTCCATACCAGTCGGATTCTTCGACGAGATGAGGTCTCTTGTCACATTGGATCTCAGCAACACTGACCTAGCATCATTACCCGACTCCATCCTCCAACTTAGAAGCCTCAAAATGTTGAACCTCGACTTCTGCAGCAAGCTGACTGAACAATCAGTTGGCCTACTTGGGGGTCTTACTGGCCTTGTAGTGTTGAGCGTGCGTGGGGTCAAGATCAAGGAGTTACCCGCTAACATCGGACACCTTAGCAGCTTGAGGATATTGGATCTGTCATTCTCCAAGATTGAGGCCATCCCGCCGGACGTGATTGGGAAGTTATTGTCCCTGGAGCAGCTCTACATGCTGGGAAGCTTCGATAAATGGGTGATCGACGCCGAGAAGGCGAGAAAGAATCTGGCTTCTATCAAGGAGTTGACGAATCTCAGGTGGCTCAATGTCCTCCACGTTGCTGTTGCCAACGCCAAGCTATTGTCTGAAGCAGAAGTTACTCTTGGCGAGCTGCGGAAGACTCTCTCCAGCTTTGTTATCTGGGGAGGCCATGCATCGGAAGCCATCTGTTTCAGGTGTATGCAAACTCTCAAGTTAAATACCATTTAGTACAGAATCGAGAATGCATTCTCTTTGTCTGTCGTTTCCTCTCCGATATGAGTTATCTCAGCTGTCTCTGTCTATATCAGCAACGGGTGGCATTCATCTATTACTTTTCAAGGAATGGCGTGTATGATGTGCTGCACAAAGAATAAGGTATACAATATTGTCAAAGGGGATCGAATTCTTGATTATTGAGTCTCCGTAAAGTGTATGAAGGTGTTCTGACGTGTTAATTTACCTCAAGCCACATATGAAGTAGTAGGATCAAAAAGAGGAGCTATCATCTCCTACCGTGTCAATATCCTGTGATTCCTGTCTAGGAGTTCATAGTATGTAAAGTTCAGAACATCAATATCGATCATTGTCAATAAGTATAGATTGTCGATTAGCCTTCATATTAAATCAAATCTATATTGATATATGTTTTATTTTTATTTTCTATTCATTGAATTTATATTCCCAAGTACATATCTTAGATTTTTCTTTAAAGGATGGTACCTTCTCAATTTAAAGTGACATACTCTTCGTGAAAAAACACAATAAAAGATACATTTCAAATATTTTTTAAGTTTCGGGGCATCGGTGTGGGAAAAATAGGACTGGTTAGCTTCTGCTTTGCTTATGCTCCCATTCAATTTTGTCTCTTTCTTTCTTTTTTCTTCTCTTCAAAATTTTTAACAATAAGTGTTGCCTCCGTCAGCTATAAAATTCATCACCAATTATCATCTTCCCTCATCCTCTTTCAAAATATTCCTATTATGGTGACCAAAATTGTAACGACTCCGCTTCCCGGTAACCCCCAATTAAGGGAGACTAAGAGGTCAAAGTCGTTATCCCAATTTCCCAGATCAAAGGTTCGACAAATAATTAGTGATAATTATTAAATTCTACCATGACTATACTGAAAGCTGGAATAAAAAATAAAATTTTGCATACATTTTTTTTTACCAAAAACTTGGATATCTAACTTCTATCCACCTCTGGACTCTATTCTAACTAACCCTCCTTGCACTTTATTTCTTTATTTCACAATATGCCACTTTATTGTTTATCCTTTTTAATTTATACCTAAAACGCCGACAAACAAAACATCGGTCAGCATAAATGAATAGTCTGGTATGTGGAGACAACCAAAATTATGCAACTATGGTAACAATGTAATCAACCAAATATTATTTAACAATCAAGGTTACGTTTTAAACAATACTACTCAATCCATACCTACCCCTATCTCTGTACTGTCCATGTAGTGGACTTGGATACTACCTCTCTCATATGGTAGATCCTTACCCCCATGGTCCTACCTCACAAGTAGCCATTACTTAGGGTTGTGGAGTCGCATGGCCCTACCCAAACATAGCCCAATCTCTAACTCATGGTGACTTGATGGACCTAACCCATAGGTAGACATGTACTAAGTCATCTAATGACCTGATGGACCAACCCCATAGGTAGCCATGTACTAGGTCAACCTATCAAGCTACATAGAGGACTAGGATCTGAGCTAATAGGCATATATCTTAGGTGATAGTCATATCCACATTATAGTATGCATAAATTAAATTCATCCAACAATTTAATTCAAGCCACCGATGAAAACTTCAGAAATCCTCAGAAAACTAGTTCGAGATATTCATAAGCGTAACCACATACCTGATCCAGAGCAACTTGATGTCCAAGAAAGAATAATCAAGAACATTCAATCAAGAAATCAACAATATCATGAAATTAATGCATAACATCCATGTGTCATTGTTTTATTCAAAACATCCTCAAGATTGACTTGGATTCCACCTTAGAATTTCTAGGCCAATTTTAGGGTTTTATCCTTCATAAAGCTTTTATCACTTTTAATGCCCCTTTTAGACCACAAACCCTAATTTCAACATCATATGCACAATTGAATGCAATTAAATCTAATATGTCTCTTTTACACTAAAACTACCATCTTTATCCTTTTAAGTCATGTCAAGATCATTAAGCCCAATTATCATCTTCGGTTTCTTTCGAATTGATAACTCATATATCATTATGGTCTAATTCACATATAAACTCTATTTATCATTAATTCCACATTTATCCTCTAGAAAAACCTAATTATCAAATTAAGGGTATTTATCCACAATTAGGAAATTTTATACTTAAAATAACTTAGAATCGTCAAATCTCAGTTCTATTCATGGATTTGAACAATTAAAGCCATTAAGAATCATAATTACTAACATTAGGGTTTCAAGGCCCATTAAAGCTTATTTATGTACATGGAACCCTAAATTAATCAAACTACACATAAAGATCATCTTTTTAGATCTAATGTCCTTTTGTGATCAACATGTTAGTATCAACTTTAAACATTCAAATAACCCTTCCTAATTCATTAATCATTATTGATTAGGGTTTCTCATGAATTAAACTATTAAAGCTAGAATCTTTACATACTTCTTTGAATTGCAAGTAGAATTAGGATCTAAATATATTTTTAATAGATTCCTCACGTATTTCTAAGCAAAATTTATATATTGTATGCATCCAACCGGGCTACCATTAATTAGATATGATTTTTACAAAAACTACTTACTTAGACCAATGACAGGCTGCCACATCAGCCTTTCCCATGCAAAATGTAGCTTTGGTCGAACATAACCAAAAGACCGGATTAGCCCCCATAAGTTATCAGTTATACACACCCCGGAGGGGTAAAAGTGTCCAACAACGCCCATCCGTCTTCAACCTTGCGCAGCTCTAACGTTGCCGCCCTAGCCGCTCTTGGTGTGGCTCTGCCTCCCTTTTTTGGACCAGACGGTCACCACAGCTGGTTCCTCTTCCTCAGTCGTGCCTGCTCGCACCTCTAGATGCCCTCAGCCCGTGGCCAAGGCAGCTGGTCCTGCAACCCGCGGCCAGCCTGGTAGCCATGTTGCCGTTGATGCGTGTGGGCTAAGGCGCGGGGATGACGACCGAGCTCCCCTCTGGCAACGCGGGGCGTTGTGCTTCAAATGTGACGACCTCCCGGTTCCTTGCTGCCTCAGGGAAAGCACTACCCACTCATGTCTAGGGTTTGAATGAAAAAGAAGAAGGGGAAGAGAGAGGGATACATGGAACTCTCTTGGGCTTGATCCAAGGGTTCTACCCTTATATAGGGGAGGGTAGCAAAGCCCTAGGATGCCTATCCATGAGATAACAAGTCCTTCTCCCCATAGGACACCTACTTTCCTTCATTAAGAAGTAATATTCTCTCTCTTAGAATATCTCCTTTATAATCTATATCCTTTAGATATTAGGAATTCAGAAGTTAACTCTTTCATCATCTTCGTGCTTGGCTTTTAATCCATTGGCCACAAAATCTTATTTTCCTAAAGAAAATAACATTTCTTTTGATAATATCAAAAGGTTGTTAATTATGTAGCACATTATTCTCATATTTTGTATTATTTGCATTTTCTCTTTCTTCTTCTTTATTTGGACCCCTTGGACCCAAGCAATTCTAATATTTTGAAATTCCTTTTTAATGATACTTATTATCCTTCTAGATGCATCTACATACATTATTTCTCATTATCTTACTTATTTCTTTATTAAGATATCTCTTTTTAAGGATTTCTCTTTATCTTTCATTTCCTTTTCCTCTTTTCCTATTTCTTTCATTAGAAATCACATATAAACAAAATTTACTACATTGTGGCCATTAATGCCACTTTCTAGAGATTTATATGTATTTCTCATAAATACCTTGATTAATATTCATTATCTTGTATCTTTTTCGATTATTTGGACTTTTCTTCTTTTCTTCTCTTTTATATCCATTATTGGATTAATATAATAATAGGAATCACGAAATTCCTATCCAAGGGGATATTTGCAAAGAAATCCATCCTTTGAAGCAAAGCATACAACCTTTTCAATTAAGTCCAAATTCATAAAATCAATACATTTCAATTATGAAAATATATGCAAAATTGAGGTTGTAACATCCTTCCCCTCTTATAGGAATTTTGTCCTCAAAATTCCATCAAACATACAAACAAGCAGGATAAGACTTCCTCGTGTCTATAATGGCTCCCATGTGGCTTCACCCTCTCCATGGTACTTCCCAAGAACCTGCATCATCTTATATTCTTACATCTGAGTTCTCTCTCACCTTGGTATCTTGTACCCTTATAGGTGACTCAGGACATTTCAACTTCTTTCAAAGCTAAATAGGTTCATGGGTTAGCACATGGCTTGGGTTCCTCACATAGTGCACTTGATCGGATTTATGGAACACATCATACATTACGTTATCCTGAGGGGTAAGGCTAAACATAAGCATATCCACCAATCCATCTCAAATGGACCCATGCAACCGGGACTCAACTTTCTTAGCTATAACTTCGACGGGTCGAATTTCATATCACATATTCTCCCATGAAAATCATCTCGATATCAGGGTTACTTTCATAGAAAACTGGTCTTGAACCCACTTGGGTCATCATACCATCCTTGGTCATCTCCACTAGGTCCGTAGGGTGCCGACACTTTTGGGGTCATCCCTCTTCCCTTATGCATTAGAGAGTGCCCTCTTCATTTGCCCTTTGGGTGCCATGAGTTCATGAAGGTGATCAATCTCCTAACCCATGACCCTCAGATAATGATAGCTGTTACCTACTGACCCTATGATCATGTGCAACTAGGAAATTAGGCAACTCCTACTCCCATCAGTTTTATCTGTACCTGACCCTAGGATAGACTTAGGATTCTAACATAGAACATATCCAACTTGAATCCTTACCCAAGTTTCTATCATCTCTCTTGGCATTTGTGGTCTGACTTACATCCTTTCATAGGGATCATGGTGACCTACCTACCTCGGTCAGGCCCCATACTGGTTACCTCCATGGTAACACATCCACATGCACTTAGAGATGGTTATCTATGGGTCTACATGTTCATTCTTATACTATGTACTCTCCACTTAGCTTCTTAAGATTCTATGAGACCTCTTAAGGTTACCTCAAACCCAACAAAAGTTGATTCATACCCTCCAAAAGGGTCCTCTCCCAGGATGGGAGGAAACTATATCCTGATAGCGACAAGGGTTACAAATGTCCCTATGTCCAGGGTTTACATCCACATGAGCATGTTTAGCCCTAGCAAGCCACTAAGGCAAGCAGCTAACAAGCATACTACCTACTACACCATACTAGGTCTTCATGGTAGGTCATACTTGTTCTCATTCCTTAACATTGGACCATCATCACACATGCCCATATCACCAACCTATATATATATATATATATATATATATATATATATATATATATATATATATATATATATATATATATATATATATATATATATATATATATATATATATATATATATATATATATATATATATATATATATATATATATATATATATATATATATAGGCTGTTTATTGGTTGCCCGCGTGGGTACTTACTTTTCGCTACCCGTCCGTGCTCGTTACTCGTCTGACTTTTTTCGTCCGCTTTACCCCGTGAAGCCCCGCCGTCAATTGTCCCCTTCGCCTGCCCGTTCACTTCTTTCCATCGGCATCCACTGTTGTCTGTTGGATCCTCCTCGCTAGACCGCCTTCCTTCTTCCCGATGTTCCTACCTGGCACCGGATAGGCGGGCCAGCATGTGGGTGGGAGTAGTGTCGGCAACCGGCGCGCCCGAAGTGGAGGATGAACACTGACAGCAAGCACTGGAGGAAAACGAGCGAGGTATTGGAATGAACGGGGAGGAGGAGGAAAAGAAAAGGAAATGTACGTTCAAATTTCAGTAGCATCGGAGGCGGGAGGGGCCCGGTCACCATCGGGGCCAGTGCAGAAGCTAGAGACGGGGCAGATGCCGGGGCCGGCGCTCGCTGAGTGTAGCACCGGAGGTCGGTGGCGAGTGTGGTGCAGAGACAGAGTACGACAAGGTGGAGGAGGCCGGAGCTTCCTTCCGCCGTCGGAAAAAATGTGAAGTTGACGCTCCGGCGGCACCCTAGGCGGGGGCCGACCGGTGTTCTTCTCCCCATAGCTACCCTGCTGCCGATGGGCGGTGTCTGTCTTGACAGCCACACCTGTCAATGCAAGATGGGGGAGATTGAGTGAGGGTGGCAGGCGATGCGCCTTGCTTTGGGTATGACCCAGGCCAGGGGTGTTACACCCCTCCTTTGTTGGTCGCTTCCTAATCGAGGATTCTCCAAGCCTTTGATGCTTGTAGCTATCACTAGGCGTTGTGTTAGAGTTATTTAAAAGCAAGTTAGAACAGAGTAAACAATTCATGTGATGGGTAGATTTGTTCATGCTGGAACCAAAATTTCCACAACTACTTTTGGCTTTCACCTGTGCATGCCTCTCTCTAGTCCAAGCACAAGGCATTGACGCCTGCTCAGCTGTAGTTGTTCAGATTTGCTATCCTACTAATCTAAGTTGATGCGATCACCACAAAGTCAAAGTGAGGGATTGCAATTATCAGTAGGATGGATTCTAATCCTATCCTATTCGAGAGTCTCACAAACCAAACAGGGCCCAAGTATGGCAGCTAACTCCAACCTGAGGTCCTATTCAAAATACCCCTCCTTGGTTGGTCGCTTCTTAATCCAGGATTCTCCAAGCCTTTGATGCTTGTAGCTATCACTAGGCATTGCGTTAGAGTTATTTAAGCAAGTCAAAGCAGAGTAAACAATTCAATGCGAGCTTTAAATCTGGAGTTGAGATTGCTCAGTGTAAAAGAGAGAGGCAGTGCAAGAATTGCTTAGAGTTTTGTGTTAACCATGACAACAGGAACTATCCTAAGAAGTAGTCCATTCTACTGCTCTTTTTGGACTATCTGTTGTTGTTGTTTACTACTCAACGACTATATCTGGTGCTGCTTGTGTTGTTTGTTTGTGTTTGATGTTTATATTTGTTATCTTATCCTGTTGTTGATTTATTCTGTTCTTCTCTTCTAGCTCCTGGTGATGCTCGCTAAGCTTTATTTTATGCTACTGCTGTTGATTGTGGGGAGCATCCTGGTGCTTCTTATTGTGGTTTTGTTTGTTCTTTTATCATGCGATTGGGAGTTGTTGCTGCTACTACAATTCATGGAAATGTGCTACTGCTAATGCTCTTGTGATGTGTTGATGATGCTACTGCTGTTGATGGTTATGTGCTACTGCTACTTCTAGTGTGATGAGCTGCTCCTGCTACTGCTGTTAAGATCGTTCTTGTTTTGCTGATTGGGAGTTGATGCTACTATTTCTACTGCTCGTGTTCTAGTGTTGTTGCTACTGCTATTGATGTATATGTGGTTCTATCTTTTTTAGTGGAGTTTGTAGTTGATTAGTGCGTCAGTGAGGCATGTTCAAATATGTAATGGGGTTGTTCTTTTTGTGTAGTTTTTTGAAAGTGATTTTGTAACCTTCTATGTACTTCACTTGTGTTTGTAATCAATCTTTGTGTTACCTTGTGCTCCAGTAGCTATATGTATACTTTGAATATGCTACAAAGAATATGTTATGATCAGTTGTTATTCTTTTTGAAGAATATGTGTTTGTCTTTGTGTGCAATGGATACTCTTAGTGTTGTCACATTTACTCTTACAAAGTATAAGAGTAACTGAGTTTGAATCATAGTGTTTCTTTTCTAGGCTATCACAGTTACTCTTATTGCTGTTAGAGTTACTCGTAGTGCTCGTTCAGTTACTCACAAGGTTGTCACAGTTACTCGTAGTGCTTTTTCAGTTATTCGTATTGTTTTCACAATTACTCTAACTGCTATTTGAGTTACTCGAAGTGCTCGTTCAGTTACTTGCATTGTTGTCATAGTTACCCGTAGTGTTCCACAGTTACTCGCAGGATTTTTTCAGTTACTCGCATTGTTTTTTAGTTACTCGCAGGGTTTTTTCAGTTACTCGCATGGTTTTTTCAGTTACTCGCAGTGTTTGTTCAGTTACTCGCAGGGTTGTGACAGTTACTCGCAGTGGTTGTTCAGTTACTCATAGGTTTGTGACAGTTATTCATAGTGTTTGTTCAGTTACTCAACCATTACTTGCAGTGTTCAGTTACTCGCAGGCTTGTTTCAATTACTCGCAGGCTTTTTTAGTTACTCACATTGTTTGTTCAGTTACTCACAGGGTTGTGACAATTACTCACAGTGTTTTCGCAGTTACTCTAACTGCTATTATAGTTACTCGCAGGGTTCTTTCAGTTACTCTCATTATTGTCACAGTTACTCGTAGTATTGTCACAGTTACTCACAATGTTTTTTCAGTTACTCGTAGTCCTTTTTTAGTTACTCACAGTGTTTTTCAGTTACTCCAGGGTTGTGACAGTTACTCACAGGGTTTTTTCAGTTACTCAACCATTACTCTCAGTTACTCAAGCATTACTCTTAGTTACTCAAGAATTAATTTTAGTTACTCAAGCATTACTTTTCAGTTACTCAAGCATTCTGTTACTTTCAGTTCAATTACTCGCATGGTTGTATCAGTTACTCGTAGTGGTTTCAGAGTTACTCTTACAGCATTCAAAGCATAACAGAAAAAACAATGCAAGTAACTCAACCATTACTCTCAGTTACTCAAGCATTACTCTCAGTTACTCAAGAATCAATTTCAGTTACTCAAGAATTACTTTTTAGTTACTCAAGCATTCTGTTACTTTCAATTTAGTTACTCACATGGTTGTATCAGTTACTCGTAGTGGTTTCAGAGTTACTATTACAGTATTCAAAGCATAAAGGTATTTAAAGCATTCAAGAACATAAGCATTCAAACCATAAATGTATTCGAAGCATTCAAGATCAGTTGTACATTCGGTCTTTTTGCAGCACACTAATAAATAATCCATTTTAATCAGCTGTACATTCAACCAAAATATAAGGGAAAAATCAATATTATTCAAGATGAGCTGTACATCAAGATCAGTTGTACATTCAGACTTTTCACAGCTGTACATTCAAGATCAGCTGTACATTCAGTCTTTTCACAGAGTTTATACATCAGAATAATAGAAGCCTATTGTTCAGGCTTTTCACAGTGGTTATACATCCGAATTACAGAAGCCTATTCTACATTCAGCCAAAATACAAGGGCAAAATCAATATTGTTCAAGATGAGTTGTACATCAAGATCAGCTGTAAATTCAGGCTTTTCACAGCTGTACATTCAAGAGCAGTTATACATTCAGGCTTTCACAGAGATGAATTGTATAAATCTTCTTTGGGTCTGTTCATTCTTTCTTACTTTCTTCACTTATGTCTTCTTTGGGTCTGTTCTTCGTCCTTCTTGGACAGATATGAATTGTATAAATCTTCACTCCAACTAAATCCAGCCATGCAAGGAAATCCAACAACAGTTGCGCAAATATGGTCAAAACACATCCATAGCAAGAAGCCTGCACAATCACTAGAGTAGGGTAGCTATATAGATAAAAATATTAAGACAAAAAAGACACGAATGGTGTGAATGGGTGCATAATAAATGATCTCTTAAAGTCAAATTCACCTATGCTTCAGTTTGACTAATGAGTGCCCATAGTTAATTATAGGGTCGGCACTCAGATATTGGATAGATATTAGTATGCCAAAAATGATGAAAGGACAACATTTTGAAAACAAATGGAGTTGTAGGTGAATGAATAAGTGACTTCCGTGATGGTGGGGCTAGAAAGTTGGGCATCATTTCATTTGTTGTTATGAACAAAGCAAACTTTGTGTTATGTTCATAATAAACTTGGGTTCTTTGTACAACTCTGTTCCATAAGCTTTACATGATTAACGGTGATAAGTAGTGTCCTTTTGATACTTACATTTTTGGATTACAACAGTTACTTTTATTTTTGTACGGTTACTTACAAAATGTCAGTTTGTTACTATGTGATTCAGATACACTGGTTTTGTCTATTTGACTTACCTTCCTTCACAAGAGTTACTTTACAAAGTATAACAGTTACTTACAAGATGTCCCTATTACTCTATGTTCCATACACATTATTTTTGTGATACATGTTTTACCTTCCTCTGTTAGAGTTACCTTACAAAGTATGAGAGTTACTTTTTTGAATCACAGGGTTACTTTACTTTGTTGTCACAGTTACTCTTAGTGTTCTTAAAGTTACTCTTAGTGTACTTACAGTTACTCTTAGTTTCCTTACAGTCACCCTTAGTGTTCTTATAATTACTTTACGAGATCATCACTCTTCCTGTATTTTGACTTGTGTTTGGAATCTATTGTTGTGTTACCTTGAGCTCCAGAAGATGTATGTATACATTGATTATGTTACAAAGAATCTTTTCTGATCAGATGTTATTCTTTGAAGAATATTTGTCTCTCTTTGTGTCTAATGAATACTCTTTCTTCTGAAATACTTACATTTTTAGATTAGAACAGTTACTTTCATGTTCGTACAGTTACTTACAAAATGTCAGTTTGTTACTATGTGATTCACATATACTGGTTTCGTCTATTTGACTTACCTTCCTCCACAAGAGTTACTTTAGAAAGTATAACAATTACTTTTTAAATGTACATAGTTACTTTTA